>CM041526.1:18102500-19302500 GCA_023091065.1 Dianthus caryophyllus | reverse complement strand
CGTCCAATCTGTTTGGCCCTGTCCACTAGGATTTAGTGTGTCAGCCACGTCCAATCTGTTTGGCCCTGTCTACTATTGCGAAATTACGTCTGCATGCTTCCGCCTCGCTAATGAGCAATCATTAGTTAACGTATGAAGAATGTATTTCCTTGTCTTGTTTGATTGATTATTGTTTGATGATTTGAATTTATGAGTGTTGAAATACGACTGCTGAGAATGATTATTTGAGAGTGCTGTACAATATGTGATTGGTTTTATACTCATGTCTGAATAATCTTGAGTTCTTTATGTGCTTTACCTGACTACTTGCTAATTGTTTTTACTTATTTATTATTCATTATTTATACTGCATATTGCTTTTGAAATTGCATGTATCGAAAGAGTGTGCGGGAAAATGATGAGAATTTAATGCAGGTACCCCGAGACCAACGCCTTTGAATGCTGGGGAGAGTTTACCTTATTCCATTTTGTACGTTTTGAGAGGATGTAACTTAACTTATACTCTGTTTATCCTAAACTCGTACTATGTATTTAGAGTTTTAATACGATAACAGCTGGTTTTGTAATATATAGACTTAATTAATTTTCCGCCTTAGTTTAATTAAAGTCACGAAAAACCAGGTTATTCTGATTCAGTATCAAAGTCATCTTGACTAGTGAGTAACTTAAAGTTATCTCTCATAGCGAGACGACACCTGGGCCAGACATACATATTAATATATATGTCAGGCATAGACTTATAGAATCAAATAATGAATTAGAAATCTTAGATCGCTAGAATAAATAACTTAGATCACTTTAAAGTGTGAGGATGGGTAGAAACCTTAAGGACCGACCATAGTATAAGAACTTTTTAAATAAACGAACTATTACACTCAAAATAAAATACACTAACTATCGTGTGCTTGCTACTTGCTGATGTGACTGACTAAAACTAACTACTATCCTCGGATATAAAATCGAAATAATAAACTTAATTCTTGAGAAGTGAAACGTTGAAGAAGTACCAACTATACGAAGTGAGGGCATCTACTAAATCCTTAACCAATTTCACTAAGGAAATCCTTAAATCTTTTTAATCCTGTGTTGTTCAATCAAAAATTTATATTCTCTTAATAACCATTTTATTTCCGTTCAAACAATATTTTTGTTGTTTGACTCTTTTCCTTAAAATCCCTCGTAGATGTCATCAACCGGCGATGCACCAGCATGTGAAGACGGAAGGAATCATCGTTCGGTCAACTGGAAGCAGAGCGCTCTCCGTGCCATTCCTGTGCGTTCTGTTACCCCTGAGCTTGGACGAAGTACCCATGTCAGAGTTGCGGCCTATAGGAAATTCTTAGGAAATCCTCCGCGCAAATTCGCAGGAGACCGCGACACTTGCGTGAGTTGGATACATGAGATGGAAGCGAAGTTCGTTGAGGCAGGAGTTCATGAAGAGTGGAAAATACGTCTGACCGAGAGATTCCTCAGAGGCGAAGCTTCCCATTGGTGGTTTACGATGCGCCACATGTCTACAGTTCGAGGGGAAAAGTTTCACGGGTGGTTTTCCTTCAAATGCGGCCTCAGACTCGCATGCCGTGCCATTACTGAGGGACACACATTTGATGATGATGAACAGGAGGTCAGCGATGCGAAGTCCTCAAACGGGCTCTAGATCCTGTTAGCCTTATTAACTACTAGTGCGGACAACATTTTGTAAAATCTCTAGATTTTAGCTACCTAACCTCAGGGATTCTGTATACACTATTAGGAGTCGTTGTCCCTACCTTCTACTTTCAGTTACCTTCCTATGAAATGTTTTAGATGCATTTTTCTACTCTAAGTCGATGTAACCAACTTTTACCTTGTATTATATAATATGCCTCTTTTGGAACTACTCAATTTCATACAGTTTAACATTTTTCAGAATGGCTGCAAACGGTATTCCTAATAATGATCTCGACCAACAATTCCTCGAAGAAGAGGCAAGAAGAAGAGGGTTCGAGGACGCAATCGTTAAGATTGCTCAGAATGTCCAACAACATCAGGGTGGTGGTAACCATCAATCTGCATTCGAGAGGTTCTCGAAACACAGACCTCAACCATACTCAGGCTCCGTCGACCCTACCGTCTTGACAGAATGGATTGAGGAGATGGAGAAGCTGTTGGAACTAAGCAGGACACCGCCTACTGAGAAAGTGAATGTGGTAGCATACTACCTCAAAGGGGAAGCCAACAGCTGGTGGCGCTTGATCAGGTCCACTTTTCCCCTAAGGATTTACAATTGGAGCGAGTTTAAACTGCTGCTAGAGAACAAGTACTTCGGGGAAGAGCTAAGATGGGAAAAAGAGGAAGAGTTCAGGAACTTGAACCAGGGTGATATGTCTCTGCAAGCATACACCGAAAAATACCAAGCGCTATCCAAATTTGCTCCCAAAATAATAACTAATGAGGAGGAACTTGCAACCAGGTACGTAAGAGGCATGACTTACAGCCTGAGGACGAACATGAGCGGGTTCAACTGTAAGAACTTTGCTGAGGCCTACGAAAAAGCGACAAGTATTTGGGCCTCGATTCAGAAGGGAGAAGCCGAAGAGAAAAAGACAAAGAAGGTTTTTACTCCTCGTGTGACAAGTGCTAGCTTCATTCAGAAACCACTTTATGGTCGCCCGAGTTATCAGGGTGCAGACAACCGTAATAAAAACCTGGGCAGATCCCAGTACTTCAACCGAAACCCCACCGCGTACGTCGCAAGGAACAATCAACAAATTCCTGAAGCTACGACCTTACCACCAAGCCAGTGTCGTAGATGCCGACAACCGACCCACCCAGGAAACTAATGTAATGGAGAACCAGTAGTGTGTTTTTCCTGCAATATACCGGGGCATAAGTCAAATGAATGCCCAAATAGGAGTACAGGTAGTAAGGCAAATGCGGGACCACTGCCCGCAGTAAAGGTTCAGGGACGCGTGTACATCCTGACGGAAGCTGAAGGAGGTGCTGAAGACATTATCGATGTTGACGGCATCACCGGTAAATTCCTAGTTAACTCTAGACCTACTTTTATTTTATTCGATACAGGAACTTCACTATATTTTGTTTCCTCCAAATTTATCAAACAATCCATCACACAAATTTCCTTTACGACCTCCTATATTTGAAATTCTTATCGATCTCTTAATATATCCTTCAAAAAAAAAAAAATTGCTTTCATACGCTCTCTATAAAAATACCCTTGAAAATTTTTGCTTGTCCCGTAAAATCTTTGTAACGTAATTTGAAACATTTTTGAAACTTCGTGGTTCAAACTTTTCATTCCTTTATTTCTAAAATCATTGAAATTGTCTTATTTCTACTATTTCTTCTATTTTAAAAATATATTCAACAAGTTATTTCTACATTATCCATTATTATAAATTTTCAATCTTACTCGATATATGATTTATAACATTTTTTGGTTTCACCTAATAACATTACAATAACAATTTTAGGAAATGAGCTATATCAACAAGGTTATCCATAATCCTCTAAAATTTTAGTTAATCATTCAACGATAACCTGAATTTCCTTAATTTCAATAAAGCTCATATCCTCCTTATGACCACTACGACTTCTATCTATTTTCCTTAATTGCCGTTCTTTTCCTAAGGCTATATATCTTATTTAAGTGGTCATTAAAAGTAACAATAATAATATTATGTACATATGCTTAAAACTTCTTAAGGGGGTAGGACTATAATTCGACTATATTAAAGTCCTACTAAAATCTGAAATTTCTTATTACAATCTATTTTATGATTAACATGTATTCTCAAAGCTAAATAAATTATTTATATTCCTAAAACTTTTATTATTTTTAATTTAATTTAATTCCGTACAAAACTGCTAAGCCCTACCTTTTTGTGAGCCTCCTTCGCGTCATTTCCAGAAATAACATTCTAGAAACATTTCTATATTTATTTAAATATCTCATTAATAAAACAAACGCGATTTTGTTCTCCAATAAGTTTCCTCCACAAATCCCGACGTTTCGATATTAATTTGAAAACTCAAACTTTTCAAAAAGCCTTATCCCAGCAAAATCAACTATCACTATCCAAATTTGTAAAATCTCAATATTCTCTCTAGCTGCCTTGTTTAACCTCGAGCAGTTATCCACTCTATCCAAGTTTCGGGGACGAAACTTTTCTTAAGGGGGTAGGATTGTAACACCCCGTGTTTTTATAAACAAAATATTATGAAAGAATTTAATTCCTTAAATTAAATTCATCCTTTTACTTATAATAAAAATGCGACTGATTTTTTTTTCGTTAAACATGTAACACTCCATGTTAAGTTAAGCCTATTATAATTGCGCAAGTCATTAATTAAACAATCTCGCTCAATATTTTTCTAACACAATGCGCTACAACTTTTCTCGCACCTGAATTAAAACCATTTTGATATGCTTCAAATTTGAACTTTATTTTTACATATTCAAACTCGATAAATCAAATGAAGCACCTACGACAAATTTCTCAACGACAAATTTTGGCACGCAAATCGAGGTCAAATGTTGACTAAATGGCCGAGCCACCTAAGGGTGATTAAGTCACCTAATCCTTTCTTAAATATACTTACTCATAATCCAAATCTAATAAAATTAGTTTAAGCTTAATCATTTTGGTTATTACTAACAAAACATATTATATTATTATCAAATTACTATTTCATTTTGATTTAACTAACACTTTCACTAAAACTCGATATATTGAGTTACACTAAGCCTAAACTGGTAAACTTTTTGACGTCTGAGTATAATGATTTAATTCGATAACATTCAATGAAAAAAATATATATTTCGGTCAAATAAAATTTTTATTCAAACTTGCGAGGAACCTAATACCCAATTTTTATTTGATTTCGTTTTGAAGTCTATTTTCATTTTTATTTTCGATCTTACTTCGAACCATTATTTTAAGACAATATATTTCATTTCGAGACGTTTCGCGTGCGCGCAAATCGAAAATTTCAAAAACGAAAAATCGAGGCAAGTACATGCATGTTGGCCGACTTCCTTGGCCCTTTGGTCAAGCTTATCTTCTTCCATTTCTTCCTACTTTACTACCATGTCTCATCACCTTACACATCTACTAAATTCATCATCAATTCTAGCTTGTTTTTATTTAAAGATTATACAATATTAATACAAAACAAATACATGCAAATATACTACAAGTTACTAGTATACTTTTTCTACTACTACAACTTTCATTACACACAACAAAATTAAACACTTAACTCTTTTTCTCTCTAATAAAACCCAACTCAAAGAACACAAGTAAGCAAGGTTCATCTTCAACCTCAAGATCTTCATCTTCTTCCTTACACTTTCTTCTTTAAAACTTTTATTTTCATGTTTATAATTCACCTAAACTCTTAACATACTTCTCCACATTTATGTTCTTTAATCACAACCTCTTTTAAACTTATAAATGAGCATGAAACATAAAATAGAATTAATGAAAAATTTAAAACATCACCTAAACCTAAAAACTACATATACACCTTAAACTCTTAGCTAACTAGTTTAGTCTTAATAAAATTTTCTAACTTGCTTATTTCATTTTTATGTACCAATCCTAACCAAAGACGAGGAGCAAGGTGGAGGTGTTGACTTGAGCCAATTCGATCATATCATCGACCCCGACAATTGCTAGGAGCTTGTCATTAATCTAACCTAAGGTGCTTCCCGCACACTTATGTGATAAGCGCCTCGAATTTGATTATATGTTATTGTTTTGATGCATGCATGATTTATTTTACCACCTAGTATTTCACATGTTAAAATTTGAAGACAAAAATCGAAAAATAATATTAGAGTAACACTAACACACCACACGGCATCACCTTTGTTTTTGTTTAAATTTTTCGTTTTAATTTTTGTTAATTGCATGCTTAAAAATACTTGTAATAAAATGAACATGAAAATATAACTAGTTTATGTTTTAGACTAAAAATGAATTTATTATGAAATTTACATGTTTTAAAGTGTTTGTGTTCTTGATGATTTGTTATTGTTTTTGATATGAAATGATTTTTACTTTTGTATGTTAATGTTTGTATATGATTTTCACATATGTCAAATACATAAATAATATAAAGAAATTAGTTGTTGAATTAGAAGTATAAATATTAAAAATAAAATTTTGAACATATATATATATATACACGGCCAACATGAAATAAATGGACCAATTTTTAGTTTTAATTTTTCTAATTAACATATTATGATTAGTTTAGTTAAAATGGACTTGTAGGAAAAATTTGAGAAAATAAAACGATAATATGAAAATTTGAGTTAAAAGTGTTCTTTAGAAAATCATTTATGTTCTTCACTTCTTCAAGTGTTCTTCAATTATATAACATGTTTGATTCATAATTTTGATAAAGTCTTACTTAAAGGTTGTTTTAATCCACTAGTGAACAAAGGCCATACTAATTATATAAGTCAAATAAGCTAAATCTTAATAATGAAAATGGTTAGAAATTTAAAGTGAGTAAAAACACTATTCATAAATGAAATAAAATGTTTAGTGAAATTTATAAACTAGTTAAATCACTTTGGTATAATTTAAGAAATTAGTATATAAGAACTTTAAGTCAAAAACCGATAAATTAGAAAACGAAAATAAAATGAAGTAGTGTTCAAGTGCCACGGTTTTAATGTTATTTTTGGACCTAAAATGATTTTGCCACTTTTTATTTTTATCACTTAAGTAATTTAAATTAGTTAAAGTAATGGTTTATTAATAAAAACAAAAAAAGAAATAAATAGCAAAAATAAATAAAGGCCACGGCATACCTCTTTATTTTGGGTCAAATTTGGTCAAACTGAATTTATCACTTAGTCACTAAAATTGATTTGTAATTAGGATTATATTAGATTGTATAATGAATCATTAATAAAAAGAATCAACGAAACCGATAAAAATAAACGTTACATATATTAAAATGAACAAATTCGAATGTTACTACCTATGCTTAAATTTGGATGTGGATATACGGACTATTTAAAATGAACTACGACAACCTCGCTAAAATTTGAAACCGTTAAAATAATAGTTAAGTATATGACTAAATTTAACCGAGTTTTACTTTTGAAATATTGTTTAAAATCACTAAGTACAAATGAACTTAACAACTTTGATTAAAATATATTTCAAAATCACTAAATACAAAACGAACTTAACGACTTTGAAATTAGAATTCTATACTTAGGAAATAAACTTGATTTTGTACCTAAATAAAATATCTTAAGGTATAAAACTACTAAGTATTAAAATATAATAATAAATACTAAGTATAGAAAATATACTAAGTATAAGAATACATGTACGTATAAAATACGAATAAAACACGAAGTATAAAAATACGGTGAATAGTAAATACGATGAATAGTAAATACGATGAATAGTAAATTCAATGATTAGTGAAAATATTTAAAATTTACAAACGGACTCAAAATAATTAATTAAGTTTCCTACTTGCTTCTGTTTATCTGAAGAACTGCTAGAACTAAAAGTTCATTATACAAAGTTCGACGATATTATTAAAATTTAGAATTGTCACTGTTTACGCTTGAGCGATGAAATAAGAATTTGAGAAAATGAATACTTGAATAAAATACTTGGATTGTTCGCCATGTCGCGACTTTTGAATTCGAAGTTAATGAGGTAGCCGTCTATGGGGACTTTGGCTCCCTCCCAGAGTTGCTAAAGGCGATCTAATATTTTTATTTAAAGTATTATTTCGGTGCGGGATATACAACCTCAGGGATGGGGCATCATTGATATCTCCGTGAGCCCATACTACGGTAATTGGAAACTCCAGCCCCACCCGGGGGTACCCGTCTAAGGTGATAGTCGAATTATTAGGTGACTACATATTTGAATAGCGAGTATGCTACGATCCTATCTATAGTGGTGTATGCATACATTAGACTCGGGATTTGGCTGTCCTTATTACCTTAGGTATCTCTAACTTTGTCGACACGCCCGCTTTGTTCATACTGTTCGCTCTGTAGCGGATGTCTAGTATGTCAGCCACGTCCAATCTGTTTGGCCCTGTCCACTAGGATTTAGTGTGTCAGCCATGTCCAATCTGTTTGGCCCTGTCTACTATTGCGAAATTACGTCTGCATGCTTCCACCTCGCTAATGAACAATCATTAGTTAACGTATGAAGAATGTATTTCCTTGTCTTGTTTGATTGATTATTGTTTGATGATTTGAATTTATGAGTGTTGAAATACGACTGCTGAGAATGATTATTTGAGAGTGCTGTACAATATGTGATTGGTTTTATACTCATGTCTGAATAATCTTGAGTTCTTTATGTGCTTTACCTGACTACTTGCTAATTGTTTTTACTTATTTATTATTCATTATTTATACTGCATATTGCTTTAGAAATTGCATGTATCGAAAGAGTGTGTGGGAAAATGATGAGAATTTAATGCAGGTACCCCGAGACCAACGCCTTTGAATGCTGGGGAGAGTTTACCTTATTCCATTTTGTACGTTTTGAGAGGATGTAACTTAACTTATACTCTGTTTATCCTAAACTCGTACTATGTATTTAGAGTTTTAATACGATAACAGCTGGTTTTGTAATATATAGACTTAATTAATTTTCCGCCTTAGTTTAATTAAAGTCACGAAAAACCAGGTTGTTACAATAAAAGGATGATATTATCAACTTTTTCATGTAAAGAAAGCCACTTGCACCAAACCAATATGAATAAATTTATAATCTTCATTTTTATAAGGTATTAGATCATGATTTAGTCATAATTTCATAGTCATTTCTTCATTATCTAATGATATTGATTCTTCAGTAGTTTTAACTACTTGTTTTAATCCTATTTTCTCAAAAGTTCCTAATTGATAAATTGTTTTAACATTAATTTTAGGGATCGTCCATCTATTAAGGAGATCTAAGTTTTGAGGTATATCAACCTCTGTAGTGGTACTATTTTTAACAGATTTTTTGTTTAAAAGACGAGTTAACTTATTCATGAGAATAAAGCTGATGATGATGATATCTATGCGTCACCAAATAATTCTTACTGACCACCATGGCTCTGATACCAAACTGAGGGGAGCTCACCATACCAAATTGAAGATCCAGAGTAGAAACCCAGAATTTACTGCTCAACAATAATCGAAGAAATCTATGCCACAATTTTTAATGTCAACTCCATAACGCCCTAAGTACCATCCACGGTTTAGACGGGCTCTCGGACTGACCCATAAAATTTGAGCTCTGATTTTTTCCATTATTATGATCATACTGGTTTTTACTCTTTATATATATATATATAGAGAGAGATAAGATCCGGTGAGTCCCCCTAAATATTTGAGTCCGTGAGTCCAGTTACAATATCACAGGTATTAAGGAAGAATATCACAACGTATAGGAGACAATATCACGATAAAAAAAAACAGGAAAATAAAGGGTTCAAAAAATTTGTGCGGCCGTAACCGGACGATCCTAAAGCTAACATTCCAGGAGCAAAGCATGCCAACTCATCCATCTGCACATCCAAATTTTTCGGAAAATTATAAACATATTTAAAATTTACTATTGAGAAGGGTCGGTTATCGGTTGACAATATTTTGAGGTCGGGTTTAAATCACTACTACAGTCTACAGCAAATCAGGTCCCTCGAGTTTAAATCACTCCTCCTTCGCTTGAAGTCATTGTAGAACCTCATTTCTTGGCCGGAATTCATGTAACGGCCTCCTCCTCAGCAATAGATTCTTCGGTAATCTCCTTTTGCCGACAACCTACGGTTTTGTTTTGGTATTTTATTTAATTTAATGAATAATATTTGACCATGTTTTAAATATTGTATGGTGTGTTGACCTCTGGTTTTATCATGATATGAAGAAATCTTGTGTTATTGTTTTCTTTTTTCAAGTGGAATACCAATTTTATTGACCACAACTCTATTTTGTTTTTTTAATACCAAGACATATGAAATTCAGTGTTCTTGGTACGGACGTGTTTATTATTGTAAATTGGTAAAACCGTGCTATATGATTATTTGGGATGAATGGATGATGCAGACTACTTTGTGCTTCATGCATTTGGATTTCCGACATCAGTCAACGGTTTCATTGTCAGCCAACTGGCAGCCTGTCTCCGACCGGCCGGCAGTACAGTGTTAAAAAATTTCGGATTTTTGTGATATTGTTAGTTATAGTATATGATATTGTTAGTTATAGTGTATGATATTGTGATCTGGACTCACGGACTCAAAAAGATAAGTGGACTCACATGATCCTATTTCTATATATATATATATATATATATATATATAGAGATAAGTTATTTTGAGTCAGCTAAATATTTTGAGTCGCAAAGTCAAGATTTTCAGATTCTCCAAAATAGTGGATTTTAACCGAAAAAAAATGGATTTTAACCAAAAAAAAGTTGATTTTAACAAAACACTGAGATTAGGTCCCAAAATTTTTTTGTCCGGCCGGTCCAGGACCGGCAGCCGATCAACCGGCCGTGAAATTTTGGAATTCACTATGCTTTGTTAAAATCAACTTTTTTTTGGTTAAAATCAATTTTTTTTTGGTTAAAATCAACTTTTTTGGTTAAAATCAATTCTGACTTGCTGACTTTCCCTAGACCATTGACTTGATAGAACTTATCTCTCTCTCTCTCTATATATATATATATATATATATATATATATATATATATATATATATAGAAATAGGATCTCGTGCGAACTCATGATTCGGTACGAACTTACGAACTCCCCCCTCAACCATCAGATCAAAGATGAACGGCTAATATTAAAAGCCCCAAATACTTTCATGTCCTCATTCCCAATCTCTGATATCATAAACCTAACTAACCTACCTTATTACCCTCACCATTCACAACCACCACCACCACTGCCGCCGACGACCACTACCTGACGTCAGTCACCTTCCGGCGTCCGGCGTGAGGTGTAACCACCGTGGTTCTCTTTCTCGTACCTCTCGTCGATTCTACCCTCTCACCGGAGCAGCAACGATCGCACCACCGCCAACACTCGCCGGAGTTCTCCCCTCCGTTGCCACCTTTGTTACTACCCACGAAAGGTGGATCTCCGCCACCGCTCACTTCCCCTCCGCGGTTGCTTACCGGTGCTTCACCAACGTGGGGTCAACAACACTCTCCGGTCAATACCGTACTCCACCATGTTTCAGATCCAAAAATGGTGGGAGAACTAATGTCGGCGTGTGTGTCTCCGGTGAGTTTGGTGGTTCACCGGTGGTTATCGCGGCGGCATTTAAACTTTACGTTAATGGAGGGAGTTATAAAGAACAACTGACATGGATTGAGCAAGGAGGGCGATTTCCGGCGAGTTTATGGAGGGGGCAAGGATGTCGATCTGAAATGGAGGGAGGTTATGTTGGTGGCGGTAATGGTGACTACATCAGCGGTGGCGGTGGAGGTTCCGGTGGGTTGTGGTGGAACTCAGGCGGTGGCGGGTGGTGGTTCCGGTACCTGAGGTGGCGATTGCGGCGGCGTCGTCCATTAACGGAGGTCGGTGTAGGTGGCTTTGTGCGTTTGGTGGGGCTCCATCGGTGGTGACGGTGTCGGTGTTTGAAACGGTGGTGAGTATATGGTGGTTGTTACACTAATGGAGTAGATCTAGAATGGAGGGAGCAATGAGATCGATTTCCGGCGAGTGGTAGTAGGACTCTGGTGGTGAAGAATCTAGGATACGTTAATTAACAGTCCGGATACGTTATAATTTCAGAAATTAATATTTGATAATTTAAAAATACGTTAATTAACACGAAATACGAGTTCGGATACACGAAATACGGGTCCGGTTACACGAAATACGGGTCCGGTTACACGAAATACGGGTCCGGTTACAAGAAATACGAGTCCGGTTACATGAAATACGAGTCCGGTTACATGAAATACGAGTTCGGTTACAAGAAATACGGGTCCGGTTACAAGAAATACGAGTCCGGTTACATGAAATACGAGTCCGATTACACGAAATACGAGTCCGGATACATGAAATATAAGTAAAATAAAATGTATCCAACAAAAACAATTAATAATACTAAAAAAATAAAAGCATTTTTCTTAAAAATCATTTTAAATACATTAAATTTACTTGTGGTTACATTAAATTCATTGTTAGATACATTAAAAAAGCTGAAGGAAAAAATGTATGTACAACTATAAAAAATGTAACTGGAGTATTATATGATGTATCTAGCACCTGTAAACCTAGTTCGTACAGTTCGTAACGAATAATAGTTCGCACCAGATCCTGCCTCTATATATATATATATATATATATATATATATATATATATATATATATATATATATATATATATAAATAGGTTCAAGAAAGTACTATAAAATTTGGAAGTACTGAAAGTACTGAGTTCGAAATACCAAATATTCGAAATACCAACATAGATATTTGAAATTTTAACCTGAAAGTTTAAAATATCAAGTATTTGAAATACCAAGGGGTTGTCAGGCCTGACCTAGTGACAACCCCTTGGTATTTCAAATACCATTTTTTTTTTTTGATATTTCAAACTTTCAGGTTAGTATTTCAAATATTTCTGTTGGTATTTCGAATTGTTAGTATTTCGAACTCAGTAGTTTCAGTACTTTCCCTATTTAGTGGACTCTATTTAACCTACCTCTATATATATATATATATATATATATATAGAAATAGATTCAACAATGTACTATAAATTTTGGAAGTATTGAAAGTACTGAGTTTGAAATACCAAAAATTCGAAATACCAACTGAAATATTTGAAATACTAACATGAAAGTTTGAAATTTCAAATACCATTTTTTTTTTTGATATTTCAAACTTTCATGTTAGTATTTTAAATATTTTCGTTGGGATTTCGAATTTTTGGTATTTCAAACTCAGTACTTTCAGTACTTTCCCTATTTAGTGTACTTCAAATAACTTACCTATATATATATATATATATATATATATATATATATATATATATATATATAGAAACAAGTTCAAACGAGACACCTAAATATTGCGAGACACAAACGAGACACAGCATTTAGCCTTTTTTGTGAAACTTTAACATAGTTTCATGAAACTTCCAAAATTGTGAAACTTTAATGTCTTAAAGTTTCACAATTTTGTTAAAGTTTCACAATTTTTGAAGTTTCATAAAACTATGTTAAAGTTTCACAAAAAAGGCTAAAATGTTGTGTCTCGTTTGTGTCTCGCAATATTTGCTGTCTTGATATAACTTTACTCTATATATATATATATATATATATATAGAAATAGGATCTTGTACATTCTCTCCATAATTATACATCCTACATCCAAATCTCAACCGTAGGATCAAGTAGCTAGATCTAATGGCTCAAATCAAAAAGCACTAACTAAAGATATTAATCAATATTTAAACCCTCCCCTCCCCCAACCCTTGCCCTTCATTACGTAAGTTTCTTTCTCTCTCTACTTTTTCTTCTCTCTTTCCAAAACATTAATAAATTCAGCTCAAATCGATTCTCGACTATTAACTGCTGCAATTGAACTTGAAATTCAACTGAAATCGAATTCAATTTCGTCAATCAATATTAATGGTGCGCTTTACATTTATTAAATTGTTGATCTTCATCGTCATCGTTTATCGCCAGGTGTGCTTTCATTCGATTTCGATTTCCATTTGTTTTCGTCAATTAATTTCCGATTATCAACTTTTTTACATTTTTGTGTTCATCGTCATCGTTCATCGTCATTGTTCAATTTTATGTTCATCGTAATCGTTATCGTCATCTCAGGTTTTGTGTTTTCTGGTCGATTAGTTTGTTCTAGTTTGTGTTCTTTATTTGTTGTCCTCCAAGTGTTTGGTGAAATGTCTCAATGAAATGTTTGTGATTGTTTTACGTAGAAGTATCACCGATTCACACTGGAAGTATCACAATGTTATAAAAGAAGTATCAGCATATGATATAAGAATATCACAGTCAAAGTGGATACTTCAAATTTATAAGTATCAAAATGTTGTGTAAGAAGTATCAACAGGTTATATAAAAAGTATCACAAGTTAATATAAAAAGTATCACAAAGTCTTTGTTTCGAAATGTTACATAGGATGTATTTTTTTTATGCAATCATATTTATAAAATAACTATTGTTTTATGTTTTGCAGTCAGTTTCGGAGACTCATTGATTCATGACGTCGAATTGAAGAGGACCGAGAAAATGTCATTTGCCAAGAGCATCATTTATGTTGCTTTGATGGTGTTTTAATCTAGTTTAGATTTATATAAAAACTTTATTTTTCAAGAATTTCATTTTTTGTTGATTTCATCATGTGTATGTGGTTGAACTTACGTTGTTTATGTAATTACATTGCATACGGATTTCACGTTAGAAGTATCCAAACTTAATATAAAAAGTACCGCAATATTGTACGAGAAGTACCACAATGCTTCATATAAAGTATCACAACATTTCATAAAAACTATCACAATGTTTTATAAGAAATATCATAATGTCTGTTAAAAGTACCGCCACTTTCTAAATAAAGTATCACAATATTTTATATAAAGTATCAGAACATGTCATAAAAAAAAAATCACAATGTTCTATAAAAAGTATCGTAACACTTCACAAGAAGTATCACAATACTCTATATGAAGTACCACAACATTTCAAATAAAGTATCACAATGTTCAAATAAAAAATCACAACCTTTTTAAAAAAAAGTATTACTACATTGTATGATATAAATTGATAGCTTAATCCTATTACAATAATGTCACACTAACTATATTTCTACTAAGTCTAACCACTACCTCTGCCTTTCCTTGTCGTCATCCTCTTGATTTTTTCGCACTTGTTGGTTTCTTTGAAAAATTACGTAGAATAATATTCTGCAATATACACCACACAAAACATAATTTTTGACACTCATTTATTGGAATGAAAGTATCATTATCTTGTATTAAAAGTATCGCAACCATCTATCACAACATTGTACAAAGAATCACCAACAAAACTAAATGTATCATAACATATATAAAAGTATCACCATTCTCTATTAAAAGTATCATTTATCATAACAAAAAGTATCAACACTGCCCAAAATAACTTTCGCATTTATACACGAAGAAGTATCAGATGAATTAAAAAGTTTATGAACTAAGTATCATCTTTATTTCATAACAAGTACAGAGTATCATTTATCACCACAAAAAATATCACTTTTTTATATAAGAAGTGTCATACTTCATTGAGACATTTCATCGAACACCTGGTGAGCAACAAGCAAGAACACAAAAAATAATAACTTAATTGACTAGAACAATAATATCAACCCTAATTTCAACACAAAGAATGTAAAAAATATATTGATAATGATGAAAACATCAAAAACATGTACCTTGAAAACTAAATATTGAGTTAATTATGCATACAATCCTAAAAAATTTGGAAAACAATATGAAAAAAATTTCGAATTAACTAAATCTTGTACCTCGTGATTGAAAAATGAACAACTTTTTCGCAATTGAACTTGTTAATAAGTAACTTTGATTAAAAAAAATATATGTATCAGCAATCGAATGCAATTAAGCGATGAATGTCGCATTGTTTTTTTTGGATTTTGAATTTGAATGAGATTAGAGAGAAAAAAGAAGTGGTTTTGATATTTGCAGGAAGAAAAAAGATGAGGGAAAGTTTGAGTGCGTGTAACAATTTAGTTTGGCGACGTGGCTCAATCTCAATTGTCCAAATATCTTTAATCTAATGGTTGTTATTAGGATGTAGGATGTAAAAATATATTAGGATGTACCGGATCTTAACTATATATATATATATATATATATATATATATATATATATATATATAAGTTAAGTTCTATTAAGTCCCTAACATTTGTTAAGTCTCTAAGTCTCATCTAGAGCCATTGGATTATAATTGAATGAAGGGTTGAGATTAAAAGCTAAATCCTACCCCCTCATAATCAAATCTCAGCCATTTTCTTTTCTCTCACTAAACATTCTCCCTCCTTCTCTCTCTCTCTCTCATCTCTCTCTTTGAAAACCTAGAAATACTCTCACCACCACAACTTCCACCACCACCATTACAAACCTCCTCAAACCACCAACCTCCCTCGGCGCCCCACCGGCCACCACCACCACCACCACCGGTGACCCACCGCCGGCGCACCAACACCGACGCACCATCGACGCTCCACCACCGGCGCCCACCACCACCGTACCGGCCCACTTGCTACCACCGCAGCATCCCACCAGTACCACTTCGCCGCCGCCGCCGCTGCCACTATCAAATCTGCCACCATTAACCACCATTTTTTCAATTTCAGTGCATCTAAAATTTGATTTATTTAGGTATGTGAAAACTCAAATTTAAGACTCATTTTTTTGTTGAATCTTGTTATTTCTGATATTTTCAGATTTGATATTTTTGGGAATTTTTTTTTCAGATCTGGGTTTTCAAGGATGTTGGCGATGGTGGCGGTTGGTGTAGGTGGTGGCTGATGGTGGCGGCTGGTGGTGTAGGCTGATTGCGGCTGATGATGGTGGCGAGGGTGGTTGAATTTAATCTAGGGTTCTTTTGATTTTCTTTGTGTAACAGTTTAATTTTAATGTAACAGTTTCATTTTTAGTAACATAGAGTTTCATATATTATACGTAGCAGTTTCAAAAATATATACTTTCAGCTATGAAAATGTATAAACTATATAAATTTACGAATAACTTTGAGTTGCGAAATGAAACTGTTAAAATTTACAAAAATTAAGGGTGCAAATACATTTCTATAACTGTAAAGTTACATTTAGAAATATCGAATATTACATCACTTAATCATTTTATATCTATTAAGTCCATAAATCCGAGTCCATTGGATCCCATCAATTTATATCTTTTTTATTCATTAAAACTAATTTTAATTGTTCTTACATTAACATTGTAACTCAAAAGAAATATAGTTGTAAACCCAGCGAAATGAAACTCTATTATAATACGGATGAAACTGTATACTAATTAAAACGTAATTGTAAAAAACTAAAAATTAAAACTACCAGAAAGAAATATAACTACAACTTATAAAAATATGAAACTTGTACATGATAAAATATGAAACTGTATACTAATAAAAATATAACTTTACCTTATAAAAAATGAAATTAAAGTCTATAACTTTAACTTATAAAAAATGAAATTTAAGTCTATTTACATTATAAAATATGAAACCACTTTGCCTACCCCACCACCTGCGACCACCGCTCTCGCCACCACACCCACCCTGCCACCATAAAACCACCAGCTGCCGCCACTAACCGCCACCACCATCCTTAAAATACCCAGATCTGGAAAAAAAATTCTCAAAAATATCAAATCTGAAAAAACAATGAAAGATTTTCAAAAATAACCATAAAAATGATTAAAATAAAGAATTTGAAAATTTGAAAAATTAAAAAAATAGATCTATAAAGTTACTCAACCTTGTGGTGGTTAGGTGCGACGGTACGGTGGTAGGTGATGGTGGGTGCGGTGGATAGTCGTGTGGCGTGTATTGGGGGTCGTGATGGTGGATCCGGTGGTGGAGGGTGCACCGGCGGCGGCGGTCAGTGGTGGCGGTAAAAGAGGATGTGGTGGTGGATGTAACGGTGGTGGTGGTGGTGGTGGTGGGTTGCTACAGTGGTGGTGGTGGTGGGCTCCTACGGTGGTGGATGCAAGGCTGGTGGTGGTAGGTTGGTGCCGTGGTGGTGGGCTGCTACGGTGGTGGTCAAGTGGTGGTGGGGTTTGTGGGTATGAGTTTTGAGAGAGAGAAGGGAGAATTGGAGAGTGGGAAATGTTGAAAGAGAGAGAGAGAGAGAGAGAGAGAGAGGGAAAAATCAGTGAAATGAGGGTGGGTAGGGGAAGGGGGTAGGGTTTAATCTAAGTAAATCTGGTTCGTTTATTTTGTTTTGATCCAACGGTGTAGATAAGGACTTAGGGACTTAGTGAATTAGGTGAGACTTAATTGATCCTAATTCTATATATATATATATATATATATATATATATATATATATATATATATTTATATATATATATATATATATATATATATATTATATATATATATATATATAGGGGTGGGATCCGGTGAGACCCCCTTACTCGGTGTGACCTCGTGAGACCCCATGAAAATCACATTATATGACTAAGTCGAAAGCATAGACCCGTCACAATCCTTTATTTTAATTAGTTTTCACCATTAGTTGGGTTAAAAATATATATTACATATTAAAAATTCTAATAAAATATTTATGTGTCGGGTGAATAATATGCTAGATACACAAAATTGATACTGCAGATACATTAAATGACGTATTAGAGACACAAAAAATATTAGGTACACAAAATTAATGTCGTAGGTACATCAAAGTTATAAAATGCGTTTAACGACGATATAAAGTGACATGATAAGGTAGTTATGAACCCCAAATATGTTCCTTAGACCATAAATTAGATAACAAAGACATCTATGCCGAATTTTTAAACTAAAAACTATTTTAAGAGGGGGTCTCACGAGGTCTCACCGAGTTGAAGGGTCTCACCGGATCCTAAATCTATATATATATATATATATATATATATATATATATATATATATATATATATATATATATATATTAGATTAGATATTAGATTAGATTAGATTAGATAGATACTTACTTGAGCACTTCAAATTTGGGCTGAGAATTTGGGGTGAGATTATGGGGTAATGGAATTTGAAAAACTTAATTGAAAAGTGGAACAATTTGGATTTGTGAGTGATGTTATTAGCTTACTTATTGTAACTAGTGACGAGACCTGTAAAATTCACGGGGCGTGTATAAGTTACACATTATAATAAAATTCATGTATTTTTTAATCAATGATGAATAAATGAGAGCCGCCATGTGTCAATTAAGTACAAGTACATAGTAAAACTTCAACTGATATATGAAAGTAAGGTCATAGAACAATCAATATCTATATATCTATCTATCTATCTATCTATATATCTATATATATTATTAAAGAAGGGTAATATTAAGCTGACGTGGCGCCGTAAGAATGCAGATAATTCATTTTCCAACTCTGTGGTACATTTGCCATATTCAACCATAGTTTTACGGAGTATTGTGCTGCAATTAATGATGCATAGGCCACTTGCGTTTCATTTGTTTGTCTTCACTTACTTTTTCTTTTTTCTCTAAATACTCCCTCCGTTTCACTCATTTAGCCCCAGTTTCCTGTTTTGGAAATTTCACTCATTTAGCCCCATTACTATATATGGTAGCTTTTAATAATGAAAATAACACTTTTACCCTTACAATTACACTCATTTCACTAAAATACCACTCACTTTATCTTTAAAAGTGGGACCACTTAACCAAACTACCAATATTACCCTCAACTTTTTCCACTTTCTTAAAATTTGTGAAAAAGCCAATGGGGCTATCTCAATGAAACGGAGGGAGTAATTAAATTTAAATAGAGAATATATACTCCATTTTTTTAGGTGTGTTTTTATTAAAAATAACTTTAATTATATAAATTTAAATTTTTGGAAAAATAAATCAATCTTCATAAGTTCTTTACGCATGAAGATTAGTAACATCACATTTGATACAGTTACGATTTTTATTGATAAGTAATCTTATACAGAGTATATGTACTCCGTTTAAAATTGTTTTTAGTAAGCTCATGTGATATTGTCTCACCTATAATAGAACAGACAAAAGTTATTATTAAAACAGCAAACAAAAATAATACCTTATGTTAATTTGTAAAATATTTTCTATTTTCAAAACTTAATCGTACGTACAGTATGTACGAATTATTATTTACATGATTTACATCCAAAAATAAAATAAAATTAAAAAACGAAATTAAATTTACTGTAATTTTTAATACTCTGTATAAGGTCACTTTAAGTAGTTTAAAGTGACTAATAATGGAAGGGACAACAATTTACTAAATTTTATTTATTTATTTATTTACTTTTATTCTTTTAAGTTTATTAAGCTTAAGATTATTTTTTCTGGTATTAGTAAATCACATGTGAGAACTGAGACATATATCCAAAAAAAAAAAAAAATATTTTAAATAAGGGTGTTAATAAAAATGTTCAATAAATCTCTGTTAAGACGAGTTATCCGTCTTAAATTTAAAATGGGTCAAATACTCAACCACTTGCACACATAAGACAAAACACTCTACTTTTTCCTACACTTTTTACATTTGTCTTATCCTAACTATTTGACCCGTCTTAAGCTTAAGACGGGTTACCCGTTTTATACGAGAATTTGTGAAAAACGTTATCTACTATGGAGTACAAGTATTTAATAGAATTTATATGTAAACAATGGTAAAAACATAATTATAGTCATTGTTAGGCCCAAAATACCCATATGGGCCCAAGGAACAAAACAAAGGCCCAAGTCAAGGAGAGGAAAATGGTCAACAAAAGTCAAAGCCCAGAGCCGGTCTTGGTCAACGAAAGTCAAGATCAAGGTCTGGTGGGCCGAAGTCAAGAAGGGTCCAAGCAAGTGAAGCCCAACAAAGGAGTAAGAGTCCAAGGAGAAAAAGGAAGAATGACGTTGAGATTCAAACCAAGTCAATACCAGCTCAGCTATAATAAAGGCAGCAGTTACGTTCAGCTCAGACGTTACAGTTAGTCCTTGTAAGAACTGACGCATCCATATAGCTTCCTTTGCAGCCTCGGGTCATTCGAACTCGGAACTACAGTTAGTCCTTGTAAGAACTGACGCATCCATATAGCTTCCTTTGCAGCCTCTGAAGCAGCATAGTACTCGGACTCAGTTGTTGAATCTGCTATAACAGTTTGTTTGGAGCTTTTCGGTGACCATGGCGCCATTTAGAGTAAAAACGAATCCAGATTGAGATTTCGAGTCATCTCGATCCGTTTGGAAACTAGCATCTGCGTAACCGTTTGCGCATAGCTCAGTGTCTCCACCATAAGTCAATACCCAATCTTTAGTCCTCCGTAGGTACTTAAGAATGTTCTTAACGGCCATCCAGTGTGCTTCACCTGGATTGCCTTGGTATCGGCTCGTCATACTCAATGCATATGCCACGTCCGGACGTGTGCATATCATGGCATACATGATCGATCCTATAGCTGACGCATATGGAATCCGACTCATGCGCTCGACCTCTTCAGATGTCTTTGGTGCTTGAGCTTTACTCAAGTGCACTCCAGAGATCATTGGAAGATTCCCCTTCTTGGAGTTGGTCATGCTGAACCTCTCAAGAATCTTATCTATATAAGACTCTTGACTGAGGGATAACATCCGTCGTGATCTATCTCTATAGATACGGAGCCCCAAAATACGTTGTGCCTCACCCAGATCTTTCATCTGGAAATGGTTCTGTAACCATACTTTTACCGAAGTTAAGAGAGGTATGTCATTCCCAATCAAGAGTATGTCATCAACATACAGTATTAGAAATACAATCTTGCTCCCACTCGACTTGATATATAGGCATGGTTCCTCGACCGATCGAGCAAATCCATTCTCCTTTATCACTTGGTCGAAGCGATGATTCCAACTCCGTGAAGCTTGCTTAAGTCCATAAATGGAACGCTTAAGCTTGCAAACCTTCTTAGGATTTTTAGGATCGATGTAACCTTCGGGTTGTACCATGTACAACTCCTCCTCCAAATAACCGTTTAAGAAGGCGGTTTTCACATCCATTTGCCAAATTTCATAGTCATGAAATGCGGCAATCGCTAAGAGAATCCGAATGGAACGAAGCATGACTACGGGTGCAAAGATCTCATCGTAGTGCAACCCTTGCACTTGAGTGAAACCCTTTGCCACTAGTCGTGCCTTGTATATATCTGGTTGTCCTTCTACAGATCGCTTTATCTTGTAAAGCCATTTGCACTGAAGAGGCCTAGCCTTATTAGGTAAGTCAACCAGATCCCATACATGGTTCTCGTACATAGAGTCCATCTCGGATTGCATGGCTTCTTGCCAAAACTTTGAGTCAGAACATGTCATGGCACCTTTATAGGTTACGGGTTCGTTACTCTCAAGGAGTAAAACGTCGTCTCTCCCATTCTCCTCGACTATACCGATATATCGATCTGGAGGAATGGAGAGTCTACCCGACCTTCTGGGTTCCAAGGGAACATTAACCGCAGCAGACGTAGAAGAGCAGCTTTCCTCCATTGGTTGCTCGGTTGTTGGTTCAGAATCTCCGACGGATCGAAGGTTCTATTACCTCTCTTGTCTTGAGAAACTCTTTCTCTAAGAACGTCGCACTAGCCGCAACAAAAACTTCGGTGTGAGGCGAATAGAAGTAATGACCAAACATTCCTTTTGGATAACCAATAAAGTATGTCTTGGCCGATCGCGCCGAGCTTATCCTCGTGTCTCCACTTGACATAAGCCTGGCACCCCAAACCCGAATAAAGGACAAGTTAGGGACCGTTCCTTCCATAACTCGTATGGAGTCTTGTCAATGACTTTAGTCGGACTTGGTTAAGTATAAGAGCGGTGACAAAGAGCATAACCCCATAATGAGTCGAGTACAACCGTGTGACTCATCATGGATCGAACCATATCAAGTAATGTTCGATTCTGCGTTCGGACACACCATTGATTGTGGTGTTAGGGTGGAGTTAATCGTAATACTATCCATGGTCTTTCAGTTGCCGATCAAACTCAGTTGAAAGATATTCGCCACCACGATCTGAACGTAGTGCTTTTATCTTTCTATCCAGTTGGTTCTCAACCTTATTCTGGAATTACTTGAACTTGTCAAAGGACTCACTTTTATGCTTCATTAAGTAGACATGTCCATATCTACTCAAATCGTCCGTGAAAGTGATAAAATATCTATAGCCGTCTCTAGCGTTGATTGACATAGGTCCGCACACATCAGTATGTATGAGTCCTAATAGGTCAGCAGCGCGCATTCCAACACCTTTGAAGGAAATTCGAGACATTTTGCCTATAAGACATGATTCACACGTGCCAAAAGTTTCATAGTCAAATGGGGCTATTGTCCCATTATCAATGAGCTTTTTCACGCGTTTCTCATTTATGTGTCCCATTCGGCAATGCCATAAATACGTTTGATCTTTGTCACCAACCTTTGCTTTTTTGTTACTCACATGCATGATTTCTGTGGTTTGATCTAAAACATAAATTAGTTCATGGAAACGACTTTACCATAAATCATATCGTTCAATGAGAAAATACAGCTATTATTCTTTATTGAAAATGAAAATCCTTCTTTATCAAGAACGGATACAGAAATAATGTTTTTGGATAAACTAGGTACATAGTAACAGTTATTCAGAAATAACTCAAATCCGCTCGGGAGTTGGATTACATATGTTCCTCTTTGAAGCAGCGGCAACTCTTGCTCCATTCCCCACTCGCAGTCTACATCACCTCT
The DNA here is from genome assembly GCA_023091065.1 of Dianthus caryophyllus. Taxonomy (NCBI): domain Eukaryota; kingdom Viridiplantae; phylum Streptophyta; class Magnoliopsida; order Caryophyllales; family Caryophyllaceae; genus Dianthus; species Dianthus caryophyllus. The sequence continues at coordinate 19,278,998 of CM041526.1, read as the reverse complement.
TGCCGAGTTACGATGCTTCTTAAGCCACGCAAATGATTGCCTGAGATGAGAACCACAACCAGTATCTAGTACCCATGTTCCGAAACTTGCATGGTTAATCTCAATCATATGAATAAAAGAAGACATACCAACAGGAGCGACGCGGCCTGCTTTTATGTCCTCAGCATACACGGGACAGTTACGCCTCCAATGCCCAGGCATGTGGCAATGGTGGCACTCCATGGTCTGCTTAGCTTTTGCCTTGCCTTGTGGTCTACTGCTAGACTCACCAGGCCCACTCTTAGCAACCACTGGCTTCTTGAATTTTGGCTTACCTACAGCTAGGTTAGCCGGAGCCTTACCCTTACTCTTCTTGTTCCCAATCATGAGAACATCTTGCTTTATGCTCCCACTCAACTTCAGATCACTCTCCGTCTGTACGAGGAGTGAGTGTAGTTCATGCAGACTTTTCTGCATGTCATTCATGTAATAGTTTGCCCTAAAGAGGGCATACCCATCATGAAGAGAGTGGAGCACACGATCAATGATGATCTTCTCATCGATCTTGCAACCAAGCTCCTCCAGTTTTTCAACATTCTCGATCATGTCGAGAAGGTGTGGACCAACCAGTTGGCCCTTCTGGAGTCTAGCCTCAAAGAAACGAGTAGTGTACTCGTAACTCTTAATTCTCGGAGCTTTCGAGAATTCCTTAGTAAGGGTGGTGAAAATCTTGTTTGCACCCTGGGTAATGAATCGTCTTTGCAAATTGGATTCCATTGCATAGATGAGTACGTTCCGTAACGCACCCGCTTCCATCACGAAATCACTATAAGCTACGACTTCATTTGCTCCTGCATCGGGAGCTGGTTCGTGGCGATGGCTCAGTCAAGTACTTGAGCTTGCCGTCAGCTATGGCGACATTCCGTAATGCGGCCTCCCAATCAGCGAAATTGGACCCATCATTCTTCAGTCGAGTAGACTGCCTTCAACACGACCAGCCATTTTGTATTAGCAGTTATATCTGTATATAACGTATTCGAAACTGTGAAAAGAAAGAAGAAGAAGAGAGAAGATAAGAAATCATGGTTTTAAAGTTTGCCAAAACGATAACATATTAAAGCAATGACTTATGCACTCATATAATTGACCTCCCTCGAGAATTATATAAATGATTCCAAGACTCAATTTCTTTAAATTGATAAGCCAACCTCTTGGCTAATTCTACTGTTAGAATTCTTGGTCGATAGATTTCAGTAAATCCTATCTTTTAGTCCACCATAACTACGAGATATTACTCGAACTATAGTGTTGAGGTAAACTAAGTCGACAACCACTACTTACCCAACGTAGAAGGGGTCATATTATGCCTACCGACGAAGAAGGGATTCATAGTGGTTCGACTTTATAAAGACTAATTCTCAATTTTCATTTTAGAGGAAGATCCCATCAACTCATTTTAATTCATTTTAAGTGAACTAATATCTAGCATTATCGTGAATGATTAAATTGAGGTGATAGCTCAAAACGCATGACATCCGTATGTCTATAATCTAGAATGCAACTATATGATCCATTTTCATGCATATTAGGTGGTTTGGTTTAGTTTAGGCGGAATATGATGCTACTATCTAATATGAATGCAATAAAAACGGTAAAGAAAAACGCAAAAAAGGAAAAACACCTAGTGTGGCCTAACCCTATGAAAATAAGGACAATTACAAAGTGGAATCCATCCATGGACCCTAAGCTGTCTTCATTCTTCATCTTGGGCTTTAAGTGGGAGTCCATCTTGAATCTTCATCTTGAAATCGTCTTAAAATTACAATTTTGAATTACAAAAATAAACCTATTTACATTCTAATTCAAAATATGCCAAAATTAAAAAAATATTACAAAATTGGAGATTCGAGATCTCAAAAATACAACCAAAATTGTGTTTCCTTCATTACGAAAACACAATTTTCTAAGGCCACACTAGTAAATTACAACCGTTTGTACAATAATTAATGCGTAAAATTAAACCATTCAAACCATTCAAACACAAAATAGAGCATCATCTAAACAAAATTAAAACAATGCATACGAATTGATTTTAATCCAAACCACCTCTTTATAAAATGATTATCATTATGCAACAATTCCTTAATTGTTCATAATATCATAATCAAAATAATAATCCAAATCAATTTATATTATCGGTATAACATAAATTTGATCTCAAAAATATTTTAAACTGCTTTAAAATATTAGGTATCATATGTATTATGAACTGCTTCACAATTATACAAAAAATATCTTTTATAATATAACAAAATATGACAAAATATAAATTTCCATAAATAATATTTCCTAAAATCAATTTTTTTCGACCAAAAATCTTAAATTGCCGAATTAATTTAATTTTTTTTTTTTTTTTTAAAAAAATCTCACGGCCAAAAAAAAAAAATTTATCAAAAACTAAAATATAATTCGGTCAATGTAAATAAATGAATTAAACTGTTTTAATTCGATTATGCTAATAATAAGATCTATACAAATTCAATTTTAATCCGTATTAAACATTGATTTAAGAGATTTAAACTAACCTTTTAGATTAAACATCTTAAATTTGAAGATCTAGTGATTAACAACAATATGTTCATTAACATACACAAATATGGTCCTTTTAGTTTTAATTTAATCGGTATTAAATCAAAACTCATTCAAAATCATATGTAATCGTTTTAACATCTTAAAACATTAATAATTATGAATCAAAAAGACCAAAACAAGCCAAAAACAAGCAAAAATCACACGGCATAGAGGACTATACCTCATGGCCAAAACAAATTTTGTTTGAAAATTTATACAAAATCAATTTTTATGAAAACCTTATAAAAATTTCATATGCCCTAAGGCTCTGATACCACTTGTAGGTTTATATCCGTATATAGACCTTAAAATCCACAGGATTATAATGAAAAACTTTATAAGATTTAAAGTCATAAAATAAAATTGCATAATAAAGTATAAAGATACAAGAATTAACCTTTTAATCCCTTGAATTGGCCTAAGAACAATACCAAAATAATGGTATCTCCTAATTATCTCACCCAAGATGATTTGAGATATGCCCCTTTGAATTGCTAGAATATTAGAGAGAAGACTCTTTTTTTTCTCTCAAGATTTATGTTGTGTGCTATGTAAAAATAATGAATTAGGTTAGATGAGATTAGGAGTTGATTAGGTTAAGTAGGGAAGAAGAAATCAAACTCCCCACAACCCTATATCACACGTCCAAATAGAGGTGGGAGTGGACTTGTCCACTTCTAAATTCCAAGCCCAAATCTAATTAAAAGTTTAAACCCATTAATTAGTTTTATTTGGCCTTTAATGTATAATGTAATTATAATATCCTTATATTATAATTAATCATAAATATCCTTATATTTATAATTTACTAATTAATTATAACTGATTAAAATTAATTAGCCTACATTATACGTAACAATTAAATATAACCTTTTATATTCAATTTCAATTCTGATTAATTCCTCTCATCTAATATCATTTAATCTTTATTAAATAATATCCATTATCATATTTGACTAACTTCTTAGTCACATCCGACTAACTGTTTAGTCCACAACACTGACTAACCGTTTAGTCATAATTAAGGCATCAATATGATCATTTTCTCAAATAATCATATTTCTCAAATACATCCTTTAGGTGTGACTCTTAGGGACCAGTTGATCACCGCCATCTGTATGACAATAACGTCAAACTTATCTAGCAAGCCAACCGTTATTGATAAAAGTTAATCAACTGATTAAATACAAAATGTACCCTGTGTACCTTTAGAGATTTATTTATGTTATTGCACTCACTGTGGAGGACACTAACCCCAACATGGTGGGCCGAAGTCAAGAAGGGTCCAGGCAAGTGAAGCCCAACAAAGGAGTAAGAGTCCAAGGAGAATGGGGAAGAATGACGTTGAGATTCAAACCAAGTCAATACCAGCTCAGCTATAATAAAGGCAGCAGTTACGTTCAGCTCAGACGTTACAGGAGAGAAATATGAAGGGAGTTAATGGCTGGCGAGAATCAAGGAAGCATTAACCACTAAAAGAACCGTTGTGTGAAGCCTATAAAAGGGAAGATAGCAAGATCATTGGGGACTACTGAAGAATTACTGCAAATACCACACTTAAACACTCTAAAATCTCAGATTATTACTCGCAATTCTGTACTTCTAGTCTGCAAGTTCTGTACGTTCTGAGCGTTCTGTCCGAATTATAGTGCAAATCCTCTCCTGGCTTGGTGCCCGTGGTTTTTCCCTTACTTCTAAGGGTTTTTCCCACGTAAATAATATCGTGTGTCTTTTCCTTTTTTGCGTATATTTACTTTACACTATTTCCAACACATTAAAACAACCTCGGTATTCTAAAAACACATAAAAAGGATAATACTAATAAACCCAAAATCTAAATACGAATAGAGTGAGAAAATCACCCCGAACAGTCATCAATACTTATATCATCTATATCCTTTTATTAGCCCAATTATAAATATAAGTCAATACATATATCCCTTTTCAAAGTGTTTTTTCCCATTTACTTTTTAGTGTTATGACCAGATTTTACACTACCCAGATTGGCAGTTCTGGACAGACGTTGTGAATATGGTACAGAGCAGGACAGAAGAACAATAGCAGTTATAGCCCAGAACAGGTCAGAAGAGGCATGGCAGTTATGGTCAGAAGAGGTCAACTATAGCGGTTACAAAGATCATGGGATAGTGGAAGATATTTCAGCTGAGCAGAAGTGAGTCAATGGAAGTTATTTAACCGCCAAGGATAATGGAAGTCATGGAGAACATGCCCTAGAAAATAGGAACTAATTTTCAGCTTGCTTAGCCTATATATAGAGGCTCATTTGTATATTTTCATTGATCTTTTTCATTCGTTCATAGCATACTTAAGCACTAGAAAATACACTACATTATACTACGGTAATTTACAGTCAGTTCTGTACGAATTGCTACAGAAGTGATCAGTTCACACAGTTGTATTCTGTAACCCCAACTCTGATATTAATAAAAGTACTCCTGGCTTGGTAGCCCGCAGTTTTCCCCATCTTCTTCTCGGGGCTTCTGCGTCATCAAATCCCTGTGTCCTTAGTTCTGTCCCAGTCAGCTCAGTTCTGTTCTGTTCCGCAAATAGTACTAGTTGATCCACTTTTCACCATTTTCATCCTTGTAAAGTTTTTACCAAAATAAATTGGCGCCCACCGTGGGGCAACTAGTTTATTAATTTGCGTAACTTTTCTCACAAAAATCTCACAAAAATTACCTTTTCCATACTCAAATGGCTGATAGAACTTTGGAGCAATTGTCCAAGGACTTGCAAGATGCGCAAGCCAAGATCCAGTAAATCTCTGAAGAGAATGCAAAACTGAAGGAGACAGAGTCTGTTCTGAAGACCAAATTGGATTCTGCTAAAGGCAGTACCTCAAAGATCAGACCTGGGGCATCCTTGAGTTCCATAATCAAGAATATACACTACAAAAAAACAGACACAATGCGACGGACGAAATCCGTCGCAAAACGCCTAAATCCGTCGCAAAAAGGTCATTTGCGACGGTTTCTGCGACCAAACAGGCCCATCGCAAATACTGGTCGCAAAAAGTTAATTTGCGACGGAACTGTCGGTCGCAAATGTCTTGCGGCGGTCATATCAGTCGCAAAACAATCCGTCGCAAACCAATCGACTTGCGACGGAAATAATGTCCGTCGCAAAACTTGCGACGGAATTTCCGTCGCAAGTTGGTTGGTTTGCGACGGCCAGTCCGTCGCAAGTTATATTTTTTGCGACGGATGTTCCGTCGCAAGATTGAAAATCCGTCGCAGGTCACTGATGTTTTTCTGCGCTTTCTGCCTGTTTTCTACGCCCCAAACAGCCTGTTTTTTACACCTAAAAAACCTGCAATTAAATTCGTTTTCGGTGTCAATACACCGAAAAATCAAGCACACCAAAGACACAACACATAAACCGAACATAGCATATATATATATATAATGGTCATACGACCACTACCACCGTCAAAGTTAACATTCATCGTCAAAGTTAACAAGTTAACATTCATCAAAGTTCAACTACCATTACACCACCGTCAAAGTTAACAATAAGTGGGGACATCGGCGCCGCCACTACCACTACCACCATCACCGTCAAACGGCCCACACCTAAACGGGTCGTAGTCGGCGCCAAGGTTGCATGTCGGAGGAGGCTGAGTACTGAGGCGTTGAGACGTAATCAACTCCTCAATTGTGTCTATCCTTTGACTCAGCGACCTGTTCTCTTGTGTCAGGCGTGTCAGAATCCCGGGACTGTACGTAGACTGCTCCCCGACGGATGAGTGACGAGGCGGCGGACGGTCGTAATACATAGACGAGGCTGAACCCGTGCCGTAAACACGACCTTTCTTGTCGTGTCCTCCCACTATCTCATAATACAGCCGGTTCTCGTCAATAGGAGTGTCTGGTTGGGTTTGCTCGTGCTCCTCAACTGCTGGATTGAAGCGGTCCTAATTTTAAGATAAAAAATAAATTAAAATCATAGAAAGTAAATTAAAATCATAAAATTAATGTTGTAGTATAAATGGATTATTACAAATAAATTTTTGACTTTGTTGGTAATAAAACCGCCTTTCTTGTTTGAGGTTTTTGATTTCCTCACGAGCTCGGGGACAGAAGGTGGTGTCGACGATCCTACAGACTTTACATACAAAAAAAAGAGTTGATTATTAACGTTGTTATTTATATATACATTAATTATAAAAGATTCACATAATAAAAAAAATAAAAAAAATTAAGAGTACTAACCAATTTGTCGATATATTGCATCATATCTTTGCGGCCCATGGTATGCGTCCCCGCCGCCTTTCCGTCTTCGCCTTGAGAATAACGATTCTTCTTCTGAATCTCTGCCTTTTTCTTGTAATTCTTTAAACAAAACAAAGTAAACGATAATTTATTAGTTTCTATATATTTAAAAATATAACAAGTATCGTTTAATAAGTTATAAATAGTATGTTTATTACGTCCGATGCCTTCCACTCATCATAGCCCTTCCTCAGCGCTGCAGTTTTGTCTATCCATGATTTTTTCACCCGACCTGTAATTTGTATTATAATCACCTTAGTTTTATCATGGCAACAAATTATATTTACGACTAATGAATGAAAATAAATAAAAACTAATACTACATATATTAATTGTTTACACCTTTTTGATAGACGTAGTCCGGAATCCTTTTTTTGGCCATCTCGTTGAAGGTCTCTCTAATTAGTGCTTCATTCTTCTGTTTGTACTGGTAGTTGAACTACAATTACATATTAAAAAATAAATTGCATCAATCCATTGCATAGACAATTTTAGAAACAGTTAAATCAATTATGCTTAAGTTAAAAAATAAGTACCCTGAAAGTGTTCCACCAAATCTCTTTTTGCGCGTCTGAAGCGTCCGACCAATTCGGAACAAATGGGTTCATCATAGAAGTTATCGACCTTCGAAGTGTGTTCTTCACTTTATCCTTCGTGAACCTGCATCGACATAATATAACAAATTTGTAATAGTATATGTAACGTACAATATTATACTGAACTAATTAATTTAAGTAAATAAAAATGCGTTTATTTATATTGAATTAATTAATAGTATATATAACGTACCATACGCCTACTTTAGGATCTGGATCTAATGTCGTAAGACCCTGTTCCGCGTTTACCATTATCTCCCCAATCTCCTCCTCGGTCAGCTGACGGTTTTCCCCCTCTTGATTATTTGGGGCTGAGTTACTCCCGCTACCCTGAAATCTTGTATTCACCATACTACAAATACACTTAAATCAAATGTTAGAACATGTATATATAAGACAAACAATTAATGACTTGATAACCTGATTGAATATTAAATTAAATTATATTACATAAGATGTAGAAATTAAATACATTAATTGTTTGCGATTAATATTTATACATAAACATCACATATCAAAATATTTAAATCTAAGCTAATCACTATCGTCTGAACTATTAGCCTCTACACTATCATCATCAGGAAAGAGTTCCTCGACTTCTTCTCCATCCTCATCCGAATCATCTTCGAACTCATCACTTTGCTCATCTTCTGTTGACTCTTCCTCAATGCTCTCATTGTCTTCTACAATGAAATCGTCACCTTGTTCATTCTCGATCTCATCATCTTGATTATGGCTAATAGGAATACTAATCCCCTCATCTTCTTCATCGACAGAAGGGGCTGATAATTGTGGTGGGTCTGTAACAACGGCCTCCTGATAAGCATTATCCTCCGTAGAGGCATCAATGATAACCTTCGCTTTCGCTTTGAACACAACTCTCCACTGGTCTTTATCTCTCTTAAGACTTGGATATGGTGCATAACACACTTGCTCAACTTGATACGATAAGACAAAAGGGTCATACGTTGGGTATTTTCTACCACGATGAACTTCAACTATTTTGTACTCCTTGTGTATATTCATACCACGTTGAGAGTTGTCAAGCCAATCACATTTGAACAAGACCGTCTTATAGAGTTGTTTACGACCAACGTATTTCAACTCAATCACCTCCTGAAGAGTTCCATAATAGTCAGCACCATCAACAGAGTTCACACATACTCCATTGTTTATTGTTCTTTTCTCTATATCAGTGCGACCATTAAATGTTCTGAAGTTGTAGCCATTGATTGAGTATCGTTTCCACGTTTGGACTTCAGTTGACGGTCCAATTGCTAACGCCTTATGAAGATCGTCTTTCAATAAAGACTCCTAATGAAAAAATGATTACTGAAATTTGTTAAATAATTTTATACACTTTACAATTAAACCATTTTATAGTTACAATGTTAATATTTATATTACTTACTTGCCCCTTAAACCACTTAGGATATTCCTCGCCGAACTTACTCCAAATATCACCAATTGGAGTTTCAGGGTATTGCGAAAGGATAAAAGTCTCGAATATCCTACATAATAACAGTACTTAATAATACGTGTATGTTAATCAATTAAAAAATCTAATCAAGATTTAATCAAGTTATACACTTACAGCTCATAAGGCTTAAGGATCTCACAATTAGACAACACGTATTTGTGTGCACAATTGTATTCTTTGTCATCTAGGGATCGAGTGCGACACTTTCCAGTTGTTCTTCCACCATGGTCAGTAAACATCTCTGGTAATTGTTCGTTAATACCGGAAGTTCGACTGGGTCCGATGTCAAGATCTCGTACTTTGGTGTCGACATGCTCTTTATAATAAACTAATGAAGTTTGAAATTTCTTCCAACAAGAACGCATTGCATATAGATGCTTCAACATACGCCTTATTGCCAATTTTCCGTTTGGGTGATTAAGAAATCTATTAGAGAATATTTTATGTCGATAAATATATATAACACATATGTTCTAATAAATAGTTATTATTTCAAATATTTAGATTAAATACCTTTCAAATGGATACATCCATCGATCTTTGATCGACCGCCCACTCTAAGCTCGTAAGGCAAATGAGCAGGAGATGTTCCATCGAGTTGAAAACGATGGTGGTAATACTTTCTCCAACTTGCATAATATCTCCCAGGTATATTATTCTCAAGACGATTTACATCGAGATTGAAACAAGAAGTGGCACACAAGTCGCGGAAAAATTGACTTATCTCCGTGAAAGCTTTCGGTCGTTCTTTGGAATTAATTCTTTTAGAGCAGCAAACAACAACCGCTCCATAAAGACGTGACAGTCATGACTTTTCATTCCACGGAGACTCCAGTTTTTATTGTCAACACATCTACTTAGATCCGATGCATAACCGTCTGGAAACTTTAGCTTCATAAGCCACTCGCAAAGAACCTTTCTCCGCTGCTTATCTAGGACAAACTTAGGATCGGAGCGCTTTCGACAATGAGTGGTCAAATCTGCCTTTGCTTTAGGACCATAACACGTCTTGTTCTTGTCGTCCATAATTGTGTGTATTGTCTGCTCAAAGAAGTTCTTCTCAATGTGCATGACATCTAAGTTATGACGAATTAACAACGTTTTCCAATAAGGAAGATCCCACAATATACTCCGTTTCCACCATCCCAACTTTCTAGCTTTCAAAGCCTTCAATTCAGCTTCACTAGCATCAACAACAGTGGGTAGAGGTTCCACAATTTTCCAGACTTCGTCTCCAGACAACAATTGTGGTCGGGCATCAAGTTCCACGGGTTTTTTCTTCAAAAAACTTTTATCCTTACGATACGGGTGGTCGGCTTTCAAAAACTTTCTATGACAATCAAACCAACTCCACTTCCCACTATGCTTAAGCCAGAAACAGTTATTTTTATCACCACAATAAGGACAGGCCTTTCCTCCTTGAGTTGACCAACCAGAGAGCATGCCATAGGCGGGAAAGTCGTTAATCGTCCATAATAGTGCAGCTCTAAGTTGGAAGTTCTCTTTCCTCGAAACATCGTAGGTAAATACTCCATTTTCCCACAACTCTTTTAATTCTTTCACCAACGGCTGCAGGTATACATCTAAATTTTTCTTTGGATTGTTTGGACCGGGAACAATTAAAGAAAGAAAAATGAATTGTCTTTTCAAACAAAGTGAAGGAGGAAGATTGTATGGTGTTAACATTACTGGCCAAGTCGAATAGGGTTTACCGAATTGATTAAATGGTGCAAATCCATCCGTACAAAGGCCTAATCGAACATTTCTAGTCTCGCTTGCAAAATCGGGATATGTAGCATCTAAATGTTTCCAAGACTCACAGTCAGCCGGATGAACCATAGTACCACCTACTCGAGGGTTCTCCGCATGCCATCGCATTTGTTCGGCTATATGTTTAGTAGCATACAACCTTTGAAGACGAGGTCCAAGTGGAAAGTAGAGGAGCGACTGTTGTGCCACACGTTTCCCCCGTTCATCTGTGTTTGGTTTATATCTTTCAAGACCACATTTTCGGCATGCATCTAAATTCTCGTCTTCCTCCCAAAACAACATACACCCGTCATCACATGCATCTATCTTCTCGACTGGTAATTGAAGACCTTTTAGCAATTTTTTAGCAGCATAAAAATCTTTGGTCATTTTGTTATTTTTAGGGAAAGCGTCTCCAAGCAAACTACTAATCGAGTCAACAACCCTATGAGACAAATTATGGTCACACTTTAACGTGACTATTCTAGATGCAGCTTCCAACACTGACATTGGGCTATTATCATACAAAGGTTCATCGGCCTTGTTTAACATGTCAAAAAAAGCTTTCACTTGAGGGTTTGGGGCCTCGTTTATTTCATCTGCATTCAACGCTTCCTCCCTAATTGTGTCTACTTCATCTCGTAAAGCGTCATTTATCATTTCTCGATAAGGATTATCATCAACCGGTACCACCGTGTATCTAGGTCTATCATCTACGGGAAAATCCTCTCCGTGACAAAACCAACTGAAGTAATTTTTCAGAAAACCTCTTTTAATCAAATGAGTTTTGACATCGGACTCATTCAACCATTCTGAGTTGCAACAATTCACACATGGACACCTAATCTTTTCACCATTCTTTGTTGAAATCGGCAAAAGTTTAGCATGTTCGATAAATGAGATCACCCCATTAGCATATCCAACTTTCACTCGCTTATTATCATCCAAACGGTCGTACATCCAACTACGTTCTACTCTCTTCATGGTCAATCAGTCTACAAAAATAGAGTTTCAGCAACATAGTTAAATTTGTAGTGATTTCTTTTTTTTTGGAAAAAAACGTGTAGTCATAGGTAACTTCTTATCTCTCCAACCTAAACCCATCTTTGAATGATCAATATCACTAACAAATAGTTACAATTGTTTATGTAATAGTAAAAATTTCGGCAGCAATTCGCATCAGTTCTCCAGATACACAAATAAATCGAGTTTCCTCAAAATATATGTATCCAGAGAACATCAGCTTAATAATTGCTACCAAAATTTATACTATTACATAAACAAATATAACTACTTGTCACCTAAGTGATATTAATCATTCAAAGATAGTCCCAAAAATGGGGACTATTCAAAAATTATTCCTAATGAATAATTCTCGAATGGGTATACTACGGTCAACGCAAAATTTTTTTCATTTTACATCATTTCAATAAAATACTTAATTTTAACAAAACACACAATCAACCTACTAATAATGGCTCTACAATTCTCTAAAATAACCGAATAATAGCTCTATTATTCTCTAAATTAACCTAACAATGGCTCTACGATTCTCTACATTAACCTAACAATAATGGCTCTATAATTCTTATCATTAACCTAACAAAGGCTCTACAATTCTCTAAATAAGCAACTTAACTCATTATATAAACTTAACATAATCAACTCAAACTAATCAACTTAACATACATTAACATCTAATCAACTTAACAAAACTAATCAAACTTAACCCAATCAACTTAACTTAACAAAACTAATCAACTCAAACATAATAAACTAATCAACTTAACATACATTATTAACATCTAATCAACTTAACAAAACTAATCAAACTTAACCCAATCAACTTAACTTAACAAAACTAATCAACTCAAACATAATAAACTAATCAACTTAACATAATCAACTCAAACTAATCAACTTAACATAATCAACTCAAACTAATCAACTTAACATACATTAACATCTAATCAACTTAACAAAACTAATCAAACTTAACCCAATCAACTTAACTTAACAAAACTAATCAACTCAAACATAATAAACTAATCAACTTAACATATATTAACCCTAATATCAAACTTAATCAAATTAACTCAAACTAATTAAATGAAAACTTAACATAATAAACTTAAATTAATCTAAATTAACATAATAAACTAATTAAATCAAATCATTTTAACCCTAAACTACTTAATTAATTACAAAGAAAAATTGAAAAAACCATACTCTAATTAATTTGGGGATAGTGTCGCCGGAGTAGGGAGGCCGCCGGAGAGATGGTGTCGCCGGAGTAGGGAGGCTCGCCGGAGTAATGGGACGACGGACGACTTTGGGGCGATTGGCGGCGATTTTTGTTTTTTTTTTTTTAAGTCTGAAACAAATGAGGAAGGAAAGGGAAAACGCGAAATATTTAATGTGTTTGCGACGGAAATTTGCGACGGACTGCTTTATCCGTCGCAAATTTTGCGACGGACTACTTTATCCGTCGCAAATTTCTGACAAAAAAGAATATGCTAGAGAATATTCGCGGACTTGCGACGGACTAAAATGTCCGTCGCACACTTTGCGACGGATATTTGTGTCCGTCGCAAATTTCCGTCGCATAGTGTTAATTTTTTTGGCTCGAAATTTTGGCGGGCGTGGTTTGCGACGGGTTTGCGACGTCTCGCCGTCGCAAAACAAAATTCCGTCGCAAACTGTGTTGTCCGTCGCAAAATTCTGTTGTTTGCGACGGTTTTTTTATTCCGTTGCAACTTCCCTCGCATTTCGACTGTTTTTTTGTAGTGTATAGACTTCTCTAACCTGGACGAGGATGAGGATATTGAAGACCAACTCTTGGGTGGTGAAGATGAGGAGGAATCTTCTGAGAATGCTGAGAGAAGGAAGGACAAGAAGAAGTTCAACTTCACCCTCATGATGATGCAAGAACTCCAGAAGTTACATGACAAAGTTGCAAAGATTCCAGGAGTTCCAGCACCAATTGAGGAGGCTTCCCAGGAGTGTTATGCAGATTCACCTTTCAGTGAGGCCATAACCATGCAGGAGATCCCAAAGAAGTTCAGTGTTCCAGGGATGAAGCTGTATGATGGTACAGGAGATCCACAGGACCACGTTGCCCAGTACAAGCAGAGGATGTACACAGTCCCAGTTCCAAAAGAGTACAGAGAAGCCTGCATGTGCAAAGGCTTTGGTTCTACTCTGGCTGGACCAGCTCTGTAATGGTTTGTCAATATTCCAAATGGTACTATTAAATCGTTTGCTAATCTTGTGAATGTCTTTTTTGCCCAGTTTGCTAGCAGCAGGAAGTTAGAGAAGCAAACAGTGATGCATGCGAGTTATGCGGAAGAAAGATGAGTCCCTACGAGACTATCTCCAGAGATTCAACAAGGAGAAGATTTTCATCCCCAACTGTGATATTGCAACCGCTATCCAGGCTTATAGGCAAGGTTTGGTGGTAAATTCTGAGCTTTACCGTGAACTAACCAAGTATCCTTGTGTTACTTTTGAAGATGTGCAGGCAAAGACTTTGGCCCAGATTAGACTTGAAGAGGATGCTTTCAGTAGGCAGGATAGTTCTGGGTATGAGAAGGTGAACAGGAAGTCTGCGGACGCACCTGCAGCAGCCAAAGCACCATACAAAGAGCCACCCAGAACACAAGTGCATGCCGTCAGTTCTGAGGCGGTCAATTCTGACGACTCCCTCGATATTAACAGTCTTGGTGTTGAGGTTCCCCAGTTGATTGACAAGTTGGAGAGCTTTGGGAATGGTGCAAGATGGCCCAAGAAGAATGATCATCCAAATCCAAACAGAAATCCAAACAGGTACTGTGAGTATCATGGAGACATTGGTCACAACACAGAAGACTGCTACGCCTTCAAGAAGAAGATATCTTACCAGCTCAGAACTGGACGTCTGAAGGACATCATCAGGCTAGTCCAGAGGAACTCCGCCAGAACTGAAAGCGCCAGATCCCAGGATTCCAGGGGACAGGAGTCAGAGAAGCCGCCAAATCCACCACCCTACACACATGAGGTAAACTTTATTAATGGTGGTTCTGACATTGTGGCTTGACCTATTCTGCAGCCAAGAGGATAGCAAAGCAAGAGAAGATGCAGCCTCCAACCAGAATAGAGAAGAATTGGGAAGTTGTCACTTTTGATCATGAAGATTGTGAAGGCATCCTAGTTCTGCACCATGATAGCCTAGTAATCAAGTTGCAGATTGGAAGCACCCTTGTACGCCGAGTTCTGGTTGATGGGGGCAGTTCTGTGAACCTGATCATGTTGGATTCAGTGGCGAGACCAAGCACACCTTGGGAGAGATTTCACTTCCCACCTATGCCCAGGGAGTTTCTTCTTTTGAGAAGTTTAATGTTATTGACTCTATGACTTCGTATAATGTTTTGTTAGGTAGGCCTTGGATCCACAATCTCAAGGCTGTGGCATCTACTTATCATCAATGGGTGGAGGTCCCAACTCAGTGGGGAGTTCTGGTGATGAAGGGAGAGAGGCAGACTGCACATGAATGCTACAGAGCAGCCTTGAAGCCTCCAGCCACCAACAAAACGCTCGCATAGCAATTACAGAAACCAGTCAAGTCAGTAGTGGAACCGGAAAAGTCAGGATTGGAGATGGACCAGATCAGCGTAGACCAGACCTGCCCAGAAACGAAAATGTTAATAGGCTGTGATGGACCATCCAGTATCAGGTCTGATCTGATCAACTTCCTGAAGTCTAAGAAATCAAGTTTTGCATGGAGCCACTTTGACATGACTAGAATCAGTCCTGACGTTATCACGCACAAGCTCAACATTGATCCTAAGTACAAACCAGTGCACCAGAAACGCAGGAAGTTCGCGCTAGAGAGAAATGCTATCATCAATGAGGAAGTCCAGAAGTTGCTGGACATGAATATGGTAAGAGAGGTAATGTACCCTGAATGGTTAGCTAATGTGGTTGTTGTGCAGAAGAAGAATGGAAAGTGGAGAGTCTGTGTTGACTACACAGATCTGAACAAGGCATGTCCCAAGGATCCTTTCCCTCTTCCTCACATTGATGCCATGGTGGACAAGACTGCTGGTCATGAAGTTCTGACCTTTATGGATGCCTCAAGTGGTTTTAATCAGATCAAGATGTATGCTCCAGATCAGGAGGGGATGTCCTTCATGATAGACCGTGGTATCTACTGCTACACCGCCATGCCCTTTGGACTCAGAAATGCTAGTGCCACCTACCAAAGGCTAGTCAATATGATGTTCAAAGATCTAATTGGGGACACAATGGAGGTTTATATCGATGATATGGTGGTAAAGTCTAAAGATGCTAAAGATCATGTGAAGCACCTAGAGCAAGCATTTGCAATTCTGGACAAGTTCAACATGAAGCTGAATCCAACAAAGTGCAACTTTGGAGTGTCTTCTGGAAAGTTCCTAGGCTACTTGGTGACCAGAAGAGGAATTGAAGCAAGTCCAGAACAGATAAAGGCAATCCTGGATCTGGAGCCCCCCAGATCTGTGAAAGATATCCAGAAGTTGACAGGGAGAGTAGCAGCTCTGAACAGGTTCATTTCTAGGTCCTCAGAAAGGTGCAAGCCCTTCTATGATATGTTGAAGAAGAACAAAGAGTTCGAATGGAGTGAAAGGCACGAGGAAGCGTTCTAGGATTTGAAGAGTTACCTGTCAACTCGACCGCTGCTATCCGGACCAGAAGAGGGAGAACCGCTAAGTCTCAGACTGTCGATTCACGGAGCATTGATGAAGTGCGATTACGGTCAGGGAAGAAGATGGTTTGCAGTATCCGATATATTATGTGAGTAAGAGTTTACTAGATGCTGAAACCAGGTATTCTCTTCTGGAGAAGTATGTTCTTGCTTTAATTATGTCAACTACTAAGCTTAGACCTTATTTTGAGAGTCATCATATTTGTGTTAGAACTAACCTTCCAGTTAAGTCAGTCTTGAGAAAGCCTGAACTGTCTGGGAGAATGGCAAAATAGTGCGGCATTTCAAGACATATGACATCGATTATGAATCGAAACGATAAAGTCACAAGCCTTGGCGATTTTGTGGTCGATTTGATCCGACCCTGAAAGAAAGCAAGACTATGGAGGTATTGAAACTTACACAGGCGAAAAAGAAGAGACCTGGAGTCAGATATCGATGGAGCGGCTAATGTCGAGGTTCCGTCTGGGCATTGTCTGAAATCGCCACAAGGGGACTAACTAGCCCAGGTGTCGGTTGTGAATTTCGTACCACCAACAATGAGGCGTAATATGAAGCGTTAATTGCAGGTTTGATGGTACGTATTGGTCTTGGTGTCAAAAATTTGGAGGTAAAAAGCGACTCTTTACTTATTGTTAATCAGTTAATGGTTCTTTTGCGCCAAAGATTCTAAGATGTTCTTTGTACCTTGAGAAGGTTAGATCCTTGGTTTTGAAGTTTGACCAGTTTAGGATTGACCAGATCCCAGAGAGACCGGAAATTCACAGTGCGAGACTCTCTAGCTAGTCTTGCCTCTAGTTTCAAACCTGCAGACACAGACAGGATTCCCATAAGACACCTCCTCGGACCTTCTATAGAAGTCCGATCCTCGCTCAACCTCGTCTACCCCCACTCTGTCTCTTGATCGCACCTTTTTATTCTTTCCTTAGAGATGGTGTTTTACCCCCGCAGGACTTGAGGCGAGCTTTTCGCTTAAAGGCTCGAGGTATGTCTTGATTAATGATGTTCTGCTCAAGAAGTCTATGTCAGTCCATATTTGCGTTATGCGGAACCAAGCAGGCTTGATTCGGAAGAATTACATGAAGGAGATTGTGGCAACCACAGTTGTAACACCCCGTGTTATTTTAACACAATTTGATAAAGAATTTAATTCCTTAAATTAAATTCATCTTCTTTTTTTTCCTTATAATAAAAATACGTCTGAATTTTTTTCGCCAAATAATACTAAATTTCCTGAGTCCAAATATAAAAATTTTGAAAAATAAAGTATGTTGTATTATATTCAGAATTCAAAAAGAAACACAATTCAAAATTTTATAGAAATCAACACAAAACTTTTATCGTCATTCAAATTTCAAAATGGTCAAGTCATGTTTACTATTCATAAAAATAAATGTAAAACCTTTTATTCATAAAATTCAATTTCGAACATTTTTCGTTTTAAAAATAAAAATGGACCCTTAAATTTCCTCGTCTTCAAAAAAATTCAAGTCATCAAGTATACTCATCCAAATCCAATTACATATAATGTAAAAACTTAGCATCAAACTAATTTGGTTAAAGAATAATCATTTAACATTAAAGAAACTAAATTAGTTAAAGAATAATTTCAAAGAAACTAATTTGGTTAAAAATATAATCATTTTGATTTTTATTTAATAAATCATATTTTCTTATTATCAAACTACTATTTCAATTCTATTTAACTAGCACTTTTGAAAACTATCGAAATTTCGAGTCACACTTAATTTAAACTGATAAACGTTTTTACAGTTGATTCTATCTATTTAAATCGTTAACTTTCAACCAAAAAAATATGCATTTCGGACTAGTAAATTTTTAATCAAAATTTCGAGGAATCAAAACCCAATTTTTGTTTTAGTTCTCTTTTGAAGTTTATTTTCATTTTTATTTTCGATCTTATTTCGAAAAATTATTTTAAGATCATACATTTTATTTCAAGACTTTTCGCGTGCGCGCAAATCGAAATTTTCAATAACGAAAAATCGGACCACTTGATTTTAGATGAGCCGACTTGTCCTTGGTCTTGTACAAGACCACACTCTTCCATTTTCTCTTACACTCATGCATGCTCCTCTTACACATTCATGCATGCAAACACACTTACACACTCCTACATTTTCATCATCACTTCTAGTTTAACTCATTTAAATTTAATAATTATGCTTTCTAAATACAAAATACATTATACATACTACACTAGTATTACTTTCATTATTACACACAAGACCTCATTTTTTACTCTACATAAAATAGGTCATCATTTTGGTAATTTACATTTATCATGATTTAACAAACTAATTTCCTTTTCGTTTTAATCACTACTACAAATCTGAGCAAAAACAACGGAGCAAAAACAACACAAATTAGTCTTTCCGTTGTTTATAATATTATAAACAACGCAATTAAAATTTCCGTTGTAAAAAGTATAGGCGCCAAATCATACTCATCACTAAAAACAACGAAAAAATCATTAAAAACAACGGGTGGGTTATAAAAAACGGTTTTTATTAAAAATGTGTTGTTTTTGAGTTAGACTTTAAATAACGTTTTCGTAGTAGAAAACCGTTATTTTTAACAAAAAATTAAAAAAAACGGTTATTTGCAAATAACCGTTGTTTTTGATTAAATTTTTTAAAACGGTTTTTATGTAAAAACCGTTTCAAATAGTATTTAAAAAAAAAAAAATTGCTGGTAAGAACCGTTTTATTTGACTCATTATATACAACGGTTTTACTATAAACCGTTTTTTATAATACATTATAAAAAACGGTTTTTAGTAAAAAAACCGTTATTAAAAAGTTTTAAAAAAAATAAAATTCGAGGGAATAAAATTGATTAAGTAGGGAAGTCAGTTTAAACGTTTTTTTCATTCTCTCAAACTTCATCTCTTTCATTCTCGTTTATCAATCTTTATCTCTCAAATTCCATCTTCTTCATTCTTTTTTTTTTTTTTTTTTTTTTTTTTTTTTTTTTTTTTTTAATAATTTCACTTCAATTTCTCCCAAACTTCATCTTCTCCATTTTTTTTCGTTTTCTCTTTTAATACTTTGTTCATACTCTATTCGACATTAGTTCAAACCCTAATTTAGTTGCTTATAACAGGTTTGTTATCTCGTTTTTTTCCATTTATTTTTCGTTTTCTATGTTAATACTTTGTTCATACTTTGTTGTTGTTGTTGTTGTTGTTGTTGTTGTTGCATGTTGTTGTTGCTGTTGCTGTAGTTGTGTTGTTCGTTGTTGTTGTTGTTGCTGTAGTTGTGTTGTTCGTTGTTGTTGTTCGTTGTTCGTTGTTGTTCGTTGTTGGGTTTACGGGTTAAGGTGGGGCCTGCATGCCGTGGTTGGGTTTAGGGTGGGTGAGGAGGGTGGTGGCCGAGGGTTGGGCCGAGGGTTGGGCCGAGGGTGGTAGCCGAGGGTTGGGCCGAGGGTGGGTGAGAAAAGCTTTTGTGAGTGTGTGTATATTGTGTGTGTGTAAATGTATGTATGAATGTGAGTGTGTAAATGTATGTATGAATGTGAGTGTATGGTTTTTGTCGAGCTCTTAGGTTGCTCTTACAAATGACCTATTATATGTGAGTGTGTGTAAATGGATGTATGTATGTATGTGTATGTGTATGTGTATGTGTATGTGTATGTGTATGTGTATGTGTATGTGTAGTACGTATATGTATGTATGTGTCATTGTATTGTTGTTGTTGTTGTGTATGTGAGGCAAATAAAGTATGTTTTTAAAAAAATGGTTTGTTGTTGTTTTTGTTGTCATTGTATGTATATGTATGTAAATATGTATGTGTATGTGTATGTGTATGTGTATGTGTATGTGTATGTGTATGTGTATGTATGTGTATGTGTATGTGTATGTGTATGTGTATGTGTATGTGTATGCACATATGTGTATGCACATATGTGTATGTGTATGTGTATGTGTATGTGTATGTGTATGTGTATGTGTATGTGTATGTATGTGTATGTGTATGTGTATGTGTATGTGTATGTGTATGTGTATGTATGTAAATATGTATGTTTGGTAATATAAAGTATATATATGTTTGTAAATATGTATGCATGTAAATATGTATGTTTGGTAATATGCATGTAAATATATATGTTTGGTAAATATGTATGTATGTATGTAAATATGTATGTTTGGTAATATGAAGGAGTAATACGGAGTATACAATTTGTTGATGGACGATATTTAGTATTGGAGGTTTGTTTGCGTCGTAAAACATTAAAAGGGCCAAAACACCCTTTTAGAGGCATTTTTTTGAAAAATTATTCGGACGTCAATGCCCCTTTGGTTTAAATCAAGTTTAAATCATTTTGTTTGCGTCGTAAATCATTTTAGTTTAAATCAAGTTTTTAATAAAATTTCATTTTAGTTTAAATCATTTTAGTTTAAATCACTTTAAGTTAAAAACCGTTAAAATCGAAAAATGAAAATTTGGAACCACCTATGCATAGCCACGGCATTTCCTAAATTTTTGGGTCAAAAAATTGTTTTTATCACTTTTTAGTTTATTGTTAAAATAATTTAATTAATAGTTAATAAATTAGAATTAAGAAATTAAAAGAAATAAATGAATTTTGATATATATATAATCCACTCGGCATTTCCATTTTAAATGGACCAAATTTAATCAAAATGAAAATATCACTAAGTCCCTAAAGTTTAATAGTTAATAGAATTGAATTTTTGTATAGATCGAATTCGTTATAAATGAAATATGCTAAACCGATAAAAATGAGTAACCGTTATAAAAATGAATTAAATCGTGTGCTACTGCCTTTGAAAATATGGGACTGATGGACTTGGACATACGGACTAAATGAATCATCCACGATACTATTATTTTAAAAATGAAAATCGCTAAATTTAGTAAATAGATGACTAAATTTAACTAAGTCACATTTTAAAATAAATATCGTTTATCACTAAATACAAAATGAACTTAACGACTTTGAAACTAGAAAATTATACTTAGTAAATAAAAGGGTTTAGTTTTACACCTAAAATATCTTAAGTATAAAAATACGTACAAGTATAAGAATACGTATAAGTATAAAAATACGTAGAAATACGAAGTATGAGAATAAGTATAAATATAAAAATACGTATAAAATACGATGAGTAGGATGGATGAATAGTGAAAAATTTACGAAACTTATAAAACAAGTTACGTCTCAAAGTCAAGATAATTTCAAACTTCAAAATTTGAAATATTGTAAATAATTGAAAATCTACTAAGTATAGAAAGTTGAAAATGAATAAGTAAATAACTTAAAGTGTGTTGAAAAACACTTAAATAAAATTGGACATGTTAATAAACATATCAATATAGAGACTTAAAGACGTTAATAATTAACAACACTTCAAATAATAAACGAACTTGTTATGTGATCATATGAAACCTACAATTCAAATTTAAACGTTTGACGATGAGACTAGGAGAGTCTAGTAACATGTGATATGTAATATCAAATAAATAATAAATCATGAGTAAGTTTAAATAAAAGGTCAAACGCTTGAGCCTCCGATATGAAAACGTCAATCGTAAGTGAAGTGGGGTTAAGATAGTCTTGTGCGGATACCACTATCTCGGTCTCTGGCTTGGGTTATACCGAATAGTGTGGTTTAAGCCAGTAGCATTATTGCTTAGCATCCTGCCCATGCCGTTACGCCTTAAGTCGTATAGCCAAAGCCGTACAAGATAATGAATATGTCAACTCTTTTGGGTCAGGCTTTAGGAAATAGTCGTTTTATCCAGAGTTAAGGTGCTCTATGAATAGCATAGCCCACTCTTAAAGTGGATATTAGTGTATGCATACTAGACTAGGGTTTTATTCCCCTATTTCGCTAAAGTTACCAGGGCCACCGCGACCTTGTGGATTCGGGTCTGTTATGCGGTTCTGTCTCCTTGATCTACTCCAGGAATAAAGAAGAACACCTGCACATTATTCTGGGTATTTTGAGAGATCATAAATGGTATGCTAAGTTTTCAAAGTGTGAATTTTGGCTAGACCAAGTGGCGTTCTTAGGCCACGTAATCTCCAAGGAAGGTGTAATGGTGGATCCAGCAAAGATTGAGGCTGTCAAGGAATAGGTCGCACCAAAGACTGTCACGAAAGTCCGAAGCTTCCTAGGGTTGGCTGGTTATTATAGGAGATTTGTGCCTGACTTCTCAAAAGTAGCTCGCCCGATGACCAAGCTGCTACAAAAGGAAACAAAGTTTTTACGGAGCGATGACTGTGAGAAGGCGTTCCAAGAACTTAAGACGAGGCTTACTACAGCCCCAGTTCTAACCTTGTCAACCGATGGTGATGAGTACGAAGTATACAGTGACGCATCACTGAATGGTTTGGGTTGCGTGCTGATGCAACAAAGGAAAGTAATAGCGTACGCATCCAGACAACTTAAAGTGCATGAAAGGAATTACCCAACTCACGACTTAGAGCTTGCTGCGGTCGTGTTTGCACTGAAGATTTGGCGTCATTATCTCTACGGGGTCAGCATCAAATTCTACACAGATCACAAGATTTTGAAATATATCTTCACCCAAAGGGAGTTGAACATGAGGCAACGAAGGTGGTTAGAACTAATCAAGGATTACAAGATCGAGTTATTGTACCACGAGTGAAAGGCTAATGTAGTAGCCGACGCGCTGAGTCGTAAGATGTCACACATACTGGACAACATTTGGGAGATTCCATCAGACATAGTCCAAGATCTAAAAAGACTAAGCTTGGATCTAGTTCAATCAGATGACACTGACCTAGACGCTATGGTGGTAGAACCAGAAATATTTCATGACATCCGGGCACTACAATGGGATGACCCGGCATTGTTAGAGATTAGAGAAAGGATTTCGTCTGAGGGAACAGAAGGGTTTGAGATTTACACTGACGAGAGTCTACGCTTCAATGGAAGATGGTGCATACCTCACAATGAAGCCTTGAAACGCAAGATTCTTGACGAGGCACATAGTACTCGCTACTCGGTACATCCTGGCTCAGATAAGATGTACAAGGACCTGAAATTACGTTTCTGGTGGATAAGGATGAAGGCAGAGATCGCCGAGTACGTGTCTAGATGTACGATTTGTTGGGGTTAGTGTCCTCCACAGTTAGTGCAATAACATAAATAAATCTCTAAAGGTACACAGGGTACATTTTGTATTTAATCAGTTGATTAACGTTTATCGATAACGGTTGGCTTGCTAGATAAGTTTGACGTTATTGTCATACAGATGGCGGTGATCAACTGGTCCCTAAGAGTCACACCTAAAGGATGTGTTTGAGAGATGTGATTATTTGAGAAAATAATCATATCGATGCCTTAATTATGACTAAACGGTTAGTCAGTGTTGTGGACTAAGCGGTTAGTCAAATATGACTAAGAAGTTAGTCAAATGTATTATTTAATAATGATTAAATGATATTAGATGAGATGAATTAGCTGTAATTCGGAAATTGAATATAAAAGGTTATATTTAATTATTACGTATAATGTAGGCTAATTAATTTTAATCAGTTATAATTAATTAGTAAATTATAAATATAAGTATATTTATGATTCATTATAATATAAGGATATTATAATTACATTATATATTAAAAGCTTAATAAGACTAATTAAATGGGTTGATCTTTTAATTAGATTTGGGCTTAAAAATTTAGAAGTGGAAGAGTCCACTTCACCTTAGTTGGGACGTGTGATATAGGGTTGGAGGGAGATTGTTTTCTTCTCTACTACTTAACCTAATCAACTCTCCTAATCTCATCTAACCTAATTTCATAATTACAATAGCACACAACATCAAATTGTGAGAAAAACCAGTTTTCTTCTCTAAAATTCTCTAGCAATTCTAAGGGCATATCTTGAATCATCTTGGGTGAGATAATTAGGAGATACCATCTCTTTGGTATTGTTCTTAGGCCAAATTCAAAGGATTAAAAGGTTAATTCTTGAATCTTTATACTTTATTATGCAATTTTATTTTATGACTTTAAATCTTATAAAAGTTTTCATTATAATCCTGTGAATTTTAAGGTCTATATACGGATATAAACCTACACGATTTGCCAGAAGGTAAAATTTGAGCACTAGAGGCCAGGAGGACTTCTCCAACCGTTGGAAATTCCCCAAGGGAAGCGGGATTCCATATCAGTGGACTTCATCATGGGGTTAACGAGGACATCAGGCGGCAAAGATGCGATATGGGTTATTGTGGATCGTTTGACTAAAGCGGCCCATTTCGTTCCAATCAAGGAGACATGAGGATTGGAAGAACTAGCCAAGGCTTACGAGAAGGAGGTAATACGACTTCATGGCGTCCCCCTTGACATCATATCAGACAAGGACACAAGGTTTACATCGCATTTCTGGAAGAAACTACAAGAGGTTTTGGGTAGTAAGTTGAAGATGAGTACGGCTTTTCACCCACCGACTGACGGTCAGACTGAACGAACTATACAAACGCTGGAGGATATGTTAAGAGCTTGTACGATGGAATTCAATGTGAACTGGGAAAAGATTTTACCCCTCGTTGAATTCTCATACAACAATAGTCATCACGCTAGTCTGGGGTGTGCTCCTTTTGAAGCAGTATACCGGAGAAAATGTCGCAGTCCTGTCTGTTGGGACGACGCTAGTGACAATGTGGGTACTGGACCCTAGGCTATACAAGATCAGATTGATGACATAAAGGTTATTCGAGAACGACTACAAGCAGCTCAAGATCGACAGAAGAAGCATGCAAACGAGCATTGTCGACCTATTGAGTTCAACAGTGGGGATAAGGTCTTCTTAAAGGTCTCACCCATGAAAGGGGTAAGACGTTTCGGGTTAAAGGGAAAGCTTAGCCCAAAATACATCGGACCCTACGAAATACTTGAACGAGTTGGCGAAGTGGCATACCGACTCGCCTTACCGCCAAACTTGTCTAAAGTACACGATGTATTTCATGTGTCACAACTCAGGAGATACAGAAGCGACTCGAGTCACATTGTTACGCCTGATGTGATCGCCATCGAGCCTAACATGCTTTACTCCGAGAAACCAGTTGAAATTCTCGGCAGGGAGACCAAATTCTTACGACGAAAGTTGATACCTTTAGTCAAGGTTCATTGGAGGGGACAGAAGACTGAACAAGCTACGTGGGAAACCGAAGCGTCAATGAAGGAAAAATACCCAGAACTTTTTAGCGCAGGTAACCTTAGCAACCTAGGTAATTTTAAATTTCGGGGATGAAACTTCTTTAAGGGGGGAGGATTGTAACACCCCGTGTTAATTTAAGCTAATTATAATTAAGAAATCAATAATTAGACAATCTCGTCCAATTATTTCCTAACACAATGCACTACAATTTTTTCTCGCGCCTGAACTGAAACTATTTTTATATACTTCAAATTCGAACTTTATTTTTACATATTTGAACTCGATAAATAAAATGACGCATCGACGACAAATTTTTCAACGACATATTTCGGCACGCAAAACGAGACCAATTTGGGCCAAGTGGCCGAGCCACCTAGGTGACTAAGTCACCTAATTCTCGTTCAATTTTACTTACACATAACACTTAAAATCAAACTAGCTAGTTAAAGAATAATCATTTTGATTTTTATTTACAAATTCTAATTTCTTAATATCTAATTACTATTTCGCTTTGATTTAACTAACACTTTCGCAAAATGTCGAAATATTAAGTCATACCTAATTTAAACTGATAAAATTTTTGACGGTTGATTCTAATTATTTAAATCATTAACATTCAATGAAAAAATAAGTATTTAGACCAAATGAATTTTTATTCAAAGTTTCGAGGGTTTTAAACCCAATTTTTGTTTTAGTCACCTTTCGAAGTTTATTTTTATTTTTATTTTCGATCTTACTTCGAGACATTATTTTAATATCATACCTTTTACTTCGGGACTTTTCGCGTGCGCGCAAATCAAAAATTTCAAAAACGAAAATCGAGCCCAAGTGGACTCATGTTGGCCGACTTATTTGAGCTACCTAGCTCAATGTTATCCTCTTCCATTTTGCTTTACTAACATGTCTAAATCACTTACACTCCTATGTCTTTCATCATCACTTAAATAGCTTAATTAAAATTAAAGCTTATACATTCTAAATACATAATACATACTAACATACTTTACTAATACAATTCACTACTACTACTTTCATTTCCACACAAACATCAAATTTCACTAAGTCTTTTTCTCTCTAAATAAATCAACTCAAGAACACTTGTAAGAGCAACTTCATCTTCAACATCAAAGCTCTCTTATGATCTTCATCTTCAACCTTCCATTTCTTCATTAAAATTTTATTTTCTTGTCTTGAATTTCTTAGAACACTTAAATTAATTCTCCACCATTTTAATTAGTAATCACTTCCTCTTTTAACTTATAAATATTTATGAACACAAATCGAAATAAATAAAATCTATACATCACCTAAACATAAAAATACTACTACACTTTAAATTTTTAGTTTAGTTAAGTTTAGCTAAAATAAATTACTAACTTACTTATTTTCATTTGTATGTACTAACTATCCAAAGAAGAGAAGTAAGGTGGAGGCATCGACTTGAGCATATTTGACAATATTGTGGATCCCGACAACTGCTAAGCTTTTCACTAACAAACCTAATTAAGGTGCTCTCGCACACTATAATTGTCTTGCACAATCTATTTTTCTAATTGATGTTTTGAGTGTATGCATGAATTATTATATCACTTAAGCATTGCATGATAAATTAGAAGATAAAAATCAAAAAATAAAATTTGTTGCTCACTACAATTTCTCACGGCATATCCCTTTTATTTTGAGTAATTTTTCGTTTTTTTTTTTTGGTGACGAGGGGTTGGGTCCCCCGGGTACATGCATTCCCGCACACCACCACATATACCATGTAAGCCACCCCCGACGGGGGCTGCGGTGGCCAAGTGGTGTGCTTTTTTGGTTTTTTTATTCTTTTTTTTTTGTTCCAGGTGGGATTTGAGTCTGGGACCTCACATTTTGTTACACTTCCAGGTTAACCCAAATTCCACCTGGGCAACCACCACAAATGAGTGCTAAAAATATAATAAATGAGTGCTAAAAATGTAGTTTATAAGTTGATGTTCATTCTTGAAGTTTTGTTCTAAATATTTATTTGTGTGTGTTTGAAATGAATTGCTTTTAATGGTTAATGTTTTTATATGATTTTCACTTATGTTAATTATACTTATAATATAAAGGATAATAGATATAGAATTAGTAGTATAAAAATCAAAAATAAAAATTGTGAAATGATATTAGAGGGCCACGGTTTTCATGCTTAATTTGGACCAATTTTTAGTTTTAATTTTTGTAAATAACATATTATGTTAGTTTAGATTAATTAGACATGTTGGTAAAATTTGAGAAATTTATATGATAATATGAAAAATTTGATGTTTTGATGTTCATATGAAAAGCATAAGTGTTCTTCATTTAATTTATTCATGTGTTCTTGATAATTTTGATCATTTTGATTTATAATGTTTATATGTTTGTTGTTATTTATTGTTTTTATTAACTAGTAAGTAATTACAAAACTAAATATATAAGTTAAATAAGCTAAATCTTTAAAATATAAAAGTTAAAAATTTAAAGTGAGTAAAAACACTATTCATAAATATAATGAAATATTTAGTGAAATTTCATTTTAGTTTAAATCACTTTGGTATAAATTAAATAATTAGTATATAAAAACTTTAAGTCGAAAACCGATAAATTAGAAAACGAAAATAAATTACATGAGTATTTAAGAGGCCACGGTTTTAGGGTTTATTTTAAGACCTAAAAATGAATTTGTCACTTTATGTTTTTATCACTTAGTAATTTAATTAGTTAAAGTAATGAATTATTAATAAAAATATAAAAAGAAATAAATAGCTAAAACTAAATAGAGGCCACGGTTTTTACCACTTAAAATGGGTCAATTTTGATCAAAATGAATTTGTAACTAAGACACTAAATTTGAATAGTAATTAGGATTATATAAGATTGTATAATAAATCGTTAATGAAAAGAATCGACGAAACCGATAAAAATAATTGTTACATTATTAAAATGAACAAATTCGAGTGTTACTTCCTTTGCTTAAATTTGGATTTGGACATACGGACTATTAAAATGAACTACGACAACATCGCTAAAAATGGAAACCGTTAAAATTTTAGTTAATTATACGACTAAACTTAACCGAGTTTCGCTTTTAAAATAATATTTCAAATCGCTAAATGCAAAACGAACTTAACGACTTTGAAACTAGAACTTTGTACTTAGAAAATAAAAAGGGTCTAATTTTACACTTAGGAAGATACAAAGTATAAAAATACGTACAAATATAAAAATACGTACCAGTATAAAAATACGTTCAAGTATAAAAAAACGTAGAAATACGAAATATAAGAATACGTATAAAGTATAAAAATACGTAGAAATACGAAATACAAAAATACGAATACGTATAAAAATACGTAGAAATACGAAATACAAAAATACGAATACGTATAAAAATACGTACAAAATAATGAATAGTAAAATGATGAATAGTAACCGTCGTGAATAGTAAAGATAAGAATAGTAAAAATATTTTAAAGTTCCGAACGGACTCAAAATAAATGATTAAGTCTTCTATGTGTTTCCGTTTACCTGAAGAACTGTTAGAACTGAAATTTCATTATACAAAGTTCGACGATATATTTAAGTTTTAGAATTAACACATGTTACGTTTGAACGAGAAAATAAGAATTTGAGAAAACGAGCTACTTGATAAAATACTTGGATTGTTCGCCATGTTGCGACTCTTGAATTCGAAGTTAACTAGGTTGTAGATAGAGCTGGCAAAATGAAACCGAATCCGAAAAACCGACTGAAATTGTTGGAATCGACATCTGATTGAACATCTGAAAAGTTTATCTTAAACTTAATCAAGTAACTCGATATGACTTAATCGAGTGAAATCAATTAAAGTTCACTCATGTCTGAAAAAACCCGTAGTCGAATAAACTTGAACTGCTTTAAACCCGAATTTATTTTACTCGAACCCGAAGACAATTGAACTGAAAAATAGTTGATTTGACCTAAAGCAAAAAAATATTTAACTCATATATAAAAATATATTAATGGTTACTTTATATGACAAAAGTCATACAAATTTAATAGTAACTTGTTAACTCTTTAACTTAAGTGTCTAAGAGTATTCTGATAATTGAAAATAATGAAAATGACTCCTATTTATAATCATAATATTACTTCAACTCTTGCTAATCTTTCGATGTGGGATATTGTAACTCCTTATACAAATAACTTTCACCACATTTGCGTTATTCCTTCAATGTGGGACAAACAATAATACAAAAGTATTCCAAGTATACATTGCATTTTAAAAGCAATATTATAATTTAATAAGAGACGGGTAAAATCATTCAAACACGAATTTTGTATAATAATATAAAATGTAAAACTTTTAAACTTCTTTTCTCTATTTTGCAACTTAATTATTATTTCATATAATTTTTATATGCGAAAAATTTAGAAGCACGTATAGTAGATTCAAAATGAAATTAAACTAAGGATACAACTATTTCATATCTTTTTCGAACATGACTCGATTTGAATAATATCTGATTTGAATTTAACTCGACCAGATTATTAACTGATCTGCCATTAGCCTGACTTGAATCCATATTGAACCGAAATTATCTATAATTGATTGAGACCCGTTATCGAAACAAAACCGAATTGAACTGAAATGAAATCGAAATCACATATAAACCAAATGAAATCGATCCGAAACAAACTGATCCAAAACTGATCGAAATGACCCGATTGCCACCTCTAGTTGTAGATACCCGTATCCGTACCCCCCAAAAAAAACAAACCCGATGACGAAAAGGACTTTTCATGCATGGTTTAAAATAAGACGAAACGGTACATAAGTGTCTAAAACATTTCAGTCATTTTTAACGTATTAATTTGAATTTGCATATTTCGTAAAAATGAATATTAATTTAGTCATTTTAATCGTAAGTCAACACAATACGCACAAGCGCGACACAAAGACACCTCACAAAAATGGCCCAAGAACACAAAAACGACCCAAACACACAAGAACGGCCCAAAACATGCAAGAAGGCCCAAGCACCCGAAGCGGACCAAAATGCGTCCCGGGTCACATTCTTACAAAACAAAATCTCACAATATCGTAAAATAATATATTACAATATTATTTTATGTCGAGCTAAAATCGGAAAACACGACGAAAAACCGAAGCACGAAACACGAAACACGAAAACCGAGCCAAAGAATCAACTTGTGCCAAGTTGATTGATCAACTTGCACCAAGTTGATGTGCCAAGCCTCCAAAGTCAAACAAACAACGAGAAATCAGCTTACACACCTACGCCAACATGCTATACGAAATACGGCGCTACAAAACTGTCAGAAAAAGGGGTGAAAATCGCCAGTCCTCTGGCGATTTTCCCCCTCCTTTCTGACACACTGACGATTTTTCACTTAATCGTTGGTTCACTGGCGATTTTCTGAGCAACTATACATAAAACACAAAGCATTTGCTATAAATAGCAGCCCTTATTCGACTCAAATCATCATCAATTCTACATAACAACAACAATTCTAATCAATTCAATTCAACACTCATACTCACATAAAGCCTCTCGCACTTATAAATCTCCACTCTAAAAACCGTCTTTGCATTTCAAGGTAAAGAAATTTTACCTTCGGATTGGACGTTTGAGACTTATAGGGTTACCTTAACCCACCCCGATATTGGCATTAACGAACCCGTATTCGCAATACGATTGTAGTAATTCGAATCGAAAGATTCGTCTAAACCTCGCCAATATCGCATAAATAAACGACTCAAAATCACTAAATTAAACACACACTTTTACATTATGCAAATTCTCGATTCATGCATTAAATTACGACTAAAACACGGATTCGACATTTAACTGTACCGTTTCAACTAGTCTCTTTAAACATGCAAAACCGAGGGTTTTATAAAATCTTAGAATTGAACACGAGTCGGAGAATAACGTTTATTTATTAATTCAAATACAATGAATTAGTAATTTTACGTATATTTCCTACAGCAATATCGAAATTAAAGCATTTGTTTTCAAATTAGTAAAGACTACTTTTACGTAGGCTTTTTTATTACAGTTTTCATAATACATTTTGTCAAAACTTTCGAAAAGTAACCTCACTCCGAATCCTCTCTGGTTTCACAATAACCTCAGACGGATAGGTATCGACGCACCTTGAAATCCGAGACACCCGTGTCTTATATTTTAAGACGCGTTGAATAGGTTCCAAATTCCTTTAATATTTGGTGGCGACTCCAAAAATACATTTCAAAAAAGGATTTTATACTTCTTTTTGTCACAATTACATGCAATGACATTCCCCCATTAAGCAAAAGAACGCTCGAGCGAGCAAAGCACCCAAGCAAAGCTCCCGCGAGCGAGCTTCTTGCAAAATTTTCCCGCGCCGTGCATTCTAACCCATGACATTTTCCCCCGAGGGCGGGCGCGAGCGGGGCGTCGAGAAGGGATCCCGATCCGGTATCCTCAGTTGGCGACTCCGCTGGGGACGAGCATGTTTTTTTATTTATTTTGAAAATTAACTTTTCATTTTATTTTAAAAACATAAAGAAGTGAAACGTGAAACTTTGAAAACATTTCTGCTTTCGATATTTGGGCAATAGTACGTTTGAGTCGAATCCTCCTGATTCATAACCACACCCCTCGAGGGACGGCCCCAAGTAAAAACTCGCTTCATAAGCGAGTATACTCTGGACACGTCGATCTCTCACCCTTCCACGATCACAAGTATGACATCCGTACAAGTGATCGTAACAGTCAAACTCGGACGCTCTAGACCCCGTATTGAATCCACACTCAAATGTGTGTGATCTTGCGGATAACTCTACACAAACGTTGCGGGAATGACCGGAAGGAACCTTACCCTGAAAGCCAAAATCCCGCGTCTATACGTACAAATTCAAAGCTATAGCACCCTCGCTATGGTCGTCTTCTAAACAAATGCATGCAAAAACATTTCATAAAGCATTACACATTCAAAAGACGTCTATTTTGAAATTACATTTTCAAAAATCTTTTCAAAAGAGCATACTTTTTTAAGCATACAGCCAGGGTCATTGACCTATAGTCAACTGAACCTGACAAACTGATGTATGTCATTTATATAGCTTTTATGCCCCCGGTTCAGTTGCATTTAGCTCGCTTTTACTCGATTTCATTGTTGTTTTAGGAGCTATATGCTTTATATTGCGATACTACTGCTCTTTATCTATATTTTGCAGGTTTTGGCGGTCCTGAGCTAAAACCACGTCAAGACCAAGCTCGAGAGCGAATATGGAAGTCATACGATGATTTGGGACGTCAAACCTATAGGTTCAGAGCAAACCTATAGGTTCAGGATGAGTGCACAAGACCAAAAGTTGCTGGAAATTGTTAAAACCTATAGGTTCAGAGCAAACCTATAGGTTCTGGATATGTGAATCAAGACAAAAGTTGCTGGAAAATCCTGAGATGCTTAGAACCGCTCGGTTCAAGACCAAACCGATCGGTTCCCACCCTGAACCGATCGGTTCAGACCCCGAACCGATAGGTTTGACCCCCTGTTTCACGAATTTACACGGGCCTATAAATACAACTCGAGTTAGGGTTTTGTGTGGATGCTTTTCATTATCTTTTCAGCTTTACATTAGACTTAGTTTTCCTCTCTTTCAAACCCTCAAAAACTCTTAGTTTAGATTGAATTTACTTTGCAAATCTCGATCTTTACATTATAATTCAGGATTTCTCTCAGGTTTAATTTAATCGTTCTTCTTCTTCTCATCATGTTTATTGTTATTGAATTCATTGCTTTTATCATACCTATGTCTAGCTAATTCTTCAATTAGGGTTTAGGGTGATTGTGATATTGATTCAGGAACATATTTTAATTGCTTTTGTCGATTGAATTTGTGCAAGTTGATTTCTTCCTACGCGTTTTATTATCAATTGAATTTAGGGACGCCTCTAGTGAATTGAATTTAGGTTGTTTCAGTTTAAGATCGAAAGCCGAATTGAAACTAGACTCACGTGTAATTGATAAGTTGAATTTAGTACGTAGCGAGAGCCCGCTAAATTTGCTTAAGGTTAAAACTGACTCGAGAGAGCGTTTTCTCAAACCTAATCGCTTGCATGATTTCAATTGATTGATAATCCCTTCTGAGTTGATTCCTGAATCGATGTCACATGACCCCGACGCCCTAATCTCCCTCTCATACGCTTTCATTATTCTTTTATTTGCTGTTTTAGTTTAGTTTCATCCTATAAACCCGATTGTTACCTTTGAGACTGACCTTGTTTGACTAAGCATCCTCTTGACTACATCCTTCTCCCTGTGGATTCGACCCTGCTTACCACTAGCTTCTGTTAGTTGTTTGTTAGGTTTATTTTGATAGGTGACCACGACTTTAGCCTCATCAATTTTGGCGCCGTTGCCGGGGAGACGGTTAGCTAGTTTTAGTGTTTTGCGTATTAGTTAGCTAGGTTTTTCTCTCTTGTCTCAAGGAACCTAGTTCCTTGAGACCGTTTCTCATTATTTTGTGTAGTTGTGTTTATGCGCAGGTCGCCTCGGACTCTAGTGCCCTTTGAGCCCAAACCTGAACGAGCACTACATAGGCTACGTAAGCTAGCGATTCAAATAGTTGATCCTGATTTTGAGGAAGCGTCGTACACGGAGTCTAGTACAACGCAATCGTCCTACGAAGAGGACACAGCTCCGGTTACTCCGATTTCTACTTCACCGCCAGTGACTATGCCTAAACTTTCTAGTCACTCGCTCCCAAAGACGGAGTCCATACCTAATGGATTCACGATGCCCGCTACTCTACAGGGCAACTTCGAGATCCGCCCCGCCTTCTTAAATTTGGTGGAAAGGAACCAGTTTGGTGGTTATTCCACCGAGGATCCCGGTAGGCACATGCAGGTGTTTATCGACTCATCGCTTCACGATAAAGCGGTAGGATCACCAGGATCGAGATAAGGAGATCTTTGTTCCCTTTCTCTTTGAAGGATCGAGCTCGTGAGTGGATCACGAACCTCGACAAGGAAGCTGCGGGGATCACTGATTGGAGAGGGTTAGCTCTTGCCTTCTACTCAAAGTTCTACCCTCCTGAACG
Organism: Dianthus caryophyllus; assembly: GCA_023091065.1. Classification (NCBI taxonomy): domain Eukaryota; kingdom Viridiplantae; phylum Streptophyta; class Magnoliopsida; order Caryophyllales; family Caryophyllaceae; genus Dianthus; species Dianthus caryophyllus. Next base: position 19,244,271 of record CM041526.1, on the reverse strand, counting down.
CACAAATCAAATGAGGAGTCAAATCCAAGGCTTCAAGCAAACGTTTGATGAATCTTTAGCCGAAGCTTGGGAGCGGTACAAGAAGCTTATCCGCGATTGTCCTCACCACGGGTTGAACGATTGGCTTGTGATCATGATCTTTTACAATGGCTTATACCATGAGAGCCGTGCTATCCTTGATTCAGCTGCAGAGGGACGTTTTGCTAACAACGTCGAGGAGATGGCAGTGCATTCATCTCAATTTGGGAAGCCACGGGGTAATTCACGGTCTGCACATCAAGACCGTGATAAGGAGGGAATGAACGCGGTCCATAGTCAGCTTGCTGCGCTAACTACGAAAATTGACCAGCTGCACGGTGTTGGTTCTTCGGCTGCTCATGTAAATGTTATTGCGGGGCACGATGCCGGTTTCTATTCTACGGGGTATGCTGCGCCCCACGAGCAGGTTCATGCTTATCAGTCCTATCCTCAGAACCTACCTTACCAAAACTAACCAGGTTACGACCGATCACTCTTTTCGTATCGTAACCAAAATGTGCTGAACCCGACTCCCCCACCTCCACAAAGCACGCCCTACATCCTCCCTCACAAAAATTATCAACCACCTCCACCCAACTACCAAAAACCCACCTACACTTCACCAGTTACACAGGGACCCGATCCTTCGGCCGAGACTAAGGCTATGATGTTGCAAATGCAACAAATGATGTTGAGTATGCAGAAGTCGCAGGAGACGATGATGCAGCATATGCAGAAGAGTGATCAGGCTAAGGATGCGGCAATCAAAATGTTGGAGAATCAGGTGGCGCAGCTCGCAGCTTCGCAGGCGTCTCGTCAGCAGGGTACCCTGCCACCCCAAGGTAATCCTCCTAACCCTCCTCCCGATATAGCATGTGCTATTACGCTGCGTAGTGGTATAGTTTATGATGGCCCAAAGCATCCGGAGGAAGAGGAGAAGAGTGGGGCAGCAGACACGGTCCAACCGTGTGCTCAGAGGCCAGCACAGCGACAGCAGCTAGTGGATGATGCTGTTAAGGACAAAGCGCCGGAGATCCAAATCAAGCTTTCCTTCCCGGGTCGTGTACGTCCGGCTAATGTGGACCCCCAGCTCGGTAAGTTCTTTGAGATCCTCAAAGCATTGTAGGTAAATATCCCCTTTATCGACTTGGTTAAACAGATTCCTGCGTATGCTAAGTTTCTTAAGGAGGTCATAGCTAAGAAGCGTTCGATTAACGAGACCGAGACTGTGTCCTTTGTGGAGGAGAGTAGTGCTCTTTTGCAGGGTAGTTCACCTCCTAAGCTGAGTGACCCCGGGAGCTTCTCAATCCCTTGTTCTATAGGGAAGTACGTGGTGCAGAACGCCTTGTGTGATCTTGGGGCTAGTGTCAGTGTCCTTCCCTACTCCATCTGTCAGAAACTTAATATGACTAAGCTAGGAGTTACCTCCATGACTTTACAGATGGCCGACCGTAGTGTCCAGCGACCCTTAGGTATCCTCGAGGACATCCCGGTCAAGGAAGGGCAGTTCTATATTCCTGTGGACTTTGTCGTCCTAGACATACCCGAGGACACCCACATCCCGATCATTTTAGGGAGACCTTTCCTGCATACTGCAGGTGCTGTAATTGATGTGGGGAATAAGACGCTGACGTTCTCGGTAGGGGGGAAAAGCTTACCTACGTTAAGTCGAGTCTCCCTCGCTCCCCTATGCAGCCTGAGTCTGTTTCTGCTGTTGACCTTGCCCCTCCGTCTCACTCTACTGGAGACTCTTTGGAGGTTGTTTCTTCTGCTTTTTCGTGTGCAGGTCCTACGCAAGTTGGCTACGATCCTGGTTTGGGGGAACGGAAGCTCACGAGGGCGGATGTCTATGATCCTGGTGATGGAGGTGGAGACCCTAGATCTGCGGTGCTTGGAGCACGAGGACGCTATGGTAAGCCATTTCGTGACGGAGTCCCGTGCGTGATGGACTATGCTGCTCTTCCGAGAGGAGATCGAGTTTTATGGCGAACGGATGCTATTTCGCCAAGTGATAATTTTGCTAGTGGCCAACGTCCTTGGCCTGATTGGACATGATTTGAGTTTGAAGACGGTCGTGCGGGACCATTATAAACCAGCGCTATCCGGGAGGCAACCCGATGACTTTTTGTAATTTGTTGTACTTTGTACTTTGGTTTGGTTTGCTTTTGATGACTTTTTAGACCTTTGTTGAGCGCGTGAGGACGAGGGTTTTATAATTGCTTAGCATGCAGGTACTTCAGGACTTTTCGTCCTTAGTCATTTTGAGAACAGGCCTCAAAGAAGTGCCTTGGCCGGCCCCTACTACTCGGCCTACTTTTTCTCGCGTGCTACTCCGAAGCACTTCATAGCTGGACTGAATTGGATGCAAATTTGTGGATCAGTAGCCGCACTCCAGGCTTTGCTTCGGTTTGGGGGAGCTCCAACTTGATAATGTGAGCTTTCTTCACTCCTTTTCCCTCGTTTCTTCGCTTTAATTTTCCTACCCGCCCTCTTTTATTTGTCCTTCTCTGCTTGTGGTTGTGCTGTTTTCCACATTGAGGGCAATGTGTGATTCTGGTTTGGGGGAGGAAATCACTTTCGCGCTTATTTATTTGCTTTTTCCTTTTTGTGTGCATTATTTTATAAAAATCCATAAAAATTAAAAATCCATAAAAATTAAAATTTTTGGTTTGAATTGTCAAGTTTGGAGAATTGATTAGTGTCTTTATTTTGATCTTTAGCATCTCCGAGTTGAAAATCCATCGCCGTAGCTTGCACTATATGTTTGTTTCCTATGAATAGATTGCGAGCCTTAAACACTAGCCCACTTGTATTTGCTTAATTCTTATCGCTTTTCGTTCTTTTACTTTCGATATTGGTATTCTTGCGAGGCAACGGTTTGTGGAATGTTTGGGAAGTTGGCTTGTGGAATGAAATGAATGGAATGATTTTTTTTTATGTTGGAGCAATGCTTCGATGCTCTCGGAGGGGACTCATTGATTTGAGTAACCATAATGGCCATGAATTTGGCTGTGACCGGGAGTATGAGAAATGACGTAACCCTTAAGGAAATATGTGTACCCGAGCTCGATTTTTACCGAGTGAACGTCAAGCTAAATGGTATAACATACGAGGGATGCTCCACATTTGAAAGCAAAAGAAAAAGAAAAAAAAAAAGAGAAAGAAGAGAAAAAAAAAATGGAATGAAGTGGAAAGAAAGATGGAATGGAAAGTGGTATGTGTGGTTGGCCTTGCTTGAATCCAATTATCGTAATTTTATTTTTGCGAAAGCATGAGAAGTTAGTAGTATGATGTTGGTGTGAATGGTTGAGACTTGTGCTCTATTTTCGGTGAAATAGACTATGGTTTGTAAGTTTATGTGTATAGGTCGTCACCTTTGAGATGCTAGCGTGATTGATTTGGATACTTTGATTTTCTCCGACGCTTTTTGCTTGAGGACAAGCAAAGGTTTGGTTTGGGGGAGTTTGATGTATGTCATTTATATAGATTTTATGCCCCCGCTTCAGTTGCATTTAGCTCGCTTTTACTCGATTTCATTGTTGTTTTAGGAGATATATGCTTTATATTGCGATACTGCTGCTCTTTATCTATATTTTGCAGGTTTTGGCGGTCCTGAGCAAAAACCTGAGTCATTTGGAGCATTTACGAGTATCGTGACGTCAAGACCAAGCTCGAGAGCGAATATGGAAGTCATACGATGATTTGGGACGTCAAACCTATAGGTTCAGAGCAAACCTATAGGTTCAGGATGAGTGCACAAGACCAAAAGTTGCTGGAAATTGTTAAAACCTATAGGTTCAGAGCAAACCTATAGGTTCTGGATACGTGAATCAAGACAAAAGTTGCTGGAAAATCCTGAGATGCTTAGAACCGCTCGGTTCAAGACCAAACCGATCGGTTCCTACCCTGAACCGATCGGTTCAGACCCCGGACCGATAGGTTTGACCCCCTGTTTCACGAATTTACACGGGCCTATAAATACAACTCGAGTTAGGGTTTTGTGGGGATGCTTTTCATTATCTTTTCAGCATTACATTAGACTTAGTTTTCCTCTCTTTCAAACTCTCAAAAACTCTTAGTTTAGATTGAATTTACTTTGCAAGTCTCGATCTTTACATTATAATTCAGGATTTCTCTTAGGTTTAATTTAATCGTTCTTCTTCTTCTCATCATGTTTATTGTTATTGAATTCATTGCTTTTATCATACCTATGTCTAGCTAATTCTTCAATTAGGGTTTAGGGTGATTGTGATATTGATTCAGGAACATGTTTTAATTGCTTTTGCTGATTGAATTTGTGCAAGTTGATTTCTTCCTACGCGTTTTATTATCAATTGAATTTAGGGACGCCTTTATTGAATTGAATTTAGGTTGTTTCAGTTTAAGATCGAAAGCCGAATTGAAACTAGACTCACGTGTAATTGATAAGTTGAATTTAGTACGTAGCGAGAGCCCGCTAAATTTGCTTAAGGTTAAAACTGACTCGAGAGAGCGTTTTCTCAAACCTAATCGCTTGCATGATTTCAATTGATTTATAATCCCTTCTGAGTTGATTCCTGAATCGATGTCACATGACCCCGACGCCCTAATCTCCCTCTCATACGCTTTCATTACTCTTTTATTTGCTGTTTTAGTTTAGTTTCATCCTATAAACCCGATTGTTACCTTTGAGACTGACCTTGTTTGACTAAGCATCCTCTTGACTACATCCTTCGCCCTGTGGATTCGACCCTGCTTACCACTAGCTTCTGTTAGTTGTTTGTTAGGTTTATTTTGATAGGTGACCACGACTTTAGACTCATCACAAACATTACACCACGATATTCAAAACCGATCGGAAATAATCACTACATTTCCTATCCTTTACAAAACATAAATGGATTATACGACTGACGTATCGTCATAATACATTTATCGCAAAAACATTTCGCAAAGCAAAACCCGAAAGTGTCAATTCATTTCGGATATTTCAATTAAGCAAACACTTTTACACTTTTGAGATAGCTCTAAGTCGAGTGACTTGCTAGTCACCCCGACTTAAACAAACTATTTCTCTAAAAAATAAGCAAAATACGGAATCGTTCAAACACGAATCCGTCGATTTACATGTCAGGTCGGATGACTTATCATCATTACGGCTCGACACCCTGTGTCACACATAAAAAGCGAACAACAATCGCTTTTTACCCAATTTAACATCCTCAGGTCGACCAGCCTATCGCTACTTCAGTCTGATTCCTTTTTACATCACAACCTAACGATAAACCCCTGGCGACATACCGCTGACTTGGGTCAATCAGGTTGCGATCATACAAACTTTTATTTACCTCGAGACTAGGGACGCATGAACGCATCCTTAACTCAAAAGCTTCCCGTGTTTTCAAGCTAAAAACACGAGTCGAGTCCTGCACACGCTTTTCACACTTTTACCTTTTCTTTAAACGCGACTTCTCTTTGAGTCTTTTATTTTCTATTGGTGGACACTAAGGTTTGAGAGACTCTGCAGGTTCATCCCCTAAAAAGTCCTGGATACGCGACGTACTGAAGACCGTCATCTGAACCCTCCGCCACCTCCAAAGAAACGTACCTACAACAGATTAAAGCCTAGAACAACCATGGCACTTAACAATGAAGAAAATGTCAGGGGAATCCCGACTCCTCCCCCATCAGGGGTTACCGCAGAACATGTTCAACAGCTTAACAGCAAAATCCTTAGCCTCACAGCTGCAATCGAACAAATGGCCACAATGCAGAAGCTTGAGGCCGAGAAAAATGCCAAATACCTTGCTGAAGAGGCTGAACGAAATGCCAAAAGAATTCGTTCAATGGAAGAACGCCTCACTAACTCAAAGGGATATTCCATTTATGAGGAAACTGAACACGTCCCAAAAAGTGTCAAGTCCCTACTACCGGCCAAGCTCTCACTGTAACACCCCGTATTATTTTAACACAATTTGATAAAAGAATTTAATTCCTTAAATTAAATTCATCCTTTTTCCTTATAATAAAAATTCGTCTGAATTCTTTTTCGCCAAATAATACTAAAATTTCTTAAGTCCAAATTTAAAAATTTTGAAAAATAAAATTTGTTGTATTATCTTTAGAATTGAAAAAGAAACACATTTCAAAATTTTATAAAAATCAACACAAAATTTATCTCGCCTTTCAAATTTCAAAAATGTTAAGTTGTGTTTACTATTCATAAAAATATATGTAAAACCTTTTATTCATAACATTCAATTTCGAACATTTTTCATTTTCGAATAAAAATGAACTCTTATACTTTTCCCGTCTCTGAAATTCGGGTCAACATTTTCAAACACACAAATCGAAAATCAAACAATCTTATCCTCTTCCATTTTCTTTTTAATTTTGGAAAAGCAAACTTAACATCAACTTTTAAAGAAAATATAATCATTTTGATTATTTTTAATAAATCATATTATATTAAAATCTAATTACTATTTCATTTCTATTAAACTAGCTTTTTTCTAAATTGTCGAAATTTGAAGTCACACCTAATTTAAATTGATTAACTTTTTGACGTTTGAATATAAATCTTTAAATCTAAAACATTCAACGAAAAAAATAAGTATTTCGACCTAGGAAATTTTTATTCAAAATTTCGAGGATTTAGATCCGATTTTTGTTTTAATACCTTTCGAAAATTATTTTTTATTTTTATTTCCGATTTTATTTCAAAACACTATTTTAAGATCATATCTTTTATTTCGAAACCTTTCGCGAGCGCGCAAATCGAAAATTGCGAAAAAGAAAATCGAGCCCGAAAATTTGACTTTTGACTTTTGACTTTTGAACACCAAAGTCAAATTTTATCCTCTTCCATTTTTCTTACACATTTACTTACACCTTTAATTTATCATCATCATTTTCATTTATGTATTAAAAATTAATGTTTATACTTAATAATAATAATACATACAAAATACAATACTACTACTTTAATACTACCATTTTCATTTCCGTCACTTTTAAATATTTTCTCGAGTAATAAATAAAATATTTTAGTCTTAGAATTTTAAAGTAGAGATATTTCGAAAAATCGTCAAACGCGCACACAATAACTTTTATCGCTTTTGACACCCGACTTTTTAAAATTGATTAATTTCGTGAAAAACATTTTAAAAATATCATAGGAACATTTCTAACACCAAATAGTGTCAAAGACTTTATTAACCAATTAGAAATAAGGTGTTCCCTAATTTCTTTTAATAAAACATTATTTACTAAATAAATCCAACATTATCATTAAATAACTTAACCTAATTTTCTTACTAGCTTTTCTCATTATTTCACAAGTGAAAAAACATCACCCTTGCTCCTCCAAAATGTCGAGTACTTCCTCCTTTTTCTTCCATTTTATTTTCTTTCTTTTTTCTTCCAAAAACCATTAAATAAAACCTTAATATTATCTCTAATAATTCATAAGTAATTCTAAGTTCATTAGTGGGTTTTAGGAGCTAACTTGTATGGTTTATTTGGGTGAAGATAATGGGTTTTATGGGTGAAGAAATTCCGATCTAAAATTTATTTTAGATCCTCGACGATTAACATCCGATTTAAGGTGACTAACTATATCTCATATTAGCCTCTTTGTAAATTAATTTGATTTTTATTATAAGTTTTATGATTGTGATTTTTATGTTAAAATATGTTTAAACATCATTTATGTGTGCTTGTATGATATGTGAAGTATAATAAAATGATAATAAATAAGTAATATTGATAATAGTTAAGTTGTAGTAATATGTTCATATGTGTAGTTAATTTATTTTTGAGCATTTTTAATTATGATTCATATGATTTTTATGTTTAGTTATGTTTTAGTTAAGTAGTAATCATATATAAAAATTATGTGAAATATTAACAATGAGTTTAAGGTGATTAAAAATCGAAAATGAAATATATACATACACATGCATATACACGGCATTTCCCATTTTTTTTTATGAAATTTTCACTTTTAAGTTTTGTAAATAATATGTAGTGTTAAGTTAGTATAAAATGGAGGTATTCATGTAAAAAAATTAAATTAGAAAAATAAATTGTAAGTTGAAAAATATGCACATATGTGTTCTTGAGCTAATTTTGGTGTTCTTGAAATCTTCAAGTTGGTGTTCATGGGTGTTCTTCCTTTTTAACCATTTTGATTTTGATTTAGTTTATGTTTGTTATTAATTTTTGTTTATGTTTAGTTATTAGTTTATATAATGTTATTAACATCACTTAAATCAACTTACATGTTTAGAAAAACATTTAGAAAATGTAACTTTATATTTTAGGTCAAAATTTTAGTTAAATGAAATTTCTAGTAAAATTTCATTTTAGTTTAAATCGTTTTAGTATAATTAGAATAATTAAAATATAAAGACTTTAAGCTTAAAACCGATAAAATCGAAAAATGAAAATTTAGAACACTACACTACTACTCACGACATTTCTATATGTTTTAGGTTAAAAATTGATTTATCACTTTTTAGGTTATTGTTAAAATAATTTAATTAGTAGTTAATGAATTGAATTAAGAAATTAAAAGAAATAAATCAACTTTGGCACATATATAAAACCACACGACATATACACTTTAAATGGACCAAATTTAATCAAAATGAATTTATCACTAAGTCACTAAAGTTTAGTAGTTATTAGAATTGAAATTTTGTATAAATCGTTTTAGTTATAAATGAAATATTATAAACCGATAAAAATATGTAACCGTTATAAAAATGAACTAAATCGTGTGCTACCGCCTTTGCAATTGGACTGTTGGACTTGGACATACAGACTAAAATGAATCATCCACGATACTATTATTTTAAAATGAAAATCACTAACTTTAGTAAATAGACGACTAAATTTAACTGAGTCTCATTTTAAAATAAATATCATTGATCACTTTTTACAAACCGAACTTAACATTTTTAAAACTAGACTTTTAAAATATTTTCACAAATCACTAAGTACAAAACGAACTTAACGACTTTGAAACTAGAAATTTATACTTAGCAAATAAAAAGGTTTAGTTTTATACCTAAAATATCTTAAGTATAAATACCTAAAAAATCTTAAGTATAAATACCTAAAATGTCTTAAGTATAAAAATACGAATACGTATAAAATACGAAGTATACAAATACGAATACGTATAAAAATACGAATAAAATACGATGAATAGTGACAAGTGAATAGTGATTTATGGATAGTGATTTATGAATAGTGAAAAATTTACGAAACTTGTAAAAAAAGTTACGTCTCAAAATTCAAAGATATTTCAAATCTCAAATTTTGAAAATATTGAAAATAATTGAAAACTTTACTAAGTATAGAAAATTGAAAATGAATAAGTAAATAACTTAAAGTGTTTTGAAAAACACTTGAATAAAATTTGGACATATTAATAAACATATCAATATAGAAACTTAAAAATGTTAATAATTAACAACACTTCAAATAATAAACGAATATGTTATGTGATCTTATGAAACCAAATAAAATACTTAAACGTTTGACGATGAGACTAGGAGTGTCTAGAAACATGTGATATGTAATATCAAATAAATAATAAATCTTGAGTAAGTTTAAATGAAAGGTCAAGCTTGGGCCTCAGATATGAAAACGTCAATCGTGAGTGAAGTGGGGTTAAGATAGTCTTGTGCGGATACCACTATCTCGATCACTGGCGTTGGCTATATCGGTTAGTGTGGTTTAAGCCGGCATAATTATTGCTTAGCATCCTGCCCATGCCGTTACGCCTTAAGTCGTATAGCCAAAGCCGTACAAGATAATGAATATGGCAACTCTTTTGGGTCAGTCTCTAGGAAATAGTCGTTTTATTCAGAGTTAAGGTGCTCTATGAATAGCATAGCCCATTCTTAAAGTGAATATTAGTGTATGCATACTAGACTAGGGTTTTATTCCCCTATTTCGCTAAAGTTATCAGGGCACCCATGACCTTGTGGATTCGTGTCGATTATAGCGGTTCTGTCTCCTTGCCGTGTTTCGTTCTTAGTGGGCGCAATACTAGCATTCGTTCTTACCACATGTACAGATCACTTGACGAGATTGTATCTGAAGTTCGAATCATTTCGAACACTAGAAGATGAGATGCAAGTCTATAGTATTTGGCGTGGTTTACGAGTCGAGTAAGTTGCTGCACTATGGTAGTGAGATGCAAGCAACTAGAGTACAATAGCCTACTCAGTGGTCAGGCTCGTAAGCAGTATGTGTTGTGTGTTGTTTGATTAAATGAGAATGAGTGTGTATCATCTTTGAAAACTAAAGACCACAAATTTCTGAAGTGAAGCGAGTCTGCATGATGAGAATGATACGATATTTAGGTTTGTTTGCGATCTGATATCGCATTGTAATCCTGTTGAATTATTGTGATTACCGTATTTAGAGTTGTTTTATTGTAATATATAATGCTACTCCTTTGAATTACCGTATTTAGAGTTGTTTTATTCAACTCTTGAACGATGTTGTAACTTTTGAGTTTTATGTATAATTAATGATGCTTGTTTAAGACTTAATTAATTTCCGCCTTAGTAATTAAAGTCGACTAAAAACCAGGTTGTTACACTCACTCAGTGCCCTCCTGATGTGTCTTATATTTATATATATTTATAGCCCCTGTCGCTTGCGTTTCTTTGCGTTTCCTGTGCTTTTACTTGCGTTTCAGCTCCTATTTCTCTCCGTTTTGGCACTGCTGCGTTTTTGTGTCCATTTTGCAGGTACAAGCGCATATTTGGAGTTTAGGATGCTATTCGGGAGGTTTCGTGAAGTTTCGTAAAGTATCGTGAAGTTTGGAGGTGATTCGAGTTCGTTTCGTTGCGTTTCGGTTGCGCACGAGCCTCGATTCACCCAATGAAGGTGTCCCGGGACCTTGGGACGGGATTTCAAGCTCTCATTATCATCCTAAGATCCGTCCCTAGTCATGATCTACGTTCCTTAGTCTTGGGACAAGAGAAGAAGCAAAAACGAGAAAATAAACTAAGTACAAGAAAGTGGATTTTTGAGCACTTGAACTGAAGGCCCCGGGATGGGTTGGTCCCGTCCGGGATACCCTTGTCCCGTCCGGGAGGCCCCTTGTCCCGTCCGGGATGGCTTGCCCTCAGCTGGGACGCTTCGTGTGCTTGAAATATTTCGTCTATATCAAAGGCTTAAACATCATATTTTCATTCATTCATTCTCCTGCATTTTTAGAACACTTTTAAGTTTATTCTCAAGAAAACTTAGGTTTAAATAATTTCATCTCTTGTATTTTCAATTTCCGACTCGGATTGCTCTAGTTTAAGCGTATACTTGGGTTTTGTTGTTGAATTCATCCTTTGGTTCATCAAATTTCTGATTGGTATTATCAATTTCTTCTCCCTTTTTGTTTGTGATTTCAAATTATATTGCTTGTGATTATGTTTTCATCTATTTCAATTGCTTTGATTATCAATTTCATCATGTGTGAGTAGTTTATTATCTAGGGAGAAGGGTGAATCATGGGTGCATGCTTGGGTTGTCTTTGATGATGTTTTGAGTTAGGTTTTCGCGCTCGTTTTGATTGTCTTGTGATTGATTGTGTTTGTTGATCCCTTGGCCAAGGTTTAGCAAGCGTTTTCCACCCTTAAACTTTAGACCGAAAGCCTAGTTTAAGGTAGGGTACGAGACCAATCATTAGGACCCTTATTTGTAAGTTGCGAGAGCCCGCATTTGAGACCTAGAGGAGCTTAAGACCGAGAGGCCTAGCTTACCCTTAGCGAGAGCGATTTCCTACTCATTTCTGTCACCATCCTTTGACCTAGCTTACCCCGTGCCTAACCCGATTCCCTAGACCTTTCCCTTATAAGTTTTAACCCTTTCTCCTTCGCTCTAGTTCTAGCTAAACCAACCATACTCGAACCGAGATTAGAATCACCCGAAATAACCAACATTAGCAACCATCTCCCTGTGGATATCGACCCGACTTACCCTTGCTACCTAGTAGAGTGAGTTTGGATTATTTTTGATTAGGAGAGCGCGACCAATCCTATCAAATTTTGGCGCCGTTGCCGGGGAGACGGCTTTGTTTTTGTTGTTATTTGGTTCTTTTCTTACTTGTTACTCTCTTGTCTCAAGGAACCTCGCTTCCTTGAGGCCGTTACTTAAGTCTACTCTAGTGCTTGTGCATGCCCAGGAACACGCGTACGTCTCAAAAAGGCTTGGCAATTCCATTTGACCCGGAGCCGGAGCGTACTTTTCTTAGGCGCAAGAACTTGTTGAGGGACTTGGAAGCTGCTACTTCCCCTTCTACTTCATCTCACATTGAACCCGTGCCCGAAATAAAGAGGATGGTTAAGCTATCGGATCACTCGAGGCCGACCGCGGCTCAAGTTCCAACGGGCAATGCCATGCCAACGATTGCCGCTAATAACTTCGAGGTGAAGCCGGCTTTTATCAACTTGATCGAGCGCACTCAATTTGGAGGGAGTCCCGGTGAGGACCCCAACCTTCACATTCAAAACTTTTGTGATTATTGCTCTACGATCAAACAAACGGGGGTTACTCAAGATCAAATTCGGGAGATGCTCTTCCCATTTTCCCTCCGAGATAAAGCCAAGCTGTGGCTTAACTCCTTGAATCGCGTGGCTCTTGCGATCACTGATTGGAACTCCTTGGTTTTGGCATTCTATCAAAAGTATTTCCCTCCGGAAAAGACCGCAATGTTGAGAAGCCAAATCACGAGCTTCCGGCAACGAGGGGATGAGACTTTGTTCGACGCTTGGGAACGATACAAGGACCTACAACGTCAATGCCCTCATCATGGCATGGACAAGTGGTTCATTGTGATGCAATTCTATAATGGTCTATACAACGAGTCGCGCCAAGTGCTCGATTCAGCGGCAAATGGGAGGTTTGATAACATTGATGTGGAGGAGGCCATTGATACGATAGAGGCCATGGCCATCCACAACGCGCAATATGGGAGCTCTCGGAATGTGCCTCGGATTGGAGGCAAGACCGATGGTGATATGGTAGCCATGCTTTCGGCCAAGATGGATGCTATGACCTCTATGATGATGAGTCATATGCAAGCGGGTTCCTCCAATGCTAGCGGTCAATCGGTAGCGGCTATGCACACTTCTAGTGATCCGACTTGTGGCTCATGTGGAGCATCCGGTCACACTTCAATGGAGTGCCGAGGTATGAACACGCAATCTCATCATGTGCATGCTTTACATACTCAAAACAGCCCTTACTCGAACTATTATAATGAAGGCTATAAAAACCATCCGAACTTGTCTTATAAGAGTCCAAATGTCTTGAATCCACCTCCCCAACAACAAAATTTCAGTCCACAACAACCACAATACCAAAACACTTCACAAAATTTCAGCTACAATAATAATCCTCGACCTTACAACCCTCCGGGCTTCAATCGCCCTAATTTTCAACCACAACATGCTCCGCCACCCGCGCAAGCCGCTCCGGTTCCCGACCCGATGAGCGAAATGAGGTCAATGATAATGCAAATGGCCAAAAATCAAGAAACGATGATGGCACAAATGCAAAAGAGCGACCAAGCGAAGGACGCCGCCATCAAAATGCTTGAAACGCAAGTGGCTCAACTTGCTTCTTCTAATCCTCAACGGAAGCCGGGTAATCTTCCTTCGCAAGGGTCACAACCACACGATACCGTTAATGCCATTTCCTTGAGAAGTGGAACGAGCTATGATAGTCCACCCATGCCTACGGTGGTAAGTGAGGTAGACCCTTCCCTCTTTGCTAATGATTTTAGTGCGCCTAGTCATGATGTTGCAGGTGCAAAGAGCAATGGAGCGAGCACGAGTGGAGCCGGGCAAGGGAGTGTGGCCGTAGGGCCCACACAAGGAGTGGCCGTGGGTGGTGGTGTGCTAGGAGGGGCACACGTGGAGACGGAAGCCGAGAAAGCCAAGGAGAGGGAGGCGCAGCAAGCCAAAGACAAGCCGGTTGAACCGCCGATTCAAATCAAGTTGCCATTCCCGAGCCGAGTGGTAAAATCAAAACTTGACAGTCAATTCGGTAAGTTTATGGAGGTAGTGAAAGACCTCAAGGTAACGGTTCCCTTCACCGAGCTCGTCACACAAGTTCCTGCTTACGCTAAATTCTTAAAAGACATCCTCACCCGCAAGCGGTCGTTCAGTGAGGTCGAGACTGTAGCTTTCACTGCCGAGTGTAGTGCACTTTTACAAAACCAGTCTCCTCCTAAACTGAAGGACCCGGGCAGCTTCTCGATCCCTTGCACAATCGGAACTACTTTTATTGATAAAGCTTTGTGTGATCTAGGTGCAAGTGTGAGCGTCATGCCATACTCGGTATGCGAGAAGCTCAACATGGGTGAGTTGAAAGTAACTAATATCACGCTCCAGATGGCGGATCGTTCTGTCAAACGCCCACTCGGTGTTTTGGAGGACGTCCCCGTCAAAGTGGGTAAGTTTTTCATTCCCGTTGACTTTATCGTCCTTGACATGGCCGAGGACTCCCAAATTCCTATTATTTTGGGTCGACCCTTCTTGCACACTGCTGGTGCTATAATTGACGTCAAGAACGGTAAATTAACGTTGGATATAGGAGGTGATAAAGTTACTTTTAACCTTTCTAACGCTTTAAAGCGTCCTATGTTGGAGGAGACTGTCTTTGCTATTGATGTCCTAGATGATTGTGTGGACGAGTACTTACCTCAGGTCCTCGAGAGGGACCCTCTTGAGGCTGTGCTTTGTTGTGCTGATATTGCAGGTACTCTAGGGAGGACGGACGCGGGTAGTAGTGTGATCAAAGACAGCAAGAGTGCTGCTGCGTGTGTTGTTGGCCGATTAGATGATGACGATGGTTATGATGATGAGGAGGATGATGGTAGTGGGATCGTCTACGACGAGACCCACGGTTGGTGGTACTTCCCGTACCCTGCTGCGCCCCCAGTTTGAAGCTGGTTTGGGGGGAATATTTTGCTTGTAAATAAATTGTATGTACTTTGCTTTCTTTTGAGACTTCTTTGCTCGTTTTTCTCCCTTATATTATGGTCCCTAGTTGATGTGCTGTAGGACACATTGGGGACAATGTGTCGTCTGGTTTGGGGGGAGGAACGCTTTGCTTTTCGTTTTGCTTTATTTTTGCATTTTATTTTTTGTTTTTCATTTTTCAAAAAAAATCACAAAAAATCAAAAAATTTTCAGAAAATGACAAAAAAATCAGAAAAATTCAAAAAAATCCAAAAATACGTATCCCGACCGTTGTTTTGAGCTTGTTTTTACCTTGATTTTTCCCGACATCCCTTCCCTTGTATGCTTTGAGCTTTGGCATGATTTATATTGTTGGTTTAGCGCTACGGGGATGTTGGCGCGTTAGCAGATGTTGGCATGTGCTTTTACTGTTGGCTTTATCATTCACGGACTATAGCTACCTATATTGTGAGGGTTTTCGCCTCCAGAGGCCGGTTCATCATTCCCGGTCCCCGTGCTTTATTGAGAGTAGTTCTCCTCGTGGGGTACGTAATCTCAACACGCATAAGTGTGGCCCCTATCCCGTGTTTCCCACGATTTTGTCACTTGTTTATGCATATGAGGCTTTGGTTGATTTTCACATGATTCACCTTGACTTGCATTGCTTTTATCCTCTCATTTTGATCCTATTACCCTTACCCACATGAGTTTGCTAGCTACATTGCCATATAGCCTACCCTAGCCTTGCTAGTTACCGCTTTGCTTACTCTTGTGCTTGTCCTTGGGTTGTGATCATTGTTTTGCTACGACTTGCTGATGTCGTTGGCTTTGAGAGAGTTGGTGAATTGGAGTCGGGATTGCTGTTTCCCCGACCTTTGATGAGGTTTTCCGCAACTATACTTTGTGAGTGTGCTCTTTTGCTCAAAAATCAAACAAAAATCAAAAATCTGCAAAATACAAACACAACACACAAAAATACAAAGAAAGAAGATGTGTGCACGAAAATGCAAGAGTTGTTGTTGTTGTTAATGAGTGAGCACTCGTATTTGATTCTTATGTTGCGTTGATGCGTGTAAGGCGACCGATATGCTGCTTTCGGTCCATTTTCATGAGAGTTTGGGTTCCGTTTTGGTTGGATGAGCACTTGAGTAGTATTAGTGGTTTCTAGTGGCTTAGCTCCACGATTCCATAACTATTTGATCCGCCTTTATCACCCTTATCCTCTCTATGGCCTTTACACCCTCATTTTCCCATGTAAGCCCTCATGTTTGCTTCGTTTTTGTGACATTATTGTGTACGGGAATGCGAGATTTGGTCCACATTAGATTGCGGGCGTGCTTCCACTAGTCGAGTAGGTGAGTGTCATCACATATATCGCCTTGATCATCATTTGAGTAGAGTGGAAACCGCGAGAGGTCCGTGATTTGATTGCTAGAGAGCCTATGTTTAAGCCATGCTATTCATTCTGCGCCGTCTTGTAATTCTCATCCGTTAGCTTGCTATTTCCTTACGTCCCATGCTGCTTCGGGATTGATTGCCATTTGCTCATGCTACTTGCGGTTTGGTTTTGTTCGGGGAAGTTTTCTTATACTCGCCTTGTCCTCTATTTTCTGTCATGCTTGGTTGCTTGAGGACAAGCAACGGTTCGGTTTGGGGGAGTTTGATGTGTCTTATATTTATATATATTTATAGCCCCTGTCGCTTGCGTTTCTTTGCGTTTCCTGTGCTTTTACTTGCGTTTCAGCTCCTATTTCTCTCCGTTTTGGCACTGCTGCGTTTTTGTGTCCATTTTGCAGGTACAAGCGCATATTTGGAGTTTAGGATGCTATTCGGGAGGTTTCGTGAAGTTTCGTAAAGTATCGTGAAGTTTGGAGGTGATTCGAGTTCGTTTCGTTGCGTTTCGGTTGCGCACGAGCCTCGATTCACCCAATGAAGGTGTCCCGGGACCTTGGGACGGGATTTCAAGCTCTCATTATCATCCTAAGATCCGTCCCTAGTCATGATCTACGTTCCTTAGTCTTGGGACAAGAGAAGAAGCAAAAACGAGAAAATAAACTAAGTACAAGAAAATGGATTTTTGAGCACTTGAACTGAAGGCCCAGGGATGGGTTGGTCCCGTCCGGGATACCCTTGTCCCGTCCGGGAGGCCCCTTGTCCCGTCCGGGATGGCTTGCCCTCAGCTGGGACGCTTCGTGTGCTTGAAATATTTCGTCTATATCAAAGGCTTAAACATCATATTTTCATTCATTCATTCTACTGCATTTTTAGAACACTTTTAAGTTTATTCTCAAGAAAACTTAGGTTTAAATAATTTCATCTCTTGTATTTTCAATTTCCGACTCGGATTGCTCTAGTTTAAGCGTATACTTGGGTTTTGTTGTTGAATTCATCCTTTGGTTCATCAAATTTCTGATTGGTATTATCAATTTCTTCTCCCTTTTTGTTTGTGATTTCAAATTATATTGCTTGTGATTATGTTTTCATCTATTTCAATTGCTTTGATTATCAATTTCATCATGTGTGAGTAGTTTATTATCTAGGGAGAAGGGTGAATCATGGGTGCATGCTTGGGTTGTCTTTGATGATGTTTTGAGTTAGGTTTTCGCGCTCGTTTTGATTGTCTTGTGATTGATTGTGTTTGTTGATCCCTTGGCCAAGGTTTAGCAAGCGTTTTCCACCCTTAAACTTTAGACCGAAAGCCTAGTTTAAGGTAGGGTACGAGACCAATCATTAGGACCCTTATTTGTAAGTTGCGAGAGCCCGCATTTGAGACCTAGAGGAGCTTAAGACCGAGAGGCCTAGCTTACCCTTAGCGAGAGCGATTTCCTACTCATTTCTGTCACCATCCTTTGACCTAGCTTACCCCGTGCCTAACCCGATTCCCTAGACCTTTCCCTTATAAGTTTTAACCCTTTCTCCTTCGCTCTAGTTCTAGCTAAACCAACCATACTCGAACCGAGATTAGAATCACCCGAAATAACCAACATTAGCAACCATCTCCCTGTGGATATCGACCCGACTTACCCTTGCTACCTAGTAGAGTGAGTTTGGATTATTTTTGATTAGGAGAGCGCGACCAATCCTATCACCTCCCCATCTTCAAGGGTCATGAAAGTCCGCTCGTTCATATCAAGGATTTCAAGGCCAAAGTGGCTGTCATGGGCGTCGACCCCTCAGCTTGGGCTACTCTATTCCCACATTCCCTGGATGCACAACCTAGGGCCTGGTTCTACGCTCTTGACCCACACAAGGTTACTACCTTCAAAGAAATTACGGTCCAGTTTGACAACCAGTATCATGACAACAACGACACTCAGGTCTCGCTGCGCACTCTAGAAGTGCTTGCGCAAAAAGACAATGAAGGCTTTACTGAATACCTCACACGCTGGAAGAAACTCAGTGCCCAGATACCCAACCGTCCTAAGGATACATAACTGATCACCAAATTCATCAACAACCTCACCCCTGCGTATCAGCAGCATTTGCGGTATGGCAACTTTGACAATTTCTCTTCACTCAGCGCCGTGGGTGAATTAATCGAAGACGATCTCCGTAAAGAAAAGCTGACCAAAGCTACAGGCCGAGGTTACCAGGGCAGCTCATCACGAGCCGTCACTAAAGCTGAACTAGTTCACTGCATCAACGCCCTGGAAGTACTAGCAGCCTCCCCAACTTTCACAACACCAACAAAATACACCGCGCCTCCTCCTAAGGCGTCATACTCATCTGCAGGTCAGACGTCGTCAAAGCCACGACGGAACTTTGACCCGATCTACATGACTTACTCTAAAGCACTACAGAGACTTGTAAGCCAAAACGTGCTTCAACTCCTGGGACCTACTAGTGAGCCCCCTCAGGATAAAAAGCCGAAATCATGGGATCAGAATGCATACTGTGAGTTTCACAGGGGAAAAGGACACGACACTGAACAATGCTTCCGCCTAAAGAACATAGTTCAAGACCTGATCGATGACAAAACCATCGAAAAGCCTACTCCAGGTCCTAAACCCTCAAACCAATTCAACCCCCTGCATACCCACGCCATCTTCGTGGGTACACACCCCATCCTCGACTGTTTTCACCTGATCATCTCAAATGAACACGAAATCAATGGCATCTGGGATAGTTCTGATGAGGAGGACAATCATGGCTACTTATCCACTCCCGAGGAAGAAGAAGAACGAGAGCCCACAGGGATATACGGGAAAGTGCCCTACAAATACCCAATCAGGTTGTCCGACAGTGACGATGAGATTGCCTACTTAACACGTTCCGGACGCCCGTACAGAGCCTCACTAAGTCTTCTTGAACCCCCAGGTTTTCCGTCAAAAACAACTAGCCAAGATAAAAACAAGGGTATAGTCATGAACGAGGCGACGCCACCGTCTACGATGGCTACACCACCCCCTCCAGTCACTACACCCCCACCTGCAAATGCTACGCCAAGTCAGCCACAAATTGACCTAGCATCATCGAGCACCACCCCAGTACTTATACCTGAAATTGGGGACACACTCCAAAAGCAACTCAACAAAACAAAAGCAGACATCTCAATCTGGCAGCTCCTAAGGGAATCAATGGGACATCGCGAGGCTCTTTGTCAAGCCTTGCAAGTCACCCCTATGACAACAGAAATGTCACCTGAAAAACTCATCAGCCACATCACTCGTGAATGGCAAGCCAGCGCCATCACTTTCTCTGACAAAGACCTCCCGCCATTCGGAGGCACACACAACCTAGCGCTCTACATCAACGTAGAATGTCATGGCATGACCCTACCCGTTGTCCTCATCGACAACGGATTTGCAGTCAACGTCCTACCCCTAGAAACAGCTAAAAAGCTAGGGATCAAGGAAAATGACTTCATCCCCTGTGCAGACGGCGTTAGAGCTTACGATGGTACCCGCCGCAGCATAAAAGGGACCATCTCCTTTCCCATCATGACAGGACCTGTCATAAGAGAAACTGAATTCCAGATAATCGACATACCTCCCGCATACAACATGTTATTGGGTAGACCCTGGATCCACGCCACTAAAGCCGTCACTTCAAGCTTGCACCAAAAAGTCAAGCTCCCCCTGGACGACGAAGTCGTCACTATTCATGCATCAAACTTTCGAGCTTCCCTGCAGCAGCAAAAGATCGATAATGATTCTGCAAGAATAAGCACTGAAACCCCAGACATCACATGTGGTTTTGATTTCGACTTTGACATCTGCACGTTAACTCGCGAAGAGGAAATCACCGCACTCTATGTGAAAGACAACGACAACAAATGGCCTACCATGGGCCTAGGTTATGTACCGTGGTTCTATGAAGTTACCCGTGGGGAACAGGCATTCAAAGACCGTAAGAGATGTCGTGATTTTCACATGGAGCCATACCACATCTTCATTAACAAATACTTCGTCAAGGAGGGTATGAGCAAAATGCCCAGAGACTTCTTCGCATGCACTATCGCCGGAGTCGAACTCGTCTCCGACATCCTGCGTAACCATAACTTCAACCCCACCGACCTAATCGTCCCATACGAGGAGAAAACACACGATGGATGGTCAAAGACTCTTCAGTGGACTGATGATCAAGGTCGCACCTTTAGGATCACTACTGGAGAAGGCTACACTTTCGAAAACACTGACTCTGAAGAAGACGAGGACAAGAACCCTGACAACAAACCTGTCATAAAGTTTAAGCTCCCGCGTCGTCATTTCAAGTCTTTCACCCCAACTAAGCCCCCGGGCTACATTCCTGATGTGATAGACATAGATAAAGAGTTAGAGTCTCTAAGGTTGTCCAAAGCTCCTCTGTCCGAGCTACCTTCAAATGTAACTGCTTTTGAAAACATTAATAATAACAACGTTTCTGGTTATTACTTGCCTTGTTTTCCTCTAAGAAATGCATTTTCTAAAAAACACGATAACATTGAACAAAACAACATTGCATTATATGAATACATTGCAAATATCGTTTCAAAACCCGAGCAGGATCCCGTCATCGAAGACACAACAATCTTCGACATAGGAACACCCGAGGAACCCCGAAAACTACAACTGGGGGCTTCATTAAGCATGGAAGAAAAAGCTGCGTACATTGAACTACTCACAGAATTCAAGGATGTCTTTGCTTGGTCCTACAGGGACATGCCTGGCATTGATCGCGAAATAGCCAAACACCGCATCCCACTCAAACTAGGTGTCAAACCTGTTAAACAAAAACTCCGACGCATTAAACCCGAATGGTCTCTCATGATCAAAGAAGAGATCGAAAAACAACTACAAGCAGGTTTCATTCAAGTAATCGAGTACTCGTATTGGTGTCAAACATGGTCCTAGTAATGAAAAAGAATGGGAAAATACGAGTATGCGTCGACTTCCGCGACCTTAACAAAGCTTGCCCAAAAGATGACTTCCTATTGCCTCACATGGACATACTTGTGGATAACACTGCCGATCACGCGTTACTGTCATTCATGGATGGATACGCAGGATACAACCAAATCAAAATGGCAACAGATGACATGTCTAAGACCACCTTTGTAACACCCTGGGGCACGTACTGCTATACTGTCATGCCTTTCGGACTCATTAACGCAGGCGCCACTTATCAACGTACCGCAACTACTCTACTGCACGACATGATGCATAAAGAAGTAGAGGTCTACGTTGACGACATGATTGTGAAATCAAAAGAGAGGCAAGATCACATTGCCAACCTTCGTAAATTCTTCACCAGAATCAGACAATACAAAATGCGCCTCAACCCACAAAAATGCACTTTTGGGGTTACATCAGGCAAGTTATTGGGTCACATTGTAAGCCAACGCGGAATCGAAATCGACCCTGACAAAATCAAAGCAATAATGGAAATGAAACCTCCAAACAACATTGACGAGATCAGGAGTTTCTTGGGACAAGTCCAATACATCTCTCGATTCATTAGCAAACTCTCAATGGTCTGTGAGCCAATTTTCAAGAAGCTAAAAAAGGAAGAACACACAAAATGGGACGACAACTGTCAACAAGCATTCGACAAAGTCAAAACCCTATTCACCAATCCACCTGTTCTGGTACCACCCCAGAGAGATCTACCTCTTTCGCTCTACCTAACGACTACACCAAACGCCATGGGCGCCATGCTCGCCCAGGAGGTTAACAACGAAGAAAGAGCAATCTACTACATTAGCAAGAAGTTTTAGGATTACGAGACTCGCTACGAGCCTGTGGAGAAAAGCTGTCTCGCTTTAGTCTGGGCTACCAAAAAACTCAGACATTACCTCCTCGCCCACACAACAAGGGTATACTCCTTAATGGATCCTCTCAAGTACTTATTTGAAAAACCAGTACTAAACGGCCGCATGGCCAGATGGACGCTACTGCTAGCAGAATATGAGTTCAAATACTTGCCTTTGAAAGTCATTAAGGGAAGAGCTGTTTCAGATTTCCTTGCAGAGAATGCCATCATTGAACAACCTATGACACGGCGTCATTTCCCGACGACGGAATCTTCACAGTCGAAACCGAGTACTGGCAGCTCTACTTCGATGGAGCCTCAAACTACCGCGGCTACGGCGTAGGAATACTCCTAATATCTCCCAATGGCGATCACACACCCATCTCAATCAAGCTCGACTTTAACGTCACCAACAATGCCGCAGAATATGAAGCCTGTATTTACGGCTTACAAGCAGCCATGGCCCTCAACATAAAGCACCTACAGGTACATGGAGACTCCTTCCTCATCATAAATAAAGTAACAGGAGCATGGAAAATCATGAACGAAACTCTCGCGAAATACCAAGCAAAGATACAAACACTCCTAACAGAATTTGACTGCATAGAATTCTACCACCTCCCAAGAGAAGAAAACCAATTCGCCGACGCACTGTCAAAGCTTTCATCCCTTCTCAACATGCCACCAAATGTTGACACGCTACCCATTGTCGTCGAGAGACGTGGTGAGCCCGCATACATCCACACCATTGACATCGACGAGGCAGCACAAACAGAGCCATGGTACCAAGCCATACTCAACTACAAAACAAACAACTCCTATCCACCTGACACCGACAAGCGCGGTAAAAGAGCCATCAGACTCCTTGCATCCCAATTTGTACTTGAAATGGGACAACTACTCAAAAAGACGCCACAAGGTACCTTGCTCATGTGTGTGGATTACAAGAAAGGACAGCAAATCATAGCCCAAGTGCACGATGGCGAATGTGGTCCACACATGAACGCAAGAGCATTATGCAAGCAAATATTACGACTAGGTTGGTATTGGACGACCATGAAGCAGACTGCATCCGTTACGTCAAACACTGCCATAATCACAAATTTTCAAAGAACATACAAAGACGCACCCTTCACCCCTCTACAGCCTCACGTCTCCTTGGCCTTTCTCAACCTGGGGCATAGACGTGATAGGTAAAATCCACCCAATCGGAGCAGGAGGACACTGTTTCGTACTAGTAGCCATAGATTACTTCACAAAATGGGTGGAAGCAGCGTCCTTCCGCACCCTCGGCTCAAGAGAGGTTGCCCAATTCATACAGACAAACATCATATGCCGACACGGCATACCACACGAGTTTATAAGCGATCAAGGTTCACATTTTCAAGGCGAAGCAGAGGCCATACTCGCCAAGTACAGTATACAACATCACAGGTCTTCTCCTTACCGACCCCAAACCAACGAAGCCGTGGAAGCAGCAAACAAAACTGTAGTCACCATCCTCGAGAAAATGATTGACAGTTGTCGGGAATGGCCCAACAAAATCCCATACGCACTATGGGGATATCGCACAACCATACGCACACCCACAGGCATGACGCCTTATTTTCTCACCTACGGCATGGAAGCCGTGCAACCCGTGAAAATTGAAATGAAATCTCTGCGAATACTAATGGAAAGTAACATCCCAGAAGCAGAATGGGCTCGCGAACGCTACGAGCAACTCATGCTCCTAGACGAGTGCCGGCTAAATTCCTTAAGCATTGTACGAATGTACCAAGCACGTCTACAAAGAGCATTCAACAAACGAGTCCGACCACGAAACATAAAAGTGGGAGATCTGGTGTTAAAATCAGTACGCGCGCCACTCCCTGTCGACCCACGAGGAAAATTCAAACCTAACTGGGCTGGACCTTACCTCGTCAAAGAAATCTACACAGGCGGAGCAGTTAAACTAACAGACCTAGACGGTCAAGAATTCAATGGGGCAACCAATCTCGATCAGCTGAAAAAATACTATCCTTGAAACATTTTGCAATGTATTTATAGCATGTAATTGAACAATTCCACGGGCCGGCATGCCCTTAAACATACACATCCATCAAAGCAAAACACAATTCTACGGGCCAGCATGCCCTTAAACATGCACCCTTTTCAAACACAATTCTACGGGCCTGCACGCCCTTAAAACACGCATTCTCAAAGGACATTCCTCGTGCAGTCATGTCCCTAAACATGTATTCAAAATTATACAAATTCTGAACTACGCCGGCTTGATTCCATTTATATGGATACGTAGGCAGCTTTTCAAAAAGCACAGCCGACATTCAAATCACATACCCAAAACATCTCAAGCTATGGGTATGACGAACATAAGAAAATTCAAAACGCAAAATACGCATGTCTCTAACCTTAAAGGAAACAAGGCAACTTAAGCAAAATGAACTTTTTGTTTTATTATGCTGGAAAGGGGAACATTTACATTTGGATTTTGCAATTGGGAGCACGAGCACTACACTACTAGTACACAGGACACCTACAAGCGTTACATGATCCCGGCATTACCTTCGGGTTTAGGGAATACAAAAACAAACAAACAACTAGCAACAAACATTCAGATAACATTTCTGATTCTTCAGCTGAGGGGAGAATTTTGACCTCATCCCATGTGCGGAGCACCGTCATAACCAAGAGCATTAAACATGGTACAACCAAGGCTACTAAGCTCTGTCTCCATGGAGGGCGCACTTCCTGAACTGGAACTTCCGCGGCTTCCACGTCCAAAGCGCACAGGGTCAAAGGCAGACGTCGGCGGTGGCTCATTTTGCTCTATAGCACGAAGGCGTGCCCTCTGGCGAGTAGTTGGTGCCGTGGTCCACCAGATATATGACCTCGAAACACGCACTGTAGCTGGTATACCCGCCACCTACCAACGGGGACGCATAACCCATCCACGCAACCACGCGTCAGTAATTTGGTTATTAAGTACAACCAAATCCTGAATCGTAGTATCTTGCCCTGGGATGAACTGTGCATAGCTCATCTGCCTCCTCACCCTCAAGGGGTGAATAAACACCCTAATGTCGAAACCACACAGCATGACTCCAGAGAGGCCATCACCGACCGCACTGCCAGTCACAGTGGTAACCTCCCATCATGGCACAACCCAACGAATAGCAGACGCCCTCACAAAGGTGGAAAAGTAATCATGGGGACTGTAACACCCCGGCCCGAACCAAAGGCCGAAATGTCATTCACGGTAGCTCGCCAGGCTGCGTACATCGCCCACAGACCAACACGGGCCCTTTCTAGCGCACTTTGTCCTCGCTCGTGCGCATCCTGAGAACTTCCCAGGAGGTCACCCATCCTAAGACTACTCTCCAGCAAGCACGCTTAACTGAAGAGTTCTTAAGATGAGCTACCAGAAAAGAAGATGCATCTTGTTGATATGAGTAGTACTTACAATCCTTTTTAAGCACTATGTCAATTGAGCCAACACATGAACCTCTTCAATGGGGTACCCGGCCCGAATAACCTCGGTCAACACCAGGTACAACACACCCGGCCCGAATAACCTCGGACAACACCGGGTGTTACACACCCCCACTTGAAGAACGCAACGTCCTCGTTGCGCCTGGTAGCTACTTACAATATAGCATTCCAGAATCCTCCCCAGCTAGGTGCGTACCTGGCCAACAAGACACAGGATTCGACCACACGGTCGCCGGGTTGCTCTGATACCATTTGTAACACCCCGGCCCCAACTAAAGGCCGAAATGTCATTCACGGTAGCTCGCCAGGCTGCGTACATTGCCCATAGACCAACACGGGCCCTTTCCAGCGCACTTTTGTCCTCACTCGTGCGCATCCTGGAAACTTCCCAAGATGAGCAACCAGAAAAGAAGATGCATCTTGTTGATATGAGTAGCACTTACAATCCTTTTAAGCACTAGGTCACTTGAGCCAACACGTGAACCTCTTCAACGGGGTACCCGGCCCGAATAACCTCGGACAACACCAGGTACAACACACCCGGCCCGAATAACCTCGGACAACACCGGGTGTTACAGGGACGGCTATTGGGGCCCATCCACCTCAGGCCCCGACTGGTTACGCCTGCCGCCGTGTAGGATGTACCGTAAGGGATGACTCCAAGCACGCTCAAGCGCTCCATGAGCCAGACCTGTAAAATGAGAGGCCAACCACGATAAGCATGCATCCTATTACAAGCCCGGTCGTCCAAACCAAGGATCGTCTCCGCCAAGATCAAGGCTGCGGGATTGTAACCCATCTCCATCTGCTGCACAACACAGACCAAGCGCGCGTCGCCGAATCCCATCCCGTCCACTGAGTCAGGAAACATAAAACAATGCACCAGACAAAGGGCCAGCGCTCTCCTACGAGCCACGGCGCAGGTACTCGCATTATCGTAATCCATAAACCACTGGCAAAGACGGATTATGTTCAGACGTCCATCCAGAAACAGGTCATCCGTCTGGCTCCTGGTCATTTTGAAGAAATTCTGCATATTCCTCTGGTACCCGAGCTCTTGGCGGACACACACTGGAGTGACAGTGCGAGTCCAACCTCCGATGGCAGCAAATTCGTCGACCAGAGGGCAAACTTCCCCGTCAGGGAAGCGGAATACGTGGTAAGCCAAGTCCCAATAGTGCAGACATGCATCCAGGAACTCAGGCTCCATCCGAACTTGCCTTAATCCTAGGAATACGCCCAGACCACAGTCTCTGAGACTCCTTTTCTCGAGACCGGACAAAGTAGCACACCATACTCTCACAAGTCCCTCCAAATGCTCCATTACTTAACAAAAACACACTCTACCAGATAATATGAATATTATTATAAGATGAGCAATGAAGTTGCAAGCTAAGACGAAAAATGAAGTATGGATGAAGGGATGAATGAATGAACTAACACAAGCATCCTTCTTATAGGCAACGCCTTCAAGAGGCAACGACATGAAGTATAATCGCTAGTGAACCAGCGATTAGCCAGAAAATCAAAATAGAAAGCAGAAAACAACACAAAAATCGCCAGAAAATTGGCAATTTACACAAAAATCGCCAGTTGACTGGCGATTTTCACATAAATCGCCTGTTTTCTGGCGATTTTGGTGAAAATCGTTGGTATACAGGCGAGTTTCTGTGC
This sequence comes from Dianthus caryophyllus, assembly GCA_023091065.1. Taxonomy (NCBI): domain Eukaryota; kingdom Viridiplantae; phylum Streptophyta; class Magnoliopsida; order Caryophyllales; family Caryophyllaceae; genus Dianthus; species Dianthus caryophyllus. The sequence goes on along the minus strand of CM041526.1, from coordinate 19,216,891 downwards.
TTTTCTGACATTTGATGCGACGACTGCGCACCGTCTTGCAGCCTACGAATTGCAGAGAACCTTTTTACAGCCTACGCACCGCTGTTTTTACGTTTTTACGGCGTATTATCGATTATGTTTTCGCTACCCGGCTTGACGTCGTATTGTGTCATTTTGTCGTCGACTCTTGACTATTATTTTGCACATATATTTCACAAAATTCAACCGTCTCATTTCGCAAACTTACGTTAAAGCACGACGTTCTTAACTCGCATTTTTACGAACGTTAAAAGCATCTTTTACGATCTCACAAAATTCAACTGTCACATTTCGCAAAATTACATTAAAGCACGACGTTCTTAACTCGCATTTTTACGAATGTCAAAGGCGTCTTTCACGGGCTCAAAATATTTTCCTCAAAACGGCATATTTTGTACAAATATTTTAAACATGCATACTCTTATTTACGAGTAAGAAAATCTCAATCGAGATTTGTGTTCTTTTTACGACTAACAGTCTAATGCAGGAACACTAAAGAAGCAGGTTGCAAGAATTTCAGAACGCAGACAAGGGCACAAGCGGTCGTACTACAAAACGAGGCAAAATAATCAGCAAGACTTATTACGTCAAACGCGTGATTATCGGCCACCACAAGCTATGCCAACAAGGACGTTTACCATAGTCAAACATATAAACCCGCTACATAACCAAAGCACGCATACGAGGTCGCGAAATATACTCGCGTCAGGCCATGGCCTAAAATCAACGCCATCCGACTCCCACAAGTACAACCATACAAAATAACCAAAACACGCATACGAGGTCGCGAAACATACTCGCGTCGAGCCACGGTCACAAAATTGACCTCGTACGAACTCCTACCTACACAACCACGTACGTATACAACCACCAAATAAACAAAGTCCATAAAAATAAGCCGACGATCCTAGCATACATCCCAACTCAACTTGCATGATCTCGACGACTAAGCTCCGCGCTCAATGAGTCAATCTCAGCACGATAAGCAGCTAACTCCTGCTCACGTTGAGTCTCCGCAGCCCAGGCCCGCCCTAGCTCTATCTGACTCTGCGCAAGTGCAGCCTGCAGATCTGTCGCATACTTCTGCGCTTTGCAAAGCGCCACCGCTTTGTCATTCAACGCCACTCGCCAACGATTCGCCGTTCTCCATAAATTCTTGTGGACATCCAGAGTCACCTGCAAACAAATATGGCCTTCATCAGCTCAACCTGGGGGCTATAATCAAAAGCAGCTTCAACAAAGTTTGACCAACGATTTTAGGACAAAATCTAACTCAAACTGGGGGCTATAATCAAAAGCAGCTTCAACAAAGTTTGACCAACGATTCTTGGACAAAATCTAACTCAAACTGGGGGCTATACTCAAAAGCAGCTTCAACAAAGTTTGACCAACGATTTTAGGACACAATCTTACTCAAAATGGGGGCTATAATCAAAAGCAGCTTCAACAAAGTTTGACCAACGATTTTAGGGCACAATCTAACTCAAACTGGGGGCTATAATCAAAAGCAGCTTCAACAAAGTTTGACCAACGATTTTAGGAAAAAATCTAACTCAAACTGGGGGCTATAATCATAAGCAGCTTCATTTAAGTTTGACTAACGATTTTAGGACAAAATCTTATTCAAACTGGGGGCTATATACTACATAACACGCAAGCATAGAAAACAAGTCATACCTTCTTCACCTGAGCACCCCAGCCATCCATGCCAGCGTCGGTCACCGCAGATAAGCACTGCGGCAGTACAACCGAATGCCGATAGCCATCATGCTCAAAATCCAAACTCTCATAGAATGGAGGAGGCTGAACCTCAAGGTCAGGATCACGCGGCTACGAAACACAAAAATCAGGGTCAATTTTTGCTTTTTGAACAAGCAATATGCACAAGCAAACGCAAAAACAACAGCATACCTCAATGACGGCAGGCGCCAAAGCATGACGCGCCCACGACGAGTAATCCTCATCCGGTCTCAACAGGGAATCTGACTCACCCTCACGATATACATCACGTCGAATATCAGCATCCGACGTCTGCATAAAAAGGACTTTGGGAGGAGCCACAGGCACAACGAAGTCACCCCTAGTCGTCTGTGCTAACAGACGCTCACCTAAATACCAGTACGAGTCATACTGAGTCGCACCATACAACCTCTGTCTATCGCGAAGAGCAAAGCGAGTCGTAATCGACGCAGGGATATCCGCATAATCTGCCCAAGGATTACAAACAAACTACAGAAACAAGAAATAAATCAAAATCCGCAAACACAATCAAAGCATGAACACAAAGCATAAAAGGAATACAGACTCCTTTTACCTTATCAATAGTCATCCCGTTGAACAGCACTCGAGCAGCCTCATAAGTCAAGCGAATACCCTTCCCATTTGCCGTCGCATAGGCATGAAAAGCAGGATACTTCGCCGTTGACACGGCCAAGTCGTATCACCGATATCAAAATAAACCTAACAAACAACTAACAAGTAGCTAGCGGCAAGCAGGATCGTATCCACAGAGAAACGGTGCAGCTATAAGCAAAAGTCAGAGTAAAGCAGGTCTAACTCGAGTGTGAAAAAGGGGTTTGTTTTAAACTTTAAACTAAAGCAAATAAGATGATATGAAAATATGTAAAAGGGAGATTAGGGCATCGGGATCAATGTGACATCGAATCAGGAACTCAACTCAAAAGGAAATAACAATCAATTGAAGCTATGCAAGTGACTAGGTTTAGGAATACGCTCTCTCGAGTCAATATTAACCTTAAGCAAATTTAGCGGGCTCTCGCAACTTACAAAACTTAACTTATCAAATACACGTGAGTTTAGTTTCAATTAGGCTTTCGATCTTAAACTGAAACAACCTAAATTTAATTCAATAAAGGCGTCCCTAAATTCAATTGATAATAAAACGCGTAGGAAGAAGTCAACTTGCACAAGTTCAATCAATTTAAGCAATTAAAACATGTTCCTGAACCAACCTCACAATTACCCTAAACCCTAATTATGAAATTAGCTACGCATAATTGAAATTAAAGCAACACAATAAAGAGAAGAAGACATGATGAAAGAAAGTAATTGCAATAAAATAAAACCTGGAATTTACGGAGTACCGACGGTTACAATAAGAGCAATCTTGAAACTAAACTAAAGTTGAATGTTTTTGTAAAAGAGAGAAAAGAAGCAGTAAACTAAAACCTAGAATGTAAAAATAAAGCATAAGTCATTAGTTTTCGTCCTAAGGCTATATATATATATATATATATATATATATGTTTCTTAGAAGAATCAACTCGATTAAAACAAAACCGATGGAGAAATGACGCTGAGCAGTGGCCGCACGGCCCCACCAGATCGGCCGGTCTGGCTCAGCTGGGCTAGCTTCTCTTCTCTTGATTCTAGGCCCAATCCTTCTTTTGGGCCTTTATTCCTCGTGGCCTTTATGGTCCTTTGGTCTTTCGTCGTATCCCGAGCTCCTGCGCGAGCTAGAGCTTGGGCTTGTCGTCTCAAATCTCGTTCTTGCTCCAAATGTCTCGGGTTTTGGCTCAAAACCACCAAAACATGTAAAATGTAAATGAAAGGCAGCAGTATCGAGAAATATAACAAATAGCGCATAGAATCATAATGAATACGAATAAATGCAAGCTAAATGCGACTAAACCGGGGCATATAATGTATATAATTGGCACTGATCAAATTCCCCCAAACCAAACCTTTGCTTGTCCTCAAGCAAACTACCCAAACATAGCCCATAATCACGAGGACAAACTAGTGCAGGAAAATGCAACTCAAAGTCTCAAGTATCGTCGCCTTATACAAAAGTGAATCAGATCAATACTAGCTTCCTCTTCAATGAATTGAAGAGTTAGGGAGCAAACTTAACAAACATAAGACGGCGGAACAAAATGGCGCAAACTCCATGCAAAGACTTTCGACCGTATGCATCCACATTAACGCTGAGACTATAAATAATCTCACAAACATCGACACTAGGAAAACTACTCGAACTAAGCATGTCGTCACCCAAAATGTCTTAAAATCACATCGAGCGAGGTTCCAAGGGTTGTAATGTTAGGCTCGGGTCAAAAGGGTAAAAAGGTGGAAAATGTATTTGGAAATGTGGAGCTCAACGGCTTAATAGCTGCATCTAAATCAACACCCACAACAAAACACAACTCCTCCTCAACTCACCATTCAAATTAAACCACAACTCCCGTATAACATGAATAAACATCGCTTCCTACTACTTCCGATCTTTTTATTGAATTGAAATAACATATATTCAAACCAACTCTTTCTTTTTGTTTTCTTTTTTTTTTTTTTTCTTTTTTTTTTTCTTTTCTTTTGGATTTTTTTGCTCTTTTTTTTTTTTTGAACTGAAATGAAACAAGATCGGGTGAAACTGTAAAACATGTAGGAAAGCGCAATATTAGCGGGAATACTCGCAAAACATCAACCCACAACTCCAACTCACAATATAAGCAAATCACGGACTCAACCCACTTCCTTCCCAACCGAATACTCCTTGATAACTCAAGATCCCTAATGCAACTGATTAGCCTGGGTAAGATAATCCTGAAATGTAGCTCAATATATATAATGTGGCTCGAAAACAGGCTACAAAGGCTAGGACGGATTACAAATGCGGGACCTAAGTCTAAAGGGTAGAAAAGTAGGTCATTTGGCTCATGTGGAGTTAATATAAAATCGTAACAAAAAACAAGTACCTCTTCGTGCAATGCTCGATCATTTAAGAACAAATAGGCTCAAACAATGACATAGATTCAAGTTTTCATTTCACTAATACGAGCATGTACAATGTCAAGTGGATGGGTAGTCTAAGAAACGCGCCCCGTCTACGTCACAAGTCCTATGTCAAATATAAGCAAGTCTACTCAAATCACCTCAAGGATGAAAGGAAATGGTAAGCAAAGCATATCAAATCAACACAATCAAGAGACTCAACATAGCGACTAAGAGCGTATCTCAAAAGACACTAAAGCTAATCCTGCACAAAAGGTTTCTAAGACGACCAAAAAGAACAAAAAGACTCGTATTTTTGTGGATTTTTGAATTTTTTAAATTTTTTTTTTTTTGATTTTTGAAATAAATGCAAACAAGAATGAAAAATGCAAAAAAAAAGCGCGAGAGTGCTTCCCTCCCCTAAACCAGAATCGCACATTGTCCTCAATGTGGAAAAACAGCACAACCACAACAGCAGATAAGGACAAATAATAGACGGGGTAGGACAATAAAACGAGGAAAAGAGGGTAATGAAAGCTCACATTATCAAGACGGAGCTCCCCCAAACCAAAGCAAAGCATGGAGTGCGGCTAGAAATCCTCGAATATGCGTCCAAATCAGTCCAGGTACATAGTACTTCGGAGCAGCAAACGAGGAAAATCGAAACAGAAGAGCTGAGCAGGGGGGCCGGTCAGACCGGCAGCCGGCTGGACCGGCTCTGGTGCTCTTTTTTTTTATTTTTTTTGCGTTTTTTCCTGTTTTGCAAAATTGTGCTACGGCGCCGGTCCGGGCCCGGCAGCCGGTAGGCCGGCTGGCATGCCTCCTCGTGAGCGTTGTCAAAATACTAAGGACCAAAAGTCCTTTAAGTACCTGCGCGATAAAATCACGAAATAATACCCTCATCCTCGCGCGCTCAAACAAAACCAAAATGTCATCGAAATCAAACCAAACACAGTACAATGTGCAATAAAAATTACAACGTCATCGGGTTGCCTCCCGGAAGCGCTGGTTTATAGTCCCGCACGACTCTTCAGAGTTTCAGAAATCATGTATAATTAGGCCAAGGTCTTTGGCCATTTGCAACAGCTTCACTCGGCGAAACAGCATCCTTTCGCCATAAAACTTTTCCCTCTCGAGGTAGAGCAGCATAGTCCATCACACAGGGGATTCCATCTCGAAATGAATCTCCATATTGCCCTTGTGCGCCCGGCGACTCAACCGTAGGTCCTCGATCTCCAGTGCTCGCGTCAAACGAGTCGGTTTTCAGCAGCTTTCTCTCCCCCAAACCAGGATTGCAGCCATCCTGCGTAAGACCTGCACAAGACAAAGCAGACGAAACAACCTCCGAAGTGTCTCCAGTAGAGTGAGACGGAGGGGCAAGGTCAATCGCAGCAACAGACTCTAGCTGCATAGGGGAGCGGGGAAGACTCGACTGAGTGTAGGTAAGCGTCTCTCCCCCCACCGAGAACGTCAAGGACTTATTCCCCACATCGATAACGGTACCTGCAGTGTGCAGGAAAGGTCTCCCTAAAATGATCGGGATGTGGGAGTCCTCGGGGATGTCTAGGACAACGAAGTCGACAGGTATATAAAATTTCCCTACCTGAACCGGAACGTCCTCTAATATCCCTAAAGGTCTCTGCGTAGACCGGTCAGCCATCTGCAGAGTCATGGTGGTAACTCCTAGCTTAGTCATATTCAATTTTTGACAGATGGAGTAAGGGAGAACACTGACACTGGCCCCCAAGTCACATAAAGCGTTCTGGACCACGTATTTTCCTATAGAGCAAGGGACGGAAAAGGTCCCGGGGTCACTCAGCTTAGGAGGTGAATTACCCTGTAAAAGAGCACTACCCTCCTCTACAAAAGACACAGACTCGGTCTCGTTAATCGAACGCTTCTTAGCTATGACCTCCTTAAGAAACTTAGCATACGCAGGAATCTGTTTAACCAAATCAATAAAGGGGATATTTACCTGCAATGCTTTGAGGATCTCAAAGAACTTACCGAGCTGGGGGTCCACATTAGCTGGCTGATACAGCTAAGTCGTATCGCTGAAATTAAAATAAACCTAACAAACAACTAACAGCAGCTAGCGGCAAGCAGGATCGTATCCACAGAGAAACGGAGTAGTCTTATGTTAAAGTCGGTAAAACAGGTTCAACTCAGGGTGTGAAAAAGGTTTGTTATAAGCTATAAACTAAAGCAATAATAAAGCAGATGAATAGAAATATATAAAGGGAGAGATTAGGGCATCGGGTTCATATATGATAATGATTCAGGAACGCAAGTTAATAAGAAGGAAAAGATAAACTGTGCAAATGACTAGGTTTAGAAAACGCTCTCTCGAGTCAATTTTAGCCTTAAACAAATTTAGCGGGCTCTCGCAACTTACTAAATTCAACTTATCAATCTCGCGTAAGTCTAGTTTTAACTCGGCTTTCGATCTTAAATCAAAACTTACTCAGGTTCAATTAAACTCAGACAAATCGTTGATCAGGCGAAATAATCCTAATTCAATTGGCATAAAACGCGTAGAAAGAAATCAAGTGCACAATTTATTCAACCAGTTTAATCCTAAAACATGTTCCTGAACCAAGTATCACAAATTCCCCTAAACCCTAATAGGAAAATTTGTTGGAGTATGTGTCCTCCACAATAGTGCGATTACTTAATAAATCTCAATTAAGGAATACGTGGGGATAATCCTGAATTATTGTCAATTGATTAACGTAAATCAATAACGGTTGGCTGACTAGAGTTTGACGTTATTGTCGTGAGAACGGCGGTAATCAATTGATCCCTTTAAGTCGCACCTATAGGAACGTACTCCAAATATTTAAGCTAATTAATTGTATGAGATACGATTATATTAGTGACTTGATAATTTGACTAACGGTTAGTCAGTGTATTGATTTAGAGAGAAATCGAGTTGTGAACTCGAATGATTTAATTTTATATTGATAAAATTATTAGAGGAGATGGAATTAGTGATTAAACGTTAATTCACTAATTATGTATATTTTACTAATGAGATTAGTAAAAGTACATTTTTAATATATGTGTAAGTGTACATATATGTTAAAGAAGAATTGTGAGTTCAATTTGATAATTTGTACTTTATCATATTGGATGATTAAGTGATAAATTATAAGTATTTGTGGGACAAATATTGAAAACAAATTGGACCCAAATTAAGGGCCCTAAAACCGTGTAAAGAGAGGGGAGAAGGAGAATAAGATTCTCTTTTGTCTTTAGTTCTTGTTCTTCACATGCATGCTACAACATAATAATTACAATGCTAGCATTTGTTCTTTACAATGTGAAAAAGCTCTTCTCCTCTTCATGCATAGGGTGGGCCGGTTTTTTGTAGTGTACAACACACTTCAATTGTTTTGGTTTTGTTATAAAATACAATGCATTGAGTGAATGAGATTCATTCAAGCTATCCTCTCCATCTCTAACATCTAAACCTCTCTAAAACTATTATAACTAATACTAATAATAGTCTTAATATTACTAAGTGTTAGTAATATTATTTTCACATATTATCAAGTATTACTAAGTGATTTCTAGATCAAAATCCTTAGTATTTTTTGGTGTAGTTCTTGGGTGCTACTTTTAGGAGGTTTTCTACTTTGAAAACTTGGGTTGGAGGATCATCCTAAGCTAAACTCAAGAAACAAAACTAGAAAGGAGTTCTAGCTTTGTGCCCTATTTTTCCCTTTGAGAAAGGTATAAATTTCTAAACTTGTTAACAATGTAAACTTGTACTACATAGATCTTGCTAAATCAAATTAGAGTAATTTGATTTACACTAATATTTGATTAGTGAATGGGATCCGATCCCTAAAAGTGGTATCAGAGCCAAGGCTTGTAGTTACAAATTTATTTTGTTAATTTTGGGGTTTTATATATTTATTGAGAATAAATATGATAAAATCCGAATATAGTGTTAAAAGTGGTTTTAACACGAGATTTTTATAGCATGCAAAGTTTATGGTCTCATGAAGCTACTGGTCAAATTTCGTATTTTTTGAAATTTGTTTGCTAATTAAAATGATTTTTATACAAAACCGAGTCAAAAAGTGTGTTTTTGGCTAAAATAATTATTATAAATAGTTATATTTGGAATATGGTCACGAAATTGTTACACAGTGATATTCCATATTTATACATTCTGCATGTAAATGTTCAAAGTCAGATTTTGAGTTTTGAATATTTATTCATATTTTTGTTTAAAATAGGTATATAATGCATTTTATGTCCAACAATATAGTAAACGTTGTTTTCTGGACATGAAATTTATAACAATATTGTTATACATTATGAGGATGCTCTCGTATAAATTTGGGATTTGTCCTCACTGTTTTGCACATTTTCTTGATTTTATGAGATAAAATCGATGAAATCGTATGTTATTTATTATAAATTAATTCGTAACTTTTTTCTGACCAAACTTTTCTTTTCTGATATTTTGGAAGTGTTCCAGAATATACAAAATTTTTTCAAAATAAAAATGATTTTATTTTATTTTATTTTGATTTTATGAAGCTTTATTCATAAAAGATTATGATTAAAGCTAGATCTAATTAGCAAATGACCAAGTTATGAACTAAAATCACCATATGTTAGTATAAACTAATATTGGGTGTTCTTGTAGATACCCGTATCCGTACCCCCCAAAAACAAACCCGATGATGAAAAGGACTTTTATACATGCTTTTAAAAGAGTCGAAACGGTACAAAAGTGTCTAAAACGTATTTGGTCATTTTTAGCGTATTAATTTGGATTTGCATGGTTATAAAAATGAATGTCACCTTTAGTCATTATGAGCGTAACACGAGCACAATATAGGAACGTCTTATTAAGCCAAGCCACAAAAACAAATTTCAACTAGCTACAAAACTACCAAACTTACAAAAACGACCCTAAACCCAACACTTAAAAACGGGCCAAAGTGCGTCCCGTGTCACATTTTCACAAAACTAAACTTTACAAAACCATAAAATAATATAACCTAATATTATTTTATTTCAAGCCAAAACCGAAAAACACGACAAAAACCGAAACACGAAAACCGAAATTCGGACCAAAACTGAACAAAGACTTAGCAATTAAGTCTTAAAAAAACATAATCATTACCTAATCAAAACATCCAAAACGAAAAGCCGCATAAAACAGCCCCCAAAACAAAATAAAAATCGCCTGTTAACAGGCGATTAAAAACTTAATCGCCTGTTCACAGGCGATTATCTTTTTGTTTGGTACAGCCGCCTTTTGTGTTTTTCTTACAAAAATCCAACCCAAATGAAATAACAATCGCCAGTGCACAGGCGATTATTATTTTGTTCACCCTAAAATCAGCCAGCCTCTATAAATACCAACCCCCTTCATTCATTTCTAAACATCGGTTTTTCAACACTTATACACTATTCACAAAATCCACTCAAAAATACCGTCTTTACATTTTCGAAAGGTAAACCTTTTACCTACGTTTTGGACGTTTGAGACTCGGACAATGGGGTTACATTAACCCCAAACCCGATATTGGCACTAGCGTAGCCGTATTCGTAATACGGTTGTAGCAATTCGGATTCCTAATCCGTCTAAACCCCGCCAATATCGCATAAATAAACGACTCATTATCACTAAAGCAAACCGACGTCACTTTTATAATTATGCAAGTCCTCATTCATGCATTAAATAACGACTAGAATCACGGATCCAACACTAAATTGTACCGTTTCATAGAGTCTTTTAGCATGTCAAAACTGAGGGTTTTTCACAAATTCTAATACGAGGTCGGAAAATAACGTCTATAGTAATAATTTAGCCAATAAATTATTATTTAACGTACATTTCCTATAGTAAAGTCATTATTTTGATTATTTACATTATTTATGCATTTTAATCGAGTCATATTTATTCGCACTTGTACGTAGCGTCATTTTAGCCCAAATATCGAAATTAAGCAAATGTTTTCAAATTAGTAGAGACTACTCTTACGTAGGCTTTTTGATTACTGTTTTCAAAACTCATTTTGTCAAAACTTTCGAAAGGTAACCTCACTCCGAACCCCTTCTCTGGTTTCAAACCTTAGATTTTTAGGTATCGACGCACCTTGAAATCTGAGACACTCGTGTCTTGTATTTCAAGACGCGTTGAATAGGTTCCAAATTCCTTTAATATTTGGTGGCGACTCCGAAAATACATTTCAAAAAAGACTTTCATACTTTTCTTTTTTGGTCTCAAATTCATGCAATGATCTCCCCCATTTTTAGCAAACTTCGCACTTTTTCCTGCGAGGCGCATTCCGCCCCGGCGCCCCCACACGGGGCGAGGGCGGGCGCGCGCAGGGCGTCGATAGGTTCTCCCACGATTTTCCCGGTACCTTCAGCTGGCGACTCCGCTGGGGACGAGCATGATTTTTATTATTTTTGAAAAACTTGTTTTTCTTTTATTTTAAAAACATAAAGAAGTGAAGCTTGAAACTTTGAAAACATTTTCGCTTTCGATATTTGGGCAAAAGTACGTTGAGTCGAATCCTCCTGATTCAAACCACACCCTTTGAGGAACGGCCCCCAGTAACTCTCGCTTCATAAGCGAGGTAACTCCGGACACACTGTTCTCTCACCCCTCCACGATTACAAGTACGGCATCCGTACAAACGATCGTAACCAGTCAAACTCGAACGCTCTAGGGCCCGTCTTGAATTCACACCTAAGACGTGTGTAGTCTTGCGGGTGCCCCTACCTAAACGTCACGAGAATGGCCGGAGGGAACCTTACCCTATAAACCAAAAACCTGTGTTTATATGTACAAGTGTGAAGCTATAGTGCCCTCACTATAGTAGTCTTTCAAAACTTTCTGCATGTAAAAACTTTTCCTAGGCATTATACTTTTAAATTACGTCTATCTTTGAAATTGCTTTTTCAAACTTTTTTCAAAAAAGGTCATACTTTTTAAAACACGCCGTTAGGCTCTTTGACCTATAGTCATTTGAGCTTAATAAATAAAATGCCACTGCATTTAAAACCGACCCAGGATAATCACTATATCCCAGGTCTTTTTCAAAACGTAAATGAATTATGCGACTGACGTATCGTCATAATGCATTTATTGCTAAAGGTCTTTCACAAAGCAAAAACCCGAATATGTCAATTCATTTCGGAGATTTTAAACGAGTTTAACCTTTAGAACTTTAGAATTAGCCCTAAGTCGAGTGACTCTTTAGTCATCCCGATTTAATCTTTTTCTCTCAAAAACAAAAAAAAACGCGGGCTCGTTCAGATGCGAACCCGTTGATTTACTCTTTGAATCAAGTGACCTATCGTCATTTTGATTTAAATCCCTGAATCACACGTAAAAGGCGAACAAGTGATCGCCTTTTGCCCAATTTTAACATCCTCAGATCGGTTAGCCTATCGCTACTTCGGTCTGATCCTTTTTTATCGTAATCCAATGATAAACCCCTGGCAACATACCGCCAAACTGGGTTAATCAGATTATGATCATACAAATTTTCCTACCTCGAGAATAGGGACGTGTTAACACGCCTCTATCTCAAAAGCTTCCCGTGTCCTTTTAAAAGCTAAAAACACGAGTCAAGTCAAGTCACCCACTTTTTACGCTTTTGTGTCTTTCTTTGGTCGTGAATGCGATTTTTCATTGAGTCTTTTCTTCCCTTTTTAGAATCACTAAAGATTTGAAAACTTTGTCAGGTCCTCTCATTGAAAAACCCTGGATACACGACGAACTAAGAACCGTCACTTAAACCCACCTCCGCCTCCAAAGAAGCGCTCCTACAACAGATCAAAACCAAAACCTGTCATGGCCTTTCAACACGATGAAGGTCTCGGAGGACCACCGCCACCCCCCCCGGAGGTAACTGCCGAACAAGTCCGACAGCTCAATGATAGGATAGCTAGTCTTACTACGACGATCGAGCAAATGGCTATCATGCAAAAGTTTGAAGCAGAGAAACGCCGCGTGCGCCGAAGAATCCGAGCGAAACGCTAAAAGAATTCGAACCATGGAAGAACGCCTCACGAACGCAAGGGGCTACTCCATCCACCAAGAGAATGAGCACATCCCAAAGAACGTCAGATCCATGCTACCCGATGAGCTAGCGCTCAGCGACCTTCCCATTTTCAAAGGTCACGACAGCCCGCCAGACACGTCAAAGCTTTCAAAGCCAAGATGGCCATTATGGGGGTCGACCCCCCCGCCTGGGCCACTTTATTCCCACACTCACTAGACCCGCAACCCAGAGCATGGTTCTATTCTTTAGAGCCACACAAGACTGGTAGTTTCGAAGACATAACAGTGGCATTCGATCTGCAGTACCGGGACAACAACGACATCCAAGTCTCGTTACGTACTTTGGAGGTCCTGACTCAGAAGGACAATGAAGGGTTTACCGAATACCTGACACGTTGGAAGAAACTCTGTGCCCAAATACCTAACCGCCCAAGGAACACTGATTTAATCACCAAGTTCATCAAGAACCTCACCCCTGCATACCAACAACATCTACGGTACAAGAACTTCGACAGCTTCTCAACACTCAGCGTCGTCGGTGAACTCATTGAAGACGACCTCCGCAAAGAAAATAGGAATAAAAGCACGAGTCATGGATATCAAGGAAGCTCGTCTCAAGCCACTGCCAAAGTCGAGCCCATACACGCTATCAACGCACTGAGCGCACTAAAGGCACCGCCAATTTACAAAGACTCCCAAGGCCCCGCCAAGGCCCACCAAAAGGTTAGGATACCTTTAGATGACAAGATCATCACCACAAAGGCCTCAAACTTCCAAGCCGCCCTCCAACAGTTAAAGCTCGAAGAAAACGCTGCCCAATCTACTAACGACCTAGGCAGTTTCAATTCAAGTATCTACACCTAGAGTATAGGGTCTGGCGTCCTTATGACGCCAAAATTTTCTTAAACGGCAGGGTCACTAGGTTACATTACTAAAGTAGTAAACCTAATTGAAAAACTAGAGTCATTAAGGTTATCCGAAGCTCCCTCGTCTGAGCTATCTTCAAATGTAACTGCTTTTGATAACATTAATAACATGAAAGTTTTTGTTACTCTTTGCCTCATTTAAAATCTACATATTCTAATGAATGCGATAATTTTAAACAAAATAACATTGCATTATATAGATACATTGCAAGCATTGTCTCAGAACCCGAACAGGACCCCATTATTGAAGACACAACAACCATCAACATGGGCACGCCTGAAGAACCTCGAGGACTACAGCTGGGGGCTTCTCTTAGCACAGAAGAAAGGACCACATATACCAAGCTCCTCATAGAATTCAAGGACGTCTTCGCATGGTCGTACAAAGACATGCCCGGCATCGACCGCGAGATAGCCGAACACCGCATCCCCATCAAGCAAGGCTCCAGACCTGACAAAAAGAAACTCCGACGCATCAAGCCAGAATGGTCTCTCATGGTCAAAAGAGAGATCGAAAAGCAACTTCTGGTGAATTCATCCAAGTCATCGAATACTCAGACTGGATCTCCAAAATGGTTCCAGTTATGAAGAAAAACGGCAAAATACGGGTATGTGCCGACTTTCGAGACCCGACCAAAATCAAGGCAATAATGGGCATGAAGCCGCCAAGCAACATCGACGAAATAAGGAGCCTTTTGGGATAAATCCAATACATCTCCCGATTTATCAGTAAACTCACCATGATTTGCGAACCAATCTTCAAAAAGCTAAAGAAAGAAGAGCATACGAAATGGGACGACGATTACAACGAGCCTTCAACAAATGAGTTAAGCCACGAAACATTAAAGTGGGGGATCTCGTGCTAAAGTCAGTCCGAGCACCGCTTCCAGTCAATCCACGAGGGAAGTTCAAGCCTAACTGGGCTGGGCCCTACCTCGTCAAGAAGATCTACACGGGCGGAGCAGTCAAACTAACCGACCTCGAAGGCCAAGAGTTCAACCTCGCCACAAACCTCGATCAACCCAAGAAATACTATCCCTAAAAACCCCTTGCAATGTATCTATAAAATTCAATTTTATAAAAAAAGCAATTCATGGACCGGCAGGTCCTTAAACATGCTCATGGACCGGCAGGTCCTTAAACATGCTCATGGGCCGGCATGCCCCTAAACGTGCTCTCTCTCCCTCTCTACAAAAATCAAACACAATTCATGGACCGGCAGGTCCTTAAACATGCTCATGGACCGGCAGGTCCTTAAACATGCTCATGGGCCGGCATGTCCCTAAACATGCATCCACCAAATACAATTCATGGGCCGGCATGCCCCTAAACGTGCACATTCACCACAAAAAAGCAAACACAATTCATGGGCCGGTATGCCCTTAAACGTACATTCTCGAACTACGCCGGTTTGATTCCACTTTTCGTGGATACGTAGGCAGCTTTGCAAAAAGCGCAACCGATATTCAACACAAAATGACGCGTCCAAAGCTTAAAAAGGCTAAGGGCATAGTCAACACAAAAATTCGTCTTTTAGACCTGAAGGGTTAAAAGGACGATATTCAACACAAAATGACGCGTCCAAAGCTTAAAAAGGCTAAGGGCATAGTCAACACAAAAATTCGTCTTTTAGACCTGAAGGGTTAAAAGGACGATATTCAACACAAAATAACGCGTCCAAAGCTTAAAAAGGCTAAGGGCATAGTCAACACAAAAATTCGTCTTTTAGACTCGAAGGGTTAAAAGGACGATATTCAACACAAAATGACGCGTCCAAAGCTTAAAAAGGCTAAGGGCATAGTCAACACAAAAATTCGTCTTTTAAACCTAAAAGGTAAAAAGGACGACATTCAACAATAAACGACAAACCCAAAGCTTAAAAAAGTCAAGGGAACAGTCAACACAAAAATTCCTAAAAACAAGAATTATACTTAAACTTTGAAATAAGGTTAAGGCCAAGGAATTTTACACAAAATAATAAGCAAAATGAGGCAAAGTCGTAAATAAAACCTGATTTTTATTAATCTTAAAAAGAACGGTTACATTTTGGATCTTTCAAAAGTAGGAGCGTAACTACAACCTTAGAGATACACTAACAACACTACAATATATTATAATACTCATACTTAACCCGGCATTTATATCGGGTTTAGGATAGACATAATACGAACATAATACAAAATAATATGAACATAATACTAACAACAACACAATAAAACAAACACCAGATTCCCTTAGCCACCAATAGCTCCAAACTCCTCGACCAACGGACAGACCTTCCCGCCAGGAAAGCGGAACACGTGAAAACTTAGGTCCCAATAGTCGAGACAAACCTCCAATAACTCGGGCTCCATTTGAACCTGCCTGCACTCCAGGAGTACCCCGACACCGCAATCTTTCAAAGTCTTTCTCTTCTATACCCGACAACGACGAACACCAACGGCGCAAGCTTCCTTCAAAATTCTCCATAACTCGACTAACGTTCCGTAAATATTTTGAATATCTTTGGAGTACCAAGAATAGAACGTTGAAAGGATGAGTAAAATGAGTTAACCTAGCCCTCCTTTTATAGCCGAATTTGCAAAATAATCTACAACACAAAAATTAACCACAACCCAAAACACGATTTTCGCATTCCGAATTTTCGTCTCAAAATGTCGTTTTAGCTCACATTTTTACAATGTCAAAAGCGTCTTTTTACGAGTCTAAAATACTTTCTAAACAGCATATTTCAAAACCCTGCATTTGCATTTAGTTTAGTCCTAAGCGAGTCAGTCTCAATCGAGACATATATATATGTGTTTTTACGACTAACGACTTTTTGCAGGTACACTCGGCAAGCAAAAACGCAAGGATTTCAGACCCGGCTACAACCCGAACATGCATTTTTGCAACAAGACGAAATATTCGAAGCCTAGGACGTCACACACAAAGCCAACAACTACAATCAAAACCGAACCACAAATATACCCATACATACCCACAAAACCAAACAAAAACGCGTAGCCTCCTCACGAGACGTTCATAAAAACCTAACTTTTTATGAGAAAAAGAAAAGCACGTAGCCTCCTCACGAGACGTGCATTTCAACCAAAAAACGCGTAGCCTCCTCACGAGACGTTCATAAAAACCTAACTTTTTATGAGAAACCGAAAAGCACGTAGCCTCCTCACGAGACGTGCATTTCAACCAAAAAACGCGTAGCCTCCTCACGAGACGTTCATAAAAACCTTACCTTTTATGAGAAAAAGAAAAGCACGTAGCCTCCTCACGAGACGTGCATTTCAACCAAAAAACGCGTAGCCTCCTCACGAGACGTTCATAAAAACCTTACCTTTTATGAGAAAAAGAAAAGCACGTAGCCTCCTCACGAGACGTGCATTTCAACCAAAAAACGCGTAGCCTCCTCACGAGACGTTCATAAAAACCTAACTTTTTATGAGAAACCGAAAAGCACGTAGCCTCCTCACGAGACGTGCATTTCAACCAAAAAACGCGTAGCCTCCTCACGAGACGTTCATAAAAACCTTACCTTTTATGAGAAAAAGAAAAGCACGTAGCCTCCTCACGAGACGTGCATTTCAACCAAAAAACGCGTAGCCTCCTCACGAGACGTTCATAAAAACCTTACCTTTTATGAGAAAAAGAAAAGCACGTAGCCTCCTCACGAGACGTGCATTTCAACCAAAAAACGCGTAGCCTCCTCACGAGACGTTCATAAAAACCTAAATTTTTATGAGAAACCGAAAAACACGTAGCCTCCTCACGAGACGTGCATTTCAACCAAAAAACGCGTAGCCTCCTCACGAGACGTTCATAAAAACCTAACTTTTTATGAGAAACCGAAAAGCACGTAGCCTCCTCACGAGACGTGCATTTCAACCAAAAAACGCGTAGCCTCCTCACGAGACGTTCATAAAAACCTTACCTTTTATGAGAAAAAGAAAAGCACGTAGCCTCCTCACGAGACGTGCATTTCAACCAAAAAGCGCGTAGCCTCCTCACGAGACATTCATAAAAACCTTACCTTTTATGAGAAAAACCGAAAAGCACGTAGCCTCCTTACGAGACGTGCATTTCAACCAAAAAGCGCGTAGCCTCCTCACGAGACGTTCATAAAAACCTAACTTTTTATGAGAACCACAAAAAAAAACACACCAACCATTCTTATAAACCAAACCCGAAAACGCGTAACCTCTTCTACGAGACGACCAGCAAAGAAGCAAAGCAAGGAGCGCAAGCCAGAAGCGCAAGGAAAGCAAAGCAAGGAGCACAAGCAAAGCGCCAGCTGGGAGTACTCAGGCCACGTTCAGGCCGACATGCCCTTAAACATGTAGGACCGTCATGTCCTTAAAAACATGTCGTCCCTCCCCGCATTTCCCGGCGCTAAGTCCTCGTCTCTCCCATAAGACACATGCTTAGCGTCGCCAGGTAGTATCGAGACTGTAATGGTCCGGGTACTATCTTTAAGTTTGACTAACGCTTTGTCCAAGCTCAGTCAAACTGGGGGCTCTGTAGATACCCGTATCCGTACCCCCCAAAAACAAACCCGATGATGAAAAGGACTTTTATACATGCTTTTAAAAGAGTCGAAACGGTACAAAAGTGTCTAAAACGTATTTGGTCATTTTTAGCGTATTAATTTGGATTTGCATGGTTATAAAAATGAATGTCACCTTTAGTCATTATGAGCGTAACACGAGCACAATATAGGAACGTCTTATTAAGCCAAGCCACAAAAACAGCCCAACTAGCTACAAAACGGCCCAAACTTACAAAAACGACCCTAAACCCAACACTTAAAAACGGGCCAAAGTGCGTCCCGTGTCACATTTTCACAAAACTAAACTTTACAAAACCATAAAATAATATAACCTAATATTATTTTATTTCAAGCCAAAACCGAAAAACACGACAAAAACCGAAACACGAAAACCGAAATTCGGACCAAAACTGAACAAAGACTTAGCAATTAAGTCTTAAAAAAACATAATCATTACCTAATCAAAACATCCAAAACGAAAAGCCGCATAAAACAGCCCCCAAAACAAAATAAAAATCGCCTGTTAACAGGCGATTAAAAACTTAATCGCCTGTTCACAGGCGATTATCTTTTTGTTTGGTACAGCCGCCTTTTGTGTTTTTCTTACAAAAATCCAACCCAAATGAAATAACAATCGCCAGTGCACAGGCGATTATTATTTTGTTCACCCTAAAATCAGCCAGCCTCTATAAATACCAACCCCCTTCATTCATTTCTAAACATCGGTTTTTCAACACTTATACACTATTCACAAAATCCACTCAAAAATACCGTCTTTACATTTTCGAAAGGTAAACCTTTTACCTACGTTTTGGACGTTTGAGACTCGGACAATGGGGTTACATTAACCCCAAACCCGATATTGGCACTAGCGGCCGTATTAAATACGGTTGTAGCAATTCGGATTCCTAATCCATCTAAACCCCGCCAATATCGCATAAATAAACGACTCATTATCACTAAAGCAAACCGACGTCACTTTTATAATTATGCAAGTCCTCATTCATGCATTAAATAACGACTAGAATCACGGATCCAACACTAAATTGTACCGTTTCATAGAGTCTTTTAGCATGTCAAAACTGAGGGTTTTTCACAAATTCTAATACGAGGTCGGAAAATAACGTCTATAGTAATAATTTAGCCAATAAATTATTATTTAACGTACATTTCCTATAGTAAAGTCATTATTTTGATTATTTACATTATTTATGCATTTTAATCGAGTCATATTTATTCGCACTTGTACGTAGCGTCATTTTAGCCCAAATATCGAAATTAAGCAAATGTTTTCAAATTAGTAGAGACTACTCTTACGTAGGCTTTTTGATTACTGTTTTCAAAACTCATTTTGTCAAAACTTTCGAAAGGTAACCTCACTCCGAACCCCTTCTCTGGTTTCAAACCTTAGATTTTTAGGTATCGACGCACCTTGAAATCTGAGACACTCGTGTCTTGTATTTCAAGACGCGTTGAATAGGTTCCAAATTCCTTTAATATTTGGTGGCGACTCCGAAAATACATTTCAAAAAAGACTTTCATACTTTTCTTTTTTGGTCTCAAATTCATGCAATGATCTCCCCCATTTTTAGCAAACAGCACTTTTTCCTCAAGGAGGCTTATTCCGCCTCGCGCCCCACACGGGCTAGGCGCGCAAGTAGTATGCCGATAGGTTCTCCCACGATTTTCCCGGTACCTTCAGTTCTAAAATCAGTTTAGAAGTTTTAGTTCAAGCTTAAAAGGTGTTTTAAGCATTGTTGATTAATATAAGATTAATCGATTAAAAATGAGATCGGTTTTAAACAAGTTAATGCGATTATTGTTTAGGGCGATTTTGGCATGTTTTTATTTATAAGCTTTACATTATGCATGTTTGGATGAATGTTTATTATTGAATGAATGTTTATTCTTACTAGTATGGCCATAGTTTGTTATATTTTTACCGATATTGCCCGTAATGAAAGGGAATATCGTGTGGTTTGTAATTAAATGCGATCTCGTATCGCCGGTTTGTAATTTTATCGTTTATTTCATTTATAAATGTATAATAGGATTGCTATGTATTCATTTGTAAATCATACTTGTAACTATTTGTAAATCGAAGACCGGTGATGGAGATCGACATGGAGCCTTAGAAGTGTTCTAAAGCTGGCAAGGAGGAGACTTGGATGAAGTCCATTTGAAGAGGGACCAAAGGAGTTGGTTTCCAATTTGTAACTCCTTGTATTTTAATTACTTTTAGATGGCCATACTAGGTTTATGCTTGCTTGCTTGGTTTTGCTTGTTTGTTTGCTTATATATTCCGTTCACATGCCAAAATCGCCATGCATGCCACGATATCCCACTCCGATTGTCATTTTTTAGGTCGCCATTCTTAAATTAGTTCACTTATAAAGAATTTAAATGACTAAAAATTGACAAGATCACCCACATTTTAACAAAAATGAATTGAGATTAAGCCTTTCGTGAGGACCTCCGCGACGTGGAACCTTGTTACCATGGGTAAGTAGTGGGAGGAAGTCCCGTGCTAATTTGGTTTGGACTCAACCGAATAAGAGTTATTTGGGGCTAATCGATGCATTTTATAGAAAATTATCAACCAAGCATTCTAGTGTAGAATTAGTCAAGTGTTGACTTATCGTTTTTATATAAAAGGAAACATGAGATGTCTAATTTTATATGAAAAACGAGTCTTGGAATCATTTATATAATTTCGTGGGAGATCATTATATAAATGGACATTTGTTTTAAAAGGGTTTTAGCAAATGTCATTAATGAACTATGAATGTTAATATATTTCCTCATATTTGTTGTAGAATTATTTATTTGAAATCGCAATGACAACTTCAACTCCCGCAACCATTTTGGGTAAATATTCATGGTTGAGAACCGTGATAGATAAGTGTATCCTAAAGGATGACGGAAGCAACTTTGTCGAATGAGATTCGACTATAAGGGGCGCCGCTTAATCCGACAATGTGCTTAAATACCTTACCGAATAACCTCCCACCAAACCCGGACTTGGGGCCACCGTGGCGGCGCAAGCCGCGTACGATGAGCACCTAAAGGCTGACAATGACGTTAAAAGTGTTTTGATTTGGTCAATGTCACCTTCTCTCAAACTTCGCTTCGTTACTCATAAAAGTGCATATGAGATATTCACTAGAGTGACGACGATGTGCTTTAACACAAAGAGCATGAAAGTGAATGAGATTGAGAGAAAAGATGTTCTTTCAATGAGATTGAAGAGCATAAACATTAGGGTCATGAAAGGGAAGGGAGCTTATAAAGCTCAGTTCAAGGAAGATAAGGGTAATGGGAAGGCTATTGAGAATAGCAAGCCCAAACCCGGTCGTTGGAAGCGCAATTGTCTCAAATCCTTGAAGGAAAAGAATGATGGATGTGCGACATCCAAAGATATTGTTCCTTCAAGACTTTATATGATTGACATAAATCATGCTTGCATTTCTACATGGGTATGAGATACCGGATGTGGATCTCACCTTTGCAATCACTTGCAGGGGATGAGAAATATGCGAGCACTAGCCAAGAGTGATGTAGATCTCCGCATGGTTAATGGAGCTAGAGTAGCGGCCGTTTCCGTGGGAACCTATGTACTCGCTCTAGCTAGTGGTTTAGAGTTGTTTTTGAATAAGCGTTATTTTGTACCAACTCTAACTAAAAACATTATCTCCGTCTCCGTGTTTGATTCGGAAGGCTTTTATGATTAAGAACAATCGACGTACTTTTTCATTTAATGAAATGGTTTATGGTGAAACCATTTCGATTGGAGGTATTCATGTTTTAAATAATGTCAATGATGTCTATCATATAGAGAACAAGAAGCTCAAAAACGAATGAATCAAACAAATCCTACCTTTGGCATTGTCGTTTAGGTCACATAAACGATAGACGCATAAAGAGACTTGTTGAGACCAAGGTTCTCAAACCATTTGATTGCGAATCATATAGTACATGCGAATCTTGCCTTTTAGGCAAGATAACTCGTCAACCCTTTAGCGGTAAAGGGACACAAGCTAGTGAGGTTTTAGGACTCATACATACCAATGTGTGTGGTCCATTAAACATCACCGCTAGAGGAGGATATCATTACATCATTACTTTTACCGATGACTTAAGTAGATATGGTTATGTCTACTTCATAAGGTATAAGAGTGATGCTTTTGAGAAATTTAAAGAATTTCAAAATGAGGTTGAGAACCAATTGGATAAGAAGATAGAAGCACTACGATCGGATCGTGGTGGCGAATATCTAAGTAATGAGTTTGATTCACATCTTAAGAATTGTGATAGAGTATCACAAATTGACTCCTCCGGGCACACCACTGTTGAATGGTGTTGCAGAAAGGAGAAACCGAACCTTGCTAGATATGGTTCGGTCTATGATGAGTCAAAGTGAGCTTCCTGGATCGATTTGGGGCTTTACGCTATCGTTTGCTGTTTTCTCACTAAATCGAAGTCCGACTAAAGCGGCTCCATATGAGATATGGACGGGAAAGGTTCCCTATTGTAGGTTTTCCTAAGGAAATGTGTGGATTTTACTTCTACAACCCTCACGAGAACAAAGAGTTTGTGGCTCGTGATGCTGTCTTTCTAGAAAATGAGTACATTTCTAATAGACAGAGTGGGAGAAAATTTGAACTTAATGGAGTTCAAGAGCCACAAACCGAAGCAGAAAATGAGGAAACGGTTCCCTCATCTTCTAACACGGTTGTAATCCCTAGGAGGTCAGGTATAATTAGTCATCAACCTGATCGCTACCTCGGTAACATCGAGGAGGAGGGTGATTTGTTGTTATTCGAAAGCAACGAACCCTCAACCTACAAGGCGGCTATTAGTAGTCCTAACTCCGAACAATGGCTTGGGGCCATGAAATCCGAAATGGATTCTATGTACGAGAACCAAGTTTGGGACTTGGTAGATTTACCTGAAGGAGTGAGACCCCTTCAGTGTAAATGGATATTCAAAATCAAACTCGGCATAGATAAACATATTGATGTTTACAAAGCTAGATTGGTGGCAAAGGGCTTTGCACCGGTTGCTATGCTTCGATCCATAAGGATAATCTTAGTGGTTGCCGCATTTCATGAATATGAAATATGGCAAATGGATGTAAAACCGCCTTCTTGAATGAGATTCTAGAAGAGGAAGTGTACATGACACAACCTGAAGGTTTTATAGATACATCCAACCCTAAGAAAGTATGCAAGCTTAAGAGATCCATTTATGTTCTTAAGCAAGCATCGAGGAGTTGGAATCACAGATTCGATCATGTTATCAAACAACATGGATTCGCTCGGAGTGCCGAGGAACCTTGTTTGTACATGAAGTTTAGTGGGAGCAAGGTAACCTTCCTTGTTTTGTATGTGGATGACATACTACTAATTGGAAATGATGTTCCAAGTTTAAATTCGGTAAAGGTGGAATTAGGAAACCATTTCCAAATGAAGGACTTGGGAGAGGCACAACGCATCTTGGGTATCCGGATCTATAGAGATAGATCCAAAAGGATACTAGCATTAAGTCAAGAAACTTATATTGATAAGATTCTTGATAGGTTCAATATGAAAGACTCCAAGAGAGGCTTTCTTCCGATGAGTGTAGGAATAACATTGAAGAAATCTCAATGTCCTACGACTCCTGCGGAAATTGAACGCATGAAATTGATCCCTTATGCTTCCGCTGTAAGATCAATCATGTATGCTATGATGTGCACTCGTCCCGATGTCGCTTTCCCTTTGAGCATGATGAGCCGGTATCAAGCCAATCCTGGTGAGAGTCACTAGATAGCTGTAAAGAACATCCTTATGTACTTGAGAAGAACTAAGGATTCGTTTCAAGTGTTTGGAGGAGAACTTGAGCTACGTGTAAAGGGTTACATGGATGCAAGTTTCCAAACCGATGGGGATGATTTGAAATCCCAATCCGGCTATGTCTTTATGTTGAATGGGGGTGCTATTTGCTGGAAAAAAGTTTCAAGCAAAGTGTCACTGCGGATTCTACAACACAACAGAAGCTGAATATTTGGCAGCTTCGGAAGCTGCTAAAGAAGCTGTGTGGATTCGGCAATTCTTGGATGGACTAAGAGTAGTCCCAAGTGCCGAGGATCCTGTCACTGTTTATTGTGATAACAGTGGGGCTATTTTCCAAGCGATGGAGCCCAAGTCTAGCAACAAATCTAGACATGTTTTGAGGAAATACCACGTTATTAGAGATAACGTGGAAAGAAAGGAAATAGATATTTGTAAGGTTGGGACAGACGATGAGATCGCTGATCCTTTAACCAAGCCTCTTTCGAGGACTAAGCATGACGCGCACACCGCCTCCATGGGGTTGCGGCGTATGCCAGATTTCCTTTAGTTTCGTAATATGTAATTGAATGATGTATCCTATTACATATATGAAAATAACATTCATTGTTTTATCTTAAGTCATTATTGAATGCATACTTTGTTTATCCGAATATTTGTGTGACAACTTTGAACATATTCAAGTGAACGGTATAAACTAAGTATTTGGTCCCTAGTCTCTCATATGAGGTGACGTCTCCGAGAGACTAGATTGCAAGTCGATCGATGGTGGGTTCAACACCATAGGGTCATATGTGATGACTGATCGTTTGCATAGGCACTGTGAAAACACTCGTCGAGGCGGTGACGCTTATAGAATTCCTTTTCAATGAGATTGAAACCTGGTCGTGGTGGGAATTCTATAGTATTGCCTTGAGTCGATCCTTTGACTGGAACTGATTGCCAGAGACGGTGCAGTTTTCGAGTGACTTTCATTTTTGTCCTAAGCCATGCCGTGAAAGGGGTTATAAGGGCATCTTTGGGGTCATGGTGATGCATTATACTGATAATCGAGTGGAAGGAAATGTCCACCCTCGTCAGGGTAAAACATCTTTGGGCCACTCGAGGAGTAGTCGATAATGCGTGGCCACGCTTCGGTAAGAATCTACGGTAGATTCCCGGTACGATACCTACTCTCCTTATCGAGGAAACCACTCACGATATATATCTCGGGATGAAAGTACGACTGTAAGACACCTTGCATCGAGTGGGAGATGTGAAACGGACATGAGAATTGGTAATGCACAACTTGTCTCGGACAAGTGGGAGATTGTTGGAGTATGTGTCCTCCACAATAGTGCGATTACTTAATAAATCTCAATTAAGGAATACGTGGGGATAATCCTGAATTATTGTCAATTGATTAACGTAAATCAATAACGGTTGGCTGACTAGAGTTTGACGTTATTGTCGTGAGAACGGCGGTAATCAATTGATCCCTTTAAGTCACACCCATAGAACGCATCTCCAAATATTTAAGCTAATTAATTGTATGAGATACGATTATATTAGTGACTTGATAATTTGACTAACGGTTAGTCAGTGTATTGATTTAGAGAGAAATCGAGTTGTGAACTCGAATGATTTAATTTTATATTGATAAAATTATTAGAGGAGATGGAATTAGTGATTAAACGTTAATTCACTAATTATGTATATTTTACTAATGAGATTAGTAAAAGTACATTTTTAATATATGTGTAAGTGTACATATATGTTAAAGAAGAATTGTGAGTTCAATTTGATAATTTGTACTTTATCATATTGGATGATTAAGTGATAAATTATAAGTATTTGTGGGACAAATATTGAAAACAAATTGGACCCAAATTAAGGGCCCTAAAACCGTAAAGAGAGGGAGAAGGAGAATAAGATTCTCTTTTGTCTTTAGTTCTTGTTCTTCACATGCATGCTACAACATAATAATTACAATGCTAGCATTTGTTCTTTCCAATGTAGTAAATCTCTTCTCCTCTTCATGCATAGGGTGGGCCGGTTTTTTGTAGTGTACAACACACTTCAATTGTTTTGGTTTTGTTATAAAATACAATGCATTGAGTGAATGAGATTCATTCAAGCTATCATCTCCATCTCTAACATCTAAACCTCTCTAAAACTATTATAACTAATACTAATAATAGTCTTAATATTACTAAGTGTTAGTAATATTATTTTCACATATTATCAAGTATTACTAAGTGATTTCTAGATCAAAATCCTTAGTATTTTTTGGTGTAGTTCTTGGGTGCTACTTTTAGGAGGTTTTCTACTTTGAAAACTTGGGTTGGAGGATCATCCTAAGCTAAACTCAAGAAACAAAACTAGAAAGGAGTTCTAGCTTTGTGCCCTATTTTTCCCTTTGAGAAAGGTATAAATTTCTAAACTTGTTAACAATGTAAACTTGTACTACATAGATCTTGCTAAATCAAATTAGAGTAATTTGATTTACACTAATATTTGATTAGTGAATGGGATCCGATCCCTACAAAATTAGCTACTCATAATTGGGGAAAAGCGATAACAATAATCATAAGAAGACATGGCAATTGAATGAATAAAAGCAATTGAAATAAATCTGAAAACTTACGGAGTACCGGCGGTTACAAAAGAACTAATCTTGAAACTAAACTAATGAGTTTTTGAGATGAAAAGAGAGAGAACTAAAAAGAAAGCAGTAAACTAAACTAAGTAAAATAAAGCATAAAGAGAAAGATAGTCTAAGTCACGACCTAAAAGGTCCTTTTATAGTTTCCAAATTATAAATCTCGAATTAAACCAAAAACCGACGAAAATAGTGCTCAAATTCTATCTGTGGCGGACGGCAGACCCTTGACATTGGGCCGGCTCCTTCCTCTTCTACTTGGGCTTGATCTTGAGTCCAAGCCTCCCTTTGAGCCTTAGTTTCTTCGAGGCCTTAGTCTTTTAGTCCTTGGTTAATTTTCCCGAACTCTCGTGATGACTCGAGCTTGGTCTCGTCAGCTTGAATCTCGAAATGCTCCTAACGTCTCGGGTTTTGGCTCAAAACCACCAAAACCTGCAAAATGTAAATAAAAGGCAGCAGTATCGAGAAGTATAAAATATAGCTCATAAAATCATAGTAAATACGAATAAACGCAAGCTAAATGCGACTGAACCGGGGGCATATAATGTATATAAATAGCGTGTATCAAACTCCCCCAAACCAAACCTTTGCTTGTCCTCAAGCAAACAGCGTCGGAGAAAATCAAAGTGACACGAACTAATCACGCTAGTATCTCGAAGTGGACGACCTATGCACATAAACATACAACCATAGGCTATTTCACCGAAAATAGAGCACAGGTCTCAACCGTTCACACCACATCGCATTACTAGCCTTTAACGCTTCCGCAAAGTAAAACTGACGACATTTTCAATTCAAGCAAGGCCAACCGTACAAACCACTTTCCGTTCAACCAATCTTTCCAAATCATTTCCTTTTTTCCTTTTCTTTTCTTGCCTCTTTTTTTTTTCTTTCAAATGTGGAGCATCCCTCGTATGTAATACCGTTTAGCTTGACGTTCACTCGGTAAAAATCGCGCTTGGGTACACATATTTCCATAAGGGTTACATCATTGCTCATACTCTCGGTCGCAACCAAATTCATGGCCACTGTGGTTACTCAAATCAATGACTCCCCTCCGAGAGCATCGAAGCATTGCTCCAACATAAATAAATCTTTCCAATCGAACCACTAACCAACAAACCAATCATTCCACAAACCATTGCCAAGCTCGAATGTCAAAGTCGAAAGTAAACAAACGAAAAGCGATAAGAATTAAGCAGATACAAGTGGGCTAGTGTTGGAGACTCGCAATCTATTAATAGGAAACAAACATATAGCGCAGCTACGACGATAGAAAGTCGACTCGGAGATACTAAAGATCAAAATTAATGCACTAATCAATTCTCCAAACTGGACAAAGCAGACCAAAAAGACTCGTATTTTTGTGATTTTTTTGAATTTTCAATTTTTTTGGGATTTTTATGTAAATGCACACAAGAATAAAAAGCAAACGAACTAATGAACGCGAAAGTGTTTCCCTTCCCCAAACCAAATCACACATTGTCCTCAATGTGGAAAACAGCACAACCACAGAAGCAGAGGAGGACAAATAACACACGGGGTAAGGAAAGTAAAAACGAGAAAGGAGGGTAAAGAGTGCTCACATTATAACGTTGGAGCTCCCCCAAACCGAAGTCAATCATGGAGTGCGGCTAAAATCCACATATATGCGTCCAAATCAGTCCAACGATGAAGGAACTTTGGTAGATAACACGCGCGAACAAACGTAAACGGCGAGAATAAGCGGGGTGGCCGATCGGGACCGGAACCCGACCGGCTAAGGCCCCCTGATGCACTTTTTTCGATTTTTCTTCAATTTTCAAATTTCAGCTACGGCTCCTGTCCTGGCCTGGCAGCCGGTAGGCCGGCTAAGAGGCTTCCTCGTGAGCGTTTTCTCAACAATACTAAGGACAAAAGTCCATAAGTGCCTGCGCGACAAAATCATAAAGTAATACCCTCGTCCTCGCGCGCTCAATAAAAATCCAAAAGTCCTAAAAACAAACCAAACAAAGTACAAGTGCAAATTAAAATACAACGTCATCAGGTTGCCTCCCGGAAGCGCTGGTTTATAGTCCCGCACGACTCTTCAAGGCGTCAAAATCAAGTATAACCAGGCCAAGGTCGTTGGCCATTCGCAACAGCTTCACTCGGCGAAACAGCATCCGTTCGCCAAAGAACTCCTCCCTCTCGAGGCAAAGCAGCATAGTCCATCATGCACGGGGCTCCATCTCGAAATGGCTCTCCAAATCGCCCTTGTGCTCCAAGCGGCTGAACCGTAAGCCCTCCTCCATCACTAGCGTCAAACAAATCGGCTTTAAGCAATTTCCGTTCCCCCAAACCAACCTTGCAGCTATCCTGTAAAGAACCTGCACACAAGGAGACAACAGAAACGACCTCCAAAGTGTCTCCAGTAGAGTGAGACGGAGGTAAAACAGTAACAGAACAAACCGATTCTAGACGCATGGGCGACCGCGGGGTATCAGAATGCGTAAAAGTGAGCTTTTCACCCCCCACCGTAAAGGCTAAAGTCTTATTGCCCACGTCAATAACTGCACCAGCAGTGTGCAGGAAGGGTCTCCCCAAAATGATAGGAATGTGGACATCCTCGGGCATGTCAAGCACTACGAAGTCTACAGGGATAAAGAACTTTCCAACCTGTACTGGGACATCTTGCAGAATACCTAAGGGACGCTTAACAGACCGGTCAGCCATTTGCAAAGTAATGTGAGTGGGTCCCAAAGCTGACAAGTTCATCTTTTGGTAAAGAGAGTAAGGTAGGACACTCACGCTGGCTCCTAGGTCACATAAGGCATTTCGGACCACAAACTTACCGATTGAGCAGGGGATAGAAAAGGTACCTGGGTCACTAAGCTTAGGGGGTTTACTACCCTGCAACCTAGTACTAGCTTCTCCCACGAAGGCAACGGTCGACACATCATCAAGCGTACGCTTTCTAGCTAAAACTTCCTTTAAAAATTTTGCATACGCAGGTATTTGAGTTACAAGGTCGATAAACGGAACATTTACCTGAAGAGCCTTGATGACGTCGACGAACTTCCTGAACTTAGCCTCGGGCTCTGCACCTCGTTGACGACCAGGAAATGGGAGCTTGATCTGAATCGGGGGCGTTGGAGCAGCAGCAGGAGCACTAGAAACCATACCTGATTACACGGTTTCACCGTGTTCGCATCCCCATCCTTCTCCTCTTCCTCCAAGTTCATAGGGTCACCATATATTGACCCACTCCTCAACGTAATCGCACATGCCGTATCATGCGGAGGTCTAGGAGGATTACCTTGAGGTGGAAGGGTACCCGGTTGGCGTGACGCTTGCGAAGCGGCGAGTTGCGCCACATGATTTTCCAACAATTTAATCGCTGCGTCCTTAGCTTGCCCGTCCTTCTGCATTTGCTGCAGCATCATCTCTTGCGACTTCTGCACAGACAACGTTACTTGCGACATCTGCAGCAGCATGGCCTTCATCTCGGCCATAGGATCGGGTACCTGTGTAGGAGGAGGTGGTGGTGTGTAGGCGGGTTTTTGGTAGTTAGGTTGTTGTTGATTTTTGTAGGGAGGGTTGTAGGGGACATTTTGTGGAGGTGGGGGAGTTGGGTTGAGTACGTTCTGGTTACGATAGGATAGAAGTGACCGGTCATAACCTGGTTGATTCTGGTACGGCAGGTTCGAAGGATAAGACTGATACGCGTGAACCTGCTCATGGGGTGCAGCATACCCCGTAGAATAACCTGAATCGTGCCCCGCGATAGCATGAACATGGGCACTCGACGAACCACCACCAGTCATCATACTAATCTGCGCAGTCAGCGCAGCAACCTGACTAGTGAGCGCACTAATACTCCCCTTATCACGGTCGTCATGCGCGGACCGTGAATTCCCTCGCGGCTTCCCAAACTGTGAGGAATGAATTGCCATCTCCTCTATCAAGCCCCAAGCCTTGTCATCATCTGTATTGTTGGCAAAGCGACCCTCTGCAGCAGAATCCAAAATAGCTCGACTCTCCGCATAAAGACCATTGTAGAAGGTCATGACTACCAACCAGTTATTCAACCCGTGGTGAGGACAATCTCTAATCAGCTTCTTATACCGCCCCACGCCGCCAGTTTACTCGTCATACGTTTGTTTGAAGCCCTGAATTTGACTCCTCATCTGATTAGTACGTTCTGGAGGGTAAAACTTGGAATAGAATGCAAGAGCCAACCCACTCCAATCAGTAATACCCGCAGCCTCCTTGTCGAGGTCCGTGATCCACTCACGAGCTCGATCTTTCAGCGAGAAAGGGAACAACATCTCCCTTATCTGGTTTTGAGTTATCCCGGCCTGCTTGATCGTGGAGCAGTAGTCAGTAAACATTTGCATGTGCCGACCAGGATCTTCGGTAGGATAACCACCGAACTGATTTCGCTCCACCAAATTTAGAAAGGCGGGGCGAATCTCGAAGTTGCCCTGCAGAGTTGCGGGCATCGTGAATCCACTCGGGATGGACTCCGGCTTAGGAAGCGAGTGACTCGAAAGTTTTGGCATGGTCACGGGCTCCTCTAAGTCAATCACAACGTGTATATTGTCCTCTTCGTAGGACAATTGTTCCGCACGAGATTCCTCGTCTGAACTTTGCACGCTCTCAGCTGCGTAAGCCTCAGCGATTTCCTTGAAAAAGTTACGCGTACGGTGCAAGGTACGCTCAGGTTCAGGATCAAACGGGACTAAACCTGTAGGTGACCTGCGCATAAATAGCTCAAAGGAGAAGGTGAGAACGGTCTCAAGGAACTACAGTTCCCTGAGACAAAAGGAGAAAGAACCTGCAACAACTAATAATAACTAAAACTAGCAAAGCCGTTTCCCCGGCAACGACGCCAAAATTGATACAGCTAAGTCGTATCGCTGAAATTAAAATAAACCTAACAAACAACTAACAGCAGCTAGCGGCAAGCAGGATCGTATCCACAGAGAAACGGAGTAGTCTTAAGTTAAAGTCGGTAAAACAGGTTCTACTCAGGGTGTGAAAAAGGTTTGTTATAAGCTATAAACTAAAGCAATAATAAAGCAGATGAATAGAAATATATAAAGGGAGAGATTAGGGCATCGGGTTCATTATGATAACGATTCAGGAACGCAAGTTAATAAGAAGGAAAAGATAAACTGTGCAAATGACTAGGTTTAGAAAACGCTCTCTCGAGTCAATTTTAGCCTTAAACAAATTTAGCGGGCTCTCGCAACTTACTAAATTCAACTTATCAATCTCGCGTAAGTCTAGTTTTAACTCGGCTTTCGATCTTAAATCAAAACTTACTCAGGTTCAATTAAACTCAGACAAATCGTTGATCAGGCGAAATAATCCTAATTCAATTGGCATAAAACGCGTAGAAAGAAATCAAGTGCACAATTTATTCAACCAGTTTAATCCTAAAACATGTTCCTGAACCAAGTATCACAAATTCCCCTAAACCCTAATAGGAAAATTAGCTACTCATAATTGGGGAAAAGCGATAACAATAATCATAAGAAGACATGGCAATTGAATGAATAAAAGCAATTGAAATAAATCTGAAAACTTACGGAGTACCGGCGGTTACAAAAGAACTAATCTTGAAACTAAACTAATGAGTTTTTGAGATGAAAAGAGAGAGAACTAAAAAGAAAGCAGTAAACTAAACTAAGTAAAATAAAGCATAAAGAGAAAGATAGTCTAAGTCACGACCTAAAAGGTCCTTTTATAATTTCCAAATTATAAATCTCGAATTAAACCAAAAACCGACGAAAATAGTGCTCCAGCCGGCCAGCCGGCTGCCGGTCTGGCAGACCGGCCTGACCCTTGACATTGGGCCGGCTCCTTCCTCTTCTACTTGGGCTTGATCTTGAGTCCAAGCCTCCCTTTGAGCCTTAGTTTCTTCGAGGCCTTAGTCTTTTAGTCCTTGGTTTATTTTCCCGAGCTCTCGTGATGACTCGAGCTTGGTCTCGTCAGCTTGAATCTCGAAATGCTCCTAACGTCTCGGGTTTTGGCTCAAAACCACCAAAACCTGCAAAATGTAAATAAAAGGCAGCAGTATCGAGAAGTATAAAATATAGCTCATAAAATCATAGTAAATACGAATAAACGCAAGCTAAATGCGACTGAACCGGGGGCATATAATGTATATAAATAGCGTGTATCACTGGCCGTACACGACCCGGAAAGGGAAGCTTGATTTGAATCGGGGGCGTTGGAGTGGCAACAGGAATACCAGGATTAACACCCGAATCATCCTTCCTCGCAAGAAGAGTCCAATGGCCGACGACGGCACGCCGGCCGACCGGTCATACGCTTTTTCCTCGGTTCATCATAAGACGTACAGCTCCTCAATGTAATAGCACATGCGGTATCGGGAGGAGGGTTAGGAGGATTACCTTGCGATGGTAGAGAGCCGGGTTGACGTGACGCTTGTGAAGCGGCAAGTTGAGCCACTTGAGTCTCCAGCATTTTTATTGCCACGTCCTTAGCCTGGTCACTCTTCTGCATATGTTGCAGCATCGTCTCCTGCGACTTCTGCATACCTATCATCATTTGTCCCATTTGCAACACCATGGCCTTAGTCTCGGCCAGAGGATCGGGTCCCGGGGTCACTGGAGGTGGTGGAGTATAAGCTGGTTTTTGGTAATTGGGTGGAGGTGGTTGGAAATTTTTGTGAGGGGGGATGTAGGGAGTATTTTGTGGTGGTTGGGTGGTCGGGTTAAGGACGTTCTGGCTACGATAAGATAGGAGTGATCGGTCGTAACCAGGTTGGTTTTGGTAGGGCAGGTTTTGATTATAGGATTGGTAAGCGTAAACCTGCTCCTGGGGTGCAGCATACCCCGTAGAATAACCCGAATCGTGCCCCGCAACAGCGTTCACGTGAGCACTAGAAGAACCCCCGCCATTCATCATACTAATCTGTGCAGTCAGCGCAGCAACCTGGCTAGTAAGCGCGCTAATGCTCTCCTTTTCACGGTCCTGATGCGCAGACCGCGAATTTCCCCTCGGCTTCCCAAATTGTGACGAATGTATCGTCATCTCCTCAATTAATCCCCAAGCCTTATCATCATCGACGTTATTAACAAAACGTCCCTCCGCAGCAGAATCAAGAATAGAACGGCTCTCAGCATATAGGCCGTTATAAAAGGTCATAATCATGAGGCAATCGTTCAGCCCATGATGAGGACAATCCCGTATCAGCTTCTTATACCTCTCCCATGCTTCAGCTAAAGTCTCATCGTAAATCTGCTTGAAGCCCTGAATCTGACTGCGCATTTGATTGGTGCGCTCTGGAGGATAAAACTTTGAGTAAAAAGCTAGAGCCAACCCCCTCCAATCCGTAATACCAGCAGCCTCCTTATCGAGGTCCGTGATCCACTCACGAGCTCGATCTTTCAACGAAAAAGGGAACAACATCTCCCTTATTTGCTCTTGAGTAATCCCGACCTGCTTGATCGTAGAACAATAGTCCGTAAAAACCTGCATATGCCGACCAGGATCCTCGGTGGGATAACCACCAAACTGATTCCGCTCCACCAAGTTTAGGAAGGCGGGGCGAATCTCGAAGTTGCCCGTAAGAGTGGCGGGCATCGTGAATCCACTCGGGATGGACTCCGGCTTAGGTAAAGAGTGACTATAGAGCTTCGGCATAGTCACTAACTGATGAAAAACTGGAGTAACAGGAGGTGTGTCCTCTTCGTAGGACGATTGCGTTGCACTAGACTCCGCGGCAGACGCGTCCTCACTATCAAGATCAATTAATTTGATCGCTTCCTTACGTAGCCTATGAAATGCTCGCTCAGGTTCAGGATCAAAAGGAACCAGAGTCTGAGGTGACCTGCGCATAAACAAACTACAAGAAAGCGATAAGAAACGGCCCCAAGGAACTGGGTTCCTTGAGACAAGGGAGAAAAACCTGCAACTAAACAATAACTACAACTAGCAAAGTCGTTTCCCCGGCAACGGCGCCAAAATTGACACGGCCAAGTCGTATCACCGATATCAAAATAAACCTAATAAACAACTAACAAGTAGCTAGCGGCAAGCAGGATCGTATCCACAGAAAAACGGTGCAGCTATAAGCAAAAGTCGGAGTAAAGCAGGTCTAACTCGAGTGTGAAAAAGGGGTTTGTTTTAAACTATAAACTAAAGCAAATAAGATGATATGAAAATATGTAAAAGGGAGATTAGGGCATCGGGATCAATGTGACATCGAATCAGGAACTCAACTCAAAAGGAAATAACAATCAATTGAAGCTATGCAAGTGACTAGGTTTAGGAATACGCTCTCTCGAGTCAATATTAACCTTAAGCAAATTTAGCGGGCTCTCGCAACTTACTAAACTTAACTTATCAAATACGCGTGAGTCTAGTTTCAATTAGGCTTTCGATCTTAAACTGAAACAACCTAAATTTAATTCAATAAAGGCGTCCCTAAATTCAATTGATTATAAAACGCGTAGGAAGAAGTCAACTTGCACAAGTTCAATCAATTTAAGCAATTAAAACATGTTCCTGAACCAACCTCACAATTACCCTAAACCCTAATTATGAAATTAGCTACGCATAATTGAAATTAAAGCAACACAATAAAGAGAAGAAGACATGATGAAAGAAAGTAATTGCAATAAAATAAAACCTGGAATTTACGGAGTACCGACGGTTACAATAAGAGCAATCTTGAAACTAAACTAAAGTTGAATGTTTTTGTAAAAGAGAGAAAAGAAGCAGTAAACTAAAACCTAGAATGTAAAAATAAAGCAAAAGTCATTAGTTTTCGTCCTAAGGCTATATATATATATGTTTCTTAGAAGAATCAACTCGATTAAAACAAAACCGACGGAGAGTACGCCAGAGCCGGCCGGCCGGCTGCCGGTCCACCAGATCGGCCGGTCTGGCTCAGCTGGGCTAGCTTCTCTTCTCTTGATTCTAGGCCCAATCCTTCTTTTGGGCCTTTATTCCTCGTGGCCTTTATGGTCCTTTGGTCTTTCGTCGTATCCCGAGCTCCTGCGCGAGCTCGAGCTTGGGCTTGTCGTGTCAAATCTCGTACTTGCTCCAAATGTCTCGGGTTTTGGCTCAAAACCACCAAAACCTGCAAAATTTAAATGAAAGGCAGCAGTATCGAGAAATATAACAAATAGCGCATAGAATCATAATGAATACGAATAAATGCAAGCTTAATGCGACTAAACCGGGGCATATAATGTATATAAATGGCACTGATCAGCCGTCACGGCAAAGTTGTCAGGGAGCAGCGACGGGAAATGAGCATAACACCAGGACTAAAAAGAAGCAGAAAAATACATCACCAAAGGAGGGAGTAACAGCTACGAAGCAATACGACATCACAAAAAGAAGAGAGCAAAGCAATCATACCTCCATCAGCAGGCCAGGGCTAACCAAGGACGGTTGAGACCCATCATCGATCCGATCAGGACGAACTGCGTCCCTGCAAAATCGAATCAAGAGACCCATGGCGGGAGTAACCCTGTGGATACCCATATCCGTACCCTCCCATACAAAACCCTGTGATGTAACACGGACTTTTATTACGCATGTTTTAACGCTGACTTAAACGGTTCTAACTAATGTCGAATTCATCTTGAGTCGTTTGAAATGTTAAAATGATTTAGGTCGCATCACATCACACTTAAATAACGTTCATTTTGTCCATTTGGAGTCTAGCTTGGTCCTCGTCCTGCTTCATTTGGCATGAGCTTCGCATTTGCACTACAATTGGCCCTTTTACATTAACAAGGTCTAATTCAGCATTCCTAAATTCCTAAATTTAGGCCCGGTAGCTAAAACCGCTATTTAGCCCCCTCTCACACAAAATACAACCTCACGTCTTCCCTTATTTCACAAAACACTACAAAACGCACCTTTTTCACATTTTCGGGTCTCGGGCCCAAAACCGAGCCCAAACCCGGCCTTTGGCCCTCACTCCAAAACCCTAAACATCATAAAATATCTCAGAAATATCCCAGCACTTTTCTTGAGCTTCACGTTCGAGATTATCTCATAATCTTTCTAAGATATTATGCAACCGAAACTTGGAAAGCAGACTTAAAACCACACCTCCAAACCGCATGACCCTATGCGGTTTGGAGGGGCAACCGCATAAGCCTATGCGGTTTGCCCAAGCAACCGCATAAGGCTATGCGGTTAGTCGGCCTGTTTTTATCCCCGTCTTTCCTATTTCTCTCCGAGGTTTTTAGTATATATACAGCCCTATACCCCGACCTCCAGATACAATTCACAATTCAGAACACATCTTTCACACACAAAAACACCCTCAAAGCCTCAAGCACTCAAACCCTTGAGTTCAACACACCATCCCGTGTTGAATTCATCCTCCTTTTTAGTTCAAGAAGCGAAGCTCTGCCCAGATCTGAAGCATCAGGACAAGGTAGGTGCCGATCCACTTGGATCAAAGCTTTTTCTTATTTTCTATGGACTAACAAAGGGGACTACACTCTAGCGCCCCGGCTTTGGCACCCGAGCGCGCTTGCCTTCCAAGTGTTCTTATTACTTCGGGTACACTCCATATCCGATGACACGCCAAAGTCGCATAAGCAACCGACCTTTTAAAATAAACCAATGGACAATTGAACTTTATTTTATTTGTATGCATCTTGCACCTTCTTATTTTGCATTTAAATCAACTTAACAATGAATTCGACCTTTAACTGAACCGTTTTCGTTAACAAGTTAAACATGCTAAACTGAGGGTTTTAATCAATCTTTTTGCATCTGCATCTGCATTCTTTTACAATCTTTTCGCACTTGTACGTAGCGATAACATTAGCTCAAATATCATCCTACTTGGATTGTTCTAGGTCAGTAGAGGCTATTTTTACATAGGCTTTTCTAAAAGGTTTTCATAAATCATTATTTGAATTAACTCTTTTTCTAAAGTACCTCACCTAATCCAACTGGTTTCACAAATTTTAGATCTAGGGGTGTCGGCGTGCTCCAAAATCTAGGACATGTTTTTAGCTTAGAACATGGTAGCAGGTTCCTAATTTCCGCGATAATTAGGTGGCGACTCCATAACAGTTCTTAAAGGTTTTTCCAACTTAATCTTTTTTAACTTTAATCCTAATCGCCCTTATGCAAGACGCCGAGTTGGGTCCCTCGACGCGATCCCGGGTTCCACAGTTTGGCGACTCCGCTGGGGAGATTTTATTTTTAAAACTTAAAAGTAGCTTTTTCTTTTTAAAAATAAAGAGGTGAAACTTGAAAGCCTTGAACAATCCAAGTTTACATATTTGAGCTATGCACATTCGTTTAGAGTCCATTCCTTTTGGAATCTAGGCACCCTTTGCACCCTTGAGAGGTGGTTCCAACACGCAGGCTTGTCCACTCGATAAAGCACGTGCAGGACTAACTTTCCTCTCTCCTCCACGGCTGCCGTGAACGGCTATCTCGACCGCCCGGTGCTCCCTTTAGAAAACCTATCGCCCACAGAAGGAAATAGAGGGGTTAAGTATCTGCCAAAGCGTACTCGAGGTAGTTGGAGGTGTACCCGACTGACTCATTTTTCACCCTTTTTGAGTCATACGTACAAGTTCGAGGCCATGCACTCCATGGTCCTTTTCAAAACGAGCATATGCATTCATATCTTCGAAAACTCGCTTAACGTTTCAAAGATAAATGAACCTAACACCTAACAACTAACACCTTTTCAAACAAAACTATCGCAAATTTTTGAAACAAGCTTTTTCAAAACTTCCTTTTTCACTAACAAGCAAAAACCCGAGCAAGGATTAAAACCCAAGCTTGTGGATTTCAATCCTCTAGGTCATACGGCCTAGACTCCGTTTTAACATCCTCGGCTCGACTTGCTCGAGCCGAATCCTTTCTCTTTTACACATCCGATCTCGAGCTCACCTCGGAAAATCACCGATACTAGTTCGACGGGTGCAAAGCAAAAACATTTTAACATCGAGACGAGATGTGCGCACGCATCCTCGCCTCAAAAGCTTCCCTTAGCAAAACCTTTTCGAAAACATCCTCTTTTCAAACGTAAAAGGTCTTTCTAAACAAGGAAATGAGCTTAAAATGAATGCGTAGAATGTTTGTGAGTCTAGTGGGTCGAGTCATGTCGCTAACATGCAAAGTGAAATGCAGGCCTCAGCTGAATACTCATCATGAATCGCATCATCACCCCTCGCTTCAAACGCACCTCGACAATGGCAAACCTCAACAGATTGAGAACCCTCCGTAACCGTATCAACCAACTCACCAGTGACATTGACAACTTGAAGGCTTTGCATCAGTTCGAGGTTGAACGCTTGGAACAACGCTCCAAGAACAAGGCCGACAAGCACGTCTCCCTCCGTACTCTCGTCACTCAGCAACAAGAAGATGGGGAAAACTTCACCCAATACCTTGCCCGTTGGAGAGCACTACTTGCCCAAGTGCCAAACCCTCCACACAAAGATGAGCTCATGTACACATTTCTCGGTAGTCTACGACCCGAATGGCAAAAACATTTCGGTTACGGCAATGCCGAGAACTTTGAAGAACTCATTGAGATCGGCATCGGAGCCCAAAACGACCCCATAATTTATGACAACCCCGCAATCTTCCCCGGATCAGCACCCGTCGTAGATTGTTCCTACTTAAGCACATCCACCAGCAATCAAATCAATGGAATTTGGTTTAGTGACGAAGAAGATGAAGAATGGCCACCCGCCAACGGAACGGTAGCCCAACTCTCAACTACTTCCTCCCCAACCAAAAGCAAAAAGAACAAGAAGGGAAAGAAGAAGAAGGGTAAGCAACCCGAAGATAAAGACGCAAAAGACAAAGACAAACAACCTGAAAAGAGGGACCAAGACGAGGTTTCACACCTCACACGTTCTGGACGTCCTTATCAGAACATTTTCACCGACGAATACGCTCAAAAAGCAACCGCGGCCGAGAAAGGCAAGGCCGTACTCCAGGAAGACACTCCTCCCACAAGCACACCTTCTGCATCCACGATAATTCCACCACCCAACACGAGTGAAGTGCTTCAAAAGCAACTCACTCGCACAAAAGCTGATGTTTCAATCTGGGCTGTCCTACGAGACTCGGCGGAACATCGGAACGCATTCATCCGCGCTTTGCAAATAGCATGCGCAGATGCCGAGATCTCCCCAAACCAAGTCATTAGCCATGTCACAAGGGACTGGTTGCCGGGGGCTATCACCTTCTCAAACGATGACTTACCGGCATTCGGGCCAAACCATAACCTTGCACTTTACATCAGCGTAGAGTGCATGAAGAAAACTTTACCCGTGTCCCTCGTCGACAACGGATCTGCAGTCAATGTTTTACCATTGGCCACAGCACACCGCCTCCGCCTATCCAACAAAGACTTCACCCCGAGCACGGACGGAGTCAAAGCTTTCGATGGAACCCGACGTCACGTGAAAGGAACCATTTCCCTTCACGTACGCAGTGGTCCCGTAGAAAGAAAGGTCGAATTCCAAGTCATTGACATGACCCCTTCATACAACATACTTCTAGGACGCCCATGGATTCACTCCATTAAAGCCGTAACTTCCACTCTTCACCAGAAGGTCAAAATCCCTCTCAACGAGGAGATCATAACCTTGAACGCCTCAAGCTTCCGCGCTCTTCTCGATACACCAAAGGAGCCCAATTCAGCAGAAATTGTGGTTGAACCCACAGAAGACTTATGTGGCTTCGACTTTGAAGTTGGCGCTATTGCACGCATGCCTATCAAAACTTACAAACCCTTCAAAACAGCAAACAATAATAGCCTTTGGCTCACTATGGGTTTAGGCTACAAACCCAACGACGATGACCGAGAACAAATGGTCAAAGAGGTCCTAAGGCGAAAATCAACCCACAAGGTCACCCTACGGCCTTACATTCTTGACTTAGGCGCATATTTCACTTCCGCAGGAAAGGTCGACGGCAACACCTCCCTTCGAGACATCGTTCACTCAACCGAAGCTTGTTACTCTAGTGAGGTCGAGCCTATTGCGACTCAGACCTCACCGAGCATCAAAAACGAAGAGATCGTCGCCTCTATCATGCGTGATCGACGTTTCGATCCTAACCTACTTATAGCCGATGCCACCGACAAAACCCTAAACGGATGGTATAAAACGCTGAAATGGACTGACGCACAAGGCCACCATTTTCAGCTTATCACCGGCGAAGGCCCACTTTACGACCATGTCACCAACCTCAAAAACAAAGAAGCAAGCAACCCAAGCAACCCAAGCACCCCAAGCACATCAAGCAGCTCAAGCAGCTCAAGCAGCTCCAGCGGCACAGAAGACGATGAAGAAGAAGAAGAGATTCTTTTAAATTCTAATGCTCTTAGTGTCGGGTCAACTGTCGACCCATCTATCCTAGACTCTAGCTTTAGTCTAGATTTTCTTTTTACGGAGGCTAGCTCCAAGCAATTTTCTGAATTGTCGAATAATTCTCTTCAAAATAATGAAATGAATAAATTTGCTTACGTCTTGTCTCAATCTAAAACAAACAACAAAATACAAACAACTAATCAACAAACAACAAACAAAATACAAAATACAAAAGACACTAACTCATGCGATAAAAACAAGCAAGGTAATGAACAATCCTTAAGCAAATACATTGCAAACATTGTCTCTCCCAAAACACAAGACCCTATCATCGAGGAAACCATAACCATAAACGTGGGAACCCCCGAAGAACCAAGGGAATTACAACTAGGCGCCTCACTAAACGAGGACGAACGCAACCAATTCACGCAACTTCTAAGCGAATTCAAGGACGTATTCGCTTGGTCATACAAAGACATGCCCGGAATCGAACGAAGCATAGCCGAACACCGCATCCCCATCAAACCCGGTTACAAACCAATCAAGCAAAAACTTAGACGACTACGACCCGAGTGGTCTCTCATGGTAAAAGAGGAAATCGAAAAACAACTACAAGCCGGTTTCATCCAAGTCATCGAATATCCTGAATGGGTCTCGAACATGGTCCCAGTCCTGAAGAAGAATGGCAAAATTCGAGTATGCGTTGACTTTCGCGACTTGAACAAAGCCAGTCCCAAAGATGACTTCCCATTACCCCATGTGGACGTCTTAGTCGACAACACCGCCGATCACGCCCTCCTATCCTTCATGGATGGCTACGCAGGCTACAACCAAATCAAAATGTCTTGCGAAGACATGGCAAAAACGGCCTTCATTACACCGTGGGGCACATACTGCTACACGGTCATGCCTTTCGGCCTAATCAACGCAGGTGCAACATACCAACGCACCGCTACAACCCTTTTACATGACATGATGCACAAAGAGGTCGAAGTTTACGTCGACGACATGATCGTGAAGTCAAAAGAGAGGAGTGGCCATATCGCTAACCTCCGCAAATTCTTCACCCGCCTACGGTAATACAAAATGCGCTTGAATCCCCAAAAATGCACTTTTGGAGTCAAATCCGGTAAACTACTAGGACACGTAGTGAGCCAAAGAGGCATCGAGGTCGACCCCTCGAAAGTCAAAGCAATTCTCGAAATGCAACCCCCGAAGAACCTCGACGAAATTCGAAGTTTCTTGGGCCAAATCCAATACATCTCACGCTTCATCAGCAAACTCACCATGATATGTGAACCGGTCTTCAAGAAGCTCAAGAAAACCGACCACGTTGAATGGGACAAAGACTGTCAAAAAGCATTTGACAAGGTCAAAGAACTGCTAACTAACCCACCAGTCCTACGACCACCCCAAGAGGGTTTACCCTTATCCTTATACCTTACAACAACACCTACCGCCATGGGCGCCATGCTCGCCCAAGAAGTAAACGGCGAAGAACACGCAATCTACTACATAAGCAAAAAGTTTCTCGATTACGAAACTCGATACTCACCCGTCGAGAAGAGTTGCCTAGCTTTAGTATGGTCATCCAAGAAACTCCGTCACTATATGCTAGCACATCAAACGAGGGTCTATTCTACAATGGATCCCATAAAATACCTCTTCGAGAAACCCGTGCCTAATGGACGAATGGCCAGATGGACATTGCTCCTAGCCGAATTCGACCTTAAGTACGTACCCCTCAAAGCAATCAAGGGACGAGCAGTCTCCGACTTCCTAGCCGAAAATGCAATCACCGAACAACCAATCATAGACACCACATCACTCCCAGACGACGGGATTTACAACATCGACCAAGAACAGTGGGAGTTATACTTCGATGGCTCCTCTAACTACCGAGGATGTGGAGTAGGAATACTTCTCATATCCCCGAATGGCGAACATACACCCTTATCCATTAAACTGGATTTTGACGTCACAAATAACGCCGCCGAATACGAAGCATGCTTGCACGGTCTCCAAGCAGCGCTTGTACTCAACGCCCGCAACATAAGAGTCTATGGGGACTCCTCCCTCATAATCAACCAAGTATCCGGAGCATGGAAGATACTTAATGAAAACCTAGCGTTATACCAAAACAAGATACAAGAACTCATAAGCGAATTCTACCGCGTAGAATTCATACACCTCCCACGCGAAGAAAACCAATTCGCTGACGCACTATCCAAGCTCGCATCACTAATCAACATACCCCCGGGAATGGAAACACTACCCATTGTCGTGGAAAGACGAAACGAACCTGCATACATCTGTGACATCGAAACCGAGGAAGAACAAACCGACCCTTGGTACCAAGCAATCATCAACTACAAAACAAACGGCGAATACCCACCAAACACCGACAAACGGGCCAAACGAGCCCTACGCCTATTATCGTCACAATTCGTGATGGAAATGGGCAAACTACTCAAAAAGACGCCCCAAGGTACACTACTCTTGTGCGTCGACCACAAAAAGGGACACGAAATCATGTCCCAAGTACACGATGGCGAGTGCGGACCACACATGAACGCACGAGCCATGTGCAAACAAATCATAAGGCTAGGATGGTATTGGACAACCATGGAAGCCGACTGCGCAAAGTATGTCAAACACTGTCATAATTGCCAAATCTTCGCAAACGTACAACACACACCCCCTTCACCCCTATACAGCTTAACCTCGCCATGGCCCTTCTCCACCTGGGGCATCGACGTCATTGGCAAAGTACAACCCGTAGGAGCAGGAGGACACTGCTTCATACTTGTGGCCATCGACTATTTCACCAAATGGGTCGAAGCCGCATCATACCGCAAACTGGGCACAAAAGAAGTTGCAAAATTCATACAAAACAACATCATTTGTCGCTACGGCATACCCCACGAGTTCATAAGCGACCAAGGCACGCACTTTCAAGGAGAGGTCGAACCGCTTCTCCTTAAATACAAAATACAACGACACAAATCATCACCTTACCGATCAAGAAACCAGCGGCAAATGAGGCAAAGAACAAAACCGTTGTATCAATCCTCAAAAAGATGATCGACACCTGCCACGACTGGCCCAACAAAATCCCATTTGCACTATGGGGATACCGCACCACAATCCGAACACCCACAGGAATGACACCTTATTTCCTCACCTATGGAATGGAGGCTGTCCAACCTGTAGAAATCGAGATGCAATCCCTTCGGATCCTCATGGAAGCAGACATTCTGGCCGAGATGGACGCGCGAACGCTACGAACAACTCATCCTCCTAGACGAGAGACGCTTGCATTCACTAAGTACAGTCCGAATGTATCAATCTCGCCTACAACGCGCCTACAACAAAAGGGTCAAGCCACGAAATATCAAAGTGGGTGACCTAGTACTCAAATCCGTCCGAGCACCATTACCAGTCGACCCAAGGGGGAAATTCAAACCCAATTGGGCCGGACCGTACTTGGTCAAGGACATCCTTCCCGGAGGAGCCGTGACATTAACTGACCTTGACGGTAAGGACTTCCGACTACCAACGAATCTTGACCAACTCAAGAAATACTACCCCTAATCTCAAACAAATTTGCAATGCATTTCAACAAAACAAAGACCACTCTCGCATGAGTGAACTACGCTCGGTTTGATTCCACGCACTGTGGATACGTAGGCAGCTTCGCAAAAGCACAACCGAATCACACGAACTACGCCGGTTTGATTCTGTATTTAGAACGCAGATACGTAGGCAGCTTGTCAAAAGCACAACCGAATTTCTTAGCACGCGCACCCAAAGCTTAAAAAGGTCAAGGG
Organism: Dianthus caryophyllus; assembly: GCA_023091065.1. Lineage (NCBI taxonomy): Eukaryota > Viridiplantae > Streptophyta > Magnoliopsida > Caryophyllales > Caryophyllaceae > Dianthus > Dianthus caryophyllus. The sequence goes on along the minus strand of CM041526.1, from coordinate 19,172,006 downwards.
TTCTGCATTCACAAAATGACACGCTCAAAGCTTAAAAAGGTCAAGAGCACAGTCAACACAAAAAACACATACGAATCCAAAGCTTAAAAAGGTCGAGGATTTTAAGACACATACAAGTGTTCGAAGCTTAAAAGAACATTTTAAAGCAAAACAAAAGAAAGCAACGAGACAAGACAAAGCAAATGAATTCTATTTTATTGCTTTATTTAGAATTTTTCAAAATTTAGAAATGAGTTAGGAACAAGCCTCCTTAACCCTTTATTCGAATAAAACATGATTTGTAATAAAGGAAAGTCTCTAAACAAAACAAAAACAAACTAAACCATCCTCCGTCGCTTCGGATTAGCCTCTTCATCTTCAAGAGGCCGATCCGCTACAATCTTCGAGCTGAGAACGGGAGTAGACCTCTCAAAACCTGGGGGCTCAATCGGATCCTCATCTTGCTCGACTGGGGGCTCCTCGACTCTCGACCCAAGGCGATCTTTAACGGTCACCTTTGGCCCAAGCCTCTCCCGCACCGGCCTAGACGAAGAAGCACCTGCACTAACAACACAAAGATCACCATAGTCCCTCCTGTCACGCACCGCCTCATACGCCAAGGAGGGCCCTGGCCCATTCTTTTCCCTCCTCCTTTGATTCTCTCGCTCCCGAGGATCATTGGAACGATACCATCGCGTATAGAAGTCTGTGACACGAGTAGACTCTATGTGCGCCGGAACCGCCCAAGTAACACGATCCGACCATCCCCGGATCCAAGCATCAATCATCCGGTTGTTCAGCACAACGACCCCTCCAACCTGAGTATCCTGCTCCGGGATGCTCTGCGCAAGTCCGATTTGCCTCTTCAAGCGAAGAGGATGAATCCATACACCCCGCTCAAACCCACACAACATCAACCCAAGGGCCGCATTCACAACGGATGGCGCCGTAATCGCCGTAATACCCCACCATGGCACATACCAACGAATGCTACTCTCCTTCACAAACCCCCGGTAGTAGTTGAGTGAACGCTCCCGAGGGTTGGCCCATTCCATCTTTCGAGACGTCGTAGCCGCCGCCTTGAAGACTCTCACGAGGGGAAGAGCCCTATACACACTTAGCCTCTCCATGAGCCAAACGTTAAGAATCCTAGCACAACCCCTGTACGAGCTCAGACGATTAACAAAACGGTCGTCTAAGCCCAGTATGGTTTCCGCCAGGATCAAAGCAGAAGGATCATGTCCCCGCTCCATCTCTTCGACAACACGAGCATACCTCGCGTTCCCGAACACCCCATCTGGCATGGACCCCGCAAAAGCATAGCGATGAACCAAACAAAAAGCAAGGGCCCTCCGTCTCGAGCGGTCCGAAATACTCGTGTCAACCTTATTCATGTATCGCTGACACAAGAGAGGCATGTTTACCTTGCCTCCCTCAAACAACCCCGTAGCATGAGCATCCGTCATCCCAAGGAAGTTTCGCAACATCCCATTATAGCAAAGCTCGCTCCTCACAACTACGGGAGTAGTCCGCTTCGACCACCCAGCAATGGCCGCAAATTCCTCCATCAAAGGACACACCTCTCCCCCGGGAAACCTAAAAACATGCAAGCTAGGATCCCAATAATCCAAACACGAGTCAAGGAAGTCTAAATCGACTTTCATCTGACGAAAGCCAATAAAAACACCCGCACCATCATCATACACCGCCTTCTTCATCCCCGGACTTAATGAAGAAGTCCACCTCTTCAAAAGAGCATCAAAATGCTCATCCATTTTTCTTGAGTGCAAAGAACTTTTATAAATATACCTAATATATTTATGAGAGCAAAAACTTGTAGTAAAAGAAAAGAAGAGAAGTGATTGTGAATGAGGATTATGGCACGCACCCCCTCTCCTTATATAGGAAAACCGTATCCGCAATATGGAAATACAGCGCTAATAGCCAAGCCAACAAACCGCATGGCTCTATGAGGTTTATGCCCCAAACCGCACAAGCCTATGCGGTTTGCACCCCAAATCGCATAAGGCTATGCGGTTTCTGGGGCTGGTTTTTCTCACAGTTTCCTAATTTCGTTTTTCCTAAACGCACTACAACCCACATTACGCTCCAACAACCCTCTGTTGCTCCATATGCTGCAACATTACACTTCATTTTAGCAAATACGATTCCTCCGGCGAGTCAATACAACACATTTTTAGCATTCACGCAAGCTCATTTCAACACTTAAAATGAACTCTCGCAAAACACATTTTCAAAAGCTAAAATCAACATCAAAGCATCCCATTCGGGAATCACTTCAGTTTCAAAACCAAGCATACTAACAAACAGGTTTACTGAAGACGATCAAGTCCAACTACAAAGGCATGTAAACAAAGGTTCATACAATCTTTATTACACACATCTACTCGGGATGACGACGTCGATACTCGTCGAATTCACGACGAATCTGAGCTGTCTCGGCCCGACTTTGACACAACTGAGCCGCCTGCTCAGCCCAAGCCATCCTCCATCTGTTCGCTACCCGCCACAGCTTCTTATGCACATCCTTGGCCACCTACAACACAAGAAACACAAGCACGTTACAATTCTCTCCATTTTGCCTTAATTTCACTCAAATTAAGTCAAACTTAGGGGGAAATTTCAAAACAAGACGCAGCACTCTCCATTTTGCCTTACTTTCACTCAAAATAAGCCAAACTCGAGGGGGTAACCACAAAAACACGCATATCGCTAGTTTGATCATCACTATCTCCCATACCTCGATCAAACTGGGGGCTTATACACATACATATACAAAAACACACCTTTTTCACCTCCGCCCACCGTTGTCCCATCCCAAGATCGCAGTAGTCATCGGCAAGTACGTCGGCAGCACGAAAGTACGACGGACACCCGAGTCATCATACTCAGCAGTAGTAGGGAAGTTACCAGGCTGCTCCACCATGTCAGGATCAAATTTCTGCAAAACAAATACAAACGCACACGTCAGGGGAAATTTTTCGATTTTTTTCGATTAAATTAAAACCTACGCATACAGCAAACACACCTCAATCGGCCCACAAGCAAGCCGAGACTCCGCAAAGTGACCGTAGTCCTCCCCAGGACAAAGAAGACTAACCGATTCCCCCTCTCCATACAACGCCACCCGATCCTGAGCAGAAACTCCTCGCTCAAACAGGACCCTCGGCGGGTCCTTAGGCACCACTGGACCCGGCCACCCGGCCTGATACACCAAACGCTCCCCAAGGTACCAAACCGGACCATACGGCGTCGCCAAGTACAGACGCTGGGTATCACGCACTGCAAACCTATCTCCAATGCCCTCAGGAATGTTCCTATACTGGTTCCACGGAAAGGGCTCGAACTGCAAAACCAACAAAACAATAAACATCATCAAAAGCACATGCAATCATTTTAAGTACACTCTATTTAAAATGGTTCAAACACAAACCTGCCTAAACTCCATAAGGTTCAGACGCACCCGAACCTCATCATATGACCAACTAAAGGCCGCACGGTTACACGTACCCCATGTGTACACCGCCGGGTACTCCCTCACAATCTTCGTAGCATGCGAGGGGAGCAGAAAGGGAAAGTGGCTCAAGATCCACGACTGCACACGCAAGAAACAAAAACATGATACAGAAGCAACGAAAACAAGCATACAATACAAAAAAAAAAAAAAAAAAAAAAAGAAGCAACACATACCTCCATCAAGAATCCAGGCGCGACTAAGGACAGTCTCGACCCTCGATCCATGACCCGCGGCCTCACGGCATCCATGCAAAAACGAATGCACAGACCCAAAGACGGCGTCACCCAATCGAACGTCCCAATTGCACCCCAGTCCAGGAGATACATAAGGACCGATGTCGACGCCCGCTCACCTTTATCGCTGAAATACACAGCACTCACAAACCACCACAACCACAGACGAGCATTCTGCTCGTCACTCCACTCCGAGGGACCATATTCGGTCCTCCCCTCGAAATACTCCAAGATGTAGCTCGTCTTGAAAGTGTAAGGGGGTGCACCCTCACAGATCACCTCTAAACTGGCCGCTAATCGTGACGGCCACAACCTCGTCTACAATAGACGGCGCCAACTCAAAATCCATATCACGGTCCCCAAACGGAAGTCCTGTCATGACCGCATACTCGGACAAGGTAATGCCGGCCTCAAAGCCGGGCATATGGAACGTCGTCGTGGTGTCCCAATACCTGTCCAGGAAGGCCCTGATCAACATCAGGTTCGCCGTCTGATGCTTCCCCGCAATCTCTCTCCAATGGCCAACCAACGGGCCAAAAACACTGCGCAACACCCAAGCTTGCGCTCCCTGCGGAAGCTTCTCCTCGAAAGCACACATTACGGACGAGACGCCCGAGAAAGTCCTCATGGAACCTTTCTGCCAACCCATCGTCGCTCGATAGGAAACGTGTCTCTCCGGAGCCAGCAGAAGATTGTGGCCATCCCAACCCTTAGCGAAAGCCCTGTTTATTCGTGACTTTCGCGGTCTAGAGCTACTCGCCCTAGGCGCGGCCCCCGCGGCCTCCTCGGCCTCCTCAGCCTCCTCGGCCTCCTCCTCGACATCCATCTCGGCCTCTAGCTCATCCACTAGCTCTTGAGCAAGAGCATCCTCCTCAACAGGGTCAGGCGCTTGGACATTCCTCCCACGACCTCTACCTCGTGACTGACCACGCCTCGTACGCAAGTTAAGAGGGTCAGCATCCCTCTCACTACGTGAAAGCCTCATCCGGCTACTCGAACTAGAGGCCCCCTCAGTCCTCGAGCCCGTACTCTTACGAGCCCTCGACCTCGTAACATAACCTTCACCTGCAACCAACACAAACAAATATAAACAGTTATAATACAAGCAAGCATACCAACTTGGCACGCATTATACACAACGTTCATACACAAATAGTACGCACATAATACACATACATCCCCTTTACACACATGCACATTTCATGCACAGAGCATTTTTAGGCCTAATTCGCAATTAAGCCGAAAACCGTTCTCTACAATTCAAAATTGCAACTTTATGGTTTCTACACGCCATAATAGTCCCCAACAACACCCTATTACAAGCAATCGCATTTTGGTCACCCCGATCAAAAACCCCCAATTCATCCTAATTACTCCGTATAACTACGACTTAAGACGGCGAATTGAGGACCTTAACTCGATTTTCTTGAAAAATTAACGATATAGGCATGCTATACACACTATGGGCATCCTACACCGAAGTTTAATTGAAAATCCGGGTCGGAAAATCCGGGCTCGTTTTCGGGCCCGAACCCTAATTCACACGTTTTTGGGCTTAACGTGGTCCAAATTACGATCAATTCACACACACATGCTAGCATGGCATAATGCAACACAATGGCAACAATTTCAAGCATTCAAACGGCAAATTTCGAGCAAAACTCGGGCTTTCAAGCAAAACCCGTCTTTTCAACATTTCAAGGCAAAACCAGCAGATTACAACAACAAATAACGAAAAAGCAAGTTAAAATGGAACATTACCTGATTCCATAGCAAGGCAACGCAAGAAAAACGAGCAAAAACGGTTGAGAAATCGAAAAATAGCGTTTTTAGGAGCAAGAAACCGAAAGAGTATAATGAAGCAAGGCCACGGTTATGTTCGTGCTTTATACAGCACTTTTAGCCAGCAGGTCAAACCGCATAGCCTTATGCGGTTTGCCCACCGAACCGCATACGCTTATGCGGTTTGTACCATTGGCTTTTTGTGATTTTTTCTCGTTTTACGCCCACTTTTCGACTCCTAATTCATCCTAACTCAAATGCAACTCCAAGTATGACCCATGCCTGGGTCAAGGCATCCCTCGCAACCCGCTATACGCGTATATTAAGCATTTAATGTACGGTACAAAAGCAAAAGCACGAACACTCTTCACGAGCAAGCACATGCAATCATATGCAATCACAACTACACAAGCACTTCTCGGCAAGTTCAAACACAAGTACTTTACAAGACGCGTACACAACCAATACAATCAAGCATTGCACTACGCTCCTATGCGAGATCATACACCCTACACGCGCACTCCCACATGAGAACAAACACCTAAACCTGATACACTTGCACCCTTACACTTTAGCCCCCGCATTTCAGCACATGCACTCTTTTACGAGATCACACGCAACTTGAAAACAATGAGCAACAGCAGACAACAACATTAAGCATCAGCGAAGGCATCAACACCAGCAACCAGCATAGCAACAAAGGCACTCAGCAGGCAGGCATGCCCTTATAATATGCACGGACCGCCAAGTCCTTAAATGCGCACGTCCCGCCCCGTTTAGCCCGGTCCGAAGTCCTCGTCTCACCCATGGACACATGCTTCGTTCCGCTGATCATATCGAGACTGTAATGGTCCGGATATGGTCGTGGAGTTTGACTAGCGCTCTAGTCCGAGCTCAGTCAAACTGGGGGCTCTGTGGATACCCATATCCGTACCCTCCCATACAAAACCCTGTGATGTAACACGGACTTTTATTACGCATGTTTTAACGCTGACTTAAACGGTTCTAACTAATGTCGAATTCATCTTGAGTCGTTTGAAATGTTAAAATGATTTAGGTCGCATCACATCACACTTAAATAACGTTCATTTTGTCCATTTGGAGTCTAGCTTGGTCCTCGTCCTGCTTCATTTGGCATGAGCTTCGCATTTGCACTACAATTGGCCCTTTTACATTAACAAGGTCTAATTCAGCATTCCTAAATTCCTAAATTTAGGCCCGGTAGCTAAAACCCCTATTTAGCCCCCTCTCACACAAAATACAACCTCACGTCTTCCCTTATTTCACAAAACACTACAAAACGCACCTTTTTCACATTTTCGGGTCTCGGGCCCAAAACCGAGCCCAAACCCGGCCTTTGGCCCTCACTCCAAAACCCTAAACATCATAAAATATCTCAGAAATATCCCAGCACTTTTCTTGAGCTTCACGTTCGAGATTATCTCATAATCTTTCTAAGATATTATGCAACCGAAACTTGGAAAGCAGACTTAAAACCACACCTCCAAACCGCATGACCCTATGCGGTTTGGAGGGGCAACCGCATAAGCCTATGCGGTTTGCCCAAGCAACCGCATAAGGCTATGCGGTTAGTCGGCCTGTTTTTATCCCCGTCTTTCCTATTTCTCTCCGAGATTTTTAGTATATATCTGACAAATTTCCTATACCCCGACCTCCAGATACAATTCACAATTCAGAACACATCTTTCACACACAAAAACACCCTCAAAGCCTCAAGCACTCAAACCCTTGAGTTCAACACACCATCCCGTGTTGAATTCATCCTCCTTTTTAGTTCAAGAAGCGAAGCTCTGCCCAGATCTGAAGCATCAGGACAAGGTAGGTACCGATCCACTTGGATCAAAGCTTTTTCTTATTTTCTATGGACTAACAAAGGCGACTACACTCTAGCGCCGGCTTTGGCACCCGAGCGCGCTTGCCTTCCAAGTGTTCTTATTACTTCGGGTACACTCCATATCCGATGACACGCCAAAGTCGCATAAGCAACCGACCTTTTAAAATAAACCAATGGACAATTGAACTTTATTTTATTTGTATGCATCTTGCACCTTCTTATTTTGCATTTAAATCAACTTAACAATGAATTCGACCTTTAATCAACTGTTTCGTTAACAAGTTAAACATGCTAAACTGAGGGTTTTAATCAATCTTTTTGCATCTGCATCTGCATTCTTTTACAATCTTTTCGCACTTGTACGTAGCGATAACATTAGCTCAAATATCATCCTACTTGGATTGTTCTAGGTCAGTAGAGGCTATTTTTACATAGGCTTTTCTAAAAGGTTTTCATAAATCATTATTTGAATTAACTCTTTTTCTAAAGTACCTCACTAGAATCCAATCTGGTTTCACAGCCTTAGATCTAGGGGTGTCGGCGTGCTCCAAAATCTAGGACATGTTTTTAGCTTAGAACATGGTAGCAGGTTCCTAATTTCCGCGATAATTAGGTGGCGACTCCATAACAGTTCTTAAAGGTTTTTCCAACTTAATCTTTTTTAACTTTAATCCTAATCGCCCTTATGCAAGACGCCGAGTTGGGTCCCTCGACGCGATCCCGGGTTCCACAAACCCAGTCGAAATCACCCAATCTAGACAAGTTCCTCAGCGGCATTAGAACAGCAGTCGAGGCCCGCTCGCCTTTATCTCCGAAATGAGTGGCCGACAGAAACCACCATAACCACAATCGAGCATTCTGCTCATGACTCGCATCACTCACCTTTTTCTTCCCTTGGCCTTTGAAGTAATCATCGATCCATGACGTCCGAGGCTGAAATGTGTTCCGCTCATCCCTCGCACATCTAATACCACCTCCAATCAAGTGAACAACCGCTGCACTAGAGATAGCAGGACGCGCTCTGTCCCACTCAATCACCTCCTCTCCATAAGAAAGCCCCGAAACAATCGTAAGAGACGAGAAAGTAATGCCAACCTCGTACCCAGGCATATGGAACGTATTAGTGGTATCCCAGAACCTGTCTAGCAACGCTCGAAGCACAAAAAGGTGCGAATTCACATTCTTCTTACGCGCCTCCTTCCACTTCGTCACCAACGGACCAAACATCCATGACAGTGCGGAAGCCAGAGAAGATCCTCATCGTGCCCAACTTAAAGCCAACTTTCACCCGAGTAGACAAATGCTCCAATGGGTTTCAAACTAAGCTCACACCGTCCCAATCCTTGGCAACATTCGCCCACAACCTCGGCCCCTGGGGAAACGATGGTCTCAAGCCTAGCTCATCAACCGCGCCCATAAACCTATCTTGCGCAGCAGCCGGTTCAGCATCAACACTAGCCTTACCATCTACAGCACCTGCAGTTTCACCATCTACAGCACCTGCAGTTTCACCACCTACAACACCCGCGACCTCATCATTAGCACCACCTACCACAGGCTCCTCGTCACCCTGCTCCTCCTCGGACTCAGGGTCACTCTCAAAAGCATCCTCGAGTCGACGAGGAGGACCACGCCTCGGCTTATGAACAGCAGGATCATCTCCCTCCTCAGCCTCGTCAGAGCTCACCTCACCAGAAACGCCAGCACTAATACCCTCACCTCGCTCACAACTACCACTGGCCTCGGTAGCGCGACGACCACGCGTCCGAACGCCACCCTCAGCACTACCAGTAATATCACCCACCTTACGCTTCCTACTAGGCCTATCATTCTTACGTCCACCCCCACGACTTCCACCTCGACCTCTCCCGGCAGACGCCAGTGACTCGGGAACCCCACATCCACGCCCAGCACCTTGCAAAGGCACAGACCCGGCTCCACGCCCACTAGCAGGACGCCTAGACGACTCAACAGTAGCCCCACGTTCACCAACAGAGGGCCTGGACAGCTCCGCAGTAACCCCAGTTGCCTCTACAATACGCCCTGCATCGCCAACAGAAGGCCTAGGCATCTCTGCAGGAACCCTGGTTGCATCCGCGGCACGCCCCGCATCACCAACAGAAGGCCCTGTCGGCCCCACGGTAGTACTACGCTCACTAGCAGAAGGCATGAGAGACTCCGGGACGGTTCCCTGCACCTCACCTCCTGGTGTCAAAGTAGGAGGAGTTTTGAACAAATCAGATTGTGATGGACCATCAAAAACCTCTAAATGCGGACGAAACTCTGACATCGGAGTACGCTCTTCTCCTGTAACCGTAAAATCAATGCTATTAATGACCTTCTACATAGCACTGGTGGTGGGTATCACGATCTCAGGGTCGCCTTCACAAATTCAAGAAACGTTCTTAAGCAACCCAGCAATGTGACAAGACAAAATGCAATTCGGTCAAAGCAAGTTCGTGACCAACATAAGAACGCACATGCACAAAGACAGCAGAAAAACAAGTTTCAGGCCTATCTTTGACAGAAAAGGCTAAAGAGGAGTAGAAATACAGAAATGCATATTTCACGACACAGATGCGATTCCTACGTCATACACATTTAATCTAAAAGAAACAGCGATGCCCAAAGACAGAGAAAAATCAAGCAGGACAGCAGAAAGCGAGCTCCAGGCCTATCTTTGACAGAAAAGGCTAAAACAAAGCAGAAGCGCAGAAATGCATATTTTAGGACACATATACAATACATGCGCCATACACAGCAAATCCAAAGAGCAAGGGTACGCAAAAGCAAAGAAAAAGCAGAAGAAACAACAAAAGGCAAGCATTAGGTCTATTCTTGACAGATAAGGCCAAAACGACGCAGGATCACAGGAATGCATATTTGTTGACACGTATATAACATATACGTCACATACGACCAATACAAAAAAACTAGAGGGTACAAAAACGACGAAAATCAAGCAAAACGACAGAAAATACGCTTTAGGCCTATTTTTGACAGATAAGGCTAAAACGGCGCAGAAACACAAAAATACCCATTTCATGACACGTATACGATATATACATCATATAAAATCTATCCAGGGAGCAAGAAAGTACAAAGACAGCGAAAAGCCAAGCGAAACGACAGAAGACACACTTTAGGCCTATTTTTGACAGATAAGGCCAAAACGACGCAGAGACACAGAAAATCATATTTTATGATACGTATATAACATACAAATCATAATAAGCACCCACAAAAAGTTTCACGCGAAAATCACGTCCCGAACACATCTACTGAATAGCTTTTACAAAACGCGGGCAAACTACAAAAACGGCCTTTTTACGGCCTTTCCTTGACCAAAGAAGCCCTAACTTCCCACGAAACAACACCCTAGCCAACCCAAGCAACATGCACAACAATATACCCAAGGCTCGAAGCACGAGAAGCAAGAAAAGCGGTTTCAAGAAGCCTAGCTCAACTACACAAAAACACTCCAAAACATTCCGAAACACCTCCAAATGACGCACGCTCAACAAATTTAAGCAAGTTATGCACCATGCAAGCCGCGACGACTCAAGACGAAAGTTTTCGACAAGTTTCGGAACCAAAAATCTCGACCCAAAACCGTCTCCCACACAAAAACACACGAAAATTACGGATTTTCAAACCGTTTTTCACATACAAGTCACCCAAAGCCTCATCACTAGCATACAACAACGTTTCAAAAACAACAAGGCTACTCGGGATCGTCTCACACGACAAAAACAGAGCACAACCACCAAAAACCCCCTTTTTCACACGGTTTTCAGCCCAGAAAACTCGCTTCGCGCGCTTACTTCAACAAAACAAATTTACCCATGCATTATACTGCTAATGGGTAACCTACATTGAAATTTTGAGCATATTTCGAGACAAAAAACGAAAAATGACCAAAATGCCCTTGTTCAGTCACACGAAAATCAACCCCAAGACTCGGGTTTTTCACATACAATTATCAACAATAGCAAGACAAGCATCCTAATACTCTCAAGTATCAATTTCAAGCAACGATAATGGCAAAATTCGAATCATGCAAAGCGGTTCAACATAAACCCTAAAAAACGAATTTTCAGTTAAAATCAACTCAAACAGACTTCAAAACACAAAATAGCAACTTGATTGAGCGCATACCTTGGTCCATTGCGAATCGTAGGAGGCGGAATCACAAATTTTGGTTGAAAAATCGCCAAGAACGAGTTTTTTGATTAAGGTGCGCTTGTGTTTTGTTTTCGGCTGTTTTGCAAACCCTCCCCTCACTACAAAAAAACAGCTGTTTTGCGACGGAATTTGCGACGGTCAAAAAAGTCCCTCGCAGGAAAAATAATTTGCGACGGAATTAATTGTTTGCGACGGATTTAGCGACGGCGAAAAAATTCCGTCGCAATATTCGTCGCAACATGGCCCGCCAACAATTGGAGCCAAAAAATCCATTTGCGCCAAAAACTTTGCGACGGACAGATACATTTGCGACGGACTATTTGCGACGGATATTAAATTATATGCGCCAAATAATTGGAGGTAAAATTTTATTTTGCGCCAAAGGCATTGCGACGGAAATTTGCGACGGATAATGACGTTTGCGATGGATTTTTTGCGACGGATTTATATTCCGTCGCAACGGTCAAAGATGCCAGGGAATATTCCAGGCATCTCTGACTTTGTCAGAATTTGCGACGGATTTTAGGTCCGTCGCAAATAATCCGTCGCAAATTAAAAAAAATAAACCCCCCTTTTTTAAATCATTTCGTCGTGTTTGTGAAAATAAAAAAAAAAAAAAAAAAAAGAAAGGCGATTTCGACGAAGGAGCCCCACCACACGCCGCCGCCACCACCACACGGCACCACCACGCCACCCCACCAGGCCGCCCCACCACCCCGCCACCGTTTCCTCCTGCCGCCGCCTCACCGTGCCGCCGCCTCACCTTCCCGCCGCCTCACCCTCTCCCGCCGCCTCACCCTCTCCAGCCGCCCCACCTTCCCGCCGCCTCACTGTGCCGCCGCCTCACTGTGCCGCCGCCTCACCGGTGAATAGTGTATGTTTTTTTAATTTGATTTGATTTAAGTTTGTTTGTTTTAATTTTGTTGATTTTATTAGTTTAGTTTGATTATTGTTTGTTTAGATTGTTTTAGTTTGATTAGTTTGTTTAGTTTGATTGTTTTAATTATTTTGATTTGTTTGTTTTAATTAGTTTAGTTTGATTTAAGTTGATTGTTTTAGTTTGATTTAGGTTGATTTTTGTTTGGTTGTTTTAGTAATTTTAGTTTGATTTATTAGTTTAGTTTGATTGTGTTAGTTTGATTAGTTTAGTTTATTTGTTGATTTGTTGATTTGATTAGTTTAGTTTGATTAGATTAGTTTAGTTTAATTTAAGTTTATTAAATGTTATTTAGTTTGATTGGATTAGTTTAGTTTAATTTAAGTTTATTAAATGTTATTTAGTTTGATTGGATTAGTTTAGTTTAATTAAAGTTTATTAAATGTTATTTAGTTTGATTATATTACTTATAGTTTGATTATATTAGAGAATTGTAGAGCCATTTTTAAGTTGAATTAGTGCTAAATTAGAGAACTGTAGAGCCATTGTTAGGTTATTTTAGAGAATTGTAGAGCCACTGATAGGTTCATTTGTGGTGATTTTAGAGCCATTGATAGATAATTATTAATGTGTTGGGTATAATATGACATAATGTGATTGTGTATTTTGTTAAAGTTATGTATTTTATAAAAATGTTTTAAATTCAAATTTTTTGCGTTGACCGTAGTATACCCATTCGAGAATTATTCATTAGGAGTAATTCTCGAATAGTCCCCATTTTTGGGACTGTCTTTGAATGATTAATATCACTTAGGTGACAAGTAGTTACAGTTGTTTATGTGATAGTAAAAATTTCGGTGGCAATTTTTAAGCAGATGTTCTCCGGATACATATATTTTGAGGAAACTCAATTTATTTGTGTATCTGGAGAACTGATCTAATTCTTTGAAATTTTTACCATTACATAAATAAATGTAACTATTTGTTAGTGATATTGGTCATTCAAAGATGGGTTTAGGTTGGAGAGATAAGAAGTTACCTATGACTACACGTTCTTTCAAAAAAACAAATTATTTCAAAGTTTTTGAAATTCAATTAATAATTTATAACAAGTTTATTTTTGTAGACGGATTGACAATGAAGAGAATTGAACGTAGTTGGATGTACGACCGTTTGGATGACAATAAACGAGTGAAAGTGGGATTTGCTCATGGTGTTGTCGAATTCATCGAACATGCGAAACTTTTGAACAAAAAATTACACACACACACACTAAATCGCCAGTAGTCTGGCGATTTTCAGCTCGGGCACGGGTTTATTTTTAGTTTGGGCTGGCTGCTATGGTCCATTACGCTACTAATCCACTCTTTTATGCGCTGTTACGAGGAAAACACGAGAATACACACTCTCGTTACAAGTCGAGAGCCCAATTTCACAAAATAAAAACACATTGTAGATACCCGTATCCGTACCCCCCAAAAAACAAACCCGATGATGAAAAGGACTTTCATGCATGCTTTTAAAAGAGTCGAAACGGTACAAAAGTGTCTAAAACGTATTAGTCATTTTTAGCGTATTAATTTGAACTTGCATAATCATGAAAATGAATGTCAATTTTAGTCATTATGAGCGTAACACGAGCACAATATAGGAACGTCTTATTAAGCCAAGCCACAAAAACAGCCCAACTAGCTACAAAACGGCCCAAACTTACAAAAACGACCCAAAACGCACACTAACACAACACTCAAAACGGGCCAAAGTGCGTCCCGTGTCACATTTTCACAAAACTAGACTCTACAAAACCATAAAATAATATAACCTAATATTATTTTATTTTGAGCCAAAACCGAAAAACACGACAAAAACCGAAACACGAAAACCGAAATTCGGATCAAAACTGAACAAAGACTTAACCCATAAGTTAATTACATCACAAAACACCATCATTACCCTATAATACGTCATTTACCAAATGACGGCATAAGCAGCCCACCAAAACAAAATAACAATCGCCAGTTGACAGGCGATTAAATTTCTAATCGCCTGTTAACAGGCGATTATTATTTTGTTTCCTACCAGCCGCCTTTTCATTTTTTCTTAAAAAATATCCAACTCAAACAAAACTAAACGCCTGTCAACAGGCGATTTAATTTTGTCATCCCACAAAAACCAGCCAACCTCTATAAATACCAACCCACCTCATTCATTTCAATATATCGGTTTTACAAAACACATACACTATTCACAAAATCCACTCAAAAATACCGTCTTTACATTTTCGAAAGGTAAACATTTTACCTACGTTTTGGACGTTTGAGACTCGGATAATGGGGTTACATTAACCCCAAACCCGATATTGGCACTAGCGAAGCCGTATTAAATGTCTGGTTGTAGCAAATCGTATTCATAATCCGTCTACATCCTGCCAATATCGCATAAATAACGACTCATTATCACTAAAGCAAACCGACGTCACTTTTATAATTATGCAAGTCCTCATTCATGTGTTAAATAAACGACTAGAATCACGGATCCAACACTAAATTGTGCCGTTTCATAGAGTCTTTTAGCATGTCAAAACTGAGGGTTTTTTCACAAAATTCTAATACGAGGTCGGAAAATAACGTCTATAGTAATAATTTAGTCAATAAATTATTATTTAACGTACATTTCCTATAGCAATATGTCATTATTTTTGACAATTTACATTATTTTTGCATTTTAATCGAGTCATATTTATTCGCACTTGTACGTAGCGTCATTTTAGCCCAAATATCGAAATTAAACAAATGTTTTCAAATTAGTAGAGACTACTCTTATGTAGGCTTTTTGATTACGGTTTTCAAAACTTATTTTGTCAAAACTTTCGAAAAGTAACCTCACTCCGAACCCCTTCTCTGGTTTCAAACCTTAGATTGATAGGTATCGACGCACCTTGAAATCTGAGACACTCGTGTCTTGTATTTCAAGACGCGTTGAATAGGTTCCAAATTCCTTTAATATTTGGTGGCGACTCCGAAAATACACTTTCAAAAAGGATTTTCTACTTTTCTTTTTTGGTCACAAATTCATGCAATGATCTCCCCCATTTTTAGCAAACTTCGCACTTTTTCCTGCGAGGCGCATTCCGCTCCCCGGCGCCAAGACGGGCGAGGGCGGGCGCAAGGCAGTAAGGCCGATAGGTTTTTTCATCGAGATTTTCCCGGTACCTTCAGCTGGCGACTCCGCTGGGGACGAGCATGATTTTTATTATTTTTGAAAAACTTGTTTTTCTTTTATTTTAAAAACATAGAAGTGAAGCTTGAAAACTTTGAAAACATTTACGCTTTCGATATTTGGGCAAAAATACGTTGAGTCGAATCCTCCTGATTCAAACCATACCCTCTGAGGAACGGCCCCCAGTAACTCTCGCTTCATAAGCGAGGTAACTCCGGACACACTGTTCTCTCTCCCCTCCACGATTACAAGTACGACATCCGTACAAACGATCGTAACCAGTCAAACTCGAACGCTCTAGGGCCCGTCTTGAATGCACACCTAAGACGTGTGTAGTCTTGCGGGTGCCCCTACCTAAACGTTACGGGAATGGCCGGAGGGAACCTTACCCTATAAACCAAAAACCTGTGTTTATATGTACAAGTGTGAAGCTATAGTACCCTCACTATAGTAGTCTTTCAAAAAACTTTCTGCATTTGAAAACTTTTCCTAGGCATTATAGTTTTAAAATACGTCCATCTTTGAAATTACTTTTTCAAACTTTTTTCAAAAAAGGTCATACTTTTTAAAACACGCCGTTAGGCTCTTTGACCTAGGGTCATTTGAGTCTGATAAATAAACGCCGCTGCATTTAAAACCGACCCAGGATAACCACTATATCCCAGGTCTTTTTCAAAACATAAATGGATTATGCGACTGACGTATCGTCATAATACATTTATTGCTAAAGGTTTTCTTTCACAAAGCAAAAACCCGAATATGTCAATTCATTTCGGAGATTTTAAACGAAATTAACTTTTAGGACTTTAGAATTAAGCCCTAAGTCGAATGACTCTTTAGTCATCCCGATTTAATCTTTTTCTCTCAAAAACAAAAAAACGCGGGCTCGTTCAGATGCGAACCCGTTGATTTACTCTTTAAATCAAGGTGACTTATCGTCATTTTTGATTTAAATCCCTGAGTCACACGTAAAAGGCGAACAAGTGATCACCTTTTACCCAATTTTAACATCCTCAGATCGGTTAGCCTATCGCTACTTCGATCTGATCCTTTTTTATCATAATCCAATGATAAACCCCCGGCAACATACCGCCAAACTGGGTTAATCAGATTATGATCATACAAATTTTCTTACCTCGAGAATAGGGACGTGTCAACACGCCTCTATCTCAAAAGCTTCCCGTGTCTTTTCAAAAAGCTAAAAACACGAGTCTAGTCACCCACTTTTTTGGTCTTCCTTTGGTCGTGAATGTGATTTTTCATTTGAGTCTTTTCCTTCTCTTTTAGAATCACTAAAGGTTTGAAACTTTGTCAGGTCCACTCATTGAAAAAACCCTGGATACGCGACGAACTAAGAACCGTCACTTAAACCCACTTCCGCCTCCAAAGAAGCGCCCCTACAACAGATCAAAACCAAAACCTGCCATGGCCTTTCAACGCGATGAAGGTTTCGGAGGACCGCCGCCGCCCCCCTCAGAGGTAACTGCCGAGCAGGTCCAACAGCTCAATGATAGGATAGCTAGCCTCACTACGACGATCGAGCAAATGGCTATCATGCAAAAATTTGAAGCAGAGAAAAACGCCGTGCGCCTGGCCGAGGAATCCGAACGGAATGCGAAAAGGATTCGAACCATGGAAGAGCGTCTCACGAACTCAAGGGGTTACTCCATACACCAAGAGAACGAGCACATCCCAAAGAACGTCAGGTCCATGCTACCAGATAAACTAGCGCTCAGCGATCTTCCCATCTTCAAAGGTCACGAAAGTCCGCTCGTGCATGTTAAGGCCTTCAAGGCTAAAATGGCCATCATGGGCGTTGAACCCCCCGCATGGGCTACTTTATTTCCGCATTCACTCGATGCACAACCCAGGGCATGGTTCTATGCTTTAGAGCCACACAAAACCGGAAGTTTCGAGGACATAACGGTTGCGTTCGATCTACAGTACCGAGACAACAATGATATCCAAGTCTCGCTACGTACCTTGGAGGTCCTGACTCAGAGAGACACTGAAGGGTTTACCGAGTACCTGACGCGCTGGAAGAAACTATGTGCTCAAATACCTAACCGTCCAAGGGACACCGATTTGATCACCAAGTTTATCAACAACCTAACCCCCGCATACCAACAACACCTACGGTACGGGAATTTTGACAATTTTTCAACCCTCAGCGTCGTTGGCGAGCTCATCGAGGATGATCTCCGTAAAGAAAATAGGAATAAGAGTACGGGCCGCGGGTATCAAGGGAGCTCATCTCGAGCCACTGCCAAAGTCGAGCCCATCCATGCCATCAACGCACTGGACGCGTTAGAGGCACCAACGGTTTTTACGACACCACCGAGACCTGCCATGCCTCCGCCGAAAGCATCATACTCACCTCCTGGTCCCAGTTCGACGAAGGCACGACGAAACTTTGACCCAATATACATGACTTACTCAAAGGCACTACAAAAGCTGGTGAGCCGCAATGTACTTCAACTCATAGGGCCTACTAGGGAGCCTCCCCCAGACAAGAAACCGAAGTCATGGGATCAGAACGCATACTGCGAATTTCACAGAGGAAAAGGGCACGACACTGAGCAATGTTTTCGCCTAAAGAACATAGTTCAAGACTTAATCGACGACAATACTATTGTGAAGCCCAGCCCAAGTCCTAAGCCTTCGAACCAGCTAAATCCTTTGCACAACCATGCTATATTTACGGAAGCATACCCTATCATCGACTGCTCTAAAATGATAATCTCAGATGATTACGAAGTCAATGGCATCTGGAATACTTCTGAAGATGAAGCCGACAATGATGACATCCGCACCTGTCTCCAAGATGAGCCCTACGAGGAAGAGGCTCAACCCCGTCGCCCACCAGGCAAATACGGAGAGTTACGTCACAAGTACCCATTCAGGCTATCAGACAGTGATGATGAAGTAGCCTACCTAACACGTTCTGGACGTCCGTACCAAGCTTCTCTAAAGTTACTTGAACCTCAAAGCCACCCGCCAAGGTTGACTGCTCAAGAGAAGAACAAGGGAATAATCATAGACGAGGATACGCCGCCTACTTCGCCTACCTCCGCAACCCCACCTATAAGCACTGCTCCTACGCCGCCAGCCAGCAGGGTGTCATTACCTGACACCAATCCTGTACCTGTCTTGCCAGTTAACAAAGTAACATCACCAAATGCTACCCCAACACCCTTGCCTACGCCTGAAATCGGAGACACGCTCCATAAACAGCTCAACAAGACGAAGGCAGACATTTCAATCTGGCAGCTCTTAAGGGACTCAATGGGACATCGTGAAGCCCTCTACCAAGCATTACAGGTCACCTCAATGACATCGGAAATGTCTCCAGAGAAACTCATCAGCAACATAACACGAGAATAGCAAGCCAACGCCGTCACCTTTTCGGATAAGGACCTCCCTCCATTCGGTGGCACGCATAACCTACCTCTCTACATCAACGTAGAATGCCACGGCATGACATTACCAGTCGTCCTCATCGATAATGGATCCGCAGTCAATGTCTTGCCCCTTGAGACAGCTAGGAAATTGGGAATTAAGGAAAACGACTTCATCCCGTGCACGGACGGCGTCAGAGCCTACGATGGAACGCGACGCAGTATAAAGGGAACCGTCTCCTTCCCCATCATGACAGGACCCGTCATGAGAGAAACCGAATTTCAAATCATCGACATACCCCCTACCTACAACATGCTACTAGGAAGACCTTGGATCCACGCTACCAAGGCCGTCACTTCAACCCTACATCAAAAGGTCAGGATACCTCTTGATGACGAGATCGTCACCATCGACGCCTCGAACTTTCGGGCCACCCTCAAGCAGCAAAAGGCCAATGATAGTACTGCAGAGATAAATGCCGATCCAGCAGACGACATGTGTGGGTTCGACTTCGACTTCAACATCTGTACTCTGACCCGTAGAGAAGAAATCACTACACTCTACGCCAAGGACGACGATAACAAATGGCCCACCATGGGTCTATCCTACGTACCATGGTCGTACGAAGTCTCTCAAGGTTGGGAAACATACAATGATCACAAAAAATATCATGACTTCCACATGCAACCATACCACATCCTCCCCAGCCACTACTTCGTCAAAGAAGGCACTAGCAAGATTCCTAAGAACACGACCACGTACACCATTGCCGGGATTGAGCTCATTTCCGACATCGTGCGCAACAACAACTTCAACCCTACCAGCCTGATCGTTCCTTACGAAGAAAAAACACACGACGGATGGTCAAAAGCCCTCGAATGGACCGACGAACAAGGTCGCACTTTCAAGATCACCACCGGTCAAGGCTACGCCTTCGAAGATTCCGACTCCGACGAAGATGAAGACAACACCCCCAAAAGGACTATCTTAAAGTTTAAACTCCCTCGTCGTCATTTCAAGTCTCTCACCCCAACTAAACCCCCGGGCTATTCCCCTGACATAGTCAATTTAGCTAAAGAACTAGAGTTATTAAGGTTGTCCAAAGCTCCCTCGTCTGAGCTATCTTCAAATGTAACCGCTTTTGATAACATTAATAACATGAAAGTTTTTGGTTACTCTTTGCCTCAATTAAACTCTACTTTTTCTAATGATTGCGATAAATTTAAACTAAATAACATTGCATTATATAGATACATTGCAAGTATTGTCTCAAAACCCGAACAGGACCCAATTATTGAAGAAACAACAACCATCAACATAGGCACGCCCGAAGAGCCTCAAGAAGCTGCGGTGGGGCTTCCCTAAGTCTGAGAAGAAAGGGCCACCTATACCAAGCTCCCATGAGTTTAAGGATGTCTTTGCCTGGTCATATAAGGACATGCCCGGCATAGACCGCGAGATAGCTGAACACCGCATCCCAATCAAGCAGGGTAGCAGACCCGTCAAGCAAAAGCTCCGACGCATCAAGCCAGAATGGTCTCTCATGGTCAAAGAAGAGATCGAAAAGCAGCTACAAGCTGGGTTCATCCAAGTCATCGAATACTCAGACTGGGTCTCCAATATGGTGCCGGTTATGAAGAAAAACGGCAAAATACGAGTATGCGCCGACTTCCGGGACCTAAACAAAGCCTGCCCAAAAGATGATTTCCCACTACCTCACATGGACATCCTAAACGACAACACAGCAGACCACGCCTTACTGTCATTCATGGATGGATATGCAGGATACAACCAAATCAAGATGGCAGCAGACGACATGCCAAAGACCACTTTCGTAACCCCCTGGGGAACATATTGCTACACAGTCATGCCATTTGGGCTCATAAATGCCGGTGCCACCTACCAACGCACTGCTACCACCTTGCTCCACGACATGATGCATAAGGAGGTTGAGGTATACGTCGACGACATGATCGTAAAGTCAAAAGGGAGGGACGACCACATCACAAACCTCCGGAAATTCTTTACCAGGATCAGGCAGTACAAAATGCGATTAAACCCACAGAAATGCACCTTTGGAGTCACGTCAGGCAAACTGCTAGGCCACATAGTAAGCGGCGGGGATCGAAATAGACCCGACCAAAATCAAAGCAATAATGAGCATGAAAACGCCGAGCAACATCGACGAAATAAGGAGTTTCTTGGGACAAGTCCAATATATCTCCCGGTTCATCAGCAAACTCACCATGATTTGCGAACCAATCTTCAAAAAGTTGAAGAAGGAAGAGCACACGAAATGGGACGATGACTGCCAACAAGCATTCGACAAAGTCAAAAGCCTGCTTACAAACCCCCCCCCGCTGGTACCCCACAAAGGACCTACCATTTGTCACTATACTTAACGACTACGCCAAACGCCATGGGTGCCATGCTCGCCCAAGAAGTCAACAATGAAGAACGGGCCATCTACTACATTAGCAAAAAGTTCCACGATTACGAAACTCGGTATGAACCAGTCGAGAAAAGCTGCCTCTCACTGGTCTGGGCAACCAAAAAGCTCAGACACTACCTACTCACTAGCACAACAAGAGTCTATTCCCTAATGTACCCCCTCAAATACCTATTTGAAAAACCAGTCCTGAACGGACGCATGGCCAGGTGGACTCTGCTTCTCGCCGAGTACGAACTCAAGTACCTCCCTCTAAAAGTAATCAAGGGAAGAGCGGTTTCAGATTTCCTCGCAGAAAATGCTATCATCGAACAACCCACGATCGATACAATGTCATTTCCGGACGATGGGATCTTCGCCATAGAAAGGGAATACTGGCAATTATACTTCGACGGAGCGTCAAACTACCGCGGCTACGGAGTCGGAATACTCCTAATATCCCCAAACGGCGACCATACTCCACTCTCCATCAAGCTCGACTTTAGCGTCACAAACAACGCCGCGGAGTACGAAGCCTGCATTTATGGCCTGCAGGCAGCCATCACTCTCAAGATAAAGAACCTACGGGTACACGGAGACTCATTCCTCATCATAAATCAAGTGACTGGGGCATGGAAGATCATGAGCGAAACCCTCACCAAATACCAAACAAAAGTACAAAAACTCCTAACCAACTTCGACTGCATCGAATTCTACCACCTCCCAAGGGAAGAAAACCAATTTGCCGACGCACTGTCAAAACTCTCATCCCTCCTCAACATGCCACCAGACATGAAGCTACTACCCATCATCGTCGAAAGACGAGACGAACCAGCATACATCCATACCATTGACCTAGACGAAGCCGGACAGACGGAGCCCTGGTATCAAGCCATAATCAACTACAAAACAGACAACACTTACCCACCCGACACCGATAAACGTGGACAGAGGGCTATTAGACTCCTAGCTTCCCAGTTTGTGCTAGAGATGGGACAATTACTCAAGAAAACACCACAAGGGACACTGCTCATATGTGTCGACTACAAGAAGGGGCAGGAAATCGTCACGCAAGTCCATGATGACGAATGCGGACCCCACATGAACGCTCGAGCACTCTGCAAACAGATTCTACGGCTAGGATGGTATTGGACGACCATGGAAGCAGATTGCATCCAATACGTCAAGCACTGCCACAACTGCCAAATTTTCAGCAACATCCAACATATACCACCTTCACCACTTTATAGCCTAACCTCACCCTGGCCCTTCTCAACCTGGGGCATCGACGTGATAGGAAAGGTCCACCCCATCGGAGCAGGAGGTCACTGCTTCGTGCTAGTAGCCATCGACTACTTTACTAAATGGGTAAGCGGCAAGATCTTTTCGAACCCTCGGCTCCAAAGAAGTCGCCAAGTTCATACAGACAAACATTATATGCCGATATGGCATACCCCATGAATTCATCAGCGATCAAGGCTCGCACTTCCAGCGCGAGACGGAAGCCATACTCACAAAATACAACATCCAGCATCACAAGTCCTCACCTTATCGACCCCAAACCAATGGAGCCGTTGAAGCGACAAGCAAGGCGATCGTCACCATACTCGAGAAAATGATCGACAGCTGCAAAGATTGGCCCAACAAGATACCATATGCACTCTGGGGATACCGTACCACCATCCGAACCCCTACAGGCATGACCCCCTATTTCCTTACCTATGGCATGGAAGCCGTCCAACCAGTGGAAATAGAAATACAGTCACTACGCATACTAATGGAAAGTAACATCCCAGAAGCAGAATGGGCCCGCGAACGCTACGAGCAACTCATGCTCTTAGACGAGCGCCGACTTCACTCCCTAAGTACCGTACGGATGTACCAAGCGCGATTACAACGGGCATTCAACAAACGAGTCAAGCCGCGAAACATCAAAGTTGGGGACCTCGTACTAAAATCAGTCCGAGCACCACTCCCAGTCGACCCACGAGGAAAGTTCAAACCCAACTGGGCCGGGCCCTACCTCGTCAAGGAAATCTACACAGGCGGAGCAGTCAAACTAACCGATCTCGACGGCCAAGAATTCAACCTTGCCACAAACCTCGATCAACTCAAGAAATACTATCCCTAGAAACCTCTTGCAATGTATCTATAAAATGCAATTTTATAATTCATGGGCCGGCATGCCCCTAAACGTGCTCTCTCTCTCACTCTCTCTACAAAAATCAAACACAATTCATGGACCGGCAGGTCCTTAAACATGCTCATGGACCGGCAGGTCCTTAAACATGCTCATGGGCCGGCATGCCCTTAAACGTGCACATTCCATAAGCAAACACAAATTCATGGGCCGGCATGCCCTAAACGTGCACATTCACCACAAAAAAAGCAAACACAATTCATGGGCCGGTATGCCCCTAAACATACATTCTCGAACTACGCCGGTTTGATTCCACTTTTCGTGGATACGTAGGCAGCTTTGTAAAAAGTGCAACCGATATTCAACACAAAAATGACGCGTCCAAAGCTTAAAAAAGCCAAGGACATAGTCAGCACAAAAACCGTCTCATAACCTAAAAGGTTAAAAGGCGATATTCAACACAAAAATGACGCGCCCAAAGCTTAAAAAAGCCAAGGACATGGTCAGCACAAAAACCGTCTCATAACCTAAAAGGTTAAAAGGCGATATTCAACACAAAAATGACGCGTTTAAAGCTTAAAAAAGCCAAGGACATAGTCAACACAAAAACCGTCTCGTAACCTAATGGGTTAACATAAGGCGATATTCAACACAAAAATGACAAACCCAAAGCTTAAAAAAGTCGAGGGAATAGTCAATACAAAAACCATGCTTGCATTCTAAAAACCTTAAAAAGGAAATTAGAGCCAAGGAATTTTACACAAAATAACAAGCAAAATGAGGCAGAGTCGTAAATAAAAACCTGATTTTTATTAATCTTAAAAAGAACGGTTACATTTTGGATTTTTCAAACGTAGGAGCGTAACTACAACCTTTGTAACACCCCGTGTTTTTGAAGCACAATTTTATAAAAGAATTTAATTCCTTAGATTAAATTCAACCTTTTTCCTCATCATAAAAATGCGACTGAATTTTTTTCGCTAAGCTTATAACACACCATGATTAAATTAAGCCAATTATAATTACACAATCGATAATTAATCATCCTCGCTCATTTAATTTCAAAAACAATACACTACAAGCTAATCTCGCGCCTGAAGTAAAACCATTTTGAATTACTTCAAATTTGGACTTTATTTTTACATATTCAAACTCGATAAATCAAATGGAACACCTACGACAAATTTCTCAACGACAAATTCCGGCACGCAAATCGAGGTCAAACTTTGACTAAATGGCCAAGCCACCTAAATGTGATTAAGTAACTTAATCCTTTCTTAAATATACTTACTCATAATCCAAAATCTAATTAAAGTAGTTAAGCTTAATCATTTTGATTATTACTAACAAAACATATAATAATAATATCAAATTACTATTTCATTTTGATTTAACTAACACATTCACTAAAACTCGATATATTGAGTTACACTAAGCCTAAACTGGTAAACTTTTTGACGTCTAACTATAATGATTTAATTCGAGGACACTCAATGAAAAAAATATATATTTCGGTCAAATAAAATTTTTATTCAAACTTGCGAGGAATCTAATACCCAATTTTCATTTTGATTTCGTTTTGAGTTTTATTTTCGTTTTTATTTTCGATCTTACTTCTAAACATTATTTTAAGACTATATATTTTATTTCAAGACTTTTCGCGTGCGCGCAAATCGAAAATTTCAAAAACGAAAATCGAGTCCAATGTGAACCCAAGGAGGCCGAAATTTTGGCCTTGCTTGGTCTTAGCCTATCTTCTTCCATTTTCTCTTACACAAGAGCATGCCTTTGGCTCATTTTTCTTCCTTCCTCTTACACCACCATGTCTCCTTTTCTACCATGTCTAATCCTTCATTAAGACTCTACATTTACATCATCCTATACTTGACTTAAGTCCATGCTTTATGTAACTTGAACTACACTTGCATTCACACATTACAATTACTTAAATTTACTACCTAATACAAACTACAACTACTACTACATTATATACAATCACACGACATACATACATACACCAACACCAAATATTTTCTAAGTCTTTTTCTCTCTAATAAACTCATACTCAAGATCAACAAGTAAGCTTGTTCATGTGCAAGCTCAAGAACACCATTGATCTTCATCTTCTTCCTTACACTTTTCTTCCTAAATCATTTATTTTTCTTGTCTTTAATTCACCCAAGCTCTTAAGATGCTTCTCTACCATTTATATTCATTAATCACTACTTCATTTAGCTTGTAAATAAACATGAACTTGAATCAAAACCTTATAAAATATAAACATCACCTAAATTAAAAACAATACTACACTTAAAGGTTTTAGTATAGTTTAACTAGCTTAATTAAATTACTAACTTGCTTTCTCATTTTTATGTACCATCCTAATCAAAGACGAGGAGCAAGGTGGAGGAGTCGATTTGAGCCAGTTTGATCACATCGTAGATCCCGACAACTGTTGATCTTTTAGCTACTAATCCTAACTAAGGTGCTTCCCGCACACTTATGTGAAAAGCGCCTCGAATTTGTTTATATTTTATTGTTTTTGATGCATGTATGTTTTGTTTTATCACCTAGCATTTCACATGTTAAATTAGGAGACAAAAATCGAAAAATAATATTAGAGTAACATTAGTATATCACACGGCATCCCCTTTGTTTTTCACTAAATTTTTCGTTTTAATTTTTGTAAATTGCATGCTTAAAATACTCGTAATGAAATGGACATGAAAATATAAGTAGTTTATGTTTAGGACTTAAAATGAATTTGTTATGAATTTAAATGTTTTAAAAGTATTTATATGTGTTCTTGAATGTTTGTTGTTATTTGTGTGTTTGAATGATTTTTGCTTATGTATGTTAATGTTTTTATATGATTTTCACTTTAGTTAAATACCTAAATGATATAAGATAATTTAGTTGATGAATTAGAAGTATAAAAATCAAAAACTAAAATTTAGAACACATACTACATGTACACGGCCAAATGGATTTTTATGGACCAATTTTTAGTTTTAATTTTTCTAAATAACATATTATGATTAGTATAGTTAAAATAGACTTGCTATAAAAATTTGAGAAAATAAAACGATAATATAAGATTTGAGTTAAAAATGTTCATATGAAAAATAATTGGATTCATCACATATTCATGGTGTTCTTCACATAAAGGACTAATTTGATTCATAATAAATATAAGTTTTATTTTATTATTGTTTAAAGTCATTATTGAAAAGTTTAAATAAAAGATATATAAGTTAAATATGCTAAATCCTTAAAATATAAAAGTTAGAAATATAAAGTGTCACAAATCACTATTCATAAATGAAATAATATAATTAGTAGAAATCGTAAACTTAGTTTAAATCACTTTAGTATAAACTAAATAATTAGTATATAAAAACTTTAAGTCAAAAGCCGATAAAATTAGAAAAACGAAAATAAAATGTTATGTATAGATAGCCACGGCATTCCCACTTTAAAATGGTCTATTTTGGTCAAAATGAATTTATCACTTAATCACTAAAGTTGATTTATAATTAGGATCATATTAGATTGTAAAATGAATCGTTAATAAAAAGAATCAACGAAACCGATTAAAATAAATGTTACATATATTAAAATGAACTAAATCGAGTGTTACTACCCTTGCTTAAATTTGAATGTGGATATACGGACTATTTAAAATGAACTACGATAACCTCGCTAAAATCTGAAACCGTTAAAATATTAGTTAGGTATACGACTAAATTTAACCAAGTTTTACTTTTGAAATATCATTTAAAATCACTAAGTATAAAATGAACTTAACCACTTTAATTTAAATATATTTTAAAATCACTAAATACAAAACGAACTTAACGACTTTGAAACTAGAATCTTATACTTAGGAAATAAACTTGATTTTTACCTAAATAAAATATCTTAAGGTATAAAAATACTAAAGTATAAAAATATAATAAAAATACTAAGTATAAAGAAAATATAAATAATAAATACTAAGTATAAGAATACATGTACGTATAAAAATACGTATGAATACGAAGTATAAAAATACGTACAAAATACGATGAATAGTAAATACGATGAATAGTAAATATGATGAATAGTAAATACAATGAATAGTAAAATAATGAATAGTGAAAATATTTAAAATTCACGAACGGACTCAAAATAATTAATTAAGTCTTTCTATGTTTTCTGTTCACTTGAAGAACTGCTGTTACTAAAATTTCATTATATAAAGTTCGACGATATATTTATGTTTTAGAAGTAATACGTGTTACGAGTGAACGAGAAAATAAGAAATTGAGAATTGAACTACTTGAATAAAATACTTGGATTGTTCGCCATGTCGCGACTTTTGATTTCGAAGTTAAACGAGGTAGCTGTCTATGGGGACTTGGGCTCCCTCCCAGAGTTGCCCAAGGCTTATAACGATCTTGAGATCTCTATTCGGCACGGTATATACAACCTCAGGGATGGGGCAACATTGATATTTCCGTGGGCCCATAGATGGTAATTGGAAACTCCAGCCCCACCCGGGGGTACCCGTCTAAGGTGATAGTCGTATTTTTCGTCGGTGATACCTTTTGAATAGCGAATACGTATGATCCTCGATTAGATGGTGTATGCATACATTAGACTCGGGATTTGGCTGTCCTTATCGCTTTAGGTATCCTTAGTCTGTCAGCCATGTCCAAGTTATGTTGGCCCTGTCGACTTCTGCACGGACGTCTAGTATGTCAGCCATGTCCAAGTTATGTTGGCCCTGTCTACTATAGCGCGAATTACGTCTGTATGCTTCCGCCTCGCTAATGAACAATCATTTGTTATCACATGTTGAATGTATTTCCTTGTTTGTTTGATGATTATCGGAATGACTTGGCTGAGTATTGGAATGTGATTTGTTGAGTATGATTATTTGTGAGCATGGTATGCTATTTGATTGGTTTACACTCGTATTGAATCATCATGATCTCCTTATGTGTTTTACTTGCATACTTGCTACTTGTTTTCCTCGTTTATTTAATATTTATATCGCATATTGTTTTAGAATTGCATGTATCGTAAGAGTGTGCGGGAAAATGATAATATATAAAAACGCAGGTACCCCGAGACCAACTCTTATGCAAGCTGGGGAGTGTTTACCTTCTTTATTTTGTACTTTCGAGAGGATGTAATCAACCCTATACTCTGTTTTATCTTAAACTCGTACTATGTATTTAGAGTTTTAATACGATAACAGCTGGTTTTGTAATATATAGACTTAATTAATTTTCCGCCTTAGTTTAATTAAAGTCACGAAAAACCAGGTTATTCTGATTAATTATCAAAGTCGTCTTCATGACAGTGAATGACTTAAAGTTATCTCACATAGCGAGACGACACCTGGGCCAGACATACATATTAATATATATGTCAGGCATAGACTAATAGGATCAAATAATAAATTAGAAATCCTAGATCGCTAAAATAATGATAACTTAGATCACTTTAAATTGTGAGTAAGGGTAGAAACTTAAGGATCGACCTAAACATAAAAGACTAGCTAGATGAGCGGTAGAACCTTATCGCATTATAATTTTTCTACTTGCTATTTGCTCTATGGCTAACCTGTTTGACTAACTAACCTCCTATGCTAACGTTACTTCAAAACGAGACATATAAATCGAAGTCAAGACGACAAGAACTCAAGCGCAACAAATGGACGCAACAAGAATGATGTGAGACGAGAAGACATTCAAGATTTGAAGGATTCAGTTGATTTAAAAATACTCCTACGACCTATCAAACCAGTCTTGAATTATCACCATCGTTTCAGTGCTTTTAAATTCTCAGATTTTCTAAATCATGAAAATTTCCTGACTTCTAATCTCTCCATGATTTTAAGATAGAGTCAGCGCAAGGATTTATCAATCTCGTAAAATTTTTAACTCTTAGAAATGATTGATATTCTAAATCAGTAATTCCCTTCGTAAACTGATTTTCTTTTCTCTTAATTTAGTAGAATGATTTCAACCTCACTCTACAAATTTATAAACTTCTTTCTCTTCATTTTTAAGCCTTTTTACCTTACTTGCACTGTGCATAGTACCGAAGGCTGACTTTTGTCAATTCTCAAACTCCATTCCACCTTCCTTGAGAATACATCTGAACTCTTATGCTGTTTTGCTGAGCGTGGTTTCTAACCCTCCGTCATAATTCACTTCATCGGGAAGGAATTAGGAAGCTTTGTAACTTTTTCTTTTTAATATTTTCAGAATGGCTGCACACGGTAATCCAGACAATGACCTCGACCATCAGTTCTTAGAAGAAGAGGCAAGAAGAAGAGGCTTTGAGGACGCAATCATAAAGATTGCTCAGAACACTCACCAACAACAGGGTGGCGGAAACAATCAGTCCGCATTTGAGAGGTTCTCCAAACATCGACCTCAACCATATTTTGGCTCTGTCGACCCCACAGTCTTGACAGAGTGGATAGAAGAAATGGAGAAGTTGCTAGAACTTAGCAAGACTCCGGCTAACGAGAGGGTGAACGTAGTGGCCTACTACCTCAAGGGGGAGGCCAACAGTTGGTGGCGTTTAATCAGGTCCACCTTTCCCTTAAGAATCTACACCTGGAGTGAATTCAAGACTTTGTTAGAAGACAAGTACTTTGGGCGAGGCGAAATGGGAGAAGGAGGAGGAATTTAGGAACCTTAACCAAGGTGATATGACCTTCTGACGTGCAAGAGAAGTATCGGTATTTGTCAAAGTTTGCTCCTAAAATAATAACCAACGAGGAGGAACTTGCAACCCGTTACGTTAGGGGCATGGCCAATAATCTGAGGATAAACATGAGCGGGTTCAACTGCAAGAACTTTTCTGAGGCCTATGAAAAGGCAACTTGTATCTGGGCACCCATTCAGAAAGGGGAGGCTGAGGAGAAAAAGAAGAAGAAAACATTCACGCCTCCTGTGGCGAGTGCTAGCTTCGTTCATAAGCCAATGTTCGGTCGCCCGGGTTTCCAGAATCAAGACAATCGCAATAGGAACCATAACAGGCCCCATTATCCTAACCTTAACCCCACCCCAAACGTGGCGAGGAACAACCAACAACTTCTCGGGAATCCGCCTTTCCAGGCAAACCAGTGTCGTTTCTGCCGACAACCGAATCACCCGGGGAAGCGTTGTGACGGGAAACCAGTAGTGTGTTTCTTCTGTAATGAAGTAGGGCACAAGTCTAACGAATGCCCAAAGAAGGGTGCTGTTGTTAAGGCAAATGCAGGACCATTGCCCGCAGTAAGGGTTCAGGGACGTGTGTATGTCTTGACCGAATCGGAAGAGGGTGCTGAAGACGTTATCGATGTTGACAGCATCACCGGTAAAATTCCTAGTTAACTCTATACTTACTTTTATTTTACTCAATAAGGGAGACTCGCTATATTTTGTTTCCTCCAATTTTATCAAACAATCCAAACTCACAAGTTCCGAACGAGTCAAAACTAATGTATCGCTACCAAAGAGCAAAAATATGTCTTGTTCTTCAAAATACAATAATGTACAAATTACAGTCCATCACACAAAATTTCCTTTACAACCTCCTATGTTTAAAAATTCCTATCAATCTCTTAATATATCCTTCTAAAGATCGTTTTCAAATGTTCTTTATAAAAATACCCTTGTTCCGTAAAATCTGGGTAACGTAATTTGAAACACTTTTGAAACTTCATGGTTCAAAATTTTTATTCCTTTATTTCTAAAATCTTGAAATTGTTTCATGTCTACTATTTCTTCTATTTTAGAAATATAATCAACAAGTTATTTTACGTCAATCTATTATTATAAATTTTCATCTTACCCAAAGGATGACTTATAACATTTTCGTTCCATCTAATAACTTTATAATAATAAATTTTAAGAAAATGAGCTATATCAACAAGGTTATCCATAATTCCCCGAAATTTTATTTAATCCTTCAACGATAACCTAAATTTCCTTTATTTCATTTAGTCTCATATTTCCCTTATGATCACTACGACTTTTGTCTAGTTTCCCTAATTGCCGTTCTTTTCCTAAGGCTATATATCTTACTTAAGTGGTCATTAAAAGTAAAAATAATAATATTAAGTATATACGTTTAAAATTTCTTAAGGGGGTAGGACTGTAATTTGGCTATATTGAAGTCCTACTAAAATCTGAAATTTCTTATTATAATCTATTTTATGATTAACGTGTACTCTCAAAACTAAATAAATTATTTTTATTCCTAAGACTCTTATTATTTTAATTTCATTTAAGTCCGTACAAAACTTCTAGGCCCTACCTTTCTGGTGAGCCTCTTTCAAGTCATTTTCAAAAATAACATTCCAGCAACATTTCTATATTTATTTAAATACCTCATTAATAAAACAACGTGATTTTGTTCTCCAATACTTTCACTCTACCCAACGTTTCTCTAGTATTTAGAAGACTCAAGCCTTTCGAAGAGTCTTATCCCACCAAAGCTAAATGTTATTACCCAAATTCGTAAAATCTTAATATTCTCTCTAACTGCCTTGTTTAACCTCGAACAGTTATCCACTCTTTCCAAGTTTCGGGGACGAAACTTTTCTTAAGGGGGTAGGATTGTAACACCCCGTGTTTTTGAAGCACAATTTTATAAAAGAATTTAATTCCTTAGATTAAATTCAACCTTTTTCCTCATCATAAAAATGCGACTGAATTTTTTTCGCTAAGCTTATAACACACCATGATTAAATTAAGCCAATTATAATTACACAATCGATAATTAATCATCCTCGCTCATTTAATTTCTAAAACAATACACTACAAGCTAATCTCGCGCCTGAATTAAAACCATTTTGAATTACTTCAAATTTGGACTTTATTTTTACATATTCAAACTCGATAAATCAAATGGAACACCTACGACAAATTTCTCAACGACAAATTCCGGCACGCAAATCGAGGTCAAACTTTGACTAAATGGCCAAGCCACCTAAATGTGATTAAGTAACTTAATCCTTTCTTAAATATACTTACTCATAATCCAAAATCTAATTAAAGTAGTTAAGCTTAATCATTTTGATTATTACTAACAAAACATATAATAATAATATCAAATTACTATTTCATTTTGATTTAACTAACACATTCACTAAAACTCGATATATTGAGTTACACTAAGCCTAAACTGGTAAACTTTTTGACGTCTAACTATAATGATTTAATTCGAGGACACTCAATGAAAAAAATATATATTTCGGTCAAATAAAATTTTTATTCAAACTTGCGAGGAATCTAATACCCAATTTTCATTTTGATTTCGTTTTGAGTTTTATTTTCGTTTTTATTTTCGATCTTACTTCTAAACATTATTTTAAGACTATATATTTTATTTCAAGACTTTTAGCGTAGCATAAATCGAAAATTTCAAAAACGAAAATCGAGTCCAATGTGAACCCAAGGAGGCCGAAATTTTGGCCTTGCTTGGTCTTAGCCTATCTTCTTCCATTTTCTCTTACACAAGAGCATGCCTTTGGCTCATTTTTCTTCCTTCCTCTTACACCACCATGTCTCCTTTTCTACCATGTCTAATCCTTCATTAAGACTCTACATTTACATCATCCTATACTTGACTTAAGTCCATGCTTTATGTAACTTGAACTACACTTGCATTCACACATTACAATTACTTAAATTTACTACCTAATACAAACTACAACTACTACTACATTATATACAATCACACGACATACATACATACACCAACACCAAATATTTTCTAAGTCTTTTTTCTCTCTAATAAACTCATACTCAAGATCAACAAGTAAGCTTGTTCATGTGCAAGCTCAAGAACACCATTGATCTTCATCTTCTTCCTTACACTTTTCTTCCTAAATCATTTATTTTTCTTGTCTTTAATTCACCCAAGCTCTTAAGATGCTTCTCTACCATTTATATTCATTAATCACTACTTCATTTAGCTTGTAAATAAACATGAACTTGAATCAAAACCTTATAAAATATAAACATCACCTAAATTAAAAACAATACTACACTTAAAGGTTTTAGTATAATTTAACTAGCTTAATTAAATTACTAACTTGCTTTCTCATTTTTATGTACCATCCTAATCAAAGACGAGGAGCAAGGTGGAGGAGTCGATTTGAGCCAGTTTGATCACATCGTAGATCCCGACAACTGTTGATCTTTTAGCTACTAATCCTAACTAAGGTGCTTCCCGCACACTTATGTGAAAAGCGCCTCGAATTTGTTTATATTTTATTGTTTTTGATGCATGTATGTTTTGTTTTATCACCTAGCATTTCACATGTTAAATTAGGAGACAAAAATCGAAAAATAATATTAGAGTAACATTAGTATATCACACGGCATCCCCTTTGTTTTTCACTAAATTTTTCGTTTTAATTTTTGTAAATTGCATGCTTAAAATACTCGTAATGAAATGGACATGAAAATATAAGTAGTTTATGTTTAGGACTTAAAATGAATTTGTTATGAATTTAAATGTTTTAAAAGTATTTATATGTGTTCTTGAATGTTTGTTGTTATTTGTGTGTTTGAATGATTTTTGCTTATGTATGTTAATGTTTTTATATGATTTTCACTTTAGTTAAATACCTAAATGATATAAGATAATTTAGTTGATGAATTAGAAGTATAAAAATCAAAAACTAAAATTTAGAACACATACTACATGTACACGGCCAAATGGATTTTTATGGACCAATTTTTAGTTTTAATTTTTCTAAATAACATATTATGATTAGTATAGTTAAAATAGACTTGCTATAAAAATTTGAGAAAATAAAACGATAATATAAGATTTGAGTTAAAAATGTTCATATGAAAAATAATTGGATTCATCACATATTCATGGTGTTCTTCACATAAAGGACTAATTTGATTCATAATAAATATAAGTTTTATTTTATTATTGTTTAAAGTCATTATTGAAAAGTTTAAATAAAAGATATATAAGTTAAATATGCTAAATCCTTAAAATATAAAAGTTAGAAATATAAAGTGTCACAAATCACTATTCATAAATGAAATAATATAATTAGTAGAAATCGTAAACTTAGTTTAAATCACTTTAGTATAAACTAAATAATTAGTATATAAAAACTTTAAGTCAAAAACCGATAAAATTAGAAAAACGAAAATAAAATGTTATGTATAGATAGCCACGGCATTCCCACTTTAAAATGGTCTATTTTGGTCAAAATGAATTTATCACTTAATCACTAAAGTTGATTTATAATTAGGATCATATTAGATTGTAAAATGAATCGTTAATAAAAAGAATCAACGAAACCGATTAAAATAAATGTTACATATATTAAAATGAACTAAATCGAGTGTTACTACCCTTGCTTAAATTTGAATGTGGATATACGGACTATTTAAAATGAACTACGATAACCTCGCTAAAATCTGAAACCGTTAAAATATTAGTTAGGTATACGACTAAATTTAACCAAGTTTTACTTTTGAAATATCATTTAAAATCACTAAGTATAAAATGAACTTAACCACTTTAATTTAAATATATTTTAAAATCACTAAATACAAAACGAACTTAACGACTTTGAAACTAGAATCTTATACTTAGGAAATAAACTTGATTTTTACCTAAATAAAATATCTTAAGGTATAAAAATACTAAAGTATAAAAATATAATAAAAATACTAAGTATAAAGAAAATATAAATAATAAATACTAAGTATAAGAATACATATGCATTATAAAAATACGTATGAATAAGAAGTATGACAATATGTACAAAATACGATGAATAGTAAATACGATCAATAGTAAATATGATGAATAGTATATTCAATGAATAGTAAAATAATGAATAGTGAAAATATTTAAAATTCAGGAAACGGACTCAAAATAATTAATTAAGTCTTTCTATGTTTTCTGCTCACTTGAAGAAGCTAACATTACTAAAATTTCATTATATAAAGTTCGACGATATATTTATGTTTTAGAAGTAATACGTGTTCTGAGTGAACGAGAAAATAAGAAATTGAGAATTGAACTACTTGACTAAAATACTTGGATTGTTCGCCATGTCGCGACTTTTGATTTCGAAGTTAAACGAGGTAGCTGTCTATGGGGACTTGGGCTCCCTCCCGAGTTGCCCAAGGCTTATAACGATCTTGAGATCTCTATTCTAAGACGCAGATATACAACCTCGGGGATGGGGCAACATTGATATTTCCGTGGGCCCATAGATGGTAATTGGAACCCCCAGCCCCACCCGGGGGTACCCGTCTAAGGTGATAGTCGTATTTTTCGTCGGTGATACCTTTTGAATAGCGAATACGTATGATCCTCGATTAGATGGTGTATGCATACATTAGACTCGGGATTTGTGTCCTTATCGCTTTAGGTATCCTTAGTCCGTCGACCATGTCCAAGTTATGTTGGCCACATCGACTTACTCGCGGACGTCTAGTATGTCAGCCATGTCCAAGTTATGTTGGCCCTGTCTACTATAGCGCGAATTACGTCTGTATGCTTCCGCCTCGCTAATGAACAATCATTTGTTATCACATGTTGAATGTATTTCCTTGTTTGTTTGATGATTATCGAATGACTTGGCTGAGTATTGGAATGTGATTTGTTGAGTATGATTATTTGTGAGCATGGTATGCTATTTGATTGGTTTACACTCGTATTGAATCATCATGATCTCCTTATGTGTTTTACTTGCATACTTGCTACTTGTTTTCCTCGTTTATTTAATATTTATATCGCATATTGTTTTAGAATTGCATGTATCGTAAGAGTGTGCGGGAAAATGATAATATATAAAAACGCAGGTACCCCGAGACCAACTCTTATGCAAGCTGGGGAGTGTTTACCTTCTTTATTTTGTACTTTCGAGAGGATGTAATCAACCCTATACTCTGTTTTATCTTAAACTCGTACTATGTATTTAGAGTTTTAATACGATAACAGCTGGTTTTGTAATATATAGACTTAATTAATTTTCCGCCTTAGCTTAATTAAAGTCACGAAAAACCAGGTTGTTACAACCTTAGAGATACACTAACAACACTACAATATATTATAATACTTTGCTGCTTTTGTCTTTGCTGCGCCTTTGGTCCTGAGACCTGAACTTTGTAATTAATGAAGTAGTTGGCTTTTGTGGGGAAGTGCGCCCTATTTTGGTGCTCGATGCACTGAACACGTCACGTCATGGGTCACATCACATCTCTTCGCGCGTTTATTTTTGTAAAACTACCCAACTTCCTTTTGTCTCACTATAAATACCCTAGTTTTTGTTTTTGTTTCGTTCTTTCACTATTTCCATTCTCGATTGACTTCTTTGTTTTGAACCCTAAATACCTCCAAAAATTCCCAAATCGATTTTGCAAAGAACTTTAGCTTCTTCCTCATTCCTCTTCTACTTTCATCATGGCTCGTAATGACGTCGGTCCTTCCGCGGCTGTCACCTTCTCTCATGGCGGCTCCATCTTCCACGCAACAGATATAATCCAAGATATCAACGTCTACCCAAACCTGCTTGCTCAAGGAGCTGAAGCGGGACTCAAGGCGGAGGGGAAGATCCCTGAAGGCGCCGAAATATGGGCCCCAGACACCAGAGATGTCAGAGTGGACTGGGTTAGCCCAGGCTGGTTTTCGATTTTCGAGTCCTCCTTCAGGTTTGGTGCGACATTCCCGCTTTGTCCGTTGATGAGTGCTTTCTTTAGTACTGTTCAAGTGCCGCCTTGTCAAGTTATGCCGTCCGTTTGGCGTCTAATTCACGGAATCGATTCCCTTTGCCGGAAATACGGGGTGGAGATTCAGTTGGCTGATATCAGGAATGTGTACCACCTGCGTATGCATAAGAAAAAGAGGGTCTTATTCCGTTTGAGGGACAAGTGCCAACCCCTCATTACCCGTTTGGACATGGGTGATGAGAAAGGTTGGACCAGCTATTATATGTTCATCAAGAGCAACACTTTGGGTCCTAACGTCTGGGCTCCAGAATTCTCTTTGAAAGGGACAGGTTTGTGCTTTGTACTCTTGAATTTTTGTCCATTTCATTTTGGATGTGCTTTCTGCTTAAGTTTGTTGTGTATTTGACTTGTAGTTTCTGACTGGGTCTCTGCCCCTGATGACCCTGAATCGAGGAAGAGAATTGAGGCGTTCCTAAGGCTGCCTGCTAGTAAGAGGTCCTGGCCCAAATGTATGAATCCTGATGACGACGACGATGACGTTATTGAAGTTGTTCCTCCTCCAGGGGAGGAAGGAGATGATGACGATGGAGGCGGTGAAAGTGACGACGAAGAAAGGTCTGTGGAGGAGGAGGTTAACCAAGAGGCTGTGTCTGGTCAAGATGAGAGGCTTGTAGGTGAAGTTGCTGGTGGGAGTGGTGCAGGTAGGTTTGACCAGACTCCCATCCATGTGACCCCATTGAGCTCCATACTGCCTAAGGTTGATGGTCAATCCAGCTTGCCTCCTCTGCGAATCCCGAGTGTAGGCCAGAGCTCTGTGCCTAGTGCTGTTACTGGTACTGATATATTCTCCCTGACTCATGAGTTGATACACTTACCCTTTCTTCGTAATACGTTCCCTGCTCTGTTCCCAGCTTCTGGATCAGGCAAAAAGTCTTTCCTTCCCATGGACACTATCGCTGCTAGGATTGCATTGGCTCGTGAGGCCGCGAAAACTGGGGGTAGCTGCTCTACACCTGTTGTGATTCAAGCTGCTCCTGCTTCTGAATCTTCCAAGAGGAAGGTGCCTGGGGTGTCTCAGACCAGGTCTTCCAGGGCGGCTGCCGAGTCTTCTGAACCCAGTCCTGACCAGAAGAAGAAGAAGAAGAAGTTACCTCAGATGAATCCTGTGCTTTCAATACCTCTGCACTCTCAAAATCAGTCTGAGTATGTCTCCTTGGGGAAATCCGTGAGTGAGAACTTTCTTTATTACATCCTCTTTCTTTGCCTTGGATCCTACGCGCTTGGCACATAAGATGGTGGGCTGTTGTGCCCAGGTTCGTATCCTTTCTTTCGTCTTTATTTTTGCTTAAATTTGTTTTTGGTATTGCTTTGACTTTCTGTTCTGTATTTGTAGTTGCTGATCATGTCTGCCAGTCTTGGTTCTACCGTGCCAATTCTGGAGAGTGGCAGGAGCAAGGCTGAGGCAGAAAACGAGACAGTCCGTTCTTCCCTCGAGGCTACCAAAAAGGAACTTGAGAGCGTTGGTTATCGTTGTGAGAGGTTGGCCACCATGAATAAGACTAACTTTGAGAGGGTCCAGCAGCAGGACATCCTTATTGCGGTCGACCCAGAAATTGAGGGACTCGGTGCGGCTAGTCGGCCACAATCACGGAACTTAGCGGACTTCGAGTGTGTTTTATACGCTTCGTACTCGTGTCGAAATGATGAATGCGATACGAAGAGCGTCTTTGCTTGGG
Source organism: Dianthus caryophyllus (assembly GCA_023091065.1). Lineage (NCBI taxonomy): Eukaryota > Viridiplantae > Streptophyta > Magnoliopsida > Caryophyllales > Caryophyllaceae > Dianthus > Dianthus caryophyllus. The sequence continues at coordinate 19,132,929 of CM041526.1, read as the reverse complement.
ATCTTTCTGCAGAGCTTGCTACTTTCAAACAGTTGTTTCCTGGGCAACCTATCTTGGAGCAGGCCGAGGTTACTTCGGCTGCACAGCCAGGTCCAGGGGATGCTGCTGGTCCTGATGCTGAGGTTGATGTTGCTGGGCCATCCAATGCTGTTCCAGCAGAAGAGAATGCTGAGAAGACCGGTGAGTCTGATGAATGAATCAATTGAACTCTGATTTTGTTATTGGTATTTTGAACAAACTTTGAATTTGCCAGGGGGGGAATGTCCCCTGTTATGCTTTGGTCTGTAAATATTTAAACTTTGCTTTTGGTTTGGACCTTGTTTCTGAACTCTGTTATCCATGGACAGGCATGGTTTGACCTTTGTCAACTTTTTGTTGGTTATGCTAGGTTATGTTATGCTTCATTTTGTTTATGTTATGTTTTGTTATGTCTTTTGTTATGATGCGCATATAATTTGTTGTGAATTTGTAAAGTAGCATGCATGCGTTTGAAAATTTAGGCGACTTACACTTTGGGGCTCCCTTAACGGACATTACTCCCTGTCCCGTTGGTGCAGTCGTACTGGGGCTGGAGCCCAAGGTTTTGTCTTTGTCTTTGCATTTGTCTTTGGTTCTGGTCTGGACCAGATGTGCATCTTGCTTTGTGCACGAGAAAAGAGGATCGGGGCGACCGTTGGCATCGACCAACGCCCTCACGCCTTCAGTCGGTCTGATTGTATAGGATAATTTGTAAAGGAGAAATTTTGAGTTTTGTGGATTACCAGATGTCTTGGTCCAGGACACTTTACATGTGATAGAGCTTGAGGTGGAGTGTGTTCCAAGGTCTTGGGATCATGTCTCCTTCCAGGGTCTGTAGTCTGTAGGAGCCCTTTCCTACTGCTGAATCAATAAGATATGGGCCTTCCCAAGTTGGGGCCAACTTGCCTGCAGCCTTGTCCTTTGTGTTCTGAAATACCTTTCTCAGGACCAGGTCTCCTGTCCTGAACATTCGTACCTTCACGTTCTTGTTGTAGCTTCTGGCCACAGATTGTTGGTATGCTGCTAACCTTACTGCTGCTTGATCCCTGAGCTCCTGGGCCGTGTCTAGACTGTCACACAAAAGCTTGTTATTCTCAGAAATTGTATTGAACCCATACCTGACCGTTGGGATGTGCACCTCCACTGGGAGTACAGCTTCGCATCCATAGACCATTGAATATGGAGTTTGCCCTGTAGCTCTCTTTGGTGTAGTCCTGTCTGCCCATAACACCAGTGGCAACTCTTCAACCCATCTCCCTCTTTTTTCCATCAGCTTTTTCTTGATGCAACTGATCACGATTTTGTTGCTGGACTCAGCCTGTCCATTTGCTTGGGGATACCTTGGTGCAGATGTTACCAAGTTGATGTTCCACTTTGTGCAGAAATCTCTGGTCTTGCTTCCCACAAATGCAAGTCCATTGTCACACACTATTTCTGAGGGGATCCCATACCTGCTGATGATGTTCTTCTTTATAAAAGCAATTACTTCTTTTTCTGTAACGTTTTTGTATGCATCTGCCTCTATCCACTTGGAAAAGTAATCTGTCATTGCAAGCATGAACACCTTCTGTCCTGGAGCCATTGGTAATTTGCCAACTAAGTCCATGCCCCATTTCATGAATGGCCATGGTGCAGATATGGAGTGCAGGTTCTGTGCAGGCTGATGTATTTCTGGACCATGCCTTTGACAGGCGTCACATTTTGTGGCATACTGGATGCTATCTGTTTTCATTGTGGGCCAGTAGTAGCCCATGCGTAGAATTTTGTTAACCATGCTTCTACCACCTGTATGGTTTCCACAATGTCCATCGTGTATTTCTGACGATCTTGTCTTGACTGGTCGGAGTTCTAGGCGTAGCAGTGCGGCCAGATTGAAGGATCTTCTGAATAGTGTGCCTTGAATGATTGTGTACCTGGACGCCTTGATTCTGAATGCTCTTGCCTCAATCTTGTCCTGTGGTAACTTGTTCTGGACCAGCCATTCGTAATATGGTTTGGTCCAACTCTGGGCTGCTTGAACTGTGTTCTGCAGAACTGGTTGCACTTTCTGGACTGCTGGCTCCAGGATGTGCACGATTGGTATACTGTCCAGAGTACCAGGTTCGAATGCTGATCCAATGTTGGCTAGAGCATCTGCCTGTACATTCTGATCTCTAGGGACTTGCTCAACCTCAATGTTAGTAAATTTTTGAAAAAGATTTTTAACCAAATCAAGATATGCAACCATCTTAGAATCCTTAGCAGCGTACGTACCATTGATTTGGTTTGCAACCAACAAAGAGTCTATTTTTACCTTCAGATTCTGGACCTTCATGTCCAGACATACATTTAGTCCGGTATCGATTGCCTCATACTCAGCTTCATTGTTGGTAGTCCTGAATTCACAGGATACAGCCTGTACTATCTTGTCCCCCTGTGGCGACTTCAAGACCACACCAAGTCCAGTACCCCTTATATTGGCTGAACCATCTGTCCCGGAGCTCCTGGTCTGCTTGTTTACGGTCGGATGGAAGATCTCTTTCGTTACCTGCTCTTCTAGTGTGGGAGTGAAGTCAGCCACAAAGTCTGCTAAAGCTTGTGATTTGATTGCTGTTCTGGGTTCGTAGGATAGATCATAGGTGCTCAACTTTACTGACCACTTTGACATACGACCTGAAAGTTCTGGTCTACATAGTACTGATCTCACAGGAACATTAGTACGAATGATAATATGATGCGCCTCAAAATATGGGCGCAACTTGGTACAGGCTACTGTTAAAGCTAGAACAAATTTTTCCAACACAGAATACCTGGTTTCAGCATCCAGAAGACTCTTACTTACATAATACACAGGATGTTGCTGACCATCTGGTTCTCTCACGATCGCACTTACGAAGTTTACATGCATGTGCACAGGACCAGTGACTCTCCTGGTTCAGGCTTGGACAAGAGTGGAGCTGATGATAGGTACACTTTCAAGTCCTGGAATGCTGCCTCATGTTCTGTCCCCCAGTTGAACTGCTTGTTCTTCCTCAGAAGATCATAGAATGGTTTGCACCTTTCAGAAGACCTAGAGATGAACACATTGTGCTGCTACTCTTCGGTCGACACGGGACGTCTTTTGAGTTCGGGGAGGCGTAAATTGATTATTCTTGAGATACATTACGGACTAGCTTCTATGCCTCTTTTTGTCACCATGTAACCTAGGAACTTTCCTGCAGTGACGCCAAAAGTGCATTTAGTAGGGTTTAATTTCATATTATACTTTTCCAGAATCTCGAACGCCTTTTCCAGGTCCGAATGTGATCTTGACTTTCTTTGACTTCACCACCATATCAACAATGTAGACCTCCATTGTATCTCCAATCTGGTCCTTGAACATCATGTTCACTAGCCTTTGATATGTTGCACCTGCATTCTTTAGTCCAAAAGGCATTGCCTTGTAGCAATAGATTCCCCTGCTGGTCATAAACGCTGTATGCTCCTGGTCTGGGGGGTGCATCCTGATCTGGTTGAATCCACTCGCTGCATCCATAAATGTTAGCACCTCATGTCCTGTGATAGCATCTACCATAGCATCTATATGGGGCAGTGGGAATGAATCTTTTGGGCACGCCTTGTTCAGGTCTGTGTAGTCCACGCATACTCTCCACTTGCCATTCTTTTTCTGGACCACTACTACGTTGGCCAACCAGTCTGGATACATTACTTCTTTGATCATGTCCATGTCCAGCAGTTTCTGTACCTCCTGGTTCACAATTTCATTACGTTCTGGTGCAAACTTCCTGCGCTTCTGTTTCACAGGCTTGAAACTTGGGTCAATATTTAACTTATGTGTAATAACATCACAACTTATACCAGTCATATCAAAATGGGACCAAGCGAAACAATGCTCTTTCTTCCTCAGAAAGTCAATTAGAACAGGTCTGATTACCTCTGGAGCGTCAGAACCAACCAGAACCTTCCTGTCAGGCCTTTCTTTAGTCAAAACAATTTCCTCTGTCTCCATACGTGGGACAGGATTCTCAACAGACCTGACAGGCTGCTTTAATTGCTACGCGAGGGACTTACCTGGGCTAGGAGGTTTGGGCGTCTGTAACACTCTGTCTTTGTCCGCTTCTCCTCATTCTTGTCCCCCACTTTGTCGGAATCTTTATGCACTGGTGGTACGTTGAAGGTACAGCCTTGAGGTTGTGGATCCAGGGTCGCCCTAGGATCACGTTGTATGAGGACAGGCAGTCTATGACGCAGAACTTCTCGAAAGAGGTGACCCCTTCCACATAGGTTGGTAGGGTGATCTCTCCCAGGCTGTGCTTAGTTTCTCCACTGAACCCTACCAAAACGCTGGACTTCTTGGTTACATCTGACTCTTTCAGCCCCATAGCTTCCAGCGCCTCCATCATGATGATGTTGACTGAACTGCCTCCATCTACCAGGACTCGTCTGACCATGCAGGTCCCTATCTGGACCTTGATCACCAGACCATCGTGGTGTGGCCCATGCACTCCTTGTAGGTCTGACTCATCAAACACAATCTCCTGGGCTGGACCTGCTTGTCCTGCTGGTGGCTGTTGCCTACTCTCCAGAGCCACACGCTTTGCAGCAGAATATGTTAGTCCACAAATATCTGAACCACCAGAAATAAATTTTACCTCATGTGTTGGCGGTGGTGGTGGAAGATCTCTGGGCTCATCTCTTTCATCTTTGTTCCTCCTGTTCCTGGGCAGGATATCTTTCAGATGACCGTTCTTTAGCAGATGAGCAATCTCCCTCCTGAGAGCTATGCAGTCTTCTGTGGTATGTCCAATGTCGTAGTGGTACTCACACCACTTGGTTGTGTCTCGCCTTGGATTCGGCTTCTCACTTGCTTTAGGCCATCTAACTGCCGAGCCTAGCTTGTCCAGCTTATTGATCAGGCCTGGCAAATCTACAGAAAAGCAATACTCTGAAACTGGAGGTGGAACCCTGGGTGCATCAGTCTGTTCATCCACGGCGTTCGCCTCCCTCCTGTTTGGTCTCTGATATGGGCGGGCTGTTGTTCTTTGTCTGCATTGGGTGGTGACTTTTCGCTCACCGCTCGGTCCTGGTATCTTGCCCTAAACTGCTGGTCCTCTTCTACCCTGATCTGGGCCAGAGCCTTAGCCTGCACATCCTCAAAGGTAGAACAGGGGTAGCGAGTTAGTTCAACATATAAATCAGAATCCCTTACCAAACCCTGCCTGAAGGCCTCAATGGCTGTGCCAATGTCACATCTGGGGATGGACACTTTCTCTTTGTTGAAGCGGTGCAAGAAGTCCCTTAGTGACTCGTTCTCATTCTGGACCACCCGGTACAGATCACTGGTCTGCTTCTCCAACAATCTGCTACTGGCGAACTGGATGTTGAAAAGGTTGATCAGCTCTGCAAAGGACTTGATGGTCTTGATTGGCAAGTTGATGTACCACTGAAGAGCTGGACCAGTCAAGGTTGAACCAAAGCTTTTGCACATGCAAGCCTCCCTCTTCTCTGCTGGGATAGGAACGTTGAACATCCTCTGCCTGTACTGAGCAACATGTTCCAGAGGATCAGCTGTCCCATCATAGAGCTTTAGGTTGGGCACTGTGTACTTCTTTGGCATCTCCACCATTGCAATGCAATCATCAAAGGGTGAATCAGAGTAGCATCCTGGGGTTGCTTCCTCTATAGGCGGTGGAAGCCCTGGAACCTTGCGCACCAACTCCGAGAGTTTCTGCATCTCCATCATCATGTACTGCATGACTTCGCCTGCACCAACTCCCTCTGGTATCTTTGGGTCTCCACTTCCTCCTGCAGTATTGTTCTCTGGATTCTCCTCCACATTGAGTGGGTCGCCTTTTGTGCCTTTTGACCCTACAGAAGAAAAAGTAGAAAAGTCAAGTTGCTTGATCACATCAGAAAATGGGGTACCTGGCGGGATCCTGGATCCTGAGGCTTTCTTCTGGACTGAGGTCTCCAGTTGTTTCTTTAGGACTGCCTCAGCCTCCTTCAGTCTTGCGGCCTCAGCCTTGGCTAGTTGCAATTCCTCCTGGAGCTTCTGCATGGCTTCTGCACTTGGATCTGCCATCTTTCACGTTGCTTGGACTTGTGCTGACTTGGAATATTTTGTAGGATTAATAAACTAGTATCCCCACAGACGGCGCCAATCTGTTCGGGGTGATTTTCTCACACGGTTCGATTTAGTGATTGTGGATCTACTAGTACTATCCTTTAAGTCGTATTTTGAGGTTATTTACGTAATTGAGTTTAAACGAATAGAAAGATAACAAAAATGGAACAAGACACACGATATGTTACGTGGGAAAAACCCTTAAATGTTAAGGGAAAAACCACGGGCGCCAAGCCAGGAGAGGATCTTCACTAGTTCAGGAATAATAGGTACAGAGTCTGGACCAACTGGTACAGGAAATAATAATAAAGACGTAAATTAAATATCAAGTGTTTGAGTGTTGTTGAATTGCGTTGAATGGAGTAAATTTGAGTAGTGTGTCTTGCGTTGGATAATGAATTATTCGTCCCCCTTCTCTCTGAATTCTACTCCTTTTATAGTGCTTCAGGGTCCAACGTCTCTTTCCCTGGTTGTAGGCAACCTCTTCCTTCTTCTTCTCCAGCGGTTCCTATCTTTCAGGCTTCAGTTACTGCTTCTTGACTTGGTCTCTCCAACGTTTACTTGTAGGGTTGCTGCTTCGTCTTTGGGCTTTCTTCTTTGATATTTACTTCTTTTGTTGGGCTTGGCCCATCTTGGCTTTTCCTCCCCTGACCTGCGCCTTTGTTATGTCTGCACCACCTGGCGCTGATTGTAAATCCTGGTCTAGACTGGAGATCCTGAAGTTCGTCTGGACCTGGCCGAAGGTTCTGGACCATCCTGCACAGGTCTGGACCAGCTTGGTTTTTTGGTCCCAACACTCCTCACGAGTTAAATACGTATATTTTTCAAACAAATACGCTCTTTACGAGTTACAAATCAAAAATACGTATACTCCTCACGAGTTAAATACGTATATTTTTCAAACAAATACGCTCTTTACGAGTTACAAATCAAAATACGTATACTCCTCACGAGTTAAATACGTATATTTTTCAAACAAATACGCTCTTTACGAGTTACAAATCAAAATACGTATACTCCTCACGAGTTAAATACGTATATTTTTCAAACAATTAGACTCTTTACGAGTTACAAATCAAAAATACGTATACTCCTCACGAGTTAGATACGTATATTTTTCAAAACATATACACTCTTTACGAGTTAGAATCAAAAATACGCATACTTTTTCAAAACACATACACTCTTTACGAGTTACAAATCAAAAATACGTATACTCCTCACGAGTTAGATACGTATATTTTTCAAAACATAGACACTCTTTACGAGTCACAAATCAAAATACGTATACTCCTCACGAGTAAATACGTATATTTTTCAAATGCATACACCTTTTACAAATCAAAAACAAAACTACGCACTTTCATTCTAATCAAAACGCAGGAACACGAATTCCTTCCGCAAACCAAGAACGCAGGCACCCATGCTTTCTACGAAAAAGAAAATCAAAGTCACAAATGTAGAAACAAGCACACAGCAGACACGCAAGACGCAGGAGACGGCCAAGTTATAAAACGCCATCAAATGATATGCAAACAACAGCAGGCCTGCAAGCCCTTAAACATGCAGGACCGTCATGTCCTTAAACATGCCGTCCCTTCCCGCATTCCCGACACTAAGTCCTCGTCTCTCCCCGAGACACATGCTTAGCGTCGCCAGATAGTATCGAGACTGTAATGGTCCGGATACTATCTTTTAAGTTTGACTTGCGCTTTAGTCCAAGCTCAGCCATACTGGGGGCTCTGTAGATACCCGTATCCGTACCCCCCAAAAAAAACAAACCCGATGACGAAAAGGACTTTTCATGCATGTTTTAAAATAAGACGAAACGGTACATAAGTGTCTAAAACATTTTAGTCATTTTTAACGTATTAATTTGAATTTGCATATTTCGTAAAAATGAAAATTAATTTAGTCATTTTAATCATAAGTCAACACAATACGCACAAGCGCGACACAAGGACACCTCACAAAAATGGCCCAAGAACACAAAAACGACCCAAACACACAAGAACGGCCCAAAACACGCATGAAGGCCCAAGCACCCGAAGCGGACCAAAATGCGTCCCGGATCACATTCTTACAAAACAAAATCTCACAATATCGTAAAATAATATATTACAATATTATTTTATGTCGAGCTAAAATCGGAAAACACGACGAAAAACCGAAGCACGAAACATGAAACACGAAAACCGAGCCAAAGAATCAACTTGTGCCAAGTTGATTGATCAACTTGCACCAAGTTGATGTGCCAAGCCTCCAAAGTCAAACAAACAACGAGAAATCAGCTTACACAACATGCTATACGAAATACGGCGCTACAAAACTGTCAGAAAAAGGGGTGAAAATCGCCATCTGGCGATTTTCATGAAAATCGCCAGTCCTCTAGCGATTTTCCCCCTCCTTTCTGACACACTGACGATTTTTCACTTAATCGTTGGTTCACTGGCGATTTTCTGAGCAACTATACATAAAACACGAAGCATTTGCTATAAATAGCAGCCCTTATTCGACTCAAATCATCATCAATTCTACATAACAACAACAATTCTAATCAATTCAATTCAACACTCATACTCGCATAAACCCTCTCGCACTTATAAATCTCCACTCTAAAAACCGTCTTTGCATTTCAAGGTAAAGAAATTTTACCTTCGGATTGGACGTTTGAGACTTATAGGGTTACCTTAACCCACCCCGATATTGGCATTAACGAACCCGTATTCGCAATACGATTGTAGTAATTCGAATCGAAAGATTCGTCTAAACCTCGCCAATATCGCATAAATAAACGACTCAAAATCACTAATTAAACACACACTTTTACATTATGCAAATTCTCGATTCATGCATTAAATTACGACTAAAACACGGATTCGACATTTAACTGTATCGTTTTAACTAGTCTCTTTAAACATGCAAAACCGAGGGTTTTATAAAATCTTAGAATTGAACACGAGTCGGAGAATAACGTTTATTTATTAATTCAAATACAATGAATTAGTAATTTTATGTATATTTCCTACAGCAAATCGTCATAGTTTTGACGGCTTACATTTATTTTACATATTTGTCGAGTCATATATTTGCATTTGTACGTAGCGTTGTGGATACCCATATCCGTATCCTCCCACTCAAAACCCTGTGATGTAACACGGACTTTTATTATGCATGTTTTAACGCTAACTTAAACGGTTCTAATAATGTCGAATTCATTTTGAGTCGTTTTGAATTGTTAAAATGATTTAGGTCGCTTCACATCACACTTAAATAAACGTTCATTTTGTCCATTTGGAGTCTAGCTTGGTCCACGTCCTGCTTCATTTGGCATGAGCTTCGCATTTGCACTATAATTAGCCCTTTTACATTAACAACGTCTAATTCAGCATTCCTAAATTCCTAAATTTAGGTCCGGCAGCTAAATCCCCATTTAGCCCCCTCTTACACAAAATGCAACTTCACGTCTTACCTTATTTCACAAAACACTACAAAATACACCTTTTTCATATTTTCGGGTCTCGGGCCCAAAATCGAGCCCAAACCCGGCCTTTGGCCCTCACTCCAAAGCCCTGAACATCATAAAATATCTCTGAAATATCCCAGCTCTTTTCTTGGCATGCAAGCTCGAGATTATACTGTATCTTTCAAAGATATTGCTCAACCGAAACTTGGTAAGCTGGCCTAGAACCTTACCCTCAAACCGCATAGCCTTATGCGTTTTGGTGGGTGAACCGCATAAGCCTATGCGGTTTGCCCCGGCAACCGCATAAGCCTATGCGGTTTGCCTGCCTGGTTTTATCCCCGTATTTCCTAATTTCTCCGAGGTTTTTAGTATATATACACCCCTATACCAGACCTCGAAACATAACTTTTTCACCAGAATTCACAGCATACACACAAATACACTCACAAAAGCCTCACGCACTCAAATCCTTGAGTTCAACACACCATTCCGTGTTGAATTCATCCTCCTTTTTAGTTCAAGAAGCGAAGCTCTGCAGATCTGAAGCGTCAGGACAAGGTAGGTACCGATCCACTTGGATCAAAGCTTTTTCTTATTTTTTATGGACTAACAAAGGAAACTACACTCTAGCGCCCCCCCGGCTTTGGCACCGAGCGCGCTTGCCTTCCAAGTGTTCTTATTAATTCAGGTACACTCCATATCCGATGACACGCCAAAGTCGCATAAGCAACCGACCTTTTAAAATAAACCAATGGACAATTGAACTTTATTTTAATTGCATGCATCTTGCACCTTCTTATTTTGCATTAAAATCAACTTAAACAATGAATTCGACCGTTAACTGAACCGTTTTCGTTAACAAGTTAAACATGCTAAACTGAGGGTTTTAATCAATCTTTTTGCATCTGCATCTGCATTCTTTTACAAACTTTTCGCACTTGTACGTAGCGATAACATTAGCTCAAATATCATCTTACTTGGATTGTTCTAGGTCAGTAGAGGCTATTTTTGCATAGGCTTTTCTAGAAAGTTTTCATAAATCATTATTTGAATTACTCTTTTTCTAAAGTACCCTCACCCCGAATCCAATCTGGTTTCACAACCTTAGATCTAGGGGTGTCGGCGTGCTCCAAAATCTAGGACATGTTTTTAGCTTAGAACATGGTAGCCGGTTCCTAATTTCCGCGATAATTAGGTGGCGACTGTAACACCCCGGCCCCAACTGAAGGCCGGAAGGTCACTCACGGTAGCTCGCCAGGCTGCGTACATCGCCCACAGACCAACACAGGCCCTTTCCAGCGCACTTTGTCCTCACTCGTGCGCATCCTGAGAACTTCCCAGGAGGTCACCCATCCTAAGACTACTCTCCAGGAAGCATGCTTAACTGAAGAGTTCTTAAGATGAGCCACCAGAAAAGAAGATGCATCTTGTTGATATGAGTAGTACTTACAATCCCTTTAAGCACTTTGTCACTTGAGCCAACACATGAACCTCTTCATCGGGGTACCCGGCCCGAATAACCTCGGACAACACCGGGTGTTACACACCACACTTGAAGAACGCAACGTCCTCGTTGCGCCTGGTAGCTACTTACAATATAGCATCCCAGAATCCTCCCCAGCTAGGTGCGTACCTGGCCAACAAGACACAGGATTCGACCACACGGTCGCCGGGTTGCTCTGATACCATTTGTAACACCCCGGCCCCAACTGAAGGCCGGAAGGTCACTCACGGTAGCTCGCCAGGCTGCGTACATCGCCCACAAACCAACACGGGTCCTTTCTAGCGCACTTTGTCCTCACTCGTGCACATCCTGAGAACTTCCCAGGAGGTCACCCATCCTAAGACTACTCTCCAGCAAGCACGCTTAACTGTAAAGTTCTTAAAGATGAGCCACCAGAAAAGAAGATGCATCTTGTTGATATGAGTAGCACTTACAATCCTTTTAAGCACTAGGTCACTTGAGCCAACACATGAACCTCTTCAACAGTACGGCCGAATAACCTCGGACAACAAGATTGTTACACACCGCTTGAAGAACGCAACGCCCTCGTTGCGCTGGTAGCTACTTACAATATAGCCTCCCAGAATCCTCCCCAGCTAGGTGCGTACCTAGGATTCGACCACACGGCTAGGTGCGTACCTAGGATTCGACCACACGGTCGCCGGGTTGCTCTGATACCATTTGTAACACCCCGGCCCCAACTGAAGGCCGGAACGTCACTCACGGTAGCTCGCCAGGCTGCGTACATCGCCCACAGACCAACACATGCCCTTTCCAGCGCACTTTGTCCTCACTCGAGCGCATCCTGAGAACTTCCCAGGAGGTCACCCATCCTAAGACTACTCTCCAGCAAGCACGCTTAACTGAAGAGTTCTTAAGATGAGCCACCAGAAAAGAAGATGCATCTTGTTGATATAAGTAGTACTTACAATCCTTTTAAGCACTTTGTCACTTGAGCCAACACATGAACCTCTTCATCGGGTTACCCGGCCCGAATAACCTCGGACAACACCGGGTTTTCAAAATAAAATAAAATACATTTTAAAAAGGGTTTTAAGAAAACAAAGAGTTTAAAACTAAAATCACGGTGGCGGAAACACCGTAGCCCGGATTATTACTCAAACGACTACTAAAAACAAAACAGAAAGTAAAGAGGGTAGGCCTTGAGGCCTAGCAAATATGGGGAGTAAATACCCCTTACAACCAAACCATTCAAAAGCTCAAAGACCGAAAAAAAGCCTAAAACAAAACCCAAAATACAAGTCCAAAAGTCTAATCAAAAGTCTAATCAAAACAACATCTCTTCTAAGGTAAAACACGGTCATATCCTCGCATCCTTCTCACTCAATCCCGTCTCGTGCAAACCTATAAAAAGAGAAGCAACAACCACAATCAGTGGGGAGTAACTAGGTGCTCCCCAGTCATATTTTAACATAACAAATGCAAACAACAACAAAGCAACAAGCTCACCTGGCCTACGGCCTAATACCAAAGTATAAATACATGAACAACAAATCATACAACAATAAAACAATGATACAAATACAAGCAACAAACACACGGCACAACCAAGGTTGTGACCAACCAAACTGAGCTCACACGACGATCCTTCTTCCAACTAATTGCGAGAGTAAGCGCGGAGAACTGGGTGAAGCAACAAGAATCACCCCGGGTGAAGCAACAAGAATCACCCAAACCCTATGGCGGAACAGCAACAAGAAGTTCCTCAATAATCACAAGTCTAAATTTGGCCAAATTCCACCGAGCAACAAGAATCGGTGGATTTACATAAATAACCATAGTCTCTAACCCTTCTGGTTGAGAACCCATGATAGCTCTAGCTAAACAACAAGAATAGCCGAGGGGACCATGAGCGGTATCCGTCCATCCTAGGACGTTGTATCTCCTCACACATGTGCCAGAACAGTACCCATGTGCAAACTTAACCCAAGAATAACCTGTTAACCTGTCAACCTGTCTCCAATACTCCAACACAACCATACAACCACAACATCCATACTCACACACACACACAAGTCACAATATCATCATAACCAACCATACATACGGAGTACAATAGGATCAACATGCTTTACAAGTCATATATTCAATTAACATGCTCATAATTCATTATTTAGTGATCAAACAACGCATAGACCGATTCATTTTAGCATAGTTAACATTATGAGACATGCCAAGACTCAAACAAGTGACCAACAAACCATCACACACACATGCAACACCACGGCCAGCCCACCTATACTCGGCCAACACACACCACAACCCATTTTCATGCAATACGCTCGATACTCATGCGATCCATAAACAATTCATGTGATTGACTCAATTAAACACATTCAAACACTTCTAGACTTAATCAAATCATCACAACTCATGGTTAAACTTAGGTGATTCAAACAAACTTCAAAGATTAACATGATTAAGCCAAAACGAGAAGAAAAACAAGGAGAACAAGGAGCAAGGGCTTCGGCCCTCACCCCAAACATACGGCCAACATACAACATCACACCAATTCGTTTGTTTATCGATTTACAAGCATGTTTAGTGATAAAGTATGAGAACTAAGCAATCAATGATGACAATATGACAACCCCTAGTATGAGGCCAATGATTCTTGCATGATTTCATGAGTAAACATCAACCAAACAACATAACAACAAAGTAAACAACACACACATGACAAGCAAGGCCTCATACATGCTAAAATATAACTAGATCACACCTAGTTACCTTTATCAAGATCCACTCCTTGCTTTGATTAGGAGATAATAGGATATTATAGTGCCTTGATCAAAAAGCTATCCAAAACCCTAAACCCAACCCGTGCAAAGGGGTTTCAGCTCGGTCCAGGGTGAACCGGTCCAGGCTGGCTTCTGAAAATTTGGCAGTTGCGACGGCGTCGAAAAAATACGCAGTTTAGCCTTTTGAATCACCTGAATCGGAGTTCGTATGAGGAAAATACACCGTTTTTAGCTAAATTACTCCGCATTTAAGTTCCGACTACAGAGTAGCATATCCACGCGACAAGAGAACCAATTTTCTCGAGCTAAAAGAAATGAGGAAATCAAGAGAAATAAATTACGAATATAAATAAGACCAATAATAAATATTAGGAAAAGTCGGGGTGTTACAGCGACTCCAAATAGTTCTTAAAGGTTTTTCTAACTTAATCTTTTTAACTTAATCCGCCCTTACGCAAGACGCCGAGTTGGGTCCCTCGTCCGGTCCCGGGTTCCACAGTTTGGCGACTCCGCTGGGGAGATTTTATTTTTAAAACTTAAAACTAGCTTTTTCTTTTTAAAAATAAAGTGGTGAAACTTGAAAGCCTTGAACAATCCATGTATACATATTTGAGCTATGCACATTCGTTTAGAGTTCATTCCTTTTGGAATCTAGGCACCCTTTGCACCCTTGAGAGGTAGTTCCAACACGCAGGCTTGTCCACTCGATAAAGCACGTGCAGGACTAACTTTCCTCTCTACCCTCCACGGCTTGCCGTAAACGGCTATCTCGACCGCCCCAGTGCTCCCTTTAGAAAACCTATCGCTCCGGCGTAAGGAAATAAAGGGGTTAAGTATCTGCCAAAGCGTACCCGAGGTAGTTGGAGGTGTACCCGACTGACCCTTTCACCCTTTGAGTCAAACGTACCAGTTCGATGTAACACCCCGTGTTATTTTAACACAATTTGATAAAAGAATTTAATTCCTTAAATTAAATTCATCCTTTTTCCATATAATAAAAATGCGTCTGAATTTTTTTCGCCAGATAATACTAAATTTCCTAAGAACAAATTTAAAAATTTTGAAAAATAAAATTTGTTGTATTATCTTTAGAATTGAAAAAGAAACACATTTCAAAATTTTATAAAAATCAACACAAAATTTATATCGCCTTTCAAATTTCAAAAATGTTAAGTTATGTTTACTATTCATAAAAATAAAAGTAAAACCTTTTATTCATAAAATTCAATTTGGAACATTTTTCATTTTCAAAATTAAAATGGACACTTATACTTTTCTCGGCTTTGAAATTCAAGTCAACGATTTCAAACACGCAAATCAAGGTCAAGTATCTTATCCTCTTCCACTTTCTTTTTATTTTTCAAAAAGTAAACTTAACATCAAAAATATAATCATTTTGATTATTTTTAATAAATCATATTATATTAATATCTAATTACTATTTCATTTCTATTAAACTAGCTTTTTTCTAAATTGTCGAAATTATAAGTTGCAACTAATTTAAATTGAATAAATTTTTGACGGCTAAATATAATTCTTTAAATCTAAAACATTCAACGAAAAAAATAAATATTTCGACCTAGGAAATTTTTATTCAAAATTTCGAGGATTTAAACTCAATTTTTGTTTTTAGTACCTTTCGAAAATTTATTTTATTTTTATTTCCGATTTTATTTTAAAACACTATTTTAAGATCATATCTTTTATTTTGAAACCTTTCGCGATCGCACAAATCGAAAATATAGAGAAATGAAAATCGAGCCCGAAAAATTGGCTTTTGACTTTTGGACACCTTAGTCAAAATTCTATCCTCTTCCATTTTTACTTACACAAAACTAATTTTTCTTACAACTTTAATTTTGTCACCATCATTTTTACTCTGTATTAAAAATTTAAAGTTATTACTTAATAATAATACATAAATACAAATACAATACTACTACTTTAATATTACCATTTTCATTTCCGTCACTTTTAAATATTTTCTTAAGTAGTAAATAAAATATTTTAGTCTTAGAATTCAAAAGTAGAAATATTTCAAAAATCGTCAAACGCGCACACATTAACTTTTATCGCTTTTGGCGCCCGACTTTTTAAAACTGATTAATTTCGTGAAAAACATTTTAAAACATCAAAGAGACATTTTTAATGCCAAATAGTGATGAGCACACTCTAGTTTGCCACTTGTGAATTTTGTTCCCTAATTTAATTAAATTAAACATTATTTTCTAAATAAATCAACTTTAATATCTAATTCATTTAACATAATTTTTGTACAACTTTTTCCACAAGTTTTAAGGACCAAAATGAGCACCTAAACCTCCAAAATGTCGTGGCTAAGCACCCCATTTTTCTCTCATTTATTTCTTCCATTTTTCTTACAAAAACAATTAAAATAAAACCCTAATATTATCTCTAATAATTCCTAAGTGTTTCTAAGTTCTTTAGATGGGTTTTAGGAGCTAACTTGCATGGTTTATTTGGGTGAAGATAATGGGTTTTATGGCAAAAAGGCTACAATTACACCTAGTGTACCAAGCCTTTTGGTACATTACCAATGAGGAGCTTCCACGTGGATCTTCTAAATAAAAAAAAAAAAAAAATAATAATAATAATTATGGGTGATTAAGTTTTCTCTATTTTAATTAGTTTTAAATTAAAATTTTAAACTAATTCAAACTTTTCATAAAATCATCCATATTCAATTTATGATTCTACAACTTCCTTATTTATTTACTTTAGTTTTAGAAACCGAAATACTTTTTTTTTTTTTTTTTTTTTTTTTTTTTTTTTGAAAAATCTTATTTTTGATAATTTTTATAATAACATAGAAAAAAAATTCAATTTTTTTAGATTTTATTGTGATGAGTTTATATCGTCTTCATGTTCTAATCCACTATGTGGTCATATTTTTTTAATTGAAATTAGGGTTTAAACGTGATTTTTTTTAATTTCGGATTATTTGTTTTAATTAAAGAAATATAATTGAGGAAAAATATGGTTTTGGAAAATAAAATTAATTAAAATAAATTAGGGTTGTACTTTTCCAGAATAATAAATTAGGTTAACAAAATTAATGATTTATGTTACCAATTAATTAAGTAAATATTGATTTAATATAAAAAAATTTGGCGCAATATTATTAATTATTTTTGGCGCTAATGGAGTATTAACTAAGGCGCCTAAACATTCCAAATCGATTTTTCAGCATTTTTTGTGGGCCTACTAATCCATGTGGCGTCATTTCATTAGGTGTGTACCAACCCTCATTGTACACCTAGTGTACATGTAGCCGCTTCCGTTTTATGGGTGAAGATTTTCCGATCTAAAATTTATTTTAGATCCACGACGATTAACATCCAATATAAGGTGACTAACTATATCTCATATTAGCCTCTTTGAAAATTAATTTGATTTTTATTATAAGTTTTATGAGTATGATTCTTATGTTAAAATATGTTAAACATCACTTGTATGCACTTGTATGATATGTGAAGTATAATAAAATGATAATAAATAAGTAATATTGATAATAGTTAAGTTGTAGTAATATGTGCATATGTGTAGTTAATTTATTTTTGAGCATTTTTAATTATGATTCATATGATTTTTATGTTTAGTTATGTTTTAGTTATGTTGTAGTTATATATAAAAATTATGTTAAGTATTAACAATGAGTTTAAAGTGATTAAAACTCGAAAACAAAATTTATGTACCCATAATACTTCCTCACGGCATTTCTCTATTTTTTGCCTAAATTTTCACTTTTAATTTTTTGTAAATAATATGTAGTGTTAAGTTAGTTAAAATGGATGCTATCATGTAAAAAAAATTAAATTAGGAAAATAAATTATAAGTTGTTAAAATCAAAAATGGTGTTGTTGATGTTCTTTAAATGTTCATGTGTGTTCTTCATTTCTTACTCACTTTGATTTTGTTTTAGTTTATGTTTGTTAATAATTTGTGTTTATGTTTAGTTATTGTTTTATATATTGTTAGTATTATGATATAAAACAACTTAAAACATTATAAATCAATAAGATTAAAAAGTTAGAAATTTAAAGTGTTGAAAAACACTATTCATAAATGAAAATGAAATTTTTTTAGTTTAAATCGTTTTAGTATAATTAGAATAATTAAAATATAAAGACTTTAAGCTAAAAACCGATAAAAATTGAAAAATGAAAATTTGAGAAACACCACCTGTTAGGCCCAAAATACCCACATGGGCCCAAGGAACAAAACAAAGGCCCAAGTCAAGGAGAGGAAAATGGTCAACAAAAGTCAAAGCCCAGAGTCGGTCTTGGTCAACGAAAGTCAAGGTCAAGGTCTGGTGGGCCAAGGTCAAGCAAGGTCCAAGTGTGGTAAAGCCCAAGCGAGGAAGAGGCAAAGTAACGTTGAAGGAGGAATGAACCTGGACAACAAAACAAGTCAATACCAGCTCAGCTATAATGAAGGTAGCAGTTACATTCAGCTCAGGCGTTACAGGAGAGAAATGTGGAGGGAGTTAATGGCTGGCGAGAATCAAGGAGCATTAACGACCAAATATGACCGTTGTGTGAAGCTTATAAAAGGAAGGAAGCATAGTCATTGGAGACTACTGAAGAATTACCTAAAATACTACACTTAAACACTCTAAAATCTCAGATTATTACTCGGAATTCTGTACTTCTAGTCTGCAAGTTCTGTACGTTCTGAGCGTTCTGTCCGAATTATAGTACAATTCCTCTCCTGGCTTGGTGCCCGTGGTTTTTCCCTTACTTCTAAGGGTTTTTCCCACGTAAACAATATTGTGTGTCCTTTCCTCTTTTGCGTAGTTTTACTTTACACTATTTCCGACACATATAATCAACCACGATATTCAAAAATACTTAATAAGGATAATACTAATAAACCTAAAATACTAATACGATTAGAGTGAGAAAATCACCCCGAACAGTTTGGCGCCGTCTGTGGGGATATTAGTTTATTAATCCACAAAAAACCTTCTTTATATCTACAAAACAACCCTCACACACTCAGGGAATCAGAGATGGCGGATCAGCACAATGAAGTTCTCCAAAGAACTCCAGTGCAGAGTCGAGCAAAGCCAGCAGATGCGCTCAAAGCCCAAAGAGATCGCATTGGCACCAAAGAAGTCGCAAAGAAATGCTCAGCAGAGGTCGTGACGCTCAAAAGAGGCCGAGGCAGAGCTGAAGAAGCAATTGGACATAACATCCAAAGCAAAGGCTTCAAGATCTCGGATCCAACCAGGTACGCCTATCTCTGATGTGATTAAGCGAATTGACTTCTCTATTTTCTCTTCTGGTGCAGGATCATCCAAGACACCACGGGTAAATGCTGCTGGAAATGCCGCTGGAGGTGATCTTGAAGAGGATGCTGCTGGAGGTGATCCAGAACAACCAGAGCAGCCGGAGGATCCAGAGGCAATAACAGCAGCCCAGGTGATGCAGTATATGATGCACGAAATGGGAAAACTGTCAGAGTTGGTGCGCAAAGTTCCAGGACTTCCACCCCCAATAGAGACAGCTACGCCTGAGTGCTATGCAGATTCTCCCTTTGATGATTGTATAGCAATGGTGGAAATGCCAAAGAAGTTCACTCCGCCGAATCTGAAGCTCTATGATGGGACAACAGACCCTCAGGAGCACGTGGCTCAGTACAGGCAGCGCATGTTCAATGCTGCCATTCCCATGGAGAAACGTGAAGCGTGTATGTGCAAAAGTTTTGGATCAACGCTGACTGGACCAGCCCTGCAGTGGTACATCAACCTCCCCATCAGGAGTATCAGGACCTTTGCAGAGCTGATCAACCTGTTCAACGTTCAGTTCGCCAGCAGTAGAATGCTAGAGAAGCAGACCAGTGATCTATACAGGATCATCCAGGAGGAGGGCGAGTCGTTCAGAGACTTCCTACACCGTTTCAATAAGGAGAAAGTGTCCATCCCACGATGCGACATCGGAACAGCAATTGAGGCCTTCAGGCAAGGTCTGGTAAGGGATTCTACCCTTTATATTGAACTGACCCGTTACCCCTGTTCTACCTTTGAAGATGTGCAGGCCAAGACGTTAGCCCAGATCAGGGTAGAAGAAGACCAACTGTTCAGGTCACGCTACCAGGACAACGACAGGACTTCACGCAAAGCACCAGCCCAGCGTGGGAACAACAGGCCAGCTCCGTACCAGAGACCAGCCAGGAAAGAGACTAATGCTGTGGAGGAGCAAACAGAGCAGCCCAGGATACCTCCACCAGTATCAGAGTACTGCTTCTCAGTAGACTCCTCTGGGCTCCTTTGCAAACTGGACAAATTAGGAGCAGCAGTCAGGTGGCCCAAGGCGAACGAGAAACCGAACCCCAGGAGAGATACAACCAAGTGGTGCGAATATCATTCAGATATTGGCCATACAACAGAGGAATGTATAGCTCTAAGGAGGGAGGTGGCTCATTTGCTCAAGAATGGATACCTGAAAGATATCCTGCCTGGAAGTAAACGGTCAAAGGAGGAACGTGAACAGCCTAAGGATCAACCACCCCCCTTGACTCACGAGGTAAAATTTATTTCTAGTGGTTCTGATATATGTGGGCTAACCTATTCTGCTGCCAAGCGTGTAGCTGTGGAGAACAGGCAGCGACTCCCGGCAGGCCAGCCAGAGTCTATCCTGCCTGTCACCTTTGACGAGTCAGATCTGGAGGGAGTGCATGGACCTCATCATGATGGGCTAGTGATCAAGCTGCAGATTGGGACCTGTCTGGTCAGACGAGTCCTGGTGGATGGTGGCAGTTCTGTCAATTTCATAATGATGAGTGCGCTGGAATGAATGGGGCTGAAAGAGTCAGACGTAACGAAGAGGTCCAGCGTCTTGGTTGGCTTCAGCGGAGAAACAAAGCATAGCCTGGGAGAGATCACTTTGCCAACGTACGTTGAAGGGGTGAGCTCGTTTGAGAAGTTCTGTGTCATAGATTCTTTGTCCTCATACAACGTCATCTTGGGTCGTCCCTGGATCCACAACCTCAAGGCGGTACCTTCCACATATCATCAATGTGTCAAGATCCCAACCAAGTGGGGGACAGTAACGGTAAGGGGCGAGCAACAGACCGCCCAGGAGTGTTACAGGACAGCCCTGAAACCCTCCAGCCCAGGTAAGTCCCTAGCATAGCAATTAAAGCAGCCTGTCAGGAATGTCGAAAATCCTGTCCCCTGCATGGAGACAGATGAAGTGGTTTTAACGCAGGACAGACCTGACAGGAAAGTTCTGATTGGCTCTGATGCTCCAGAGATAATCAGGCCTGCCTTGATTGACTTCCTAAAGAGTAAGGAGCACTGTTTTGCCTGGTCCCATCGTGATATGACTGGGATCAGCCCTGATGTTATTTCTCATAAGTTGAATATTGACCCTCGTATCAAGCCTGTCAAGCAGAAACGCAGGAAATTCGCTCCAGAACGGAATGAGATTGTGAACGAAGAGGTGCAGAAGCTGCTGGACATGGACATGATAAAAGAAGTAATGTATCCTGAGTGGCTGGCAAACGTGGTCGTGGTACAGAGAAAGAACGGAAAATAGAGAGTCTGTGTGGACTACACAGATCTGAACAAGGTGTTCGGGGTGATTTTCTCACACGGTTCGATTATGTAATTGTGGATCTACTAGTACTATCCTTTAAGTTAAATGGTGGTTTATGTGATTGAATTTAGACGTAAAAGAAGATGACAAAAACAAGACAAGACACACGATATGGTTACGTGGGAAAAACCCTTAAATGTTAAGGGAAAAACCACGGGCGCCAAGCCAGGAGAGGATCTTCACTAGTTCAGGAATATTAGGTACAGAGTCTGGACCAAATGGTACAGAATACAATAAAGACGTAAAACAATTATGAAGTGTTTGTTTGCTTGAGAATTGCGTTGAGTGTAGTGTAAATGAGCGGTGTGTCTTCTGATGTCTTCCTCTTCTGAAATCTACTCCTTATATAGTGTCCTTGGGCTCAACGTTCGTTTCCCCCTTTGTAGCCAACTTCTCCAACATTCTCTCTAGCGGTTTCTATCTTCATGGCTTCTGTTTCTGCATGCTTGACTAAGTCCACCAACGTCCACTTCTAGGGTTGCTGCGTCTTTGGGCTTTCCTCTTCAATGTTTACTTCTTTTGTTGGGCTTGGCCCATCTTGACTTTTCCTCTCCTGACCTGCACCTTTGTTTTGTCTGCATGCAGTGCGGTGTTGGTCAGACGCTCGCCCCGATCATGGATCTGCAGACTGCCCAAGCCTGGCCAAGGGTCCTGGACCAGCTTGGGTTTTTGGTCCCAACAGTTTGTCCCCCATCTCCTTGCCCTACAGTCCTAAACTGTGGGGTGAGGAGATGCTTCTGTCCTTCATCCTGGTTCAGGACTGTGCCTGGTCCAGATTCCTTCTGTTTTGCTGTGCCTTTGGTCCTGAGACCTGAACCCTGTAATTAATGAAGTAGTTGGCTTTTCGTGGGGAAGTGCGCCCTATTTTGGCGCTCAATGTACTGCGCACGTCATGTCATGGGTAATATCACATCTCTTCGCGCGTTTATTTTTGTAAAGATCCATCCAACTTCCTTTTTGTCTTCTCTATATACCCTAGTTTTTGTTTTGTTTCTCTCTCTAACTCATTCCTTAGATTTCCTTTGTTTTGCATCTAAAAACCCACGAAAAACCCCCAAATCGATTTGCAAAAAACCCTAGCTTTCTTCACTCCAACCATGGCACGCAACGATGTTGGCCCTTCTACTGCTGTTTCTTACACCCATGGTGACTCCACTTTTCAAGCTACTGACTTGATCAAAGATGTCAACATCTTCCCCAACTTGCTTGCCCAAGGGGCCGTGGCGAGGCTCAAAAGGGAAGGTAAAATCCCAGAAAGTGCTGAGGTTTGGGCCCTAGAAACGAGAGACGTCAGGGTAGATTGGGTTAGCCCTGGTTGGTTTTCAATTTTTGAATCATCCTTCAAGTTTGGTGCAACTTTTCCGCTCTGTCCACTGATGAGCGCTTTCTTGGGCACCGTTCAAGTGCCGCCTTGTCAAGTCATGCCTTCTGTCTGGCGATTGATCCACGGGATCGATTCCCTCTGCCGGAGGTACGGGGTTGAGATTCAGCTTGCCGACATTAGGAATACTTACCGCTTGCGTATGTATAAGAAGAAGAGAGTTCATTTCCGTTTGAGGGACAGATGCTCGCATCTCTTGACCCGCTCAGATGTGGGTGATGAGAGTAATTGGACCATCTACTATATGTTCATCCGGAGCAACACTTTGGGCCCACATGTCTGGGCGCCTGAGTTCTCTTTGAAGGGGACTGGTATGTCCCTTGAACTTTCGAATTTGTGTCTACTTTGTTTTTGCATGTGTCTTTTGTTTAGGTTTTGTTGTGGATTTGTTTTGCAGTTTCTGACTGGGTCCCTACCCTCGACGATCCTGAATCAAAGAAGAGGATTCAGGCGTTCCTGGATCTGCCCGCTGACAAGAGGGCCTGGCCCAAGTGTATGCGTCCTGATGACGATGATGATGACGTTGTTGAAGTGAATCCTGCCCCTGAGCAGCACGCTGGTGATGGTGGAGAGTCTGAGGAGGATGAGGAGGAGTCTGAAGATGAGGAAGAGGCTGTACCCGAGGAGGGTGAAAAGTCTGTGAGTGGGCTCGCTGATGGTAGCAGTACAGGTCACTTTGACCAAACTCCCATTCATGTGACCCCATTGACTTCTATACTGCCTGGGACTGGTGGCCATTCCACTCTGCCCCCTTTGCGAATCCCTGGCATAGGCCAAAGTTCCGTGCCTAGCGCCGCTACTGGTACTAACATATTCTCTTTGGTTCACGAACTGATACATCTCCCGCTCCTTCGTAATCTGTTCCCTGTAATGTTTCCAGCTTCTGGGTCCAACAAGAAGACTTTCCTGCCCATGGATGCTATCGCTGCACGGATTGCCCAGGCTCGTGAAGCCGCGAAGTCTGGTGGTAGCTCTAGCCCTGCTGCGAGTCTGGTGGCCCCTGCTTCTGAGTCTTCCAAGAGGAAGGCGCCAGAAGGGGTTTAGACCAGGTCCACCAAAGTGGTTGCTGAATCTCCTGCACAAACCCCTGACCAGAAAAAGAGGAAGAAAATGAAGCTACCTCAAATGAATCCTGTGCTGTCTGTTCCTCTGCACTCTCAGAGCCAATCTGAGTATGTTTCCTTGGGGAAGTCCCTGAGCGAGAACTTTGCTACTCTGTCTTCTGCACCTGCTGCCTTGGATCCTACGCGCTTGGCGCACAAGATGGTGGGCTGTTGTGCTCAGGTTTGTATCCTTTCTTACGTTTTTGTTTTTGCCCAAATTTGCTTTTGGTATTGCTTTGACTTTCTGTTCTGTATCTGTAGTTGCTGGTCATGTCTGCCAGTCTTGGTTCCACGGTGCCAGTTCTAGAGAGTGGTAGAGGTAAGGCTGAGGTTCAAAATGAAGCACTTCGTTCCTCCCTTGAGATTACCAAGAAAGAGCTTGAGAGTGTGAGCTACCGCTGTGAGAGGATGGCCACCTTGAACAAGACCAACTTTGAGAGGATCCAGCAGCAGGATACCCTTATTGCAAAGCTGACCCAGGAGATTGAGGGACTTAGGGCTGAAGCTAGTCAGCACAATGCAGTCTTGGCAGACTCGAGCGTGTTTTACACGCTTCGTACTCGTGTCGAAATGATGAATGCCAGCCCTGAAGAACGTGCTGCTTGGGATCTTTCTGCAGAGCTTGCTACCTTCAAACAGCTATTTCCTGGGCAGCCCATTCTGGAACAAGCAGTAGTTACCTCGGTACCGCGGCTGGTCCATGGGATCTTCTTTGGGCCTAGTGGGGTTGATGTTCTTTGGGGCATCTGTCTTTGATCTGCGGAGAGAATATTGAGAAGACAGGTAAATCTGACGATGGTACCAACTGAATATGTTTATGAAGGTTGTTTATGTTTTTTGAACAGTATTTTGAATTTGCCAGGGGGGGATGTCCCTTGTGGATATTTTGCCTGTAAGTACTTAGACTTTGTTTTTGGTTTGAACTTTGTTTTTGGATCCATGCATAGGCATGGTTTGACTTTTTAGGCTCTGACTCTTGTCAACCTTTTATGTTATGCTATGCTATGTTATGTTTTGTTATGTCTTTTGCTATGATGCGCATACAATCTGTTGTGAGTCTGTCTAGTAGCATGCATGCGTTTGATAATTTAGGCGACTTACACTTTGGGGCTCCCTTAACGGACATTACTCCCTGTCCCGTTGGTGCAGTCGTTCTGGGGCTGGAGCCCAAGTTTTTGTCTTTGTCTTTGTATTCGTTTTTTGGTTCTGGCCTGGTCTGGTCCAGATATCTGTACGGCTTTGTCTGCATAGAAAAGAGGGTCAGGACTGACCGTTGGCGTTAGCCAACGGCCCTCCGACGCTCAAGTTAGTACAGTTATACAGGATAATTTGTAAAGGAAAAGTTTTGAGTTTTGTGGATTACCAGATGTCTTGGTCCAGACCACCTTACATATGATAGAGCTTGAGGTGGAGTGTATTCCAAGGTCTTGGAATCATGTCTCCTTCCAGAGTCTGTAGTCTGTAGGAACCCTTCCCTACTGCTGAATCAATAAGGTATGGGCCTTCCCAAGTTGGGGCCAACTTGCCTGCAGCCTTGTCCTTTGTGTTCTGAAATACCTTTCTCAGGACCAAGTCTCATGTCCTGAACATTCGTACCTTTACGTTTTTGTTGTAGCTTCTGGCCACAAATTGTTGGTATGCTGCCAACCTTACTGCTGCTAAGTCTCTGAGCTCCTGGGCTGTATCTAGGCTGTCACAAAGTAACTTGTCATTCTCAGAAATTGTGTTTAGTACATACCTGATTATTGGAACGTGCACTTCCACGGGGAGTACTGCTTCACATCCGTAGACCATTGAGTATGGAGTTTGCCCCGTAGCTCTCTTTGGTGTACTCCTGTCTGCCCACAATACCAGTGGCAACTCTTCAACCCATCTCCCTCGTTTCTCCATCAGCTTCTTCTTGATACAGCTGATCACGATCTTGTTGCTGGACTCAGCCTGTCCATTTGCTTGGGGATACCTTGGTGCAGATGTTACCAAGTTGATGTTCCACTTTGTGCAGAAATCTCTGGTCTTGCTTCCCACGAATGCAAGTCCATTGTCACACACTATTTCTGAGGGGATCCCATACCTGCTGATGATGTTCTTTTTTATGAAAGCAATTACTTCCTTTTCTGTAACGTTTTTGTAAGCATCTGCCTCTATCCACTTGGAGAAGTAATCTGTCATTGCAAGCATGAACACCTTCTGTCCTGGTGCCATTGGTAGTTTGCCAACTAAGTCCATGCCCCATTTCATGAATGGCCATGGTGCAGATATTGAGTGCAGGTTCTGTGCAGGCTGATGTATCTCTGGACCATGCCTTTGACAGGCGTCACATTTTGTGGCGTATTGGATGCTATCTGTTTTCATTGTGGGCCAGTAGTAGCCCATGCGTAGAATTTTGTTAACCATGCTTCTACCACCTGTATGATTTCCACAATGTCCATCGTGTATTTACGATAGTCTTGTCGACTGGTCGGAGTTCTAAGCGGCCTTGCAGGCCGATTGAAGGACCTTCTGAATAGTGCGCCTTGTATGATTGTATATCTGGACGCCTTGATTCTGAACGCTCTTGCCTTAATCTTGTCATGTGGTAACTTGTTCTGGACCAGCCATTCGTAATATGGTTTGGTCCAGCTCTGGGCTGCTTGAACTGTGTTCTGCAGGACTGGCTGCACCTTCTGGACTGCTGGCTCCAGGATGTGAACAATTGGTATACTGTCCAGAGCATGAGGTTCAAATGCTGACCCAATGTTGGCTAGAGCATATGCCTGCACATTCTGATCTCTAGGGACTTGCTCAACCTCAATGTTAGTAAATTTTTGAAAAAGATTTTTAACCAAATCAAGATATGCAATCATTTTAGAATCCTTAGCAGCGTACGTACCATTGATTTGGTTTGCAACCAACAAAGAGTCTATTTTTACCTTTAGATTCTGGACCTTCATGTCCAGACATACATTTAGTCCAGCTATTAGTGCCTCATACTCAGCTTCATTGTTGGTAGTCCTGAATTCACAAGATACAGCCTGTACTATCTTGTCCCCCTGTGGCGACTTCAAGACCACACCTAGTCCAGTACCCCTAATATTGGCTGAACCATCTGTCCAGAGTTCCCAGATCTGTTGTTTCTGGTCCAGATGAAAGATCTCCTTTGACACCTGCTCTTCTAGTGTGGGAGTGAAGTCAGCCACAAAGTCTGCTAATGCTTGAGATTTGATTGCTGTTCTGGGCTCATAAGACAAGTCATAGGTGCTCAATTTGACTGACCACTTGGACATACGACCTGAAAGTTCTGGTCTACACAGCACTGATCTCACAGGAACATTAGTACGAATGATAATATGATGTGCCTCAAAATATGGGCGCAACTTGGTACAGGCAACTGTTAAAGCCAAAACAAATTTTTCCAATACAGAATACCTAGTCTCAGCATCCAGAAGACTCTTACTTACATAATACACAGGATGTTGTTGTCCATCTGGTTCTCTCACCAGGACTGCACTTACACAAAGCTTACATGCAGGCAGTGCAGGACCAAAGACTCCTGGTTACGGCTTAGACAGGAGTGGGGCGATGATAGTACGCCAGGTCCTGGAATGCTTTCTCATGCTCTGTCCCCCAGTTGAACTGCTTGTTCTTCCTCAGAAGATCATAGAATGGCTTGCACCTTTCAGAAGACCTAGAGATGAACCTGTTCGGCCGCTACTCTTCCAAATACCTTACGGGCGTCTTTCGAAGTTCGGGGTGGTCAGAATTGATTATTGCTGAGATCTGCTCTGGACTAGCCTCTATGCCTCTTTTTGTCACCATGTAACCTAAGAACTTTCCTGCAGTGACGCCAAAAGTGCATTTAGTAGGGTTTAATTTCATATTATACTTTTCCAGAATCTCAAACGCTTTTTCCAGGTCCAGGATATGATCCTCAGCTTTCTTTGACTTCACCACCATATCATCAATGTAGACCTCCATTGTATCTCCAATCTGTTCCTTGAACATCATGTTCACCAGCCTTTGATATGTTGCACCTGCATTCTTTAGTCTAAAAGGCATTGCCTTGTAGCAATAGATTCCCCTGCTGGTCATGAACGCTGTATTCTCCTGGTCTGGGGGGGTGCATCCTGATCTGGTTGAACCCACTTGCTGCATCCATAAATGTTAGTACCTCATGTCCAGCAGTGGCATCCACCATAGCATCTATATGAGGCAGTGGAAATGAATCCTTTGGGCACGCCTTGTTTAGGTCTGTGTAGTCCACGCATACTCTCCACTTGCCATTCTTTTTCTGGACCACAACTACATTTGCCAACCAATCTGGGTACATCACTTCTTTAATCATGTCCATGTCCAGCAGTTTCTGTACCTCCTGGTTCACAATCTCATTACGCTCTGGTGCAAACTTCCTGCGCTTCTGTTTCACAGGCTTAAAACTTGGATCAATATTTAACTTATGCGTAATAACATCAGAATTTATACCAGTCATATCAAAATGGGACCAAGCGAAACAATGCTTTCTTCCTCAGAAAGTCAATTAGAGCAGGTCTGATTACCTCTGGAGCATCAGAACCAACCAGAACCTTCCTGTCAGGTCTCTCCTTTGACAAAACAATCTCCTCTGTCTCCATGCGTGGGACAGGATTTTCAACAGACCTGACAGGCTGCTTTAATTGCTATGCGAGGGACTTACCTGGGCTAGGAGGTTTCAGGGCTGTCCTGTAACACTCCTGTGCAGTCTGCTGCTCTCCTCTGACCGTTGCTGTCCCCCACTTTGTTGGAATCTTGATGCACTGGTGGTACGTTGAAGGTACAGCCTTGAGGTTGTGGATCCAGGGTCGCCCTAGGATCACGTTGTATGAGGACAGGCAATCTATCACGCAGAACTTCTCGAAAGAGGTGACTCCTTCCACGTAGGTTGGCAGCGTGATCTCTCCCAAGCTGTGCTTTGTTTCTCCACTGAATCCTACCAGGACGCTGGACTTCTTCGTTACATCTGACTCTTTCAGCCCCATAGCTTCCAGCGCCTCCATCATGATGATGTTGACTGAGCTGCCTCCATCTACCAGGATTCGTCTGACCATGCAGGTCCCAATCTGGATCTTGATCACCAGCCCATCGTGGTGCGGCCCATGCACTCCTTGTAGGTCTGACTCATCAAACACAATCTCCTGGGCTGGACCTGTTTGTCCTGCTGGGGGCTGTTGCCTGTTCTCCAGAGCCACACGCTTTGCAGCAGAATATGTTAGTCCACAAATATCTGAACCACCAGAGATGAATTTAACCTCATGGGTTGGTGGTGGTGGTGGAAGATCTCTGGGCTCATCTCTTTCATCCCTGTTCCTTCTGTTCCTGGGCAAGATATCCTTCAGGTGTCCATTCTTTAGTAGATGAGCTATCTCCCTCCTGAGAGCTATGCAGTCCTCTGTGGTATGTCCAATATCATAATGGTACTCACACCACTTGGTCGTGTCCCGCCTTGGATTCGGCTTCTCACTTGCTTTTGGCCATCTGACTGCTGAGCCCAACTTGTCCAGCTTGTTGATCAGACCTGGCAAATCTACGGAAAAACAATACTCTGAAACTGGAGGTGGAACCCTGGGTGCATCAGTCTGTTCATCCACGGCGTTTGCCTCCCTTCTGTTTGGCCTCTGGTATGGACTAGGCCTGCTGCTGCTGTGCCGCTGGGTGGTGACTTTTCGCTCAGCCCTGCCCTGGTCCTGATACCGTACCCTGAACTGCTGGTCCTCTTCTACCCTGATCTGGGCCAGAGCCTTAGCCTGCACATCCTCAAAGGTAGAACAAGGGTAGCGAGTTAGTTCAACATAAAGATCAGAATCTCTTACCAAACCTTGCCTGTAGGCCTCAATGGCCGTGCCAATGTCACATCTAGGGATGGACACTTTCTCCTTGTTGAAGCGGTGCAAGAAGTCCCTCAGAGACTCGTTCTCGTTCTGGACGACCGGTACAGATCACTGGTCTGCTTCTCCAACAATCTGCTGCTGGCGAACTGGACATTGAAAAGGTTGATCAGCTCCGCAAAGGACTTGATGGTCTTTATTGGCAGGTTGATGTACCACTGGAGAGCTGGACCAGTCAAGGTTGAACCAAAGCTTTTGCACATGCAAGCCTCCCTCTTCTCTGCCGGGATAGGAACGTTGAACATCCTCTGCCTGTACTGAGCAACATGTTCCAGAGGATCAGCTGTCCCATCATAGAGCTTCAGGTTAGGCGCTGTGTACTTCTTTGGCATCTCCACCATTGCAATGCAATCATCGAAGGGTGAATCAGAATAGTATCCTGGGGTTGCTTCCTCTATGGGTGGTGGAACCCCTGGAACCTTGCGCACCAAATCCGAGAGTTTCTGCATCTCCACCATCATGTACTGCATGACCTGGCCTGCACTAACTCCTTCTGGTGTCTTTGGGTCTCCACTTCCACCTGCACCATTGTTCTCTGGATCTTCCTCCACATTGAGTGGGTCGCCTTTTGATCCTTTTGACCCTGCAGAAGAGAAAGTAGAGAAGTCAAGTTGCTTGATCACATCAGAAAATGGTGTACCTGGTGGGATCCTGGATCCTGAGGCTTTCTTCTAAGCAGAGGTCTCTAGCTGCTTCTTCAGGACTGCCTCAGCCTCTTTCAGCCTTGCTGCCTCAGCCTTGGCATCCTCCGCTGCTTTCTTGGCCTGTTCTGCAACTTGCTTGGCTTGCTGCGATTCCTCCTGGAGCTTGAGCATGGCTTCTGCACTTGGGTCTGCCATCTTTCACGCTGGTTGATCTTGTTGATATGGAGAATTTTGTAGGATTAATAAACTAGTATCCCCACAGACGGCGCCAATCTGTTCGGGGTGATTTTCTCACACGGTTCGATTATGTAATTGTAGATCTACTAGTACTATCCTTTAAGTTAAATGGTGGTTTATGTGATTGAATTTAGACGTAAAAGAAGATGACAAAAACAAGACAAGACACACGATATGGTTACGTGGGAAAAACCCTTAAATGTAAAGGGAAAAACCACGGGCGCCAAGCCAGGAGAGGATCTTCACTAGTTCAGGAATATTAGGTACAGAGTCTGGACCAACTGGTACAGAATACAATAAAGACGTAAAACAATTATGAAGTGTTTGTTTGCTTGAGAATTGCGTTGAGTGTAGTGTAAATGAGCGGTGTGTCTTCTGATGTCTTCCTCTTCTGAAATCTACTCCTTATATAGTGTCCTTGGGCTCAACGTTCGTTTCCCCCTTTGTAGCCAACTTCTCCAACATTCTCTCTAGCGGTTCCTATCTTCATGGCTTCTGTTTCTGCATGCTTGACTAAGTCCACCAACGTCCACTTCTAGGGTTGCTGCGTCTTTGGGCTTTCCTCTTCAATGTTTACTTCTTTTGTTGGGCTTGGCCCATCTTGACTTTTCCTCTCCTGACCTGCACCTTTGTTTTGTCTGTACAGTCTGGTGTTGGCTGTACGTTCTGGCCCTGATCATGGATCCTGTACCTGTCCAAGCCTGGCCAAGGGTCCTGGACCAGCTTGGGTTTTTGGTCCCAACACAAGGCGTGTCCGAAAGATTGCTTTCCTCTGCCCCACGTAGATGCCATGGTGGATGCAACAGCGGGGCACGAAGTCTTGACCTTCATGGATGCAGCAAGTGGATTCAATCAGATCAGGATGCACCCTCCAGACCAGGAAGACACAGCGTTCATGACCACCAGAGGGACCTACTGCTACAAAGCTATGCCCTTTGGTCTGAAGAATGCAGGTGCAATGTACCAGAGGCTGGTCAACATGATGTTCAAAGATCAGATTGGGGACATCATGGAAGTCTACATTGACGACATGGTGGTCAAGTCAAAGAAAGCTGAAGATCATATTCGTGACTTGGCTGTGGCATTTGAAATCCTTGAAAAATGTAATATGAAGTTACAGCCTACTAAATGTACGTTTGGTGTGACCGCAGGAAAGTTTTTAGGGTACATGGTAACAAAAAGAGGAATAGAGGCCAGCCCAGAACAGATAAAGGCAGTCATGAACTTGGCGTCCTCCCAGAACGCGAAGGATGTACAGAAACTAACAGGCAGGGTAGCAGCTCTGAACAGGTTTATCTCCAGGTCTTCAGAAAGATGCAG
Source organism: Dianthus caryophyllus (assembly GCA_023091065.1). Taxonomy (NCBI): domain Eukaryota; kingdom Viridiplantae; phylum Streptophyta; class Magnoliopsida; order Caryophyllales; family Caryophyllaceae; genus Dianthus; species Dianthus caryophyllus. The sequence continues at coordinate 19,100,872 of CM041526.1, read as the reverse complement.
ACCATTCTATGATATGCTAAGGAAAAATAAAAAGTTTGCATGGGAAGACGAGCACGAAAAAGCATTTCAGGAGTTAAAGAGTTACTTGTCATCAGCTCCATTGTTGTCAAAGCCTGAACCTGGAGAGCCGCTGGTAGTCTACTTGTCTGTGACGGAGTTTTCTGTAAGTGCTGTCCTGATCAGGGAGCCTGAGGGGGAGCAGCATCCTGTGTATTATGTAAGTAAAAGTCTTTTGAATGCTGAAACCAGGTACACAGTTCTGGAAAAATTTGTTTTAGCACTAACAGTAGCATGTACCAAGTTGCGTCCTTAATTTGAATCCCATCATGTTATTGTACGCACTAATGTTCCTGTCAAGTCTGTGTTGTGTAAGCCAGAACTTTCAGGAAGGATGTCTAAGTGGTCAGTAAAGTTGAGTACGTATGATATATCCTATGAGCCCAGGACAGCGATCAAGTCCCAGGCCTTAGCAGATTTTGTGGCTGATTTCACTCCCACACTAAACGAGCAGGCTGCAAAGGAGGTATTACAACTAACAGCGGACCAGGGTGTATGGGAACTCTGGACAGATGGTTCAGCCAATGTCAGGGGGACAGGATTAGGTGTGGTCCTGAAATCGCCACAGGGGGACAAGATAGTCCAGGCAATGTCATGTACGTTCAGCACTACCAACAACGAGGCTGAGTATGAAGCCTTGGTCGCAGGTCTGAACGTGTGTCTGGATATGGGTGTACGAGATGTGAAGGTAAAGTTAGATTCTTTGCTGGTGACCAACCAGATCAATGGTATGTATGCGGCTAAGGATAGTAAGATAGTAGCTTACCTTGATTTGGTAAAATCAATTTTTGAAAAATTTAATAGTTTTACTGTTGAGCAAGTACCCAGGGATCAGAACGTGCAGGCTGATGCTCTGGCCATCATAGGTTCAGCTTTTGAACCACAAACGATGGATAGCATTCCTATCATACATATCCTGGAACCAGCCATACAGAAGATGCAATACCGCTGTAACACAAGATGTGCAAATTTCAGAGTCGAAAACCATATTATGAGTGGTTACTCCACGACAAATTACCTGATAACAAAATTGAAGCTAGAGCATTCAAAATCAAAGCCTCTAGATATACAATTATCCAAGGCGTACTGTTCAAAAGGTCTTCCAATGGACTCTATCTTCGGTGCTTGGAACCTGATCAGGTCAGGACAGTCATGTCAGAAGTCCATGATGGGCAATGTGGAAACCACACAGGTGGTAGAAGTTTGGCAAACAAGGTCTTGCGAATGGGTTACTATTGGCCAACCTTGAAGTTGGATTGTGCACAGTATACACTAAAGTGTGACGCCTGCCAGAAGCATGCTCCAGTCATCCATCAGCCCTCACAGGAGTTACACTCCATCTCAGCTCCGTGGCCATTCATGAAATGGGGTATGGACATAGTTGGGAAGCTACCAGTAGCTCCAGGTCAGAAGGTCTACATGCTAGCCATGACTGACTATTTCTCAAAGTGGATAGAAGCAGATTCGTACAAAAACGTGACTGAGAAGGAGGTGATAGCTTTCATCAAGAAGAACATCATTAGCAGGTATGAGATTCCTTCAGAGATTGTATGTGACAATGGACTGCAGTTTGTGGGAAACAAAACTATGGACTATTGCAAGCAGTGGAACATAAACCTGGTAACTTCAGCACCATGATATCCACAAGCAAACGGCCAGGCTGAGTCTAGCAACAAGATAGTCATCAACTGTATAAAGAAGAAGCTGATGGAGAAGCGAGGAAGGTGGGCTGAGGAGCTACCTCTGGTGTTGTGGGCTGACAGAACCACACCAAAGAGGGCTACAGGACAGACTCCGTATTAAATGGTCTACGGCTGTGAGGCAGTCCTACCAGTTGAAGTACAAGTGCCAACCACCAGGTATGGTCTAAACACGGTTACGGAAAATTCAGACTTACTGTGTGATAGTCTTGATACAGTTCAGGAGTTGAGGGATCAGGCGGCCATAAGATTGGCTGCATACCAGCAATCAGTGGCTAAGAGTTACAACAAGAACGTCAGACTACGAATGTTCAGGACAGGAGATCTTGTCCTGAGAAAGGTATTCCAGAACACACAGGACAAGGCAGCAGGAAAGCTAGCACCTACATGGGAAGGACCTTACCTCATCGACTCAGCGGTGGGTAAGGGATCATACAGGCTGCAGACCCTGGATGGCAAGATGATTCCAAGGGCCTGGAACGCGTTACATCTTAGATTATACCATATGTAAAGTTACTACACCCAACAAGCACAAACATAGGTAAGACATTCATATTCTAACTTCAATTGATTTCCTATTTTTATCAAAATCATTACTGACTTGAGCGTCGGAGGGCCGTTGGCTAAACGCCAACGGTCAGTCCTGACCCACATCTGTGCTGACAGGCTAGGCAGAGCAGACCTCCAGAACAGACAAGCAGAGCAGATCAGCGCAGTATACGACAAAACAGACTAACAAACCAAATACAAAGAAAGGCTTCAGCCCCTGAACGACTGCAAAAACGGGACAGGGATGTAATGTCCGTGAAGAGAACTCCAAGGTGTGGTCGCCTAAACTTTCTAAACGCATGCATGCTACATAACAAAGTCAAAACAAATTTGTGCGCACCAAAACAAACGCAAAACAAACACAAATAACATAAGCAGTCATACCATTACCAAAAGAAGTTCACCATGGCTACCTATAGTGGATGTTATGACAAAAGTCTAAAGACCAAAATAAAGTTATTTACAAACCAAAAAACGAGGGGCATACCCCCCGGCAAATTGTCTTCCAAAACAAACCAAGAACAAGTTCAGATTGACAATAACAAATTTTAATTTTCAGCCCCTGGGGCTGTCTCACCTTTCTCTTCTCGCCGCTTTGTCTCTGCAGGGTATCACGACGCTGTTCCTGGTCCTCTGCTACTGGGCCGGCCGAGGAAACTTCACCTTCATCCATGAATTCACTTGGAAACATCCCCTTGAATGTCTCCAGCTCAGTCTCCAGATCCCACTTAGCTCGATCCTCAGGATGTGCGCTCATCATGTCAATCCTGGTCCTAAGGGTCCAGTAGGCACTCAGGTCATTAACTTCCTGGGCGTGCTTGGCCTGCTGTTCCCTCAGCATCTTCAGCTCAGCAGTCAGCTTCATGTTGATGGTCTCCAAGTCAAGACACCTGTTCATGTTACTTTCCGCCATGAGTCTGTACTTGTCCATGGCCTTCCTGAGTGTCTCCACCTCACCCCTGAAAGTTTCCATCGTATCATGAGCCATCTTGTGCTGACTTTCAGCGTTCAGGCGACGAGCTTCGAGACTGGGTACACGACAGCCCAGGTTAGCTGCCAGGTTCACCATCTAAGGGAAGAAGAAATCAAGAGTTAGCATTGGAAGTAACTGAAACAGGTAAGTATAGCAGCACAGGGTTGTATCTTGTACCTGAACAGCGCAAGTGGAAAGTTGGCGAGAAAGGGTGACAGGGTCAGAATGATCCAGCACTGCAGGATGTAGGGAGGCGAAGTTCTCCATCAAGTTCTTTGCAACAGCAGCATCAGGGCTCAGGTACTCAGACAGTAGGGGGATGCGAAGTTCACCAGTTGTGGGGGCAGTATTCTCCACCTTCATCTTCTTCTTCATGTCAGGACTGGAGGCAGGCGTAGCACAGCAACTGCTCTGTGGCCACTTCCTTTTGTCAAGAGCGGCAGTGACTTTCTGGCCAGAGATCTTCAGATCTGCACGTGCCCTGGCGATCCTGGCCTGAACCTCGTCCATTGCTGGACGAGTACTACCAGCAAGCCAAGGGACTACAAAAGGCAAAGGCAATGTAAAGAACAGACAAATACAAAACAAATGTTCATGTAAAAACCAAAAGTTGAATAAAGTTACAATTTTGCTTACCTTTAGAAGACCCAGAGCTTCCACCAGGCACAGGTTTGGAACACCTGATCTGGGGACGAGCTCTGGTCGCCCTCATTTCAGGCAGAGGCGGCGCAGAACTCACAGGAGGTATGTTCAGAGGCTCACTATCAGTGACCTCCACACTGTCCTCCGCCTCGGATCCCTGATCTCCTATCACAGGCGCCGGAATAGGCTCTAGGCCCAGACAAGTAGGCCATGCTCTTTCCCCTTCAGCCAGGCTCAGAAAGGCATCAATTCTCTTTGCAGAAGCAGCGTCATCAGGATGTGAAGCCCAATCAGAAACTGGATACACAAACGAAACAAAAATCAAGATCCACAAACCAAAAAAACAGATCTGAAAAAGAAAGTTAAGCAAAAACCTTACTTGCTCCCTTCACAACAAATTCTGGGGCTTCAAACCCAGATCCTATGCTGTCACTCTTCACAAACATGAAGAATGACGCCCAGCCTTTGTCATCCCCAGTGTCCATCTTGACAATCAAGGGTGGACAACCGTCTCTGACCCTCAGGAGTATCCTGTTCTTTTTGTGAGTGCGAAGATGGTAGCAGTTGCGCAAATCACGGAGCTGAAACTCAAGGTGGTGTTTTTTGCAAACAGCGTCAATAGCGTGGATTAACTTCCACGTCGAAGGCATGACTTGACAAGGAGGGACTTGTAAAGTCTTCAAGAATTCCGCCATCAATGGACAAAAGGGTAAGGAGGCTCCAAATCGAAACGCGACCTCGTACATCGCGAACCAACCTGGACAAGTCCAGTCAGCCATGACCACATCTTCAGCGGGGCTCCATACGACGGCAGTTGTTGGAAGTTTTCCTTCCGCTTTTAGTCGATCGCCGATAAGGTTGTCGAGATGATTTCGTTTCCCAACAGCGTCAGGAATCAGATCTGTAGCAACAAAGGTGTGACCATCGTGGGTGATGGAAGTTTGAGCCATTGGAAAGCTAAGGATTTTTGACGGTTTTTTGGAAAGGTTGAAGAAGAAGGAGGGGGGAGTTTTTAGGGAAAGGTTTTCTGATTTTGTTTGAAATGTAAAAATGACAAAATGGGTGTTGGAGCTAGTGTCCTCCACAGTTAGTGTGATTAATTTATTAAATTTCTTACAGGATCACAAAGGATACTTGTATTTAAAATCAGCTGATTAACGTATATCGGTAACGGTTGGCTTGCTAGAAAGTTTGACGTTATCACATACAGATGGCAGAATCACCGGTCCTTACCTGGTCACCCCTATAGGACGATTTTATGAAATGTAATTTGATTACATTGATGCCTTAATTATATCTAAACAGTTAGTAAATTGGAAATAAATTAGTGGGTGAGCTGAATTAAATGTTAAATCAGCTAGATGAGCTGAATTAAGTGTTAATTCACATGTGTATAATAGTTATGAGCTACATTTATATTATAAATATATTTGATATTTATAGTTAAAATGATGCTATAAGTTATGTTATTTAATCTATTGTATTATACGATAATCAATTAATTAAATACATATTATACATATGATTTTACATGTATTGTACATATAAGATACTAAAAACAAAATACACACAACACACATTTCAAATGTGTTGTGTGTTATGTATGTATTCATGTAGTTTTTAGTTTGTTTATTTAGTGATAATAGGTGGTTAATAGTTGGTTATTTACTACTCACCATCACTTAAATAACTTCCCCCCCACTAACTAAGAAACTACCCACTAAACACACTAATAAACTCACTAATCTACTCATAAGATGAGAAGAAAAATTGGTGGTGATATATGTGTGTGTGTCGTGTATATTGAGAGAAAATAGAGAGAATTTGTCTCATATTTTTCACTCACCATATTTCCTAAACACTTCATATATTATTTGTAATATAAACTTTGTTTTTCTAGCATAAACTCAAGGCATTTCATATAACGTTTTGGGTGCAATCGTTAAGAGATATTCTGCGTTGAATATTGGTTTTACAAACGTAATTTGGGTACGTTTTTAGGAGGTTCTTAGGCCTTTCATCGAAGTTTTGAAAGGTTATCTCTATTCTATTGTAATTCATATTACTATCATTTTGCATAATCTTGGGCATGTTAATACGATTAACATTTTTAGTAGCAATATCGTGTTTCATATTTCTACAAGTGGTATCAGAGCGTTAGGCTCAAAATGATTTTAATATGGATTAAAATTGAAAAATAAAATCGTTTATTTGTTCTAAATACCTCACGGCATTTTTTTTATTATATTCGAATTTTTTTTTTTTTTTTTTGTTTAATTTAATTATTTTAAATTGTTAGAATAATTAAGTTAAATTGATATGCAAATTTGTTATATGTAAATATTTTGATATGATCATTATTTAAGATATATAACACTAAATTTTGGTTTAAATATGATTAAAATCAAAATAATATGATTATATGATAATTATAAAGTTTATTATATGATAATAAAATTTTGTGATGTAATTTATGAAATTATATTGATATCAACTTATTTTGCATATATAGTATGTTTCGAAATTTTTTATATATATATATATACATGTCATTTTTTGTTGTTAAATATGATTTAATAAAAAATAATTGTTTATATATATATGTATAAATATTATTTTGGCCGAGACAATTAATAAAAAAAATTGTTTTTGTTATTTTTATTTGTATTGGCCGAAATACATTACATTGAGTTAATATGATTAATTTATTTTTTTATTATTTGAATTGTCAAATTGTTTTTGTTTTAAAAATGTCTTATTTTATTGTCATAAAATTGTTTATGATTTGTGAGTGTATATGATGTCATTCATTTTAAGATAGTTTAAAATGATCATTGAATTGATTCATTATATAAGATATGTTGAATTAATTTCTAATTATCAATTTATGTATGACATGATTGATTTTTATGTCAATGAGTGAATTTTTATGAAAAATTTCACTTAAACATATTTTTAGTAGGTGGTTTGTGTTTTTCATGCATTCGGATGTATGAAATCTATTTTAGTTGATGAATGCATTTATATTTGATTGCGTTTTATATCTAGTGTGGCCTTAGTTTTTATTGCATTTTCGTCATGATGGAAATGTGATTTTGGGATTTTCATATCTCTACCTTGTAATTTTCTTTTATCCTAGATTATTTGTAAATAGGATTTACAATGTAATAGCTAGTGGTACAAGAAGAGGAGATTGAAGGTTTGCCATTCCTTTTGGTGATCCAAGACGGAGGTTTTGGAGCCTTGCTTTTGGAGTTAGGGTCTTTTCTTTCAAGGATTCCAATTTGTATTTTATAGGGTCCAATTTGATTGGATTCCGCTTTGTACTATTTTTGATAGGCCACACTAGGTTTTATGTGCTTGTTTTATTTATGTTTTTCGTCATATTCCGCCTAAAATCAAACCACCTATATAGATGAATATTGATTCATTCCCACGTGTTAGTTAAAATAGTTATAACATATGATGTTTTAACCTTTTGATTTAAACATATGATGTTTTAACAAGTCATCGTTCACTTAGACTCACCTATATTGTTCACTTAAATGAGTTTTTAATGGATGATGAGATCTCACTCTTAATCTTTTAAAATTGAGACATAGTCTTTCTAAATCGAATCATTATGAATCCCTTGTTCGTCGGTGGGCATATAGGACCTGTTGTTAAATCCATATGTACCCCTTCTACCTTGGGTAAGTAGTTGTTGTCGATGTTAGTTGAACTCAACATTTGGTTTTCACTAATATGTGAGAATTGAAATGGACTATCAATAAATTTGAGAAATTTATGAACCAAGAGTTTTTAAAAGTTAAAAATTAGTCAAATGGTTGACTTATCGATTTATTGAAATTTGAGTCTTGGAATCTTTTATATAATTCTTGAGTGGGATCAATTATATAAATGTTCTTAGTTTATTTACATGTTTTAAATAGACGCTTTAAATTTGATGATTGCTTATGTTTGCTTTATCTTCTTATATTGTAGATATATTTGTTGCTATTTCTGCTTTATTATGGCTGATAATATCGCTACCCCTACTTCTAGTGCCGTCTTGACTAGGGAGTCATGGTTGCGTTCTTTTATGGACCATGTCTCCTACAACCAAAACTACCGTCTCAAGTCAGATGGTAGTAACTTCACCGAATGGGAGGCAGCATTAAAGAATGCTGCCATCGCAGACGGAAAGCTGAAGTATCTCATGGAGCCAATTCCGGCTGAACCTACTGCTAGATCTGGAGCTCAACGAACTGCATACGATGAGTTTGTAAAAGAAGCGGGTGCGATTAAGAACGTACTCATATATGCAATGGATTCACATTTGCAACGTCGCTTCATTTCCCAAGGTGCAAATCGCATTTTCACCTCGCTGACTAATGAATTCTCGCAAGCTCCGAGAATTGTTAGGTATGATGCAGTTGTACGCTTCTTTGAGGCTAAGCTGCAAAGGGGCCAACCTGTTAGCGCCCATATGCTTAATATGATTGAGAATGTGGAGAAATTAGACGCTCTTGGTTGCAAGATTGAAGAGTCAATCATTGTTGATCGTATCCTACACTCTCTTCATGATGGATTCACTCAGTTTAGGGTGAATTACAACATGAATGATATGAAGAAGAGTCTTCACGAACTTCATTCTCTACTTGTGCAAGCTGAGAAAGATCTTAATTTGAGTGGGAGTCACAAGAAAGATGTTCCTGTGATACAGTCTAAGGGAAAGAGAAAGGCACCTGCTGCCTCGAATGCTAAGCGACCACAGTTCAAGAAGAAAGGTCAGCCTAAACCCAAGAGTGGTCCTGGGGAGTCAAGTCACTCAAAAGGCAAGAAGAGCAAAGAAAAGGAGGGAAAATGTCACCATTGCCAACAGTCTGGGCATTGGAGAAGGAATTGTCCTAAGTACCTCGAGGACATAAAAGCTGGACGTGCGACAGCTCAAGGTATGTCGTCTAATATTCACATGATAGAAATTAATCATGCGAGTTCCTCTGTTTGGGTATTCGATACTGGATGTGGTTCTCACATTTGTAATCACTTGCAGGGCCTCCGGGACGTAAGACGTCTGGCTAAAGGCGATGTTGATTTACGTGTTGGGAATGGAGCAAAGGTTGCTGCTGTTTCTGTAGGAACTTACATCTTGTTTTTACCTAGTGGTTTGGAGCTTTGTTTGGATAATTGTTATTATGTTCCTAGTTTGTCGAAGAACATTATTTCCGTTAACATGTTGGATGTTTATGGTTTTTCATTTATTATTAAGAACAATTGTTGTACTTTTTCTTTAAATGATGTTGTTTATGGTAAAGCGTTTTCCATGAATGGTATTTATGTTCTAGATCAAACGCAAGAAATATATCATGTGGATAATAAAAAGGCTAAATTAGGTGATAAAGATCAAACGTATTTATGGCATTGTCGAATGGGACACATAAATGAAAAACGAGTAAAGAAACTCATTAAGAATGGGATTATTTCACCATTTGGCTATGAATCATTTGGTACTTCTGAATCATGTCTCATTGGAAAGATGACTCGTATATCTTTTAAAGGTATTGGAATGCGAGCCAGTGACTTACTAGGACTAATACATACCGATGTATGTGGCCCAATGTCTGTCACAGCACGAGATGGCTATAGATATTTCATCACTTTTACTGATGATTTAAGTAGATATGGGTATGTCTATTTAATGAAACATAAAAGTGAATCTTTTGAGAAATTCAAGGAGTTTCAAAATAAGGTTGAGAACCAATTAGATAGAAAAATAAAGGCATTACGATCAGATCGTGGTGGTGACTATTTATCTAATGAATTTGATCAACACCTAAAGGATTGTGGCATTGTTCACAATTAACTCCACCTGGAACACCACAATTGAATGGTGTGTCCGAACGGAGAAATCGAACCTTGTTAGACATGGTTCGTTCCATGATGAGTCACACGGTTTTACCAGATTCATTGTGGGGGTTTGCTCTAAATTCTGCTGCACTCATTCTAAACAGAAGTCCGACTAAAGCGACTGACAAAACCCCATATGAGATGTGGAAAGGAAAAGTTCCTGATTTGTCTTTTATTCGGGTTTGGGGATGTGAGGCTTACGTTAAGTGGAGACCTGACGATAAGCTAGGCCCACGATCGGTCAAAACATACTTTGTGGGATATCCAAAAGGAATGTTTGGTCATTACTTTTATTCACCTACTGAACAACGAGTCTTTGTTGCAGCTAGTGCTAAATTCTTAGAGAAAGAGTTTATCACGAATAATCAAAGTAATAGGGTTTTTGAGTTGTCAGAAATCTCGTAACTGCATTAATCGCACAAGTGATGGAGGAAGATATTCCTTCAACTTCCACTGCAGTAGCTATTCCTGCGGAACCTAGGAGGTCGAGCCGGATCTCTTATCCTCCGGATCGATACATTGGTATCGTTGAAGAAGGAAATAGAGATGATTTATTACTTCTTGAAAGTAATGAACCGACTACCTACAAAGGTGCAATGACTAGTTCTGACTCAAAGCTATGGCTTGAAGCCATGCATTCCGAGATAGACTCCATTTACGAGAACGAAGTATGGGATCTGGTTGATTTGCCCGAAAAGGTGAGACCTCTTAAGTGCAAATGGATTTATAAGATAAAACGTTCACTAGGTGGACAACCAGATGTCTATAAAGCACGACTCGTTGCAAAAGGTTTCACCCAAGTGCAAGGTTTACATTACGATGATATCTTTGCACCTGTCGTCATGCTTCGATCTATCCGGATTATCTTAGCGATTGCTGCATTTCATGATTTTGAAATATGGCAAATGGATGTGAAGACCGCCTTCTTAAATGGTTATTTAGACGAGGAATTGTACATGGTACAACCCGAAGGCTTCACGGATCCAAAATATCCTATGAAAGTATGCAAACTTAAGCGTTCCATTTATGGACTTAAGCAAGCATCGAGGAGTTGGAATCATCGATTGGACCAAGTGATTAAACAATATGGTTTTAAACGATCAGTCGAGGAACCATGTTTATATGTCAAATCAAGTGGGAGCTATGTTGCATTCCTAGTTTTGTATGTAGATGACATACTGTTAATAGGGAATCACATTCCTATGCTCTCTTCTGTAAAAGAATGGTTAAAGAATCATTTTCTGATGAAAGACTTAGGTGAGGCACAGAGAATACTCGGTATTCAAATCTATAGAGAGAGATCCAAGAGAAGGTTGGCGTTAAGTCAAGAATCTTATATAGATAAAATTCTTGAGAGGTTCAGTATGACGAACTCAAAAAGGGGTAATCTTCCGATGGTTCATGGGGTGCATTTAAGTAAGACTCAGTCACCTAAATCACCAGAAGAAGTAGAACGCATGAATCGAATTCCATACGCTTCGGCCGTAGGATCGATTATGTATGCTATGATGTGTACACGTCCAGACGTGGCATTCGCACTTAGTATGACGAGTCGTTACCAAAAGGATCCAGGTGAAAGTCAGCTGGATTCTTTGTTAAGAACATCCTTAAGTACTTGAGAAGAACTAAGGATTGGATGTTAGTATATGGTGGAGACAAAGAGTTATGTGCAAAAGGTTTCACAGATGCTAGTTTCCAAACGGATAGAGATGATTCTAAGTCTCATTCCGGATTCGTTTTTACACTTAATGGTGCGGCAGTGAGTTGGAAAAGTTCCAAGCAATCGATCACGCAGATTCCACAATGAGAACTGAGTATATTGCAGCTTCCGAGGCGCTAAAGAGGCAATATGGATGCGTCTGGCCTACAAGGGCTAATGGTAGTTCCTAGTGCGAATGACCCGATCACTGTTTATTGTGATAACAGTGGTGCCATATTCCAAGCTAAAGAGCCTAAATCTAGCAATAAGTCTAGACATGTGTTGCGGAAGGCTCATATGATACGAGATTACGTGGAGCAAAAGGAGATAGAGATTTGCAAGGTTGTCACGGATGACAACATAGCGGACCCTCTCACGAAGCCATTGTCGTACAATAAACATGTTGAACATGTTGTATCAATGGGACTGAAGAGTGTTCCTGATTTTCATTAGTTTGTTTTTAGATAATGTATCTGTTAAAACTACTACTTTGTAATCATCAAAATTATTATTTTATATATCGTATTTCATGTGGATTGTGTGACAATATTGAACGCCACTGAGTGAACTGATTTACTTTATATATGTTTTGTCCATAATCACCAAAGTGAGCTGATAACTCTAGGTGGTTAGATTGTGGGTTGATTAATGGTAGGTTCAATAACCATAAGGACATGTGATGTCTGATCAAACACATATGCGAGGTATAGAGGATACTGCATAGGACATAGTGACCACTTAAATGAAGTCCTAAATGTACAGACATTTTGCCTAGTCGTGGATAGGACGTTCATTGTGTTCCTAGAGTCGATTCTTTTGACTGTCGACTGTTTCTTGAGATAAGGGCAGTTTTGGGTGACTTTGGTTTCTTTCTCGTGGTCGCACCGTAAAAGGAGGCCGAGTAGATTTTTTCTGGGTCATTTCATACTGTGCTTTAATCTGCAAGATTCGAGTCAAGGAAAATATCCAATCTTATCAATTTTTTTTTTTTTTTTTTTTAATCTCAGGGCCACTCGAGGAGTAGTAACTGAAATGCATGGCCATGCTCGAATGTTGTGAATACATTTGTATATCAGTTAGTTGCTCTCTAGTCGAGGAAACCACTCTTGATACGATCACTTGATAGATACGACCTTGCGAAAGTGCGACTTTGCAAATATGTCTACCATTGAGTGGGAGATTTATATGGATATGAGAATCGTTAATCACACACGAGCACTTGTAGGACAAGTGGGAGATTGTTGGAGCTAGTGTCCTCCACAATTAGTGTGATTAATTTATTAAATCTCTTACAGGATCACAAAGGATACTTGTATTTAAAATCAGCTGATTAACGATACTCCAGAACGGTTGGCTTGCTAGAAAGTTTGACGTTATCACATACAGATGGCCAGAATCACCGGTCCTTATCTGGTCACACCTATAGGGCGATTTTATGAAATGTAATTTGATTACATTGATGCCTTAATTATATCTAAACAGTTAGTAAATTGGAAATAAATTAGTGGGTGAAATTTGAATTAAATGTTAAATCGGCTAGATGAAATTGAATTAAGTGTTAATTCACATGTGTATAATAGTTATGAGCTACATTTATATTATAAATATATTTGATATTTATAGTTAAAATGATGCTATAAGTTATGTTATTTAATCTATTGTATTATACGATAATCAATTAATTAAATACATATTATACATATGATTTTACATGTATTGTACATATAAGATACTAAAAACAAAATACACACAACACACATTTCAAATGTGTCGTGTGTTATGTATGTATTCATGTAGTTTTTAGTTTGTTTATTTAGTGATAATAGGTGGTTAATAGTTGGTTATTTACTACTCACCATCACTTAAATAACTTCCCCCCCACTAACTAAGAAACTACCCACTAAACACACTAATAAACTCACTAATCTACTCATAAGATGAGAAGAAAAATTGGTAGTGATATATGTGTGTGTGTCGTGTATATTGAGAGAAAATAGAGAGAATTTGTCTCATATTTTTCACTCACCATATTTCCTAAACACTTCATATATTATTTGTAATATAAACTTTGTTTTTCTAGCATAAACTCAAGGCATTTCATATAACGTTTTGGGTGCAATCGTTAAGAGATATTCTGCGTTGAATATTGGTTTTACAAACGTAATTTGGGTACGTTTTTAGGAGGTTCTTAGGCCTTTCATCGAAGTTTTGAAAGGTTATCTCTATTCTATTGTAATTCATATTACTATCATTTTGTATAATCTTGGGCATGTTAATACGATTAACATTTTTAGTAGCAATATCGTGTTTCATATTTCTACAATGGGGAAGTGGGGTTTAATTATGGCGCGAATAAATAGGGGACAATAGGGCAGCCAAAACGTCCCATCCGTCCAATAAAGCTGCAGCCCACGTCATAATGACTGGCAGCGCTACAACTTCCCATAAAAGCTGACTCTCAAATTTGTACAAAAGAACGCCAGTCCTGCTCAACAAATACCCGGATGCATAAGCCTGGGTCTCTGGACAAACAAGCCAGGGCTTCTGGACAAAAAAGCATTTCCTCAACTTCAGCCTGAGCCTGGCAGTAGAGGAAATGGGGGGCAAATGTTAGGCCCAAAATACCCACATGGGCCCAAGGAACAAAACAAAGGCCCAAGTCAAGGAGAGGAAAATGGTCAACAAAAGTCAAAGCCCAGAGTCGGTCTTGGTCAACGAAAGTCAAGGTCAAGGTCTTGTGGGCCAAGGTCAAGCAAGGTCCAAGTGTGGTAAAGCCCAAGCGAGGAAGAGGCAAAGTAACGTTGAAGGAGGAATGAACCTGGACAACAAAACAAGTCAATACCAGCTCAGCTATAATGAAGGTAGCAGTTACATTCAGCTCAGGCGTTACAGGAGAGAAATGTGGAGGGAGTTAATGGCTGGCGAGAATCAAGGAGCATTAACGACCAAATATGACCGTTGTGTGAAGCTTATAAAAGGAAGGAAGCATAGTCATTGGAGACTACTGAAGAATTACCTAAAATACTACACTTAAACACTCTAAAATCTCAGATTATTACTCGGAATTCTGTACTTCTAGTCTGCAAGTTCTGTACGTTCTGAGCGTTCTGTCCGAATTATAGTACAATTCCTCTCCTGGCTTGGTGCCCGTGGTTTTTCCCTTACTTCTAAGGGTTTTTCCCACGTAAACAATATTGTGTGTCCTTTCCTCTTTTGCGTAGTTTTACTTTACACTATTTCCGACACATATAATCAACCACGATATTCAAAAATACTTAATAAGGATAATACTAATAAACCCGAAATACTAATACGATTAGAGTGAGAAAATCACCCCGAACACCACCCTTAGCTACGGCATTCCCCTTAAATTTTGGGTCAAAATTGTTTTTATCACTTTTTAGTTTATTGTTAAAATAATTTAATTATTAGTTAATAAGTTAGAATTAAGAAATTAAAAGAAATAAATCAATTTTGACATACATAATAAATCACACGACATATACACTTTAAATGGACTAAATTTGACCAAAATGAAAATATCACTAAGTCACTAAAGTTCAATAATAATTAGAATTGAATTTTTGTATAAATCGATTTAGTTAGAAATGAAATATTATAAACCGATAAAAATGTGTAACCGTTATAAAAATGAACTAAACCGTGTGCTACTGCCCTTGCATTTGGACTGTTGAGCTTGGACTTACGGACTAAAATGAATTCCACGATACTATTGTTTTAAAATGAAAATCGCTAAATTTAGTTAATAGACGACTAAATTCAACTAAGTCTCATTTTAAAATGAATATCATTATCACTTTTCACAAACCGAACTTAACATTTTTAAAACTAGACTTTTAAAATATTTTCACAAATCACTAAATACAAAACGAACCTAACGACTTTGAAACTAGAATTTGTACTTAGAAAATAAAAAGGTTTAGTTTTATACCTAAAATATCTAAAGTATAAAAATACGTACAAGTATAAGAATACGTATAAGTATAAAAATACGAATAAAATACGAAGTATAAAAATACGAATACGTATAAAAATACGAATAAAATACGAAGTATAAAAATACGAATACGTATAAAAATACGTATAAAATACGATGAATAGTAACCAATGAATAGTGACAAGTGAATAGTGATTTATGAATAGTGAAAAGTGAATAGTGTTTTGATGAATAGTGAAAAAATTTACGAAACTTGTAAAACAAGTTACGTCTCAAAATTCAAAAATAATTCAAATCTCAAAATTTGAAATAATGAAAATAATTAAAAATTTTACTAAGTATAGAAAATTGAAAATGAATTAGTAAATGACTTAAAGTGTTTGAAAAACACTTAAATAAAATTTGACATATTAATAAACATATCAAATTAGAAACTTAAAAACGTTAATAATTAACAACACTTCTAATAATAAACGAACGTGTTATGTGATCATATGAAACCGAATACAAATACTTAAACGTTTGACGCTGAGACTAGGAGAGTCTAGTAACATGTGATATGTAATATCAAATAAATAATAAATCATGAGTAAGTTAAATAAAAGGTCAAACGCTTGAGCCTCGGATATGAAAACGTCAATCGTGAGTGAAGTAGGGTTTAAGATAGTCTTGTAGCGGTCGCCATTGTCGTACAAGATAATGAATATGCCAATCCTTTTGGATCAGGCTTTAGGAAATAGTCGTTTTATCCAGAGTTAAGGTGCTCTATGAATAGCATAGCCTACTCTTAACGTGGATATTAGTGTACATGTACTAGACTAGGGTTTTATTCCCCTATTTCGCTAAAGTTATTAGGGCCACCGTGACATTATGTGCTTATGCGCTTTGCGGTTCTGTCTCCTTGCCGAGTTTCGTCTTTATTGGACGCGACACTAGCATTCATTCTTACCCGGCGTAAAGATTACTTGACGAGATTGTATCTGAAGTTCGAATCATTTCGAACACTAGAAGATGAGATGCAAGTACTATAGTATTCGGCGTGGTATACGAGTCGAGTAAGCTGCTGCACTATGGTAGTGAGATGCAAGCGACTAGAGTACAATAGCCTACTCAGTGGTCAGGCTCGTAAGCAGTATGTGTTGTCTGTTGTTTGATTAAATGAGAATGAGTGTGTACCATCTTCGAAAACTAAAGACCACAACTTTCTGAATTGAATCGAGTCTGCATGACGTGAATGTTACAATACGTATGTTTGTTTGCGATCTGATATCGCTTTGTAATCCTGTTGAATTATTGTGATACTATTGCTATGATATAAATTGTTATTTGCTTTCACAACTGAATATCATGCTTATATGATTTTTCGCTTTAATCGCATGCTTATTATGACTTATATGTCTTTATGTGCTATATGTAATAAGCATGTTTATGTTTTTATCATAATGTTATAATTATAAAGCGATAATATTAAACCAAAGTAATTGAAATCGAGGGTAAGTATGAGCATAGCTAGTCACTGTCCGCTCAGCGGGCATCCCCCCAATAGTTTATTGTGCAGGACGTTCGTGGACCGGGAGCTGGATTTTGGACGGGGACACGAGATGCTTTTATTGCTTACTTTTAGTTGTTCTCGAGAGATATGTAATATATACAACGTTACTCTTTTAAATTTCCGTATTTAGAGTTGTTTTATTCAACTCTTGAACGATGTTATAACATTTGGTTTTTTATGTATAACTAGTGGTACGACCCGTGATTTTCACGGGGCCGCTTTTATTTGCTTTGTTATGTTTATTTAACGTGTAATGTATATCAATACTGGCCTTGATCACACATTGAGTTTCATATTTATTGAGCGAAGATATTTTGGATAGGCGTTGCTAAATCTCCTAAGTCCGACAATTCAACCTCTTTGCATTTTTTGGCCGTCTTATTTTCAATTTGGATACTACGTAATGATGTGATCTTTAATCGGAGGACGCCGGATGTAGAAGGATGCTTAAGAAGAGGGAGATATGACGCTAGTTTGGTCATGATGGCGGAAAGTAAGCTTGTTGTTAGAACACAATGTAAGAAGGTAGGATGGAAGATTAATGCAAATGAGGAGGATGAGGAAGAATGGGCAAATATACAAGCAGGCAATCCCTCCTATCTTATAGGGAAAGATGGGAGTTGCTCCATGATGCAATTCAAGGTAGATGCGGCCTGGAAATGCAACCAGAGAGCGGCAGTGGGATGGGTCTGTTATATGGAAGGGAGAGAATTGACGAGCAGGGGTTATAGAATAAACGCTCTAGACCCCTTACAAGCTGAAGCGATTGGAGTGAAGGATGTACTTCAATGGGCGTCAGAGAATAACCTAACTGACATTGAGATTTTATCTGATTGCCTTTCGCTTATTTTGCAGGTTCAGGGCGAGACGTCTGTGGAGTATAGAATAAGGAGTTTGATTAGTGATATTTGGTTTTTAGCTCCTAACTTTCATTGTCTTAGCCTAGCGTATATCCCGCGTGCTTTAAATTCTAGAGCTCATAATATTGCTAAAAGAGCTCTTCAATTGTAACAGCTTGTAGTTTTAAATATGGCACCAAAAAAAAAAAAAAAAAAAAAAAACCTCTTTGCATTTGTGTACTTAAAATTTATGCAATCTAAACATCAAAAATTTAATTCTATGCACTCCGTAAATCACAACATACATACAAACATCATCACATTACAATTACACCATGAATACTAAAGAACACCATCTTAATTACAAAAGACACATGACGATCAAACGAAATAGCGGAAGAACATCCATGAACAATATATTGTAGTTCAAATTATGTGCACATGACTGACTCAAAGAGAACCAGAAATGGGCAGACATCAGTATCATAGAATTTGATCATTACACTATTGTGTGAGGCATAAATCACAACAGCAGCAAGATTTTAGTACCTGAAATCATTAGTTGAACTGAAATCAACAAATCTTACATTACAAATATTATAACAAACGAACACAATCAAAATCAAGAACACTACACTCTGCAACATTATTATTGCACGTGTGGTTTCGGTAAGCATCTTTCAAGTCAAGGTAAGATTTTTAGGCCAACGATAATCGAAAACAAATGTCAAACAAATTTTTAAATCTATATATCATTGGATACTCCGTATTATGTTAGCTAACTTTCTAGTACAACAAACAATTCAAAATACCTCTACTAAATCTGTATATATACATCATTATCCTTACAAATTAGATGATTAAATAAAAGCATTATTGAAAAATCAATCAAAATTTCATTGTGGTCACACATGACACTGTTGGGGTTAGTGTCCTCCACAGTTAGTGCAATAACATAAATAAATCTCTAAAGGTACACAGGGTACATTTTGTATTTAATCAGTTGATTAACGTTTATCAGTAACGGTTGGCTTGCTAGATAAGTTTGACGTTATTGTCATACAGATGGCGGTGATCAACTGGTCCCTAAGAGTCACACCTAAAGGATGTATTTGAGAAATATGATTATTTGTGAAAATGATCATATTGATGCCTTAATTATGACTAAACGGTTAGTCAGTGTTGTGGACTAAACAGTTAGTCGGATGTGACTAAGAAGTTAGTCATATATGATAATGGATATTATTTAATAAAGATTAAATGATATTAGATGAGAGGAATTAACTGTAATTCGGAAATTGAATATAAAAGGTTATATTTAATTATTACGTATAATGTAGGCTAATTAATTTTAATCAGTTATAATTAATTAGTAAATTATAAATATAAGGATATTTATGATTAATTATAATATAAGGATATTATAATTACATTATACATTAAAGGCCAAATAAAACTAATTAATGGGTTAAACTTTTAATTAGATTTGGGCTTGTAAATTAAGAAGTGGGAGAGCCCACTCCACCCTATATTGGGACGTGTGGTTTAGTGTGGGAAGGGGAGTTGTTTTCTTCTTCCCTACTTAATCTAAACACTCTCCTAATCTCATCTAACCTAATTTCATAATTACAATAGCACACAACATCAAATTGAGAGAAAAACCAGTTTTCTTCTCTAAAAATTCTCTAGCAATTCTAAGGGCATATCTTGAATCATCTTGGGTGAGATAATTAGGAGATACCATCTCTTTGGTATTGTTCTTAGGCCAAATTCAAAGGATTAAAAGGTTAATTCTTGAATCTTTATACTTTATTATGCAATTTTATTTTATGACTTTAAATCTTATAAAAGTTTTCATTATAATCCTGTGATTTTAATGGTCTATATACGGATATAAACCTACAAGTGGTATCAGAGCCTTAGGGCACATGAAATTTTATAAGGTTTTCATAAAAATCGATTTTGTATAAATTTAAACCAATTTTTAAAGATGGCCGAACTGTTTTGTGATTTGGCCGTGAGTTTTTGCTCTAATTTTTGGTTTGTTTTGGTCTTTTGATTCATAATTATTAATGTTTTAAGATGTTAAAGCGATTACATATGATTTTGAATGAGTTTTGATTTAATACTGATTGAATTAAAACATAAAAGGATCAAATTCTTGTATGTTAATGAACATATTGTTGTTAATCATTAGATCTTCAAATTTAAGATGTTTAATCTAAAAAGTTAGTTTGAATACCTTAAATCAATGTTTAATACAGATTAAAGTTGAGTTTGTATAGATCTTATTATTAGCATAATCGAATTAAAACAGTTTAATTCGTTATTTCTTGTGTTGGCCGAATTAGATTATTATTTTTGATAAATTTATTTTATTTTTTATTTTGGCCGAAACATTATAAAAAAAAAAAAAAAAAAAAATTCGGTAATTTTTAATTTTTGGCCGAAAATTTAGTTTTTGGAAATTTAATTTTTGGAAAGTATATCTTGTGATATCTTATTATATTTTAGTATATTATAAAGATAATATATTTTGTGTTATTATGAAGTAGTTCATAATAAATATGATACCTAATATTTTAAAGCAGTTTAAAATATTTTGAGATCAAATTTATATTATACCGATAATATAAAATTGATTTGGATTATTATTTTGATTAAGATATTATGAACAATTAAGGAATTGTTGCATAATGATAATCATTTTTAAAAAGGATGGTTTGGATATATAATCAATTGTATGTATTGTTTGTTTTTATTATGTTTAGTTGATGCTATATTTTGTGAATGAATGTTTTTGAATGGTTTATTTTACGCATTAATTTTGTACAATCGGTTGTAATTTACTAGTGTGGCCTTAGAAGATTATGTTTTCGTAATGAAAGGAAACATAATTATTGGTTGTATTTTTGAGATCTCGAATCTCCAATCTTGTAATATTTTAATTTTGGCATATTTTGAATTAGAATGTAAATAGGTTTATTTTGTAATTCAAAATTGTAATTTTAAGAAGATTTCAAGATGAAGATTCAAGATGGACTCCCACTTAAAGCCCAAGATGAAGAATGAAGACAGCTTAGGGTCCAAGGATGGATTCCACTTTGTATTGTCTTTATTTTCATAGGGATAGGCCACACTAGGTGTTTTTCTTTTTGCGTTTTTCTTTACCGTTTTTATTGCTTTCACGTTAGATAGTAGCATCATATTCCGCCTAAACTAAACCAAACCACATAATATGCATGAAAATGGATCATATAGTTGCATCCTAGATTATAGACATACGGATGTCATGTGTTTTGAGCTATCACCTCAATTTAATCATTCACGATAATGCTAGATATTAGTTCACTTAAAATGAATTAAAATGAGTTGATGGGATCTTCCTCTAAAATGAAAATTGAGAATTAGTCTTTATAAAGTCGAACCACTATGAATCCCTTCTTCGTCGGTAGGCATAATATGACCCCTTCTACGTTGGGTAAGTAGTGGTCATTTAACTTAGTTTACCTCAACACTATAGTTCGAGTAATATCTCGTAGTTATGGTGGACTAAAAGATAGGATTTACTGAAATCTATCGACCAAGAATTCTAACAGTAGAATTAGCCAAGAGGTTGGCTTATCAATTTAAAGAAATTGAGTCTTGGAATCATTTATATAATTCTCGAGGAAGGTCAATTATATGAGTGCATAAGTCATTGCTTTAATATGTTATCGTTTTGGCTCAAACTTTAAAACCATGATTTCTTATCTTCTCTCTTCTTCTTCTTTCTTTTCACAGTTTCGAATACGTTATATATGAGATATAACTGCTAATACAAAATGGCTGGTCGTGTTGAAGGCCCAATGCCAAGTGTCACACTTGAACGCGAATCATGGCTGAGAATTTTTATGGACAGCATGAATCAGTCTACTCGACTGAAGAATGATGGGTCCAATTTCGCTGATTGGGAGGCCGCATTACGGAATGCCGCCATAGCTGACGGCAAGCTCAAGTACTTGACTGAGCCAATGCCGGCCGAACCAGCTCCCGATGCAGGAGCAAATGAAGTCGTAGCTTATAGTGATTTCATGATGGAGGCGGGTGCGCATTTAACGTGCTCATCTATGCAATGGAATCCAATTTGCAAAGACGATTCATTACCCAGGGTGCAAACAAGATTTTCACCACTCTTACTAAGGAATTCTCGAAAGCTCCGAGAATTAAGAGTTACGAGTATACTACTCATTTCTTTGAGGCTAGACTCCAGAAGGGCCAACCGGTTGGTCCACACCTTCTCGACATGATCGAGAATGTTGAAAAACTGGAGGAGCTTGGTTGCAAGATCGATGAGAAGATCATCATTGATCGTGTGCTTCACTCTCTTCATGATGGGTAGCCCCTCTTTAGGGCAAACTATTACATGAACGACAGCAGAAAAGTCTGCATGAAATGCATTCACCTCGCATGCATCTGAGAGTGATCTGAAGTTGAGTGGGAGCACGAAGCAAGATGTTCTCATGATTGGGAACAAGAAGAGTAAGGGTAAGGCTCCGGCTAACCTAGCTGTAGGTAAGCCAAAATTCAAGAAGCCAGTGGTTGCTAAGAGTGGGCCTGGTGAGTCTAGCAGTAGACCACAAGGCAAGGCAAAAGCTAAGCAGACCATGGAGTGCCACCATTGCCACATGCCTGGGCATTGGAGGCGTAACTGTCCTGTGTATGCTGAGGACATAAAATCAGGCCGCGTTGCTCCTGTTGGTATGTCTTCTTTTATTCATATGATTGAGATTAACCATGCAAGTTTCGGAACTTGGGTACTAGATACTGGTTGTGGTTCTCATCTGTGCAATCATTTGCAGGGCTTAAGAAGCATCAGAACTCTGGCAAGAGGTGATGTAAACCTGCGAGTGGGGAATGGAGCAAGAGTTGCTGCTGCTTTCAAGAGGGGACATATGTAATCCAACTCCCAAGTGGATTTGAGTTATTTCGAATAACTGCATTATGTACCTAGTTTATCTAAAAACATTATTTACGTATCCGTTCTTGATAAAGAAGGATTTTCATTTTCAATAAAGAATAATAGTTGTATTTTCTCATTGAACGATATGATTTATGGTAAAGTTGTTTCCATGAACTAATTTATGTTTTAGATCAAACCACGTAAATCATGCATGTGAGTAACAAAAAAGCAAAGGTTGGTGACAAAGATCAAACGTATTTGTGGCATTGCCGAATGGGACACATAAATGAGAAACGCGTGAAAAAGCTCATTGATAATGGGACAATAGCCCCATTTGACTATGAAACGTTTCGC
Organism: Dianthus caryophyllus; assembly: GCA_023091065.1. Classification (NCBI taxonomy): domain Eukaryota; kingdom Viridiplantae; phylum Streptophyta; class Magnoliopsida; order Caryophyllales; family Caryophyllaceae; genus Dianthus; species Dianthus caryophyllus. The sequence continues at coordinate 19,077,718 of CM041526.1, read as the reverse complement.
ACGTGTGAATCATGTCTTATAGGCAAAATGTCTCGAATTTCCTTCAAAGGTGTTGGAATGCGCGCTGCTGACCTATTAGGACTCATACATACTGATGTGTGCGGACCTATGTCAATCAACGCTAGAGACGGCTATAGATATTTTATCACTTTCACGGACGATTTGAGTAGATATGGACATGTCTACTTAATGAAGCATAAAAGTGAGTCCTTTGACAAGTTCAAGGAATTCCAGAATAAGGTTGAGAACCAACTGGATAGAAAGATAAAAGCACTACGTTCAGATCGTGGTGGCGAATATCTTTCAAATGAGTTTGATCAGCACCTGAAAGACCGCGGGATAGTATTACGATTAACTCCACCCTAACACCACAACCGAATGGTGTGTCCGAACGCAGAATCGAACATTACTTGATATGGTTCGATCCATGATGAGTCACACGGTTGTACGACTCATTATGGGGTTATGCTCTTTGTCACCGCTCTTATACTTAATCAAGTCCGACTAAAGTCATGACAAGACTCCATACGAGTTATGGAAGGGAACGGTCCCCAACTTGTCCTTTATTCGGGTTTGGGGGTGCGAGGCTTATGTCAAGTAGAGACACGAGGATAAGCTCGGCCCGCGATCGGTCAAGACATACTTTATTGGTTATCCAAAAGGAATGTTTGGTCATTACTTCTATTCGCCTACCGAACACCGAGTTTTTGTTGCGGCTAGTGCGACGTTCTTAGAGAAAGAGTTTCTCGAAGACAAGAGAGGTAATAGAACCTTCGATCTGTCGGAGATTCCTGAATCAACAACCGAGCAACCAATGGAGGAAACTGTTCCTTCTACGTCTGTGCCGGTTCATGTCGCTTTGGAACCCAGGAGGTCGGGTAGACTCCCCATTCCTCCAGATCGATATATCGGTATAGTCGAGGAGAATGGGAGAGACGACGTTTTACTCCTTGAGAGTAACGAACCCGTAACCTATAAAGGTGCCATGACGTGTTCTGACTCAAAGCTTTGGCAAGAAGCCATGCAATCCGAGATGGACTCTATGTACGAGAACCATGTATGGGATCTGGTTGACTTACCTGATAAGGCTAGGCCTCTTCAGTGCAAATGGCTTTACAAGATAAAGCGATCTGTAGAAGGACAACCAGATATATACAAGGCACGACTAGTGGCAAAGGGTTTCACTCAAGTGCAAGGGTTGCACTATGATGAGATCTTTGCACCCGTAGTCATGCTTCGTTCCATTCGGATACTCTTAGCGATTGCCGCTTTTCATGACTATGAAATTTGGCAGATGGACGTGAAAACCGCCTTCTTAAACGGTTATTTGGAGGAGGAGTTGTACATGTTACAACCCGAAGGTTACACTGATCCTGAAAATCCTAAGAAGGTTTGCAAGCTTAAGCGTTCCATTTATGGACTTAAGCAAGCTTCACGGAGTTGGAATCATCGCTTCGACCAAGTGATAAAGGAGAATGGATTCACTCGATCGGTCGAGGAACCATGCCTATATATCAAGTCGAGTGGGAGCAAGATTGTCTTCCTAATACTGTACGTCGATGACATACTCTTGATTGGGAATGACATACCTCTCTTAACTTCGGTACAAGTATGGTTACAGAACCATTTCCGGATGAAAGATCTGGGTAAGGCACAACGTATTTTGGGGCTCCGTATCTATAGAGATAGATCACGACGGATGTTATCCCTCAGTCAGGAGTCTTATATAGATAAGATTCTTGAGAGGTTCAGCATGACCAACTCCAAGAAGGGGAATCTTCCAATGATCTCTGGGGTGCACTTGAGTAAAGCTCAAGCACCAAAGACATCTGAAGAGGTCGAGCGCATGAGTCGGATTCCATATGCGTCAGCTATAGGATCGATCATGTATGCCATGATATGCACACGTCCTGACGTGGCATATGCATTGAGTATGACGAGCCGATACCAAGGCAATCCAGGTGAAGCACCTTTGGATGGCCGTCAAGAACATTCTTAAGTACCTACGAGGACTAAAGATTGGGTATTGACTTATGGTGGAGACACCGAGCTATGCAAGAACCTGCTACGCAGACGCTAGTTTCCAAACGGATCGAGATGACTCAAATCTCAACTGGATTCGCTTACTCTTAATGGCGCCGGTCACCGGAAAAGCTCCAAACAAACTGTTATAGCAGATTCAACGATCGAGTCCGAGTACTATGTCGCTCGCAGGTCGCTGGGCGAAGCTATATGGATGCGTCGAGTTCTTACAAGGACTAATCGTAGTTCCAAGTTCGAATGACCCGATCACCATCTATTGTGACAATAGTGGTGCCATCTTCCAAGCCGGCGAGCCTAAGTCCAAAGAACAAGTCTCAAGACGCAAAGGAAGGCTCACATGATCCCGGATTACGTGGAGCGTAGGAGATAGTGATTGACAAGATTGCTACGGATGATAACATAGCGCATCCTCTCACTAAGCCGTTGAGACAAGATAAGCATGAAGGGCACGTTAAATCCATGGGAATTAAGCGTGTTCCCGAGTTGTATTAGTTGTTTGTATGGATTTGACACTTGTAATTCCTAAAACTTCTAATAAAATCATCGCTTTGTTATATATATTGTTTTTCATGAGGGTTATGCATAACGTTGAACACCTCAAAGTGAATCAATTGCTTTATATTTTGTTTTGGTCCGTGATCGCCGCACGAGCCGATAACTCTGGCAATCATTTTGTGACGTCGGTTGATGGTAGGTTCAACGAGCCATAAGGCAAACTGTTGACTGATCGATCACAGATGCGGATTTACTGAAATCGCGGAGGACACTTTTGTGACGACTACAAGGAGTCCTAAATGTTACGTAACATTAGGTGCCGGTCGTGGATAGGACATCCATAGTGTTCCTAGAGTCGATTCTTTGACTATCGACCGCCTCTTGAGATTAAGGCGATTTTGGGTGATTTTGGTTTCTTTCTCACGGCCGATCGTAACAAAGCGCGCTGCATTTTCACTGGTCATTTCATGCTGCGCTTACATCTGCAGGATTCGAGTTGAGGGAAATATCCAAACTTCTATCGAAGTTATAATATTTATTCTCGGGGCCACTCGAGGAGTCAGAATGGCGAAAATGCATGGCCATGCTCGAATATTGATTCGCTTATCGGTTGAGTTACTCTCTAGTGGGAAACCACTCTTGATACCGATCGCCATGAACTACGACCTTTGAAAGTACAGACTTTGCAAATTGGTTTACATTGAGTGGGAGAAATTTATTATGGATATGAGAATCGGTTATCGCACCTACACTTATGCGGACAAGTGGGAGATTGTCAGTTAGTGTCCTCCACGCTAGTGCAATAACATAAATAAATCTCTAAAGGTACACAGGTACATTTTGTATTTAATCGTTGATTAACGTTTATCAATAACGGTTGGCTTGCTACATAAGTTTGACGTTATTGTCATACAGGATGGCGGTGATCAACTGTCCCTAAGAGTCACACCTAAAGGATGTATTTGAGAAATATGATTATTTGTGAAAATGATCATATTGATGCCTTTAATTATGACTAAGCGGTTAGTCGATGTTGTGGACTAAACAGTTAGTCGGATGTGACTAAGAAGTTAGTCATATATGATAATGGATATTATTTAATAAAGATTAAATGATATTAGATGAGAGGAATTAATCAGAATTCTAAATTGAATATAAAAGGTTATATTTAATTATTACGTATAATGTAGGCTAATTAATTTTAATCGCTTATAATTAATTAGTAAATTATAAATATAAGGATATTTATGATTAATTATAATATAAGGATATTATAATTACATTATACATTAAAGGCCAAATAAAACTAATTAATGGGTTAAACTTTTTAATTAGATTTGGGCTTGTAAATTAAGAAGTGGGAGAGCCCACTCCACCCTATATTGGGACGTGTGGTTTAGTGTGGGAAGGGGAGTTGTTTTCTTCTTCCCTACTTAATCTAAACACTCTCCTAATCTCATCTAACCTAATTTCATAATTACAATAGCACACAACATCAAATTGAGAGAAAAACCAGTTTTCTTCTCTAAAAATTCTCTAGCAATTCTAAGGGCATATCTTGAATCATCTTGGGTGAGATAATTAGGAGATACCATCTCTTTGGTATTGTTCTTAGGCCAAATTCAAAGGATTAAAAGGTTAATTCTTGAATCTTTATACTTTATTATGCAATTTTATTTTATGACTTTAAATCTTATAAAAGTTTTCATTATAATCCTGTGATTTTAATGGTCTATATACGGATATAAACCTACAGACACATTATAGACAAAATTAGTGCATTCAAATACTTTTTTTTATCGCCAACTGCTTGGTTTCGAGGCCGTGACAACGTACTTTGTTTTAAATTACTTGGATCGCTTTCTAAGTTCCCACGAGTTATAGGTTAGTTTCATCATTTATTAATATACACCCATTTTAATGACGCTACACCTATTTTACCAAACTCTGTTGTCCAAGATCGTATACGAGAGATTTGTACTCAATATACATTATCTGTGTCATGCTCATAATGTGACCTTACCAAATTATTTGAATGTATATTGTGTTTGTTGGGTAGTTTATGACATAAAAAATGAGAGGGCAGGTAGTCGAGACAAAAAGGGACATAGATAAGCTGATAAATAATTGAGCATAATTACGCTTCTCGATATGATCTATCAAATCTCATTAATGTAATGACTTGTTGTGGATGACCTGGGTGGTATTCATTAAAATCGTCTAAATAGTAATCATAATCAAATCTACTATTACAACCTTAACTCTATAATTCCAAGGTATAGCAACAAAAACACCAACCTATTCCCGACAACATCTAAGTTTGACGGTCATACAATAAACATGTATTTTATAGAGTAAAACTAAAACTCCGAGCAAAGCTAGCAGTATAAATGTAGGACAGGGTAGTTTTTGCCACTTTCTAGGTGCATATACGGAGAACATCATTTACTTTCAAAGGCATTTACAAGGTACAAATTAAGCAAATCCAAATGAATGGACTGATCATTTGAGTTGTGTAAGCTTTGAGTTGTGTAAGCTAGCCACATCAAACTAAAAAAAATACACCCAACAATACTTCAAATAAAAACGGATAATTGAACTTACTGTGCTGGTGTAGAAATAACGCCTGGTTGTACTGGTTTATTGCCGGGTCCTTGTGTTGGGGGCGGAAGCATACATATATGAGTCTCGAAAGTACATCTAAGTAAATCAAGCACCATTGAGCACATTTGTTCACTTCCTGATCAACTTAGTTAGCATGAGTCCTGTAGAAATTTGAGATATTTTTGACAAAAGCCAAGGTTATGGATTCATTAGCATAGAAAATGACAAGATCATTAGTCGAAAGAAGTGCACAAGATGAAAACACATATATTTAACAGCTTTGATCAACTCATAAATCACTGCAAACGATCCCTATAGCTGAATAATACGATCCAATCACTGCAAACGATCCCTATTTATCCTTATATAATCAAACCTGGATTACGATTCTTAAACAAAACTAAGCAATCAAAACCCCAAAAAATAGCATGTCCTAGCTGAATTCACCCTTTCGTAACGAATCATCAAACTATTTAGCAGAAATCAAGTAAAATTAAGGTTAATAACTCATCGAAGTCCTACGACTAATGGCAACGCCAGAAGAAATCTCTGTTGAATGAGTAAATCGACTTCAAAAGTATTGGTGACTATACTGATTTGTGTTTTCAAAAAACAATGTTGCACCAAAAATCATCTTGGAAATTACAATCCAAGTTAATAATTTTCCTTTTTTTAATCGAATTATAGAAATTATACACATCATACCTCAAAATTATAGCAAAAAACTGAACAATTAAAAGTTCGCAAATTAGATCATCAATTTAGACATCCCCACGATCAAAATTTTATACGAAATAAATCACGCACAATAAAGAAACATTCCAAATCTAAGAAATTCACATATATTAATATGTCAAATCATATCAAGGATTACTCACATAATATTTGTGGATTGAATACAGCTCATAAAATGGGCGTGTCCTACTGTACTTATGTGCATAGGACTGGCCGCTCCACCGCGTACGTAGTGCAGAAGTGAGCATTACGGGTGGTGTAGTGACTGAGGGGAGGCATAATGCGTGGAGGTGCATGAAATCTGTAGCTGTTGCATTTCCTATTACCAGTCCGGTGTACCATGCTGCTTTTCCGGTCAAATACGGTGTCAAAATTCCTTTCCTTACTCGTGCTCAGACCAACTGCTCGCAGTATTCTTCGACGTTTAAAAAAAATGGTACCTTCAAAATTTCACTCTTTATCAATGACAAAAAGTTAGAGTCACCCAATCATTTGTTAAGAGCGAAATTCGACATTTTTATTTGATTTAAATACTTTTTAACCCAATCCTTTATCTAAATTACCTATCTACAACTGTTGTTTATTCAGTTTTCAACTATTAAAAACTGTAATATATATTTTTTTTAAAAAAAATTCAGCTAATTCATTTTTTCCACAAAGACTTACGGAGTACATTTCAATACCCATTTAGGGTACAAATGTAATATTGTGTGATGATAGTTATCAATTTATACTCATTCCTATAATTACAAAAAAAAAAAAAAAAAAGGTAAACAATAACCGAATTAGAAAGTTTATGTCATGATTCTGAGCATGGACAAAAATCATCATTATCATAATCATTAACAAAAAAAATTTAATGAGTATTTACGTAGAGTTAGCAAACATAACAGATTCAAATTCGAAAAAATTTGGATATGTGGAATAACATCATTAACAAAATTAATATCTTGATAGTAGGTTTTAACATCATCAAATCATCATCCATATGACAATAATCATAAGCAGATCACAAATAAAAGTGTGAAGGGACAAGAAGTAGACCTGAGTAATTGCAAGTACGCCTATCACGCTATTCAATCCGATATACCTGGGTAAACCCGCTTAAACTCGAAAGACGTCAAACCTGCAGTAGGAGTGACGTGGATTATGAGGGTTTACAGCTACATGATAGCCAGAAGCTCATTTTCCAGAATAATAAGCAACTTGCATCTCATAAAAGCCTACAGTTTACGGTTCAAGGCATATTTACGTTTACAACGGGTTACACATAGCTAAATCATACGGAGTATAATACACTCATTGGAGTATAATCCACTTTTTCCAAGACGCAACTGCAAATCAAAGATTATCATTTGATAATTTACTGATATATAGAACAAAATACATTATTCAACATTATATCGTACAACATTACTGATATATAGAACAAAATACATTATTCAACATTATATCGTACAACATTACCTTTCTTTCATGGAGTTGCTCTCATTTTCCTCATCTTTTTCTGAGGCTCATTGGTTGTGCCTGTAAAGCACAACCACCAGGTTGAACTTGGTAGCCACAGGTACACTCGGGGCACAACATTATTGTCTCACTGTGAAATGCAAATAAGGACACACAACATGCCGGGACTGGCGATCGTCGTAACTGAGAGTACGAACATCACTTTGTATGTTTCTGAGAAAAGGCAACCAATTCATTTACTTGTAGTTTTTAGAATCAGAATCTAATAAACTTAACACGGACATCAAAAGTTGTAAAAACCAATTTAGTGTCTCTAATAGAATATAGAGGATGACATCAATGTTTCACGATTCATGTTGACAAAAAACTCAGAATACCTGTATGTGTGGCAGGAGTTACGGTCGGTAAGACTTTATCAAGCAGCACATGCTATTGAACTCATAACATAAAAGATCATAATATAAAAACAAAATAAAGTGCATCAGACAAAAGGACATTGTGGATACCCATATCCGTACCCTCCCACACAAAACCTTGTGATGTAACACAGACTTTTATTATGCATGCTTTAACGCTAACTTAAACGGTTCTAATAAAGTTGAATTCATTTTGAGTCGTTTTGAAATGTTAAAATGATTTAGGTCGCTTCATATCACACTTAAATAAACGTTCATTTTGTCCATTTGGAGTCTAGCTTGGTCCACGTCCTGCTTCATTTGGCATGAGCTTCACATTTGCACTACAATTAGCCCTTTTACATTAACAAGGTCTAATTCAGCATTCCTAAATTCCTAAATTTAGGCCCGGTAGCTAAATCCCCCACTTAGCCTCCTCTCACCCAAAATACAACCTCACGTCTTACCTTATTTCACAAAACACTACAAAATACACCTTTTTCAAATATTTTCGGGTCTCGAGCCCAAGACCGAGCCCAAACCCGGCTTTTGGCCCTCACTCTAAAGCCCTGAACATCATAAAATATCCCAGAAATATCTCAGCTGTTTTCTTGGCACACAAGTTCGAGATTATACTGTATCTTTCAAAGATATTATTCAACCGAAACTTGGAAAGCAGGCCTAGAACCCTACCCCCAAACCGCATAGCCTTATGCGGTTTGGTGGGTGAACCGCATAAGCCTATGCGGTTTTCCCTGGCAACCGCATAAGCCTATGCGGTTTCCAAGCCTGGTTTTATCCCCGTATTTCCTAATTTCTCCGAGGTATTTAGTATATATACACCCCTATACCAGACCTCGAAAGATAACTTTTCACCCACAATTCACAGCATACACACTCTTAAACTCCCTCAAGCCTCACGCACTCAAATCCTTGAGTTCAACACACCATCCCGTATTGAATTCATCCTCCTTTTTAGTTCTAGAAGCGAAGCTCTACCAGATCTGAAGCGTCAGGACAAGGTAGGTACCGATCCACTTGGATCAAAGCTTTTTCTTATTTTCTATGAACTAACAAAGGGGACTACAATTTGGCGCCGGCTTTGGCACCGAGCGCGCTTGCCTTCCAAGTGTTCTTATTACTTCGGGTACACTCCATATCCGATGACACGCCTAAGTCGCATAAGCAACCGACCTTTTAAAATAAACCAATGGACAATTGAACATTATTTTAATTGCATGCATCTTGCACCTTCTTATTTTGCATTAAAATCAACTTAAACAATGAATTCGACCGTTAACTGAACCGTTTTCGTTAACAAGTTAAACATGCTAAACTGAGGGTTTTAATCAATCTTTTTGCATCTGCATCTGCATTCTTTTACAAACTTTTCGCACTTGTACGTAGCGATAACATTAGCTCAAATATCATCTTACTTGGATTGTTCTAGGTCAGTAGAGGCTATTTTTACATAGGCTTTTCTAAAAGGTTTTCATAAATCATTATTTGAATTACTCTTTTTCTAAAGTACCCTCACCCCGAATCCAATCTGGTTTCACAGCCTTAGATCTAGGGGTGTCGGCGTGCTCCAAAATCTAAGACATGTTTTTCGCTTAGAACATGGTAGCAGGTTCCTAATTTCCGCGATAATTAGGTGGCGACTCCAAACAGTTCTTAAAGGTTTTTCTAACTTAATCTTTTTAACTTTTAATCCTAATCGCCCTTAAGCAAGACGCCGAGTTGGGTCCCTCGTCCGATCCCGGGTTTCACAGTTTGGCGACTCCACTGGGGAGATTTTATTTTTAAAACTTAAAACTAGCTTTTTCTTTTTAAAAATAAAGAGGTGAAACTTGAAAGCCTTGAACAATCCTTGTATACATATTTGAGCTATGCACATTCGTTTAGAGTCTATTCCTTTTGAAATCTAGGCACCCTTTGCACCCTTGAGAGGTGGTTCCAACACGCAGGCTTGTCCACTCGATAAAGCACGTGCAGGACTAACTTTCCTCTCTCCCCTCCACGGCTTGCCGTAAACGGCTATCTCGACCGCCCCAGTGCTCCCTTTAGAAAACCTATCGCTCCGGCGTAAGGAAATAAAGGGGTTAAGTATCTGCCAAAGCGTACTCGAGGTAGTTGGAGGTGTACCCGACCGACCCTTTTCACCCTTTTTGAGTCATACGTACGAGTTCGAGGCCATGCACTCCATGGTCCTTTTCAAAACGAGCATTTGCATTCATATCTTCGAAAACTCGCTTAAACTTTTCAAAGATAAACGAACCTAACATCTAACAAAGTTAACACCTTTCAAACAAAATTATCGCGAATTTTTGAAACAAGCTTTTTCAAAACTTCCTTTTTCACTAACAAGCAAAAACCCGAGCAAGGATTAAAACCCAAGCTCGTGGATTTATTCCTCTAGGTCACACGGCCTAGACTCCATTTTAACATCCTCGACTCGACTTGTTCAAGCCGAATCCTTTCTCTTTTACACATCCGACTCGAGCTCACCTCGGCAAATCACCGATACTAGTTCGACGGGTGCAAAGCAAAATTTTAACATCGAGACGAGATGCGAGCGCGCATCCTCGCCTCAAAAACTTCCCTTAGCAAAACCTTTTCGAAAATCTCCTCTTTTCAAACATAAAAGGTCTTTCTAAAACAAGGAAATGAGCTTAAAATGAATGCTTAGAATGTTTGTGAGTCTAGAGGGTCGAGTCGTGTCACTAATATACGAAGTGAATGCAGGCCTCAGCTGGATACTCGTCGTACTAAAAACCGCATCCTCATCCCATACAAGAAACGAACCTACACCCGCAAAATGGCCGGCAATGACGACGTTAACGCACTCCGTGACCAAGTCACAAAGCTGACCGCTGACCTCGAACGCCTCTTGACCCACCATACAACCGAGGTGGAATGCATGGAACAAAACATCAAGGAAGAGGCAGATAGGCACGCTAAGAAACTCCAAGCCATGGAGGAAAGGCTCTATGTCTCGAGCACTTACTCCATTGACAAGGAGAATGAAAATGTGCCTACTAGCATCAAGGACGAGCTCCCTAACAAGCTCGCCCTTAGCGACCTCCCTATCTTTCAAGGACATGAGAGCCCGATCATTCACATCCGAGCTTTCAAGTCCCAAATGGCCATCAAGGGGGTCGACTCCAAGCACTGGCTAACTCTCTTCCCGCACTCTCTAGCAGCAGTGCCGAAGACATGGTTTTACTCACTCGACCCACAGCGGGTCCCTACTTTCGAAGAACTCACAGTTGAGTTCGATCGACAATACCGAGACAACGAAGACACCCAAGTCTCGATCCGCACTCTAGAAGTCCTATCTCAAAAGGACAACGAAGGCTTCACCGACTACCTCACTCGTTGGAAGAAGCTAAGCGCTCAAATCCCTAATCGTCCCCGCGAGGACGAACTTGTGCCGAAGTTCATAAATAACCTGCGAACCGTGTACAAATTCTACATGAGGTACAGCAACATTCAGAACTTCAAAGAACTAACTAAGGTCGGTACCCAGATCGAAGATGACCTTAGAACTGGCACAATGGCCAAATACACTGGTCATGCTTATCAAGGGAGCTCCTCTAAATCCTCCCGCGCAGTCAAGAATGAAGCAAAACGCACCGTCGGTAACCTCGACGATGATAACCTCGACGCATTCGCAACTACTTTCTCACCACCTCCTAAAGCTAAGAGGAGCTTTGACCCTCTCTTTATGTCTTACTCCAAGGCATTTCAGAGGCTGGTCGAGAAAAACTACCTGCAACCAATCGGGCCTACTAGCGAGCCGCCCGAAGACAAGAAGCCTAAATCTTGGAACCCCAATGCCTTCTGTGCATACCACCGAGGCAAGGGGCATGACACCAAGAACTGTTTTAGGCTTAAGAACGCTATCCAAGATCTTATTGATCAAGGAAAGCTCAGCAAGCCGTCTCAACCTACCAAGCCATCAAAAAGCGAAAATACGCTTGGCAATCATGCAATCTTTGTAGGGTCAGTCCCCATCTTAGACTGCTCCTACCTCATTACACCCTCCGAGGACCAAATCAAAGCAGTTTGGTCTGACGACGAAGATGATGAATATTGGCTGCCCACCGACGAGGTGATAAACCACATCAATCAACTTGCCAAAGACATCACTCACCTAAAGGCTTTGCACCGCACCGAAGTCGAGCGTTTGGAGCGACGCATCAAAAAAGAGCTCAGCAACCCAACCTCGCTCGATACCCTCAAAACCTTTCAACAAAAGGATGGCGTAGGGTTCACTAAATACCTCGTTCAGTGGAGGAAACTACTCGCTCGAGTTCCAGATCACCCGCCTGAGGACAGGCTCATATCCACTTTTCTCTACAGTTTGCGACCCGTCTGGCGATACTACTTTCACTATTGCAACATTCGGGATTTTGAACATCTAATCGAAATCGGCACCTGTATTGAAAAGGATCTCACATCTAGCTATGAAGATCCCGCTTATCAAGACACTCTTCAAGAAAGCACTCCTAAGGGACAAAAAAGATACAACTCACATGGCTCAAGGAACTTTGACAAACTCTACATGCCTTACGCCGTAGCATTACAAAAGCTGATCGAAAAAGGCTACCTTGAACCGGTTGGCCCTATTAATGAACCACCCATGTGGAAGAGATCATTATCATGGGACCCCAATGCTTTCTGTCCATACCATCGGGGCATGGGGCATAGCACCCAAAGCTGCCTCAAACTCAAACATGTCATCCAAGATCTCATCGATCATGGAATAATTAAGAAGCCTAGGATGAACAATGCATCATCCAACAAGGGTTGCCTCGCAGCAAAACACACAACCTCTCCGGACACAATCTACCTCACGACCATGTCACCAACCTCAAAAACAAAAGCAACTCAAGCAACCCAAGCACACCAAGCACCTCAAGCACCTCAAGCAGCTCAAGCAGCACCTCCAGTGGCACAGAGGACGATGAAGAAGAAGAAGAAATTTTTTTAACTTCTAATGCTTTTAGTGTCGGGTCATCTATCGACCCATCTATCCTAGACTCTAACTTTAGTTTAGATTTTCTTTTTACGGAGGCTAGCTCTAAACAATTTTCTGAATTGTCGAATAATTCTCTTCAAAATAATGAAATGAATAAATTTGCTTACGTCTTGTCTCAAGCTAAAACAAACAACAAAGCACAAATAACAATTAATCAACCAACAACAAACAAATCACAAAATACAAAAGACACTAACTCATGCGATGAAAAGAAACAAAACAATGAACAATCCTTAAACAAATACATTGCAAACATTGTTTCTCCTAAAACACAAGACCCTATCATCGAGGAAACCATAACCATAAACGTGGGAACCCCGGAAGAACCAAGGGAATTACAACTAGGCGCCTCGCTAGACGAAGACGAGCGCGCCCAATTCACACAACTCCTAACCGAATTCAAGGACGTATTCGCATGGTCATACAAGGATATGCCCGGAATCGAACGAAGCATCGCTGAACACCGCATCCCCATCAAACCTGGTTACAAACCAATCAAACAAAAGCTAAGAAGACTACGTCCCGAATGGTCCCTTATGGTCAAGGGAGAGATCGAAAAACAACTACAAGCCGGTTTCATCCAAGTCATTGAATATCCTGAATGGGTCTCAAACATGGTCCCAGTCTTGAAAAAGAATGGCAAAATTCGAGAATGCGTTGACTTCCGCGACTTGAACAAAGCCAGTCCCAAAGATGACTTCCCATTACCCCATGTGGACGTCCTAGTCGACAACACCGCCGATCACGCCCTCCTATCCTTCATGGATGGCTACGCAGGCTACAATCAAATCAAAATGTCTTGCGAAGACATGGCAAAAACGGCCTTCATTACACCGTGGGGCACATACTGCTACACGGTCATGCCTTTCGGCCTAATCAACGCCGGTGCAACATACCAACGCACTGCTACAACCCTTTTACATGACATGATGCACAAAGAAGTCGAAGTCTACGTCGACGACATGATCGTAAAGTCAAAAGAGAGGAGTGGCCATATCGCTAACCTCCGCAAATTCTTCACTCGCCTACGGCAATACAAAATGCGTTTGAATCCCCAAAAATGCACTTTTGGAGTCAAATCCGGTAAACTACTAGGACACGTAGTGAGCCAAAGAGGCATCGAGGTCGACCCCTCGAAAGTCAAAGCAATTCTCGAAATGCGACCCCCGGAGAACCTCGACGAGATTCGAAGTTTCTTGGGCCAAATCCAATACATCTCACGCTTCATCAGCAAACTCACCATGATATGCGAACCGGTCTTCAAAAATCTCAAGAAAACCGACCACGTTGAATGGGATGAAGAATGTCAAAAAGCATTTGACAAGGTCAAAGAATTGCTAACTAACCTACCAGTTCTACGACCACCCCAAAAGGATTTACCACTATCCTTATACCTTACAACAACCCCTACCGCCATGGGCGCCATGCTCGCTCAAGAAGTAAACGGCGAAGAACATGCAATCTACTACATAAGCAAAAAGTTTCTCGATTACGAAACTCGATATTCAGCCGTCGAGAAGAGTTGCCTAGCTCTAGTATGGTCATCCAAGAAACTCCGTCACTATATGTTAGCACACCAAACGAGGGTCTATTCCACAATGGACCCCGTAAAGTACCTTTTTGAGAAACCCGTTCTTAACGGACGAATGGCTAGATGGACGTTGCTCCTAGCCGAATTCGACCTTAAGTACGTACCCTTAAAAGCAATCAAGGGACGAGCAGTCTCTGATTTCTTGGCCGAAAACGCAATCACCGAGGAGCCAATCATTGACACAACATCCCTCCCAGACGACGGGATTTACAACATCGACCAAGAGCAGTGGAAGTTATACTTCGATGGCTCCTCTAACTACCGAGGATGTGGAGTAGGAATACTTCTCATATCCCCGAATGGCGAACACACCCCCTTATCCATCAAACTAGACTTTGACGTAACAAACAACGCCGCCGAATACGAAGCATGCTTGCACGGTCTCCAAGCAGCGCTTGTACTCAACGCCCGCAATATAAAAGTCTATGGGGACTCCTCCCTCATAATCAACCAAGTATCCGGAGCATGGAAGATACGTAATGAAAACCTAGCGCTATACCAAAACAAGATACAAAAACTCATAAGCGAATTCTACCGCGTAGAATTCATACACCTCCCACGCGAAGAAAAGCAATTCGCCGACGCGTTATCCAAACTCGCGTCACTAATCAACATACCCCCGGGAATGGAAACACTACCCATTGTCGTGGAAAGACGAAACGAACCCGCATACATCTGTGACATCGAAACCGAGGAAGAACAAGCCGACCCTTGGTACCAAGCAATCATCAATTACAAAACAAACGGCGAATACCCACCAAACACCGACAAACGGGCAAAGCGAGCCCTCCGAATATTATCGTCACAATGATACACGTTATTTATATAGCTTTTATGCCCCCGTGTTAGTTGCATTTAGCTCACATTTGCTCGATTACATTATCGTTTTAGTAGCTATTTGCTTTATATTGCGATACTGTCGTTCCTCGTGTGTATTTTGCAGGTTTTGGCGGTCCTGAGCTAAAACCTGAGGTTAGTGGAGCATTTACGAGTATCGAGACGTCAAGACCAAGCTCGAGAGCGAGTATGGAAGTCATATGATGATTTGGGACGTCAAACCTATAGGTTCAGAGCAAACCTATAGGTTCAGGATACATGAATCAAGGCCAAAGTTGCTGGAAATGTTAGAACCTATCGGTTCAGAGTGAACCTATCGGTTCAGACTTCGTGCAAAAGAGCAAAATTCTCTGGAAAGTGTCAGAACCGATCGGTTTAGAGGTGAACCGATCGGTTTGACCCCCTGAACCGATCGGTTCAGCCCCGAACCGAGCGGTTCACTTGCCCTGTTTCGCGTATTTTCGTTGGCCTATAAATACAATCCGAAGTTAGGGTTTTGAGGGACGCTTTTCAATATATCTCTCTGCTTAGATTAGAATTAGAATTCTCTCCTTTAAACTCTCATAAAACTCTAGGTTTAGATTTAATTCTCTTGCAAGTTCCGATCTTTTACATTGTAATTCAAGATTAATTCAAGGTTTGATTTTAATTGCTTTTCATTCATTATGTTTTGTTATTATTATTTTGTTGTTTTGAATTCATCCCCAATTATGCATAGCTAATCTCATCCTAGGGTTCTATGGGGGATCGATGATTGATTCTTTGGTTTATTTTCTGAATTGGTTATCTTTTGGTTGCTTATTGTTAATCTAACCTCGTGCCCTAATTCCTCTTCCAATTGATCAAAGGCCACGATTGATTGTGTTGACCTAGGAAGCCTAAACCTAAGATCGAAAGCCGGGTTAAGGTGAGCCTTGCGTGAGAGTTAGTAGAGCGAAGCTAATACGTAGCGAGAGCCCGTTAGTTGAGCTTTAGGATTGACTTTGATCCGAGAGGACTTGTCTTAATCCATTAACACGAACCACCATTAGTATCCTTTTTCAGTGACAACCTTAGTTGAAGTCATCGTGAACCTGTGACCCTAGATTTCTCCCTATTCATCTCTTAAGCCTTTTATTTCAGTCTACCCTTAGTTTATAGTTCAACCCAATCCTTTTCCATACCTCGAGACTGACCTAGATCACTAAGCATCCTCTTGACTACATCCTTCTCTCTGTGGATCTCGACCCTACGGCCGCTAGCTACCTAGTTAGTAGTCTTTAGGTTTATTTTGATAAGGTGACACGACTTTATCCTCATCAATTTTGGCGCCGTTGCCGGGGAGACGGTTAGCTAGTCTTAGTTTGCTTATTAGTTAGCTAGGTTTTTCTCTTGTCTCAAGGAACCTAGTTCCTTGAGACCGTTTCTTATCGTTTGCTTGTAGTTTTGTTTGTTTATGCACAGGTCACCTCGGACTCTTGTCCCATTTGAGCCCGAACCTGAACGCGCACTACATAGGTTACGCAAGCAAGCAGTTCAAATAGTTGATCTTAATATCGAGGAAGCGTTGTCTAGTGCTACGCAATCGTCCTACGAAGAGGACACACCTCCAAATTCTCCACCGCCAGTGACCATGCCTAAACTCTCTAGTCACTCGGTGCCTAAACCGGAATCCATTCCTAATGGACTCACAATGCCCGCTACCCTACAGGGCAATTTCGAGATTCGCCCCGCCTTTCTCAATTTGGTGGAGCGTAATCAATTTGGTGGTTATCCCACCGAGGATCCTGGTCGGCATATGCAAGTGTTTACCGACTACTGCTCTACGATCAAGCAGGCCGGGATTACTCAGGAGCAGATAAGGGAGATGCTGTTCCCTTTCTCTTTGAAGGATCGAGCTCGTGAGTGGGTCACGGACCTCGATAAAGAAGCTGCGGGGATCACTGATTGGAGAGGGCTAGCTCTTGCCTTCTATTCTAAATTCTACCCTCCCGAACGAACTAATCAAATGAGGAGTCAAATACAAGGCTTCCAGCAAACATTTGACGAAAACTTAGCCGAAGCTTGGGAGCGGTACAAGAAGCTCATACGGGCTTGTCCTCACCACGGGTTAAATGATTGGTTGGTGATCATGACTTTCTACAATGGGTTGTATGAGGAGAGCCGGGCTATCCTTGATTCCGCAGCAGAAGGACGTTTCGCTAATAACGTCGACGATGATAAGGCGTGGGGTTTGATTGAGGACATGGCGATCCACTCGTCTCAGTTTGGTAAACCACGGGGTAATTCACGGTCTGCTCATAATGACCGTGATAAGGAGAGCATCAGCGCGCTCACTAGCCAAGTTGCCGCGCTGACTACGCAAATTAGTATGCTGCGGGGAGGTGGTTCTTCTAGTGCTCACGTGAATGCTGTCATGGGGCACGATTCGGGGTATTCTTCGGGGTATGCTGCACCCCAAGAGCAGGTTTACGCGTACCAATCTCATCCTCAAAACCTGCCCTATCAAAACCAACCTGGTTACGACCGATCGCTCCTCTCCTATCGTAACCAGAACGTGCTAAACCCAACTACCCCACCTCCACAAAACCAACCTTACATTCTTCCCCACAAAAACTACCAACCACCTCCACCCAACTACCAAAAACCCGCCTACACTCCACCTCCTCCTACACAGGTGCCCGATCCTATGGCCGAGATGAAGGCCATGATGATGCAGCTGTCGCAAGTTACGATGTCCGTGCAAAAGTCGCAAGAAATAATGCTGCAGCAGATGCAAAAGGACGGGCAAGCTAAGGACGCCGCGATCAAATTGCTAGAGAATCAGGTAGCGCAGCTCGCCGCTTCGCAAGCGTCTCGTCAACCGGGTACCCTGCCATCCCAAGGTAATCCTCCTAACCCCCCTCCTGATACTGCATGTGCTATTACTTTGCGTAGTGGTACAGTTTATGACGGCCCGAAGCAAGCGGAGAAGGAGGGCAAGCATGAGGTGAGTAACACGGTCAAACCGTGTGATCAGGGACGCGCTCAGCGACAGCAACACGCGGATGATGCTGTCAAGGACAAGACACCGCCAATTCAAATCAGGCTCCCATTTCCGAGCCGCGTACTTCCGGCTACCGTGGACCCCAAGCTCGGTAAGTTCTTTGAGATTCTCAAAACGTTGCAGGTAAACATTCCATTCATCGACTTGGTTAAACAAATTCCTGCTTATGCTAAGTTTCTTAAAGAGGTCATATCTAAGAAGCGTTCTATTAATGAAATTAAGTCTGTGTCTTTCGTGGGGGAGGGTAGTGCTTTATTGCAGGGTAGTTCACCCCCTAAGCTGAGTGACCCTGGGACTTTTTCCATCCCTTGTTCTATAGGGAAATATGTCGTGCAGAACGCCTTATGCGATCTAGGGGCTAGTGTGAGCATCATTCCCTACTCTATCTGCAAGAAATTGAACATGACCAAGTTAGGAGTCACCTCTATGACCCTGCAGATGGCTGACCGGACTACACAAAGACCCCTAGGTATCTTAGAGGACGTCCCAGTTAAGGTAGGGAAGTTTTATATCCCTGTTGACTTCGTGGTTTTAGACATTCCCGAGGACCCCCATATCCCGATCATTCTAGGGAGACCTTTTCTGCACACTGCTGGTGCAGTTATTGATGTCGGGAATAAGACCTTGACGTTCTCGGTGGGAGGTGAGCAGTTGACCTACACTAAGTCTAGTCTCCCTCGTGCCCCTATGCAGCCTGAGTCTGTGGCTGCTATTGACCTTGCCCCTCCGTCTCACTCTACTGGAGACTCTTTGGAGGATGTTTCTTCTGTTTTGTCTTGTGCAGGTCCTACGCAGGTTAGCTACGATCCTGGTTTGGGGGAACGGAAGGTCACGAGGGCGGACGTTTATGATCCCGGTGATGGAGGTGGAGACCCACGATTTGCGGTGCGTGGCGCACGGAGCTGTTTTGGAGAGCCATTTCGCGATGGGATACCGTGCGTAATGGACTATGCTGCTCTTCCTCGTGGAGATCGAGTTTTGTGGCGAACAGATGCTATTTCGCCTAATGAAGCTGTTGCAAGTGGCCAACGTCCTTGGCCCAATTTGACGTGATTATGAGTTTTGAAGACGGTCGTGCGGGACCATTATAAACCAGCGCTTTCCGGGAGGCAACCCGTTGACTTTTTGTAATTTGTTGTACTCTTTACTTTGCTTTGGTTTGTTTGCTTTTGATGACATTGTTTTAGACTTTTATTGAGCGCGTGAGGATGAGGGATTATTCTCTGTGTTAGCATGCAGGTACTCAAGGACTTTTGTCCTTAGTATTCTTGAGAATAGGCCCCTCTGCTGTTCGGCCTTGCTTTTTCTCGCATGCTACTCCGAAGTATCTTACAGCTGGACTGAATTGGATGCAAACTTGTGGATCATAAGCCGCACTCCACGCTTCACTTCGGTTTGGGGGAGCTCCAACTTGATCATGTGAGCTTTCTTTACTCCTTTTTCCCTCGTTTCCTCGCTTTACTTTTCCTACCCCCGTCTTATCTTGCCCCTTCATGCTGCTTGTGGTTGTGCTGTTTTCCACATTGAGGGCAATGTGTGATTCTGGTTTGGGGGAGGAAAGCTCTTTCGCGCTTATTTCTTTTGCATTTTCATTTTTGTGTGCATTTTTTAAAAATTTTGCAAATTCCAAACCTTTTTCGGCTTGAATTGCCAAGTTTGGTGAATTGATTAGTGTGCTACTTTTGATCTTTAACATCTCCGAGTTGAACATCTATTGCCTTAGCTTGCACGATTAGTTTGTTTCTTGTTAATAGATTGCGAGCCTCAAACACTAGCCCACTTGTATTTGCTTAATTCTTATCGCTTTTCGTTCCTTTTACTTTCGATATTTGGTATTCTTGCGAGGCAATTGGCTTGTGGAAAGTTTGGAATGATGGTTTGTGGTTTGTTTGGAAAGATCATATAATGTTGGAGCAATGCTTCGATGCTTTCGGAGGGGACTCATTGATTTGAGTAACCACAGTGGCCATGAATTTGGTTGCGACCGAGAGTATGAGCAATGATGTAACCCTTAAGGAAATATGTATGCCCGAGCGCGATTTTTACCGAGTGAACGTCAAGCTAAACGGTATTACATACGAGGGATGCTCCACATTTGCGCGAAAAAAAAAGAAATGAAAAGAAAAGAAAAAGGAAAAATGGTATGATGTGGTAAGAATGGTATGATGGAAGTGGTATGCGTGGTTGGCCTTGCTTGAATCCAATTGTCGTGAGTTTAATTTTTGCGAAAGCGTGAGATGCTAGTAATATGATGTTGGTGTGAATGGTTGAGACTTGTGCTCTATTTTCGGTGAAATGACTATGGTTTGTAAGTCTATGTGTACAGGTCGTCAATTTTGAGATGCTAGCGTGATAAATTAGCTATACTTTGATTTTCTCCGACGCTGTTTGCTTGAGGACAAGCAAAGGTTTGGTTTGGGGGAGTTTGATACACGTTATTTATATAGCTTTTATGCCCCCGTGTTAGTTGCATTTAGCTCACATTTGCTCGATTACATTATCGTTTTAGTAGCTATTTGCTTTATATTGCGATACTGTCGTTCCTCGTGTGTATTTTGCAGGTTTTGGCGGTCCTGAGCTAAAACCTGAGGTTAGTGGAGCATTTACGAGTATCGAGACGTCAAGACCAAGCTCGAGAGCGAGTATGGAAGTCATATGATGATTTGGGACGTCAAACCTATAGGTTCAGAGCAAACCTATAGGTTCAGGATACATGAATCAAGGCCAAAGTTGCTGGAAATGTTAGAACCTATCGGTTCAGAGTGAACCTATCGGTTCAGACTTCGTGCAAAAGAGCAAAATTCTCTGGAAAGTGTCAGAACCGATCGGTTTAGAGGTGAACCGATCGGTTTGACCCCCTGAACCGATCGGTTCAGCCCCGAACCGAGCGGTTCACTTGCCCTGTTTCGCGTATTTTCGTTGGCCTATAAATACAATCCGAAGTTAGGGTTTTGAGGGACGCTTTTCAATATATCTCTCTGCTTAGATTAGAATTAGAATTCTCTCCTTTAAACTCTCATAAAACTCTAGGTTTAGATTTAATTCTCTTGCAAGTTCCGATCTTTTACATTGTAATTCAAGATTAATTCAAGGTTTGATTTTAATTGCTTTTCATTCATTATGTTTTGTTATTATTATTTTGTTGTTTTGAATTCATCCCCAATTATGCATAGCTAATCTCATCCTAGGGTTCTATGGGGGATCGATGATTGATTCTTTGGTTTATTTTCTGAATTGGTTATCTTTTGGTTGCTTATTGTTAATCTAACCTCGTGCCCTAATTCCTCTTCCAATTGATCAAAGGCCACGATTGATTGTGTTGACCTAGGAAGCCTAAACCTAAGATCGAAAGCCGGGTTAAGGTGAGCCTTGCGTGAGAGTTAGTAGAGCGAAGCTAATACGTAGCGAGAGCCCGTTAGTTGAGCTTTAGGATTGACTTTGATCCGAGAGGACTTGTCTTAATCCATTAACACGAACCACCATTAGTATCCTTTTTCAGTGACAACCTTAGTTGAAGTCATCGTGAACCTGTGACCCTAGATTTCTCCCTATTCATCTCTTAAGCCTTTTATTTCAGTCTACCCTTAGTTTATAGTTCAACCCAATCCTTTTCCATACCTCGAGACTGACCTAGATCACTAAGCATCCTCTTGACTACATCCTTCTCTCTGTGGATCTCGACCCTACTGCCGCTAGCTACCTAGTTAGTAGTCTTTAGGTTTATTTTGATAAGGTGACACGACTTTATCCTCATCACACAATTTGTGATGGAAATGGGCAAACTACTCAAAAAGACGCCCCAAGGTACACTACTCTTGTGCGTTGACCACAAAAAGGGACACGAGATCATGTCCCAAGTACACGATGGCGAGTGCGGACCACACATGAACGCACGAGCCATGTGCAAAAAAATCATAAGGCTAGGATGGTACTGGACAACCATGGAAGCCAATTGTGCAAAGTATGTCAAACACTGTCATAATTGCCAAATCTTCGCAAACGTGCAACACATACCCCCTTCACCTCTATACAGTTTAACCTCGCCATGGCCCTTCTCCACATGGGGCATCGACGACATTGGCAAAGTACAACCCGTAGGAGCAGGAGGACACTGCTTCATCCTTGTGGCCATCGACTATTTCACCAAATGGGTCGAAGCCGCGTCATACCGTAAGCTGGGCACAAAAGAAGTTGCAAAATTCATACAAAACAATATCATTTGTCGCTACGGCATACCCCACGAGTTCATAAGCGACCAAGGCACGCACTTTCAAGGAGAGGTCGAACCACTTCTTCTCAAATACAAAATACAACGACACAAATCATCACCCTACCGATCAAGAAACCAGCGGCGCAATGAGGCAAAGAATAAACCGTCGTATCAATCCTCAAAAAGATGATCGACACCTGCCACGACTGGCCCAACAAAATCCCATTACAAATGGGGATATCGCACCACTATCCGCACACCCACGGGAATGACACCTTAATTCCTAACCTATGGAATGGAGGCTGTCCAACCTGTAGAAATCGAGATGCAATCCCTTCGAATCCTCATGGAAGCAGACATTCCTGAAGCCGAATGGGCACGCGAACGATATGAACAACTCATCCTTCTAGACGAGAGTCGCTTGCATTCACTAAGTACAGTCCGAATGTATCAATCTCGCCTACAACGCGCCTACAACAAAAGGGTCAAGCCACGAAACATCAAAGTGGGTGACCTAGTACTCAAATCCGTCCAAGCACCATTACCAGTCGACCCAAGGGAGAAATTCAAACCCAACTGGGCCGGGCCGTACTTGGTCAAGGACATCCTTCCCGGAGGAGCCGTGACGTTAACTGACCTTGACGGTCAGGATTTCCGACTACCAACGAATCTTGATCAACTCAAGAAATACTACCCTTAGTTTCAAACAAATTTGCAATGCATTTCAACAAAACAAAGACCACTCTCGCATGAGTGAACTACGCTCGGTTTGATTCCACGCACTGTGGATACGTAGGCAGCTTCGCAAAAAGCACAACCGAATCACACGAACTACGCCGGTTTGATTCTGTATTTAAAACGCAGATACGTAGGCAGCTTTTCAAGGCACAACCGAACTTCTTAGCACGCGCACCCAAAGCTTAAAAAGCTCGAGGGTTTTGCACTCACAAAATGACACGCTCAAAGCTTAAAAAAGTCAAGAGCACAGTCAACACAAAAAAATAATAATAATCCAAGTCCAAAGCTTAAAAAGGTCGAGGACTTAAGACAAAAACGAATCCAAAGCTTAAAAAGGTCGAGGATTTTAAGACACATACGAGTGTTCGAAGCTTAAAAAGGTCGAGAACATTTCAAAGCAAAACAAAAGAAAGCAACGAGACAAGACAAAAGCAAATGAATTCTATTTTATTACTTTATTTAGAATTTTTCAAAATTTAGAAATGAGTTAGGAACAAGCCTCCTTAACCCTTTATTCGAATTTAAAAACATGTATTTGAATAAAGAAACTTTCTAAGCAAAACAAAAGCAAACTACTAAGACATCCTCTGTCGCTTCGGATTAGCCTCTTCATCTTCAAGAGGCCGATCCGCCACAATCTTCGAGCTAAGAACGGGAGTAGATCTCTCGAAACCTAGGGGCTCGATCTGATCCTCGTCCTGCCCGACTGGGGGCTCCTCAATCCTTGGCCCTAGACGATCTTTAACGGTCACCTTTGGCCCAAGCCTTTCCCGCACCAGCCTAGACAAAGAAGCATCCACACCAAGATCACCATAGTCCCTCCTGTTGCGCATCACCTCATACGCTAAGGAGGGCCTTGGCCCATTTCTCTCCCTCCTCCTTTGATTCTCCCGTTCCTGAGGATAATTAGAACGATACCACCGTGTATAGAAGTCCGTGACACGAGTAGACTCTATATGCTCCGGAACCGCCCAAGTAACACGATCCGACCACCCTCGGATCCAAGCATCAATCATCTGGTTGTTTAGAACAACAACCCCTCCAACCAGAGTATCCTGCTCAGGGATGGTCTGAGCAAGCCCGATTTGCCTCTTCAAGCGAAGAGGATGAATCCACACACCTCGTTCAAACCCACACAACATCAACCCACGAGCTGCATTCGCCACGGATGGCGCCGTAACCTCCGTAATGCCCCACCACGGCACGTACCAACGAATGATGCTCTCCTTCACAAACCCCCGGTAGTAGTTGAGTGAACGCTCCCGAGGGTTGGCCCATTCCGTCTTCCGAGATGTCGTGGCCGCCGCCTTGAAAACACTCCCAAGTGGAAGAGCCTTATACACACTTAGCCTCTCCATGAGCCAAATGTTGAGAATCCTAGCGCAACCCCTGTACGAGCTCAGACGGTTAGCACAACGGTCGTCTAAGCCCAGTATGGTTTCCGCCAGGATCAAAGCGGAAGGATCATGTCCCCGCTCCATCTCTTCGACAACGCGAGCATACCTCGCGTTCCTGAACACCCCATTTGGCATGGACCCCGCAAACGCATAACGATGAACCAAACAAAAAGCAAGGGCCCTCCGCCTAGAACGGTCCGAAATACTAGTGTCCACCCTATTCATGTATCGTTGACACAAGAGAAGCATGTTTACCTTGCCTCCCTCAAACAAACCCGCAGCTTGAGCATTCGTCATCCCAAGGAAATTTCGCAACATCCCGTTATAGCAAAGCTCACTCCTCACAACTACAGGAGTAGTCCGTTTCGACCACCCAGCAATGGCCGCGAACTCCTCCATCAAAGGACACACCTCTCCCCCGGGAAACCTAAATACATGCAAGCTGGGATCCCAATAATCCAAGCACGAATCAAGGAAGTCTAAATCGACTTTCATTTGACGAAAGCCAATAAAAACACCCGCACCATCATCATACACCGCCTTCTTCATCCCCGGACTTAGTGAGGAAGTCCACCTCTTCAAAAGAGCATCAAAATGCTCAACCATTTTTCTTGAATGCAAAAACTTTTGTAAATATACCTAATATATTTATGAGAGCAAAAACTTGTAGTAAAAGAAAAGAAGAGAAGTGATTGTGAATGAAGATTATGGCACGCACCCCCTCTCTTTATATAGGAAAACCGTATCCGGAATATGGAAATACAGCGTTACTAGCCACGCCCCCAAACCGCACAGCCTTATGCGGTTTGGAGCCAGAACCGCATAAGCCTATGCGGTTTGGACCCTAAACCGCATAAGGCTATGCGGTTTCAGGGCTTGGTTTTTCCTCACAGTTTCCTAATTTCGTCTTTCCTAAAACACTACAACCCACATTACGCTACGACATGTTTTTGTTGTTCCCCATGCAGCAACATTACATTTCATCTTAGCACATACGATTCTTACCACGAGTCAAAACAACACATTTCTAGCATTCACGCACGCTCATTTCAACATTCAAAATGAACATTTTGCTAACACTTTTTCACAAATTACTTAAAACATCAAAGCATCCCACTCGAGAATCATTTCGTTTTTCAAAACCAAGCATACTAAATAAACAGGTTTACTGAAGACGATCAAGTTCAAACTACAAAGACATGTAAACAAGGGTTCATACAATCCTTATTACACAAGTTCAATCGTGATAACGACGACGATACTCGTCGAATTCACGCCGAATTTGAGCCGTCTCAGCCCGGCTCTGACACAACTGGGCCGCCTGCTCAGCCCAAGCCATCCTCCACCTGTTAGCTGTCCTCCACAGCTTCTTGTGCACCTCCTTGGCCACCTGCAATACACATAACAGAAACACGTTACAGTTTTCTCTATTTTGCCTTAATTTCACTCAAATTAAGTCAAACTTAGGGGGAAATTTCAAAACAAGACGCAGTCAACCCCACTTTGCCCTAATTTCACTCAAATTACGACAAACTCGAGGGGGTAAAACAAAACATAGATCACACTAGTTTGATCATCGCTATAGCCCATACCTCGATCAAACTGGGGGCTTACACCTACACCCACACAAAAATACATACCTTTTTCACCTTACCGCTCCAGCTGTCCATCCCTGCATCAGTAGTCACCGGCAAGTACGTCGGCAACGTAAAAGTACGACGGATACCCGAATCATCCCACTCAACGGTAGTAGGGAAGTCATCGGGTTGCTCCGCCATCTCAGGATCAAACTTCTGCAAAAGCAAAACACAAATGCACACGTCAGGGAAATTTTTCGTCTAAAAATTCACCCTACGCACATGCAAACCAAAACAAACATACCTCGATCGGTCCACACGCAAGCCGAGACTGAGCAAACTGGCCGTAGTCTTCCCCAGGACAAAGAAGACTCACCGGCTCTCCCTCCCCGTACAGTGTCACACGATCCTGTGCGGAAACCCCTCGCTCAAACAGGACCTTCGGCGGGTCCTTAGGCACCACTGGAGCTGGCCATCCTGCCTGGTAGACCAAACGCTCCCCGAGATACCACACCGGCCCATACGGCGTCGCCAAATACAGACGTTGGGTATCACGCGCCGCAAACCTAGCTCCAATGCCCTCAGGGATATCCGCATACTGACCCCACGGGAATGACTCGAACTGCAAACCAACAAAAACAACAACATCATCAACAACACACACAATCATTCTAAGTACACTTTATTTAAAATGATTCAAACACAAACCTGATTAAACTCCATAAGGTTCAGACGCACCCAAACCTCATCATACGACCAGTTAAACGCCGCACGGTTACACATACCCCAAGTACGCACCGCCGGGTACTCTCTCACGATCCTCGTGGCGTGCGCAGGCAGCAGAAAAGGAAAATGGCTAAGAATCCATGACTGCACGTACAAAAACACATTACAAAAACAAACAAAATCCAATAAACAACACACAAAAACAAAATCAACACGTACCTCCATCAAGAATCCAGGCGAGACTAAGGACAGTCTCGACCCTCGCTCCATGACCCGCGGTCTCACGGCATCCATGCAAAAACGAATGCACAAACCTAAAGACGGCGTCACCCAGTCAAACGTCCCAATTGCATTCCAATCCAGGAGATGCATAAGGACCGACGTCGTCGCCCGCTCACCCTTATCGCCGAAATACACAGCACTGATAAACCACCACAACCACATACGAGCATTCTGCTCGTCACTCCAGTCGGAGGGGCCTCGCTCCGTCTTCCCCTCAAAATACTCCAAGATGTAGCTCGTCTTAAAGATGTAAGGTGGTTTACCCTCATATTCCACCTCCAAACCACCGCCAATCGCGGCAATCACAACCTCGTCCACAATGGACGGCGCAAACCCAAAACTCATGTCACGGTCCCCGAACGGCAGCCCCGTCATGACCGCGTACTCAGACAAGGTAATGCAGGCTTCAAAGCCGGGCATATGGAACGTCGTCGTGGTGTCCCAATACCTGTCTAGGAAAGCCCTGATCAACATCAGGTTCGCCGTCTGCTTCTTCCTCGCAATCTCCCTCCAATGGCCAACCAACGGGCCAAAAGCACTACGCAGCACCCAAGCCTGCGCTCTCGGCGTAAGCTTCTCCTCAAAAACGCACATCACGGATGAAACGCCCGAGAAAGTCCTCATCGAACCCTTCTGCCAGCCCATCGTCGCCCGATATGAAACATGTCTCTCCGGAGCAAGCAAAAGGTCATGGCCATCCCAACCCTTGGCAAAAGCTCTGTTCACACGCGACTTCCGCGGCCTAGAGCTACTCGCCCTAGGCGCAGCCTCCACAGCCTCCTCGGCCTCCTCCTCAGCATCCATCTCAGCCTCCAGCTCATCCACCAGCTGAAGAGCAAGATCATCCTCCTCAACAGGATCAGGCACAGGGACGTTCCTCTCACGACCCCTGCCTCGTGACTGACCACGCCTCGTGCGCAAGTCACGAGGGTCAACCTCCCTCTCGCTATACGAACGCCTCATATGACTCGAACTGGGGGCTCCCTCAGTCCTCGAGCCCGTGCTCTTACGAGCTCTCGATCTTGTGACACGATCAGAACCTTCACCTGCAACCAACACAACAAAATACATACAACTATAACACATACACATACATAAATACACTCATACACAACCCCAATACACAAATAATACACACATAATACATAATACATCCCCCTTTCACACTTACACATTTCATGCACAGAGCATTTTTAGGCCTAATTCACAATTAAGCCGAAAACCGTCCTCTACACATCAAAACCCTAACTTTATGGTTTCTACACGCCATATTAGTCCCCAAAAACAACCTACTACAAGCAATTGCATTTTGGTCACCCCGATCAAAAATCCCCAATTCACCCTAATTACTCCGTATAACTACGACTTAAGACGGCGAATTGAAAGCCTTAACTCGATATTTTCTCAAAACTAACGCTATAGGCATGTTATAAACACTATGGGCATCCTACACCGAAGTTTAATTGAAATTCCGGGTCGGAAAATCCGGGCTCGTTTTCGGGTCGGAAACCTAATTTGGACGTTTTTCAAGCAAAGACGGTCTAAATCATAACCAATTCACACATACATGCTAGCATGGCATAATGCAACACAATGGCAACAATTTCAAGCATTCAAACGGCAAATTTCAAGCAAAACTCGGGTTTTCATTCAAAACCCGTCTTTTCAACATTTCAAGGCAAAACTAGCTAATTACAACAACAAATAACGTAAAAGCAAGTTAAAATGGAGCATTACCTGGTTCCATAGCAAGGCAACGCAAGAAAAACGAACAAATTTGGTTGAGAAATCGAAAAATGGTGTTTTTACAGTATGAAAACCGAAATAGAACAAGTGAAGCAATAACACGGTGTACTCGTGTTATAAGCAGCACTCCCAGCCACAGGGTGAAACCGCATAGCCTTATGCGGTTCAACACCCAAACCGCATAAGGTTATGCGGTTTGGTCCCCTGGCTTTTCTCGGGTTTTTCTCGTTTTGGACCTATTTTTGATTTCCTAATTCATCATAGCTCAAATGCAACTGCAAGCACGTCCCATGTTTGGGTCAAAGCATCACCTACAATCAGCCATATATTAAGCATTTAGTGTACGGTACAGAAGCAAAAGCACGAACGCTCTTCACGAGCAAACACATCATTTTCCCTTCAACGGAAGGCAATCATATCCAATAACGACTACATAAACACTCCTCGGCGAGCCCAAGTATGAACACTGCACAATATCCTCAACTACAACCATCTTACATCACGCAAACGCTCCTCGGCGAGTTCCTAGCACAAGCACCTTACAAGAACATCCAAGCATAAGCATTACAACATCCATGATGCTCGGCACCCTGCATCCCTACGCAAAACAAGCACTTATGGTTACAAAGCACCCCTACACAAGCACTGCAAGCCCTACACAGACATTTTCAAGCACACCAGCACTCTTTCACGAGACCACACGCAACTTGAAGACAATAAGCAGCAGCAGACAACGATATCAAACATCTACAACGGCGTCAACATCAGCAACGAGCACAACAAAAGCACTCAGCAGGTCGGCAGGCCCTTATAATATGCACGGACCGCCAAGTCCTTAAATGCGCACGTCCCGCCCCGCATAGCCCGGTTCGAAGTCCTCGTCTCACCCATGGACACATGCTTCGTTCCGCTGGCCATATCGAGACTGTAATGGTCCGGATATGGTCGTGGAGTTTGACTAACGCTCTAGTCCGAGCTCAGTCAAACTGGGGGCTCTGTGGATACCCATATCCGTACCCTCCCACACAAAACCCTGTGATGTAACACGGACTTTTATTATGCATGCTTTAACGCTAACTTAAACGGTTCTAATAAAGTCGAATTCATTTTGAGTCGTTTTGAAATGTTAAAATGATTTAGGTCGCTTCACATCACACTTAAATAAACGTTCATTTTGTCCATTTGGAGTCTAGCTTGGTCCATGTCCTGCTTCATTTGGCATGAGCTTCGCATTTGCACTACAATTAGCCCTTTTACATTAACAAGGTCTAATTCAGCATTCCTAAATTCCTAAATTTAGGCCCGGTAGCTAAATCCCCCACTTAGCCTCCTCTCACACAAAATACAACCTCACGTCTTACCTTATTTCACAAAACACTACAAAATACACCTTTTTCTCATATTTTCGGGTCTCGAGCCCAAGACCGAGCCCAAACCCGGCCTTTGGCCCTCACTCCCAAGCCCTGAACATCATAAAATATCCCAGAAATATCTCAGCTGTTTTCTTGGCACACAAGTTCGAGATTATACTGTATCTTTCAAAGATATTATTCAACCGAAACTTGGAAAGCAGGCCTAGAACCCTACCCCCAAACCGCATAGCCTTATGCGGTTTGGTGGGTGAACCGCATAAGCCTATGCGGTTTTCCCTGGCAACCGCATAAGCCTATGCGGTTTCCAAGCCTGGTTTTATCCCCGTATTTCCTAATTTCTCCGAGGTTTTTAGTATATATACACCCCAATACCAGACCTCGAAAGATAACTTTTCACCCACAATTCACAGCATACACACTCTCAAACTCCCTCAAGCCTCACGCACTCAAATCCTTGAGTTCAACACACCATCCCGTGTTGAATTCATCCTCCTTTTTAGTTTAAGAAGCGAAGCTCTGCCAGATCTGAAGCGTCAGGACAAGGTAGGTACCGATCCATTTGGATCAAAGCTTTTTCTTATTTTCTATGGACTAACAAAGGGGACTACACTTTAGCGCCCACCCCTTGGCTTTGGCGACGAGCGCGCTTGCCTTCCAAGTGTTCCTATTACATCGGGTACACTCCATATCCGATGACACGCCAAAGTCGCATAAGCAACCGACCTTTTAAAATAAACCAATGGACAATTGAACTTTATTTTAATTGCATGCATCTTGCACCTTCTTATTTTGCATTAAAATCAACTTAAACAATGAATTCGACCGTTAACTGAACCGCTTTCGTTAACAAGTTAAACATGCTAAACTGAGGGTTTTAATCAATCTTTTTGCATCTGCATCTGCATTCTTTTACAAACTTTTCGCACTTGTACGTAGCGATAACATTAGCTCAAATATCATCTTACTTGGATTGTTCTAGGTCAGTAGAGGCTATTTTTACATAGGCTTTTCTAAAAGGTTTTCATAAATCATTATTTGAATTACTCTTTTTCTAAAGTACCCTCACTTGAATCCAACTGGTTTCACAAATTTTAGATCTAGGGGTGTCGGCGTGCTCCAAAATCTAAGACATGTTTTTAGCTTAGAACATGGTAGCAGGTTCCTAATTTCCGCGATAATTAGGTGGCGACTCCAAACAGTTCTTAAAGGTTTTCCTAACTTAATCTTTTTAACTTTTAATCCTAATCGCCCTTAAGCAAGACGCCGAGTTGGGTCCCTCGTCCGATCCCGGGTTCCACAGACATACTAAGAGCTTTTATCCAACGACGACCACTATTGTCAGGAATCTTAGTAGGAGGAAAAACCTCCTCGGCTTCACCACAACTATACCCGAGCAGTAGCGAATTTGAAATAGGTAGGCAATTTATTACTCGAGTTTGGACTCATAGAAAAGTCTTCAGAATCTGCAGGAAAACTGACACTCATCTTAAATTGGGAAATACTCTTAGTTACATCTTGTGCCAAGTGAGTACACATCTGCACAATTCGAGGTCTGTTTATTTACAGGAGTTCCCGGCTGAAGATCAATGATCACGGGTTCTTCAAGCAACTGTAGGAGGCGTTAAGCCTAACGACTTGTTACATACGCCTTACCTTGCTCCTTGGCCTCCACAATTTGCATGTGCCAAATCACTTAAAAATCTCCTTACCAGTTTATGTAAAGAGACAAATACAGCCTTTTTTAATTCTAAAATAAATTGTCTGACATAAGTTATATACTCCATATTCGTCAAAACACTCGTATTTTTTATACTAACCCTTATAAGTGTTACAAGTACCATTTATAATTTTACCATTGATAGTATTTCCTGTATGTTTATATAATACGGAGTACAAAGGATACCTAAATATATACTCCGTATTTGCCAACAAATTTACAACTTTTTATGAGCCTTTTAGTATAAGTGAAAGGTGTCAAAAATGGTCTTACAAGGAACTTACAACCATCGTATTTCAAAACCACGACACGAAAAGTGCAACAACAATACGTTTAATTCATTTCAATAACATAATCTATATATACTAAAAAGTGTAAATTAATTACTTGCTCTAATTGAAAACATATAATTCAACGAAACTGCCATTGTAAATTTAGTCCAAAACCGATCATTTACTTCATCAATCAGAATATAATGTACCCCATAATACATAGGAAAAAGATAGTTAACATCTATAGAAAGCATGAAAAAAGTCTCATAAGAACATGAACACATCAATAAGACAATATAACCCAAGTAACTTACGCAGTACCAACCATGGAGACATCATCTCCGATCGAACATTTTCTGGCGAAATCCTTAAGCAGTGTTTCAAAAGCTAAAAAATACCTAGATATTCGGTGACGATTGCGAATTGCATGTTGATTGATGATGGGGATTATCAACCGATGTTGCTGACCGGTAATGAACGACAAAGGCGATTTGAAATGTGTTCGAATCCGACAACCAAATGACAGAGGCTGTTTTAAAGTGAGTCGGAGTAACACGGAGCCGTGACGACGATGATAGTGTAAATTCTAAAATGACACCCATATTGTTTTGTCAGCTGAAAGTTGTCAGTAGTTTAACTGGGAGCTTAGAATTGATTCAAATTTGAAGAGAATTAAAAGAGGGCCTTTTTTTATCATCAAAAACAAACTAAAAATTTTGGTACAATTGAGAAAAAGAAATTAAGGAACATCAAAAGAACAAACACCTACGAAAATTGGTGAGAACTGGTAAATGACTACGTCTAATTGTACACGACCCTCACCCGGAAAATATTCATTCCAACGGCCACAAACATGATGCAGAATGGTCCGAGATTAATTCAGACTACCACAAACCAAAACGTACCTGACGAGTGTAGCAGGGTAGGATTAGGTCAACCACGACGAGAAAAAGTACTTGACGGAGATCGTACCGGTGTGAGACGACATAGGCTCAACGACGATGACGATAAACGCTGAACAATTACCTCCATATTGAGATATGAGTCGAATAAAACCGTCAATTTAATTAGAAGTTGGGAATTGATTAATTGACGGGCTTCTCAAATTCTCCAACTATGGAACGTATGCAGAAAGATAGATGGAAGTCGAATGAACGCATGAGGTGAGGAGGAGGCTGATGTTGTTCTCTTATTTCTTGACGTGGCAAGTGTAATGATGTGGCATCGTTAGAATGAAAATTCGCTTGTTTTTTGGAAGAATGTGGGTAAATTTTTTAGTTTTAATAGTATATATAGATTAATGACACTGGTTTAAGACTTAATTAATTTCCGCCTTAGTAATTAAAGTCGACTAAAAACCAGGTTGTTACATTCGAGGCCATGCACTCCATGGTCCTTTTCAAAACGAGCATTTGCATTCATATCTTCGAAAACTCGCTAAAACTTTTCAAAGATAAATGAACCTAGCATCTAACAAAGCTAACACTTTTCAAACAAAACTATCGCGAATTTTTGAAACAAACTTTTTTTCAAAACTTCCCTTTTTCACTAACAAGCAAAAACCCGAGTAAGGATTAAAATCCGAGCTCGTGGATTTCAGTCTTCTAGGTCATACGGCCTAGACTCCGTTTTTAACATCCTCGACTCGACTCGCTCGAGCCGAATCCTTTCTCTTTTACACATCTGACTCGAGCTCACCTCGGTAAATCACCGATATCAGCCCGACGGGTGCAAAGCAAAACCTTTTAACATCGAGACGAGATGCGCGCACGTATCCTCGCCTCAAAAGCTTCCCTTAGCAAAACCTTTTTGAAAACCTCCTCTTTTCATACATAAAAGGTCTTTCTAAACAAGGAAATGAGCTTAAAATGAATGCTTAGATGTTCGTGAGTCTAGTGGGTCGAGTCGTGTCACTAATATACGAAGTGAAATGCAGGCCTCAGCTGGATACTCGCCGCACTAAAAATCGCATCGTCATCCCACACAAGAAACGAACCTACACCCGCAAAATGGCCGGCAATCACGAAGTTAACGCACTCCGTGACCAAGTCACAAAGCTGACCACTGACCTCGAACGCCTCTTGACCCACCATACAACCGAGGTGGAACGTATGGAACAAAAGATCAAGGAAGAGGCGGGTAGGCACGCTAAGAAACTCCAAGCCATGGAGGAAAGGCTCTATGTCTCGAGCACTTACTCCATCCACAAGGAGAATGAAAACGTGCCTACTAGCATCAAGGACGAGCTTCCTAACAAGCTCGCCCTTAGTGACCTTCCCATCTTTCAAGGACATGAGAGCCCGATCATTCACATCCGAGCTTTCAAGTCCCAAATGGCCATCAAGGGGGTCGACTCCAAGCACTGGCTAACTCTCTTCCCGCACTCTCTAGCAGCAGTGCCGAAGACATGGTTCTACTCACTCGACCCACAGCGGGTCCCTACTTTCAAAGAACTCACCGTTAAGTTCGATCGACAATACCGAGACAATGAAGACACTCAAGTCTCAATCCGCACTCTAGAAGTCCTATCCTAAAAGGACAACAAAGGCTTCACCGACTACCTCACTCGTTGGAAGACGCTAAGCGCTCAAATCCCTAACCGTCCCCGCGAGGACGAACTTGTGCCGAAGTTCATAAATAACCTGCGACCCGTGTATCAATTCTACATGAGGTACAGCAACATTCAGAACTTCAAGGAGCTAACTAAGGTCGGTACCCAGATCGAAGATGACCTTAGAACTGGTACAATGGCCAAATACACCGGCCACGCTTATCAAGGGAGCTCCTCTAAATCCTCCCGCGCAGTCAAGAACGAAGAAAACCGCACCGTCGGTAACCTCGACGATAATAACCTCGACGCATTCGCAACTACCTTCTCGCCACCTCCTAAAACTAAGAGGAACTTTGACCCTCTCTTTATGTCTTATTCCAAGGCATTTCAGAGGTTGGTCGAGAAAAACTACCTACAACCAATCGGGCCTACTAGCGAGCCGCCCGAAGACAAGAAGCCTAAATCTTGGAACCCCAATGCCTTCTTTGCATACCACCGAGGCAAGGGGCACGACACCGAGAACTGCTTTAGGCTTAAGGACGCTATCCAAGATCTCATTGATCAGGGGAAGCTCAGCAAACCATCTCAACCTACCAAGCCGTCAAACAGCGAAAACCCGCTTGGCAATCATGCAATCTTCGCAGGGTCAGTCCCTATTCTAGACTGCTCCTACCTCATTACACCCTCCGACGACCAAATCAATGCAGTTTGGTCTGATGACGAAGACGACGAATATTGGTTGCCCACCGATGAGGTGATAAACCACATCAATCAACTCGCCAAGGATATCAATCACCTAAAGGCGTTACACCGTACCGAAGTCGAGCGTTTGGAACGGCGCATCAAGAAAGAGCTCAGTAACCCAGTCTCGCTTGACACCCTCAAAGTTTTCCGTCAAAAGAACGACGAGGGCTTCACCAAATACCTCGGCCAATGGAGAAGGTTACTCGCTCGAGTCCCAGACCACCCACATGAGGACAGACTCATATCTACTTTCCTCTCCGGTTTGCGACCCGTCTGGCGATATTACTTTCACTACTGCAACATTCGAGATTTTAAACATCTCGTTGAAATTGGCACCCGCATCGAAAAGGACCTCACATCTAGCTATGAGGATCCCGCTTATCAAGACACTCTTCAAGAAAGCACTCTTAAAGGAAGAAAAGGACACAACTCACATGGCTCTACAAGGAACTTTGACAAACTCTACATGCCTCATGCCGTAGCATTGCAAAAGCTGATCGAAAAGGGCTACCTTGAACCAATTGGCCCTATTAATGAACCACCCATGAGAAAGAAATCAAAATCATGGGACCCCAATGCTTTCTGTGCATACCACCGGGGCATGGCGCATAGCACCCAAAGCTGTCTCAAACTCAAACATGTCATCCAAGATCTCATCGATCAAGGAATAGTCAAGAAGCCTAGGGTGAACAATGCATCATCCAACAAATGTAGCCTCGCAGCAAGACACACAACCTCTCCCAAACCAAGGGATAATCAATCCAGCAACGACACTATCTACCTCTCGACCATGTCACCAATCTCAAAGACAAAGACAAAAACAACTCAAGCACCTCAAGCAGTTCAAGCAGCTCAAGCAGCTCCTCCAGCAATGAAGACGATGAAGAAGAAGAAGAAATTCTTTTAACTTCTAATGCTCTTAGTGTCGGGTCATCAGTCGACCCACCTATCCTAGACTCTAGCTTTAATTTAGATTTTTTTTTTTTACGGAGGCTAGCTCCAAGCAACTTTCTGAATTGTCGAATAATTCTTCTCAAAATAATGAAATGAATAAATTTGCTTACGTCTTGTCTCAAGCTAAAACAAACAACAAAACACAAACATTTAAAAATCAACAAACAATAAACAAATCACAAAATACAAAAGACACTAACTCATGCGATGAAAATGAACAAACCAAAGAACAGTCTTTAAACAAATACATTGCAAACATTGTTTCTCCTAAGACACAGCACCCTATCATCGAGGAAACCATAACCATAAACGTGGGAACCCCCGAAGAACCAAGGGAATTACAACTAGGTGCCTCGCTAGACGAAAACGAGCGCGCCCAATTCACACAACTCCTAACCGAATTCAAGGACGTATTCGCATGGTCATACAAGGATATGCCCGGAATCGAACGAAGCATCGCTGAACACCGCATCCCCATCAAACCCGGTTACAAACCAATCAAACAAAAGCTAAGGAGACTACGTCCCGAATGGTCCCTTATGGTCAAGGAAGAAATCGAAAAACAACTACAAGCCGGTTTCATCCAAGTCATCGAATATCCTGAATGGCTCTCAAACATGGTCCCAGTCTTGAAAAAGAATGGAAAAATCCGAGTATGCGTTGACTTTCGCGACTTGAACAAAGCCAGTCCCAAAGATGACTTTCCATTACCCCATGTGGACGTTCTAGTTGACAACACCGCCGATCACGCCCTCCTATCCTTCATGGACGGCTACGCAGGCTACAACCAAATCAAAATGTCCTGCGAGGACATGGCAAAAACGGCCTTCATTACACCGTGGGGCACATACTGCTACACGGTCATGCCTTTCGGCCTAATCAACGCCGGTGCTATATACCAACGCACCGCTACAACCCTTTTACATGACATGATGCACAAAGAAGTCGAAGTCTACGTCGACGACATGATCGTGAAGTCAAAGGAGATGAGTGGTCACATCACTAACCTCCGCAAGTTCTTCACTCGCCTACGGCAATTTGAATCCCCAAAAATGCACTTTTGGAGTCAAATCCGGTAAACTACTAGGACACGTAGTGAGCCAAAGAGGCATCGAGGTCGACCCCTCGAAAGTCAAAGCAATTCTCGAAATGCGACCCCCGGAGAACCTCGACGAAATCCGAAGTTTCTTGGGCCAAATCCAATACATCTCACGCTTCATCAGCAAACTCACCATGATATGTGAACCAGTTTTCAAAAAGCTCAAGAAAATCGATCACGTTGAATGGGATGAAGAATGTCAAAAGGCATTTGACAAGGTCAAGGAATTGCTAACTAACCCACCAGTTCTACGACCACCCCAAAAGGATTTACCACTATCCTTATACCGTACAACAACCCCTACCGCCATGGGCGCCATGCTCGCTCAAGAAGTAAACGGCGAAGAACATGCAATCTACTACATAAGCAAAAAGTTTCTCGACTACGAAACTCGATATTCAGCTGTCGAGAAAAGTTGCCTAGCTCTAGTGTGGTCATCCAAAAAACTCCGTCACTATATGCTAGCACACCAAACAAGGGTCTATTCCACAATGGACCCCGTAAAGTACCTCTTCGAGAAACTTGTTCTTAACGGACGAATGGCCAGATGGACATTGCTCCTAGCCGAATTCGACCTTAAGTACGTACCCCTTAAAGCAATCAAGGGACGAGCAGTCTCTGATTTCCTAGCCGAAAATGCAATCACCGAAGAACCAATCATTGACACAACATCTCTCCCAGACGACGGGATTTACAACATCGACCAAGAGCAATGGGAGTTATATTTCGATGGCTCCTCTAACTACCGAGGATGTGGAGTAGGAATACTTCTCATATCCCCGAATGGCGAACACACACCCTTATCCATCAAACTGGACTTCGACGTAACAAACAATGTCGCCGAATACGAAGCATGCTTGCACGGTCTCCAAGCAGCGCTTGTACTCAACGCCCGCACTTTAAAAGTTTATGGGGACTCCTCCCTCATAATCAACCAAGTATCCGGAGCATGGAAGATACTTAATGAAAACCTAGCACTATACCAAAACAAGATACAAGAACTCATAAGCGAATTCTACCGCGTAGAATTCATACACCTCCTACGCGAAGAAAACCAATTCGCCGACGCATTATCCAAACTCGCGTCACTAATCAACATACCCCCGGGAATGGAAACACTACCCATTGTCGTGGAAAGACGAAACGAACCCGCATACATCTGTGACATCGAAACCGAGGAAGAACAAACCGACCCTTGGTACCAAGCAATCATTAATTACAAAACAAACGGCGAATACCCACCAAACACTGACAAACGGGCCAAGCGAGCCCTACGCCTATTATCATCGCAATTCGTGATGGAAATGGGCAAACTACTCAAAAAGACGCCTCAAGGTACACTACTCTTATGCGTTGACCACAAGAAGGGACACGTAATCATGTCCCAAGTACACGATGGCGAGTGCGGACCACACATGAACGCACGAGCCATGTGCAAACAGATCATAAGGCTAGGATGGTATTGGACAACCATGGAAGCTGACTGTGCAAAGTATGTCAAACATTGTCATAATTGCCAAATCTTCGCAAACGTACAACACATACCTCCTTCACCTTTATATAGCTTAACCTCGCCATGGCCATTCTCCACATGGGGCATCGACGTCATTGGCAAAGTACAACCCGTAGGAGCAGAAGGACACTGCTTCAACCTCGTGGCCATCGACTATTTCACCAAATGGGTCGAAGCCGCATCATACCGTAAACTGGGCTCAAAAGAAGTCGCAAAATTCATACAAAACAACATCATTTGTCGCTACGGCATACCCCACGAGTTCATAAGCGACCAAGGCACGCACTTTCAAGGAGAAGTCGAACCACTTCTTCTCAAATACAAAATACAACGACACAAATCATCACCCTACAGACCACAAACCAACGGCGCAGTCGAGGCAGCAAATAAAACCGTCGTATCAATCCTCAAAAAGATGATCGACACCTGCCACGACTGGCCCAACAAAATCCCATTTGCATTATGGGGATATCGCACCACTATCCGCACACCCACGGGTATGACACCTTATTTCCTAACCTACGGAATGGAGGTTGTCCAACCTGTAGAAATCGAGATGCAATCCCTTCGAATTCTCATGGAAGTAGACATTCCTGAAGCCGAATGGGCACGCGAACGCTATGAACAACTCATCCTTCTAGACGAGAGACGCTTGCATTCACTAAGTACAGTCCGAATGTATCAATCTCGCCTACAACGCGCCTACAAAAAACGGGTCAAGCCACGAAACATTAAAGTGGGTGACCTAGTACTCAAATCCGTCCGAGCACCATTACCAGTCGACCCTAGGGGGAAATTCAAACCCAATTGGGCCGGACCGTACTTAGTCAAGGACATCCTTCCCGGAGGAGCCGTGACGCTAACTGACCTTGACGGTCAGGATTTCCGCCTACCAACAAATCTTGATCAACTCAAGAAATACTACCCTTAAATTCAAACAAATTTGCAATGCATTTCATAAAACAAAACTCACTCTCGCATGGGTGAACTACGCTCGGTTTGATTCCACGCACTGTGGATACGTAGGCAGCTTTACAAAGAGCTCAACCGAATCACACGAACTACGCCGGTTTGATTCCATGAAACGCGGATACGTAGGCAGGTTTTCAAAGCACAACCAAACTTCTTAGCACGCGCGCCCAAAGCTTAAAAAGGTCAAGGGTTTTGCACTCACAAAATGACACGCTCAAAGCTTAAAAAGGTCAAGAGCACAGTCAACACACAAAAAAATAAAAAAAAAAAAATAAAAAAAAAAAAAATCTACGTCCAAAGCTTAAAAAGGTCGAGGAGTTAAGACAAAACAAATCAAACATACGAATCCAAAGCTTAAAAAGGTCGCGGATTTAGGCAAAATGCAAGTGTTCAAAGCTTAAAAAGGTCGAGAACATTTCCAAACAAAACAAAAAAAGCAACGAGACAAGACAAAAGTAAATAAATTCTATTTTATTACTTTATTTAGAATTTTTCATAATTTAGAAATGAGTTAGGAACAAGCCTCCTTAACCCTTTATTCGAATCTAAAAACATGTATTTGAATAAAGAAATTTTTCTAAGCAAAACAAAAGCAAACTACTAAGCCATCCTTTGTCGCTTCGGATTAGCCTCTTCATCTTCAAGAGGCCGATCCGCCACAATCTTCGAGCTAAGGACGGGAGTAGATCTCTCAAAACCTGGGGGCTCGATCGGATCCTCGTCCTGCTCGACTGGGGGCTCCTCGATCCTTGACCTAAGGCGATCTCTAACGGTCACCTTCGGCCCAAGCCTTTCCCGCACCGGCCTCGACGAAGAAGCATCCGCACAAAGATCACCATAGTCCCTCCTGTCGCGCACCACCCCATACGCCAAGGAGGGCCTTGGCCCATTCTTTTCCCTCCTCCTCTGGTTCTCCAGTTCCTGAGGATCATTGGAACGATACCACCGCGTATAGAAGGCTGTGTGACACACTCTATTTATATTCGTTTTATGCCCCCGGTTCAGTCACATTTAGCTCGTATTTACTCGTATTTACTATGACTTTAGGAGCTATATGTTATGTTTCTCGATACTGCTGCTTTTCATTTACATTTTGCAGGTTTTGGTGGATTTGAGCCAAAACCCGGGACGATTGGAGCATTTGAGAATCGAGACGACTGGACTAAGCTTGAGTTCAAGGCAGAGCTCTGAAACCAAAGACCAAGACCAAAAGAGACTAAAGGCCACGTTTAAGAATAAGGCCCAAAGAGCAAGAAAGAAGACTTGGGCCATGAATGAAGAGGAGAAGGAGCCGGCCCATAAATGGGTCCGCCGGTCCAAGTCAGCGGCCGTACTACTACCGAGGGCCAATTTCTGACGGTTTTTGATTTAATTCGAGTTTAATTGTTTTGGAACATTATAAATAGACCCTTAGGTCGAAAACATATCTTATGCTTTATTTTCCTAGTTTTAGATACTGCTTTACTTTTAGTTTTACTTTTCTCTCTCAAAAACCCAACTTTAGTTTAGTTTCAAGTTTAATTCAGTTGTAACCGCCGGTACTCCGTAAGAATTCCAGGTTTTAATTTCAATTGCTTTTCATTCATCATGTTTACTTTATTCAATTGCTTTGCTTTTAATTTGATTATGTCCAGCTAATTTCATAATTAGGGTTAGGGTGATTTGTGACATATGATTTAGGAACATGTTTTGAGATTAAATTGGTTGAATAAATTGTGCAAGTTGATTTCTTTCTACGCGTTTTATATCAATTGAATTAGGATTATTTCGCCTGATCACCGTTTAATCTGAGTTTAATTGAACCTAAGTAAGTTTTAATTTAAGATCGAAAGCCGAGTTAAAACTAGACTTACGCGAGTTAGATGAGTTGAATTTAGTAAGTTGCGAGAGCCCGCTAAATTTGCTTAAGGCTAAAATTGACTCGAGAGAGCGTTTTATAAACCTAGTCAAGTTGCACAGTTTATCTCTTCCGTCTTATTAACTTGCGTTCCTGAAACGTTGTCATATATGAACCCGACATCCTAATCTTTCTCCTTATACTTTTATATTCATCTGCTTTACTTTCTGCTTTAGTTCATAGCTTAATCAAATACCTTTTTCACACCTTGAGATTGACCTGTTTTGACCGACTTAACTGTGAACTACACCGTTTCCCTGTGGATTCGATCCCTACTTGCTGCTTGCTATTGTTAGTTGCTTGTTAGGTTTATTTTGATATAGGCGATACGACTAAACCCTTATCAATTTTTGGCGCCGTTGCCGGGGAAACGGCTTAGTTAGTTTTAGTTTTTGCTAGTTCTTACAGGTTTATCTCTTTTGTCTCAAGGAACCTAGTTCCTTGAGACCGTTTCTTATCGTTTTCTTGTAGTTTTGTTTATGCACAGGTCACCTACAGGTTTAGTTCCATTTGAGCCTGAACCTGAGCGAGCATTTCACAGACTACGTAAAGAAGCACGTCAATTAATCGATCTAGATTTTGAGGAAGCGTCGCATTCCGAGTCCAGTGCTGCGCAATCGTCCTACGAAGAGGACACACCTCCCCGTACTCCGTTAACTCCACCGCCGGTGACCATGCCTAAGCTTTCGAGTCACTCGGTACCGAAACCGGAGTCCATTCCAAGTGGATTCACTATGCCCGTCACGCTACAGGGCAACTTTGAGATTCGCCCCGCCTTCCTAAATTTGGTGGAGCGAAATCAATTCGGTGGCTACCCAACCGAAGATCCCGGTAGGCATATGCAAATGTTTACTGACTACTGCTCCACAATAAAGCAGGCCGGGATTACGCAGGAGCAAATACGGGAAATGCTGTTCCCGTTCTCATTAAAGGATCGAGCTCGCGAGTGGATTACTGATCTGGATAAGGAAGCTGCGGGTATTACAGATTGGAGTGGGTTGGCTCTTGCATTTTACTCCAAATTCTATCCTCCAGAGCGTACGAACCAAATGAGGAGTCAAATTCAAGGCTTCAAACAAACGTTCGACGAGTCGCTTGCTGAGGCGTGGGACAGGTATAAGAAACTGATTAGAGACTGTCCACATCACGGGCTCAATACTTGGTTGGTGATCATGACCTTCTACAATGGTCTTTATGCGGAGAGTCGGGCTATTCTTGATTCAGCTGCAGAGG
Source organism: Dianthus caryophyllus (assembly GCA_023091065.1). Classification (NCBI taxonomy): domain Eukaryota; kingdom Viridiplantae; phylum Streptophyta; class Magnoliopsida; order Caryophyllales; family Caryophyllaceae; genus Dianthus; species Dianthus caryophyllus. The sequence goes on along the minus strand of CM041526.1, from coordinate 19,034,481 downwards.
GTCGCTTCGCCAACAACACGGATGATGACAAAGCTTGGGGTTTGATAGAAGAGATGGCGGTTCACTCCGCACAGTTTGGTAAGCCGCGAGGGAATTCACGGTCCGCGCATGACGACCGTGATAAGGGGGCTATTAGTGCGCTAACGAGTCATGTTGCTGCGCTGACTGCGCAAATTTCTATGATGACAGGTGGTGGTTCCTCCAGTGCTCATGTAAATGCTGTCACAGGGCACGATATGGGTTACACTACGGGGTATTCTGCGCCCCAGGAGCAGGTTTTTGCATATCAAAACTACAACCAAAACCTGCCCTACCAAAACCAACCTGGATACGATAGATCACTCTTATCTTACCGTAACCAGAATGTCCTAAACCCAACTACCCAACCACCACTAAATCAACCTTACATTCCCCCACATAAAAATTTCCAACAAACTCCTCCAAACTACCAAAGACCCCCGTATGTCCCACCAGTTCAACCTGCTCCTGTTGTTGATTCGGGTGTGAGTGAACTGAAGGCCATGATGATGCAGATGGCCAAGTCACAAGAGATCATGATGCAGCAGATGCAGAGGAGTGAGCAAGCTAAGGACGCGGCGATTAAGAATTTGGAGAACCAAGTGGCTCAATTGGCCGCTTCGCAAGCTACGCGTCAACCGGGCACCTTGCCGCCCCAAGGTAATCCTCCTAATCCTCCCCACGATACCGCATGTGCTATCACTTTGAGGAGCGGTACGTTTTATGATGGCTCTAAGCATTTGGGGGAGGAGGATGATGAAAACGTGGCTGATCCGAGAGAAAAGAGGTCCCAGCCGGTCGACCGGCAGCCGGTCGTCCATCCGGCTGGACCTGTAGCTGCGAGAAACGTTGATTTGGGTATTCATTCTAGTGCTCCGGTTGCAACTCCTTCGCCCCCTATTCAAATAAAGCTCCGTTTCAGTGTCGCCAACAAGAACTCAGACTACCGCTTCGATTAAGTAAGTTCGTGGACGTCCTAAAGACGCTGCAGGTAAATGTCCCGTTTATTGATTTACTTCGTCAAGTTCCTGCCTATGCGAAATTTCTTAAGGAAGTCCTAGCTAGGAAACGGACTATAGATGGGGTTGAGACTATTGCATTCTTGGGGGAGGGTAGTGCCCTGCTGCAGGGTAGTTCACCTCCTAAGTTGAGTGACCCCGGGACCTTTTCCATTCCTTGTTCGATTGGGAAGTATGTCATTCAGAACGCTCTATGTGACCTTGGGGCTAGTGTCAGTGTCATTCCCTACTCCGTCTGCCAGAAACTTAATATGACTAAGTTAGGAGTTACCACTATGACACTGCAGATGGCCGACCGTTCCATTCAGAGACCTTTAGGTATCCTAGAGGACATCCCGGTCAAGGTAGGGCAGTTCTATATTCCCGTTGATTTCATTGTCCTAGATATACCCGAGGACCCCCACGTTCCTATCATTTTAGGGAGACCTTTCCTGCACACTGCTGGTGCAGTTATAGACGTGGGGAATAAGACGTTGACATTCACGGTCGGGGGGGAAAAGCTCACTTTCACTCAGTCTAGCACCCCGCGTTCGCCTATGCGTCTTGAGTCGGTTTGTTCTGTAACTGCTATACCTCCGTCTCACTCTATTGGAGACTCTTTGGAGGTTGTTTCTGTTGTCTCCCCATGTGCAGGTTCTATTCAGGATGACTGCCGAGCTGGTTTGGGGGAGAGAAAGCTGCTAAATGCCGACCTATTCGACGTTAGCATTGGGGATGGAGGGCCTACGGTTGAGCCGCTTGGAGCACGAGGGAGTTATGGAGAGCCATTTGGAGATCGAAGCCCTACGTTAATGGAGTATGCTGCTTTACCTCGAGGAGGAGAAGTGCTTTGGCGAATGGATGCTATTTCGCCAAGTGAAGCTGTTGCGAACGGCCAAACACCTTGGCCTGTTTATACATGATTTTCTGGAGCTGTGAAGAGTCGTGCGGGACTATAAACCAGCGCTTCCGGGAGGCAACCCGATGACGTTGTATTTTGATTTAGCACTTGTACTTTGGTTTGGTTTGTTTTGACATTATACGTTATTTGAGCGCGCGAGGACGAGGGTTATTATTTTGTGTTTTTAAGCGCGCAGGTACTTATGGACTTTTAGGTCCTTAGTATGTTGAGAACGCTCACGAGAAGGCCTCCCACCTCTGGGCTGTAGCGAGCAGAGGCCGTGTGAAATTTGGAAATTGAAGAAAAATCGAAAAAATCGCGTCAGGTGGCCTTAGCCGGCCGGCCGGCTGCCGGTCCCAGACCGGCCGGCTCACCCTGTTCCATTTTCTTGCTCCGTTCCTTGTCGCCTCGTGTTACCTGCTGAAGCACTTCGTCGTTGGACTGATTTGGACGCATATATGTGGATTTTAGCCGCACTCCACGCATCGCTTCGGTTTGGGGGAGCTCCGACTGTATAGTGTGAGCATTCTTTACCCCACTTTACCCTCCTTTTCGCTTTACTTTTCCTTCCCCGTATGTTATGTGTCCTCCTCTGCTTTTGTGGTTGTACTGTTTTCCACATTGAGGACAATGTGTGTTTTGGTTTGGGGGAGGGAAACACTTTCGCGTTCATTGTTCATTTGCATTTTAGTTTTTGTGTGCATTTATTAGAAAACCCAAAAAAAATCGAATATTCAAAAAAATTTACAAAAATACGAGTCTTTTTGGTCTGCTTTGTCCTGCTTTGTTCCGTTTGGAGAATTGATTAGTGCATTAACTTTGATCTTTAGTATCTCCGAGTCGACTTTCTATCGTCTTAGCTTGCACGATTGGTTTGTTTCCTTTTAATAGATTGCGAGCCTCAACACTAACCCACTTGTATCTGCTTAATTCTTATCGCTTTTCGCGTGTTTACTTTCGACTTTGACATTCGAGCTTGGCAATGGTTTGTGGAATGATTGGTTTGTTGGTTTGCTGTTTGATTGGAAAGATTTATAAATGTTGGAGCAATGCTTCGATGCTCTCGGAGGGGACTCATTGATTTGAGTAACCATAGTGGCCATGAATTTGGTTGCGACCGGGAGTATGAGCAATGATGTAACCCTTAAGGGAATATGTGTACCCGAGCGCGATTTTTACCGAGTGAACGTCAAGCTAAACGGTACTACATACGAGGGATGCTCCACATTTGCGAAAAAGAGAAAGAAAAGAAAAAGAAAAGAAAGAAAAAATGGAATGGTGCGGTAAGATTGGTTGATGGAAAGTGGTTTGTACGGTTGGCCTTGCTCGAATTGAAAATGTCGTTAGTTTTACTTTGCGGAAGCATTAGAGGCTAGTGGTATATTGTGGTGTGAATGGTTGAGACTTGTGCTCTATTTTCGGTGAAATAGGCTTTGGTTGTATTGCCTTTGTGCATAGGTCGTCCACTTCGAGATACTAACGTGATTAGTTCGTGTTACTTTGATTTTCTCCTATGCTATTTGCTTGAGGACAAGCAAAGGTTTGGTTTGGGGGAGTTTGACACACTCTATTTATATTCGTTTTATGCCCCCGGTTCAGTCACATTTAGCTCGTATTTACTCGTATTTACTATGACTTTAGGAGCTATATGTTATGTTTCTCGATACTGCTGCTTTTCATTTACATTTTGCAGGTTTTGGTGGATTTGAGCCAAAACCCGGGACGATTGGAGCATTTGAGAATCGAGACGACTGGACTAAGCTTGAGTTCGCGCAGGAGCTCGGAAAACCAAAGACCAAGACCAAAAGAGACTAAAGGCCACGTTTAAGAATAAGGCCCAAAGAGCAAGAAAGAAGACTTGGGCCATGAATGAAGAGGAGAAGGAGCCGGCCCATAAATGGGTCAGGCCGGTCCAAGTTTAGAAGTACTACTACTGAGGGCCAATTTCTGACGGTTTTTGATTTAATTCGAGTTTAATTGTTTTGGAACATTATAAATAGACCCTTAGGTCGAAAACATATCTTATGCTTTATTTTCCTAGTTTTAGATACTGCTTTACTTTTAGTTTTACTTTTCTCTCTCAAAAACCCAACTTTAGTTTAGTTTCAAGTTTAATTCAGTTGTAACCGCCGGTACTCCGTAAGAATTCCAGGTTTTAATTTCAATTGCTTTTCATTCATCATGTTTACTTTATTCAATTGCTTTGCTTTTAATTTGATTATGTCCAGCTAATTTCATAATTAGGGTTAGGGTGATTTGTGACATATGATTTAGGAACATGTTTTGAGATTAAATTGGTTGAATAAATTGTGCAAGTTGATTTCTTTCTACGCGTTTTATATCAATTGAATTAGGATTATTTCGCCTGATCACCGTTTAATCTGAGTTTAATTGAACCTGAGTAAGTTTTAATTTAAGATCGAAAGCCGAGTTAAAACTAGACTTACGCGAGTTAGATGAGTTGAATTTAGTAAGTTGCGAGAGCCCGCTAAATTTGCTTAAGGCTAAAATTGACTCGAGAGAGCGTTTTATAAACCTAGTCAAGTTGCACAGTTTATCTCTTCCGTCTTATTAACTTGCGTTCCTGAAACGTTGTCATATATGAACCCGACATCCTAATCTTTCTCCTTATACTTTTATATTCATCTGCTTTACTTTCTGCTTTAGTTCATAGCTTAATCAAATACCTTTTTCACACCTTGAGATTGACCTGTTTTGACCGACTTAACTGTGAACTACACCGTTTCCCTGTGGATTCGATCCCTACTTGCTGCTTGCTATTGTTAGTTGCTTGTTAGGTTTATTTTGATATAGGCGATACGACTAAACCCTTATCACTGTGACACGAGTAGACTCTACATGCGCCGGAACCGCCCAAGTAACACGATCCGACCACCCTCGGATCCAAGCATCAATCGTTTGGTTGTTTAGCACAACAACCCCTCCAACCTGCGTATCCTGCTCCGGGATGGTCTGCACAAGTCCGATTTGCCTCTTCAAGCGAAGAGGATGAATCCACACACCCCGTTCAAAACCACACAACATCAACCCACGAGCCGCATTCGCTACGGACGGCGCCGTCACCTCCGTAATACCCCACCACGGAACATACCAACGAATACTGCTCTCCTTCACAAACCCCCGGTAGTAGTTGAGTGAACGCTCCCGAGGGTTAGCCCATTCCATCTTTCGCGACGTCGTCCCCGCCGCCTTAAACACACCGTTGAGAGGAAGGGCAGTATAAACACTCAGCCTCTCCATGAGCCAAATGTTTAGAATCCTAGCACAAATTTCAGACGAGCTCGCATAATTAGCACAATCTGGCTGCCTAAGCCCAAAGATGGTCTCCGCTAGAATCAAAGCAAAAGGATCATCTCCTCGCTCCATCTCTTCGACGACACGAGCATACCTCGCGTTCCCGAACACCCCATCCGGCATTGACCCCGCAAAAACATAACGATGAATCAATCAAAAAGTAAGGGCCCTCCGTCTAGAACGGTCCGAAATACTAGTGTCAGTTTTATTCATATAACGCTGACACAAGAGAAGCATGTTTACCTTGCCTCCCTCAAACAAGCCCGCAGCATGAGCATTCGTCATTCCAAGGAAGTTTCGCAACATCCCGTTGAAGCAAAGCTCATGCCTCACAACCACAGGAGTAGTCCGTTTCGACCACCCAGCAATGGCCGCAAACTCCTCCATCAAAGGACATACCTCTCCCCCGGGAAACCTAAATACATGCAAGTTAGGATCCCAATAATCCAAGCACGAATCAAGGAAGTCTAAATCAACTTTCATTTGGCGAAAGCCAATAAAAACACCTGCACCATCATCATACACCGCCTTCTTCATCCACGGACTTAGCGAAGAAGTCCACCTCTTCAAAAGAGCATCAAAATGCTCAACCATTTTTCTTGAATACAAAAACTTTTATAAATATACCTAATATATTTATGAGAGCAAAAACTTGTAGCAAAAGAAAAGAAGAGAGGTAATTGTGAATGAAGAATATAGCACGCACCCCCTCTCCTTATATAGGAAACGCATATCCGAAATATGGAAATACAGCGCTACCAGCCAGGCCAAGAAACCGCATGGCTCTATGCGGTTTGCACCCCAAACCGCACAAGCCTATGCGGTTTCTCCCCCAAACCGCATAAGGCTACGCGGTTCAAGGGGCGGGCTTTTCTCACCGCTTTCCTAATTTCGTCTTTCCTAAACACGATATTCACACTATACTACGACACCCCTTTGTTGTTCCCCATGCAGCAACATTACATTTCGTCTTAGCAAATACGATTCTTACCACGAGTCAAAACAAAACATTTTTAGCATTCATGCAAGCTCATTTCGACATTTTAAAATGAACATTTTGCTAACACATTTTCACAAATCACTTAACACATCAAAGCATCCCACTCGGGAATCATTTCGTTTCCCAAAACCAAGCATACTAACACAACAGGTTTACTGAAGACGAGCAAGTTCAAGCTACAAAGACATGTAAACGAGGGTTCATACAATCCTTATTACACAAGTTCAATCATGATAACGACGACGATACTCGTCAAATTCACGCCGAATCTGGGCCGTCTCAGCCCGGCTCTGACACAACTGAGCCGCCTGCTCAGCCCAAGCCATCCTCCACCTGTTCGCTGTCCGCCACAGCTTCTTGTGCACCTCCTTAGCCACCTGCAATACACAAAACAAAAACACGTTACATTTTGCCTTAATTTCACCCAAATTAAGTCAAACTTAGGGGGGAAATTTCAAAACAAAAACACGTTACATCTTTCTCCATTTTGCCTTAATTTCACTCAAATTAAGTCAAACTTAGGGGGAACATTTCAAAACAAGACGCAGCATACCCCACTTTGCCTTAATTTCACTCAAATTAAGACAAACTTGAGGGGGTAAAACAAAAACATAGACCACACTAGTTTGATCATCACTATAGCCCATACCTCGATCAAACTGGGGGCTTACACATACACAACAACAAAAAATACATACCCTTTTCACCTTGCCACTCCAGCTGTCCATCCCTGCGTCAGTGGTCACCGGCAAGTACGTCGGCAACGTAAAGGTACGACGAACACCTGAATCATCCCACTCAACGGTAGTAGGAAAGTCACCAGGTTGCTCCGCCATTTCAGGATCAAATTTCTGCAAAACAAATACAAATGCACACGACAGGGAAATTTTTCGCGAAAATTTTACCCCACGCACATGCAAACCAGAAACAAACGCACCTCAATCGGCCCACAAGCAAGCCGAGACTGAGCAAACTGGCCATAGTCTTCCCCGGGACAGAGAAGACTCACCGACTCTCCCTCTCCATACAACGTCACACGCTGCTGGGCAGAAACCCCTCGCTCAAACAGGACCTTTGGCGGGTCCTTAGGCACCACTGGAGCTGGCCACCCGGCCTGATAAACTAAACACACTCCAAGGTACCAAACCGGCCCATACGGCGTCGCCAAGTACAGACGTTGGGTATCACGCGCTCCAAACCGCGCTCCAATGCCCTCAGGAATACCCGTATACTGACCCCACGGGAATGGCTCGAACTACGCACAAAAACAACAACAATGTCAAGAACACATCATTTTAAGTACACTCTATTTAAGATGATTCAAACACAAACCTGATTAAACTCCATAAGGTTCAGACGCACCCGAACCTCATCGTACGACCAGTCAAACGCCGCACGGTTACACGTACCCCAAGTACGCACCGCCGGGTACTCTCTCACGATCCTAGTAGCGTGAGTAGGCAGCAAAAACGAGAAATGGCTAAGAATCCATGACTGCACACACAAAAGCACATTACAAAGACAAAACAAAATCAAATAAACAAATACACCTAAAACAAAAGCAAGTTCAGCACGTACCTCCATCACAAATCCAGGCGAGACTAAGGACAGTCTCGACCCCCGCTCCATGACCCGCGGTCTCACGGCATCCATGCAGAAACGAATGCACAAACCCAGAGACGGCGTCACCCAGTCAAACGTCCCAATCGCATTCCAGTCTAGGAGATGCATAAGGACCGACGTCGCCGCCCGCTCACCCTTGTCGCCAAAATATACGGCACTGACAAACCACCACAACCACATACGAGCGTTCTGCTCGTCACTCCAGTTAGAGGGGCCTCGCTCCGTCTTCCCCTCAAAATACACCAAGATGTAGCTCGTCTTGATAACATAAGGTGGTTTACCCTCATATTCCACCTCCAGACCACCGCCAATCGCGGCAGTCACCACCTCGTCCACAATGGACGGCGCAAACCCAAAACTCATGTCACGGTCCCCGAACGGCAGTCCCGTCATGACCGCATACCCAGACAAAGTAATGTGATACACGTTATTTATATAGCTTTTATGCCCCCGTGTTAGTTGCATTTAGCTCATATTTGCTCGATTACATTATCGTTTTAGTAGCTATTTGCTTTATATTGCGATACTGTCGTTCCTCGTGTGTATTTTGCAGGTTTTGGCGGTCCTGAGCTAAAACCTGAGGTTAGTGGAGCATTTACGAGTATCGAGACGTCAAGACCAAGCTCGAGAGCGAGTATGGAAGTCATATGATGATTTGGGACGTCAAACCTATAGGTTCCGAGCAAACCTATAGGTTCAGGATACATGAATCAAGGCCAAAGTTGCTGGAAATGTTAGAACCTATCGGTTCAGAGTGAACCTATCGGTTCAGACTTCGTGCAAAGAGCAGAACTTCCTGGAAAAGCTAAGAACCGATCGGTTTAGAGGTGAACCGATCGGTTTGACCACCTGAACCGATCGGTTTGTCCTCGAACCGCTCGGTTCACTTGCCCTGTTTCGCGTATTTTCGTTGGCCTATAAATACAATCCGAAGTTAGGGTTTTACTTACGTTTTACAATATACTTTTCAGCTTTAGATTAGAATTAGACTTTTCTCTCTTTCAAACTCAAAAACCCTTAGTTTAGCTTTGATTACAATTGCAAGACTCGATCTTTTGTATTCCAATTCAAGATTTCTCCAGGTTTAATTTATTTGTTCTTGTTTTACTTCATCATGTTCTATTATTTTAATTGCTTTGTTCTTCCCTCTTCCATGTCTAGCTAATCCCTCAATTAGGGTTTAAGGTGATTGTGATATTGATTCAGAACATGTTTTAATCGTTTTCATTGATTGAATTTGTGCAATTGATTTCTTCCTGCGCGTTTTAATTATCAATTGAATTTAGGGACGCCTTTATTGAATTGAATTTAGGTTGTTTCAGTTTAAGATCGAAAGCCGAATTGAAACTAGACTCACGCGTAATTGATAAGTCGAATTTAGTACGTAGCGAGAGCCCGCTAAATTTGCTTAAGGTTGAAATTGACTCGAGAGAGCGTTTTCCCAAAACCTAATCGTTTGCATACTTTCAATTGATTGAATTTCCTTCCGAGTTGAGTTCTGAATCGATGTCACATGAACCTGATGCCCTAATCCCCCTCTCATTCATATTTTATATCATTTTACCCTTTGTTCCTAGTTAGTTCTTCAAAAACACCGACCTTTCATACCTTGAGATTGACCTTTCTTAGCTGAGCATTCCCTTGACTACTCCTTCTCTCTGTGGATTTCGACCCTACTGCCACTGACTACCCAGTTAGTTGACCTTAGGTTATTTTGATTGAGGAGACACGACTTTACCCTCATCAATTTTGGCGCCGTTGCCGGGGAGACGGTTAGCTAGTCTTAGTTTGCTTATTAGTTAGCTAGGTTTTTCTCTCTTGTCTCAAGGAACCTAGTTCCTTGAGACCGTTCTCATCGTTTTTGTGTAGTTTCGTTTATGCGCAGGTCACCTACAGGTTTAGTTCCTTTTGAGCCTGAACCTGAGCGAGCGCTACATCGACTACGCAAACAAGCAATCCGAATTATTGACATCGAGGAAGCGTCGCAAGGGGAATCAAGTGCAACGCAATCGTCCTACGAAGAGGACACACCTCCATTATCTCCAGTTTCTCCACCGCCAGTGACTATGCCTAAACTATACAGTCACTCAGTTCCTAAACCAGAGTCCATTCCCAATGGATTCACGATACCCGCTACTGTGACGGGTAATTTCGAGATCCGCCCCGCCTTCCTAAACTTGGTGGAGCGGAATCAATTCGGTGGCTACCCAACTGAGGATCCCGGTAAGCATATGCAAATTTTTACGGACTACTGTTCGACGATCAAGCAGGCCGGGATCACCCAAAATCAAATAAGGGAAATGCTGTTCCCTTTCTCTTTAAAGGATCGAGCTCGTGAGTGGATCACGGACCTCGATAAAGAAGCTGCGGGGATCACTGATTGGAGAGGGCTAGCTCTTGCCTTCTACTCTAAATTCTACCCTCCCGAACGAACTAATCAAATGAGGAGCCAAATACAAGGCTTCAAGCAAACATTTGATGAGAACTTAGCCGAAGCTTGGGAGCGGTACAAGAAGCTCATACGGGCTTGTCCTCACCACGGGCTAAATGATTGGCTTGTGATCATGACCTTTTACAATGGGTTGTATGACGAGAGCCGGGCTATCCTTGATTCTGCTGCGGAGGGACGTTTTGCTAATAACGTCGATGATGACAAGGCTTGGGGTTTGATCGAGGATATGGCGATTCATTCATCTCAGTTTGGTAAGCCTAGGGGAAATTCACGGTCTACGCACCACGATCGTGAAAAGGAGGATATGAGTGCGGTCCATAGTCAGCTTGCTGCGCTGACTACGCAAATTAGTATGCTGCGGGGAGGTGGTTCTTCTAGTGCCCATGTGAATGCTGTTATGGGGCACGATTCGGGATATTCGTCGGGGTATGCTGCACCCAACGAGCAGGTTTACGCTTATCAATCTTATCCTCAGCACCTGCCTTACCAAAACCAACCTGGTTACGATCGTTCACTCTTATCCTATCGCAACCAAAATGTGCTAAACCCGACTCCCCAACCACCACAAAACCAACCCTACATCCCTCCTCATAAAACTTTCCAAGCTCCTCCACCCAACTACCAAAAACCACCTTACACTCCACCCCAACCTGCAGGACCCGATCCTTTGGCCGAGATGAAGGCCATGATGTTGCAAATGGCTAAGAATCAGGAGACCATGATGCAACAAATGCAGAAGAGCGAGCAAGCCAAGGATGCGGCGATAAAGATGCTCGAGAATCAGGTGGCGCAGCTCGCCGCTTCACAGGCTTCACGTCAGCAGGGCACTCTACCGCCCCAAGGTAATCCTCCTAACCCTCCTCCTGATACTGCATGTGCTATTACTTTGCGTAGTGGTACAGTTTATGACGGGCCGAAGCAAGTGGAGGAGGAGACAAAGAATGAGGCCAACAACACGGCTACGCCGCGTGATCAGGGGCCGTGTGATGCTGTCAAGGACAAGGCGCCGGAGATTCAAATACGGCTACCTTTCCCAGGTCGCGTACGTCCGGCTACCGTAGACCCCAAGCTCGATCGGTTCTTTGAGATTCTCAAATCTTTGCAGGTAAATCTTCCTTTTATCGATTTGGTTAAGCAAATTCCTGCGTATGCTAAGTTTCTTAAAGAGGTCATATCTAAGAAGCGTACTATTAATGCGACCGAGACCGTGTCTTTTGTGGGGGAGGGTAGTGCTCTTTTGCAGGGTAGTTCACCCCCGAAGCTGAGTGACCCCGGGACCTTTTCTATCCCTTGCTCTATAGGGAAGTATGTGGTTCAAAATGCTTTGTGTGATCTCGGGGCTAGTGTGAGTATCCTCCCTTATTCCATCTGCAAGAAATTGAACATGACCAAGTTAGGAGTTACCTCCATGACTTTGCAGATGGCCGACCGTAGCCTCCAGCGACCTTTAGGTATCCTAGAGGATGTCCCGGTTAAGATAGGGAAGTTCTATATACCTGTTGACTTTGTGGTCCTAGACATTCCCGAGGACCCCCACATTCCTATTATTCTAGGGAGGCCTTTTCTGCACACTGCTGGTGCAGTCATCGATGTGGGGAACAAGACACTCACGCTCTCGGTGGGAGGGGAAAAGCTTACGTATACCAAGTCTAGTATCCCCCGTGCCCCTATGCAGCCTGAGCTTGTTGCTGCTATTGACCTTGCCCCTCCGTCTCACTCTACTGGAGACCCCTTGGAGGTTGTTTCTTCTGCTGTTTCTTGTGCAGGTCTTACGCAGGTTGGCTATGATCCTGGTTTCGGGGAGCGGCAGGTCACAAAAGCGGATGTATATGATCCTGCAAGTGGAGGAGGAGACCCACGATTTGAGGTGCGTGGCGCACGGAGTTGTTATGGAGAGCCATTTCGCGATGGAATACCGTGCGTGATGGATTATGCTGCTCTTCCTCGTGGAGATCGAGTTTTATGGCGAACCGATGCTATTTCGCCAAATGAAGCTGTTGCTAGTGGCCAACGTCCTTGGCCCAATTTGACATGATCAGGAGTTTTGAAGACGGTCGTGCGGGACCATTATAAACCAGCGCTTTCCGGGAGGCAACCCGTTGACTTTTTGTAATTTGTTGTACTCTTTACTTTGCTTTGGTTTGTTTGCTTTTGATGACATTGTTTTAGACTTTTATTGAGCGCGTGAGGATGAGGGATTATTATCTATTTTAGCATGCAGGTACTCAAGGACTTTTGTCCTTAGTATTCTTGAGAATAGGCCCCTCTGCTGTTCGGCCTTGCTTTTTCTCGCATGCTACTCCGAAGTATTTTACAGCTGGACTGAATTGGATGCAAACTTGTGGATCATAAGCCGCACTCCACGCTTCACTTCGGTTTGGGGGAGCTCCAACTTGATAATGTGAGCTTTCTTTACTCCTTTTTCCCTCGTTTCCTCGCTTTACTTTTCCTACCCCCGTCTTATCTTGCCCCTTCATGCTGCTTGTGGTTGTGCTGTTTTCCACATTGAGGGCAATGTGTGATTCTGGTTTGGGGGAGGAAAGCTCTTTCGCGCTTATTTCTTTTGCATTTTCATTTTGTGTGCTTATTTTTTAAAAAAATTTTGCGTTTCCAAACCTTTTTCGCTTTGAACTGTCAAGTTTGGAGAATTGATTAGTGTGCTGTTTTGATCTTTAGTATCTCCGAGTCGACTTTCTATCGTCGTAGCTTGCACTGTACGTTTGTTTCCTGTTAATAGATTGCGAGCCTCAAACACTAGCCCACTTGTATTTGCTTAATTCTTATCGCTTTTCGTTCCTTTTACTTTCGATATTTGGTATTCTTGCGAGGCAATTGGCTTGTGGAAAGTTTGGAATGATGGTTTGCGGAATGTTACGGAATGATTCATTTAATGATGGAGCAATGCTTCGATGCTTTCGGAGGGGACTCATTGAATTGAGTAACCACAGTGGCCATGAATTTGGTTGCGACCGAGAGTATGAGCAATGATGTAACCCTTAAGGAAATATGTATGCCCGAGCGCGATTTTTACCGAGTGAACGTCAAGCTAAACGGTATTACATACGAGGGATGCTCCACATTTGCGCGAAAAAAAAAAAAGAAATGAAAAGAAAAGAAAAAGGAAAAATGGTATGATGTGGTAAGAATGGTATGATGGAAGTGGTATGCGTGGTTGGCCTTGCTTGAATCCAATTATCGTTAGTTTAATTTTTGCGAAAGCATTAGAGGCTAGCATTATAATGTGTTGTGAATGGTTGAGACTTGTGCTCTATTTTCGGTGAAATAGACTATGGTTTGTGAGTTTATGTGCATAGGTCGTCAACTTCGAGATGCTAACGTGATTAACTAGCTATGCTTTGATTTTCTCCGACGTTGTTTGCTTGAGGACAAGCAAAGGTTTGGTTTGGGGGAGTTTGATACACGTTATTTATATAGCTTTTATGCCCCCGTGTTAGTTGCATTTAGCTCACATTTGCTCGATTACATTATCGTTTTAGTAGCTATTTGCTTTATATTGCGATACTGTCGTTCCTCGTGTGTATTTTGCAGGTTTTGGCGGTCCTGAGCTAAAACCTGAGGTTAGTGGAGCATTTACGAGTATCGAGACGTCAAGACCAAGCTCGAGAGCGAGTATGGAAGTCATATGATGATTTGGGACGTCAAACCTATAGGTTCCGAGCAAACCTATAGGTTCAGGATACATGAATCAAGGCCAAAGTTGCTGGAAATGTTAGAACCTATCGGTTCAGAGTGAACCTATCGGTTCAGACTTCGTGCAAAGAGCAGAACTTCCTGGAAAAGCTAAGAACCGATCGGTTTAGAGGTGAACCGATCGGTTTGACCACCTGAACCGATCGGTTTGTCCTCGAACCGCTCGGTTCACTTGCCCTGTTTCGCGTATTTTCGTTGGCCTATAAATACAATCCGAAGTTAGGGTTTTACTTACGTTTTACAATATACTTTTCAGCTTTAGATTAGAATTAGACTTTTCTCTCTTTCAAACTCAAAAACCCTTAGTTTAGCTTTGATTACAATTGCAAGACTCGATCTTTTGTATTCCAATTCAAGATTTCTCCAGGTTTAATTTATTTGTTCTTGTTTTACTTCATCATGTTCTATTATTTTAATTGCTTTGTTCTTCCCTCTTCCATGTCTAGCTAATCCCTCAATTAGGGTTTAAGGTGATTGTGATATTGATTCAGAACATGTTTTAATCGTTTTCATTGATTGAATTTGTGCAATTGATTTCTTCCTGCGCGTTTTAATTATCAATTGAATTTAGGGACGCCTTTATTGAATTGTATTTAGGTTGTTTCAGTTTAAGATCGAAAGCCGAATTGAAACTAGACTCACGCGTAATTGATAAGTTGAATTTAGTACGTAGCGAGAGCCCGCTAAATTTGCTTAAGGTTGAAATTGACTCGAGAGAGCGTTTTCCCAAAACCTAATCGTTTGCATACTTTCAATTGATTGAATTTCCTTCCGAGTTGAGTTCTGAATCGATGTCACATGAACCTGATGCCCTAATCCCCCTCTCATTCATATTTTATATCATTTTACCCTTTGTTCCTAGTTAGTTCTTCAAAAACACCGACCTTTCATACCTTGAGATTGACCTTTCTTAGCTGAGCATTCCCTTGACTACTCCTTCTCTCTGTGGATTTCGACCCTACTGCCACTGACTACCCAGTTAGTTGACCTTAGGTTATTTTGATTGAGGAGACACGACTTTACCCTCATCATAATGCCGGCTTCGAAGCCGGGCATATGGAACGTCGTCGTGGTGTCCCAGTACCTGTCTAGGAAAGCCCTGATCAACATCAGGTTCGCCGTCTGCTTCCTCCTCGCAATCTCCCTCCAATGGCCGACCAACGGGCCAAAAGCACAACGCAACACCAAAGCTTGCGCTCCCTGCGACAGCTTCTCCTCAAAAACACACATCACGGACGAAACGCCCGAGAAAGTCCTCATCGAACCCTTCTGCCAACCCATCGTCGCTCGATAGGAAACATGTCTCTCCGGAGCAAGCAGAAGGTTGTGGCCATCCCAGCCCTTGGCAAACGACCTGTTCACACGCGACTTTCGCGGCCTAGAGCTACTCGCCCTAGGCGCGGCCACCTCGGCCTCCTCGGCCTCCTCCTCAACATCCATCTCAGCCTCAAGCTCGCCCACAAGCTCAAGGGCAAGCTCGTCCTCCTCAACAGGGTCAGGCACAGGGGCGTTCCTCGCGCGACCCCTGCCCCGTGATTGACCACGCCTCGTGCGTAAGTCACGAGGTTCAACCTCCCTCTCACTATACGAACGCCTCATCCGACTACTCGAACTGGGGGCTTCCTCAGTCCTCGAACCCGTGCTCTTACGAGCACTCGATCTCGTAACACGATCAGAACCTCCTCCTGCAACAAACACGACCAATACATACAACTATAACACATGCACATACATAAATACACTCATACACAACCCTAATACACAAATAGTACATACATAATACATATACATCCTAATACACACATAATACACACACGCCCCTTTACACGCACAAGAGCATTTTTAGGCCTAACTCACAGTTAAGCCGAAAACCGTTCTCTACATATCAAAACCCCAACTTTATGGTTTCTATACGCCATAATAGTCCCCAACAACAATCCAATACAAGCAATTGCATTTTGGTCATCCCGATCAAAAACCCCCAATTCGCCCTAATTACTCCGTATAATTACGACTTAAGACGACGAATTGAAGACCTTAACTCGACATTTTCGCAAAACTAACGCTACAGGCATGCTATACACACTATGGGCATCCTACACCGAAGTTTAATTGAAATTCCGGGTCGGAAAATCCGGGCTCGTTTTCGGGTCGGAAACCTAATTTGGACGTTTTTCACACAAAGACGGGCTAAATCATGATCAATTCACACACACATGCTAGCATGTCATAATGCAACACAATGACGTCAACTTCAAGCATTCAAACGGCAAATTTCAAACAAAACTCGGGTTTTCATTCAAAACCCGTCTTTTCAACATTTCAAGGCAAAACTAGCTAATTACAACAACAAATAACGTAAAAGCAAGTTAGAATGGAGCATTACCTGATTCCATAGCAAGGCAACGCAAGAAAAATGAGCAAAATCGGTTGAGAAATCGAAAAATGGTGTTTTAAACCGAAAATGAGTTATGAAGGAGCAAGCTACGGTCCTCGAGCTTTATACAGCCCCTACAGCCAGCAGGGGAAACCGCATAAGCTTATGCGGTTTCAGCCCTTGGCTTTTCTCCGGTTTTTCTCGTTTTACATCTATTTTTGAATTCCTAACTCATCCTAGCTCAAAAGCAACTCCAAGCACATCCCATGCTTGGGTTAAGGCGTCACCTACAGTCCGCCATACGCATATATTAAGCATTTAATACACGGTACAGAAGCAGAAGCACGAACGCTCTTCACGAGCATTCACATCATTTCTCCTCAACGGAAGACAATCACATGCAATAACAGCTACATAAACACTCCTCGACGAGCCCAAGCATAAACACTCTGCAATAAGCATTCAACTACAAGCACAAACGCTCCTCGGTGAGTTCAAGCACAAGCACTTTACAAAGGACATCCAAGCATAAGCATTACAACATCCATGACGCTCGGCACCCTGCATTCCTACGCAAAACAAGCACCTATAGTTACGAAGCACCCCTGCACAAGCATTGCAAGCCCTACATAGACATTCCCAAGCACACCTGCACCCTTACCTAACCCTGATACACTTGCACCCTCGCACTTTAGCCCCCTTACATTTCAGCACATGCACTCTTTCACGAGACCACACGCAACATGAAGACAATAAGCAACAGCAGACAACGACATGCATCTACAACGGTATTACAGCACAGCGAGCACAACGAAGGCACTCAGCAGGCCGGCAGGCCCTTATAATATGCACGGACCGCCAAGTCCTTAAAATGTGCATGTCCCGCCCCGCATAGCCCGGTTCGAAGTCCTCGTCTCACCCATGGACACATGCTTCGTTCCGCTGATCATATCAAGACTGTAATGGTCCGGATATGGTCGTGGAGTTTGACTAACGCTCTAGTCCGAGCTCAGTCAAACTGGGGGCTCTGTGGATACCCATATCCGTACCCTCCCACTCAAAACCCTGTGATGTAACACGGACTTTTATTATGCATGTTTTAACGCTAACTTAAACGGTTCTAATAATGTCGAATTCATTTTGAGTCGTTTTGAAATGTTAAAATGATTTAGGTCACTTCACATCACACTTAAATAAACGTTCATTTTGTCCATTTGGAGTCTAGCTTGGTCCACGTCCTGCTTCATTTGGCATGAGCTTCGCATTTGCACTACAATTAGCCCTTTTACATTAACAAGGTCTAATTCAGCATTCCTAAATTCTTAAATTTAAGTCCGGCAGCTAAATCCCCATTTAGCCCCCTCTTACACAAAATGCAACTTCACGTCTTATTTCATAAAACACTACAAAATACACCTTTTTCATATTTTCGGGTCTCGGGCCCAAAATCGAGCCCAAACCCGGCCTTTGGCCCTCACTCCAAAGCCCTGAACATCATAAAATATCTCAGAAATATCCCAGCTCTTTTCTTGGCATGCAAGCTCGAGATTATACTGTATCTTTCAAAGATATTGCTCAACCGAAACTTAGAAAGCAGGCCTAGAACCTTACCCTCAAACCGCATAGCCTTATGTGGTTTGGTGGGTGAACCGCATAAGCCTATGCGGTTTGCCCCGGCAACCGCATAAGCCTATGCGGTTTGCCTGCCTGGTTTTATCCCCGTATTTCCTAATTTCTCCGAGGTTTTTAGTATATATACACCCCTATACCAGACCTCGAAACATAACTTTTTCACCAGAATTCACAGCATACACACAAATACACTCACAAAAGCCTCACGCACTCAAATCTTTGAGTTCAACACACCATCCCGTGTTGAATTCATCCTCCTTTTTAGTTCAAGAAGCTTAAGCTCGCAGATCCAAGCGCCAGGACAAGGGAGGTACCAATCCCCTTGGATCAAAGCTTTTTCTTAATTTTTATGGACTAACAAAGGGGACTACACTCTAGCGCCCCCTCCCCCCCCCCCCCCCCCCCCCCCGGCTTTGGCTCCGAGCGCGCTTGCCTTCCAAGTGTTCTTATTACTTCGGGTACACTCCATATCCGATGACACGCCAAAGTCGCATAAGCAACCGACCTCTTAAAATAAACCAATGGACAATTGAACTTTATTTTAATTGCATGCATCTTGCACCTTCTTATTTTGCATTAAAATCAACTTAAACAATGAATTCGACCTTTAACTGAGCCGTTTTCGTTAACAAGTTAAACATGTTAAACTGAGGGTTTTAATCAATCTTTCTGCATATGCATCTGCATTCTTTTACAAACTTTTCGCACTTGTACGTAGCGATAACATTAGCTCAAATATCATCTTACTTGGATTGTTCTAGGTCAGTAGAGGCTATTTTTGCATAGGCTTTCTAAAAGGTTTTCATAAATCATTATTTGAATTACTCTTTTTCTAAAGTACCCTCACCCCGAATCCAATCTGGTTTCACAACCTTAGATCTAGGGGTGTCGGCGTGCTCCAAAATCTAGGACATGTTTTTAGCTTAGAACATGGTAGCAGGTTCCTAATTTCCGCGATAATTAGGTGGCGACTCCAAACAGTTCTTAAAGGTTTTTCTAACTTAATCTTTTTAACTTAATCCGCCCTTACGCAAGACGCCGAGTTGGGTCCCTCGTCCGATCCCGGGTTCCACAAGCGTCCTATTAGCCCAAATATCGAAATTAAAGCATTTGTTTTCAAATTAGTAAAGAGTACTTTTACGTAGGCTTTTTTATTACAGTTTTCATAATACATTTTGTCAAAACTTTCGAAAATAACCTCACTCCGAATCCGCTCTGGTTTCACAATAACCTCAGACGGATAGGTATCGACGCACCTTGAAATCTGAGACACCCGTGTCTTATATTTTAAGACGCATTGAATAGGTTCCAAATTCCTTTAATATTTGGTGGAGACTCCAAAAATACATTTCAAAAAAGGATTTTATACTTCTTTTTGTCACAATAACATGCAATGACATTCCCCCATTAAGCAAAAGAACGCTCGAGCGAGCAAAGCACCCAAGCAAAGCTCCCGCGAGCGAGCTTCTTGCAAAATTTTCCCGCGCCGTGCATTCGGCCCCATGACATTTTCCCCCGAGGGCGGGCGCGAGCAGGGCGTCGAGAAGGGATCCCGATCCGGTATCCTCATAGGTAGCTGTATATGGGGACTTTAACTCCCTCCCAGAGTTGCTAAAGGCGATTTAACGATCTTGAGATTGTTATTCGGTGCGGGATATACAACCTCAGGTAGGCCTGAGCAAAAAATCCGAATATCCGAAATCCGAAAATTTCGATCCGATATCCGATCCGATTTTTTGGATATCCGATCCGATTTTTCCAAAAATTCGGATATCCGTATCCGAAATATTCGGATATCGGATATCCATCGGATATTAATTTGGAAAACTTCGGATATCCGAATATTTCGGATACGGATACCGGATATTGGATATCGGATATCGGATATCGGGTATCCGAATTTACTAAACAAATATGATAAAAAAAAAAAATAAACATAAAAACTAAGAAACCTAGCTACTTGGTAGTTGGTACTGCCAAAACTTAAAAATCAATATCTCAAAAAAAAAAAAAAAAAAGCCGCACTCTTTCCTCACCGTTTCACTCATTCACTGTACCAAAAAAAACCCCTAGATCTGATTTTGAAGCCATCTCCGACCATTAATTCCGGGGCACCCACAATCTCTCTCTCTCTCGTCGGTCACGTACGCTCGCCCTCTGCCTCTCTCTCGTCACTCACAGTCTCGTCGATCTCGGTCACACTCTCTTGTCCAGTGACGCCGGTGACGCCGCTCCGGTGACGCCGCTCCGGTGACGCCGCTCTCAGCCTCTCACGCCGCTCTCAGCCTTTCACGCTCCGGTATTATGATTTTTTTTTTTTTTTTCTGATTTTGTAAGTCAGACCACCGTGTTTTTTTTTTTTTTTTTTTTCTCTGGTTTGTAATAGTATTATGTTGTTGTTGTTTTTATTTCAATGTTAATTTGCCAATATTTCAAACACTTATTATTATGTTGTTGTTGTTTCTATTTCAAACCCTTTTTTTTTCTGATTTTTGTTTTCTGATTTTATAATGTAAGTATTAATATATTATGTTAATTTGTATGCTTACTGTTTTTTTTTTTTTTAATTTGTATGCTTACTGTTTTTTTTTTTTTTGTTAATTTGTATGCTGACTGTTTTTTTTTTTTTTGGTTTTCCAATGTTGTTTAACTGATTTTATTTCAATATTTCAATGTTAATATATTATGTTGTTGTTTCTATTTCAAACTCTTACTGTTTTTTTATGGTTACTGTTTTTTTTTTTAGTTACTGTTTTTTCTTAGTTACTTGGTACTAACTGTTTTTTTAAACTTTAATTGCTTAGACAATATGGCAACATCATCAAGTGCTAGTGCAACACCGACAAATGATGACAATCAAAACTCGCTGGGTGTGGAGGATGTCGCAAATGAGGTACCTACGAAGGAAAATGATTCTCAAACGGATAAAAGAGGTACAAAAAGGCCGAGCACGAGTGTGAGCACCGAGGAATCTAGTGGAGCTGCCAAGAAAAGTAAACGGCGTTCTTGGTTGTGGGATCAGTTTAACGAGGTAATGATCGAGGATAAAAAAAGAGCTCAATGTCGTTATTGCACTATTGATGTTTGTGCTGATCCTAAGAGTGGTACTACGGTTTTAAAAAATCATCTTGGAAGGTGTACAAAATACCCTCCTAATATTGATAAGGCACAAAAGATTCTTGCTTTGCATAATGACCTAAACACAAATAATGTTAGTTGTGGTGATACTCATGGTAAAGTGGTAGAAAAGAAGGGCAAACTTGATTTTTGGAAATTTAATCAACAAGACACTAGACTTGCTTTGAGTAAAATGATTATAATGGATGAACGTCCTTTTAGGATGGTAGAACATGAAGGTTTTCGCTTGTTTGTGTCGGTTGCTTGTCCTCATTTTGTGATTCCGTCACGTTGGACAATTGCAAGAGATTGTGTTGCCTTGTATTTGGAGGAAAAACGTAAGCTTAAGACTTACTTTTGCAACCTTTCTTCTCGCATTTGTCTAACGACGGACACTTGGACATCTTGTCAAAATTTGGGTTATATGTGTCTCACAGCTCACTTTATTGATAACAATTGGAAATTGCATAAGAAAATCATTAACTTTTGTCCTATTGTTGGTCATACGGGTGAGATTATTGGTAAAAGTATTGAGAATTGTTTGATTGAGTGGGGAATCACCGCAAAAGTGTTAACTGTAACGGTTGCGTTCTAGAAGTACGTTGAAGAGCTTGAAAATATCGATAAAGGTAATATTTTTTCTATTACTAACATTATTTGATATATTTTACATTATTCGTGTTAATTAACATATTTATTGCTAATTTATGTTGTTTGTTTGTTAATTTTTAGAACTTGCGGAGGAAGCACCTTCCATTGACGATGATTATTTCTAGCTCGGTGACGATGATTGCTTCTAGGCGTTTTAGCTAGTAGCTATGGAGTCTTCATGGAAGATGGATATAATGTGGCTCTTGGATGATTGTGTTTTTTTTAGACGACTTTTATTTTTAGAGACATGTATTTTAATTTGGAGATTTTCATTATCGTTGCATTCCCGTTATTTGTGTATTTTTTGTTATTTATTTCGGTATGAAGTTGCGTATTTTGGACAATTGTCATGGATTATCGATGTTATGATTCAAATTTCAAAGTTTTATTGACCGTTATTATAAAATTTGGTACAAAAAAGTAGGATTTACAGGTTTGGATATCCGTCGGATATTTGGATATCCGATCTGAAAATTTCGAATATCAAATTTTGGTGATTGCTATTGCGCGGATTATGTCTGCATGATTCCGCCTTACTAACGAAGACTCATTAGTTAACGTATGATGGATGTATTTACTTGTTTTGTTTGGTTATTGACTGAATGACCTTGTCCTTGAATTGAATTTGCCTTGTTGAGAATGATTATCAATGGTTGTTGTACGTTATGTGATTTGACGTACTCTCGTATTTGAATCATTATATTCTCCTTGCATGTTTTTACTTGCCTACTTGCAATGTGCTTTATTTATTTATTTTTTATATTGCATATGTTTAGAATTGCATGTATAGAAAGAGTGATGCGAGAATTAATAATTGCAGGTACCCCGAGACTAACGTTAATCATGTTGGGGATGGTTTACCTTCTTTTGTACTCCTTTTGAGAGATTTGTAACCGAATACTCTGTTTATCTTTAAACTCATATTATGTATATTGAGTTGTAATACGATGACAGCTGGTTTTGTAATATATAAGCTTAAATTAATATTTCCGCCTTAGTTTAATTAAGTCACGAAAAACCAGGTTGTTACACTTGACCATTAATTCATATCAAGGCCAGCATAGATCCATATAAATCATTGACAAAAAAAAATTAGGAAATAACCTCCAAATAAGTAAATTTTCAACAATTGCAAAAGATGCAGTTGATACTCTAATTGCTGAGGATCTAAACACGGAGCGGTGTAGTATGATATTCCTTCCGATTTATTGAATTCTTTTCAATTCTAGATTACACGATTATTAAGGAGTTAGTAAGTGGTAGAGTTCACTTTTTGTTAAAGAAGAAATATGATAAGAATTAGATGCCTCAAAGAGAGTAGTCGAAGCCCAATAACTTCAAACCATGTAGATTTAATCTTTCACTAAATTAAGTAGAACCGCCCCATGAGTTTCATGGTAACAAAGTTTCTAACATATCTATATCTATATCTATATATATAATTAAAAGAGAATCCTTAACTTACATATCACACAAAAAGCTTCGCTTAAAACGCTATGCTTGTGCCACCTCATCAAAGTGTGCCACGTCATTTTCAAAATCTAATAAAATCTAAATTAAATTAAATTAATTGGTGGTAGTTTGAAAGTCTTTTAAGTAATATTTGTGCTTAATTTAAATGTCTTTAGACTTTTAAAATGCGAAAATTGTGGTTACAAGTTAATTTGAAGTAGTATTGTTCATCCTTTTTGGTTAAAAATAGACATTTATGAATTAGTTTAAAGTGGAGCGATGAGTTATATTAAACATAATGAGTGTGGATGAGTTAAATGTTGATCTTAACTTAAAGTGGTGCGATGAGTTTCTCTATATTTGTTTCTTCTTCTAAAGTTTTGATCTTGCTGAAATTTAAATTGTTGATCATCTTTGTGAATTTTACTCTTAATTTTTCAATGATTTACTACAGTTTTGATGTATGATATGCGAAATTAGCATAATCCATTGACTCATTAGATTGACCAAACATCTCTAAACTGAAACAGCCTAAAAACCAAAAACAACTCCTCATGAGGACACGTCAGCCAAAGCTAAAATTTTGAGTGCCACGTCAATTTTGAAACTAAATAACTCATAAGTATGCTGACGAAAAACACTCAAAAACATACACTAATTGCGTCCCTATTCCGCCGCGTCATCCATTGTGTTCCACGTCAGACTTGACTTCAGAGGTCAAATTTCGCTCCAAATCGTCTTACCTTTGTTTTTTCAACTTCCTCGTCTTTTCGTCTTTCACCTATAATTATTTTGGGGATTTGAAAAGACCCTCATTGAAGACCAACATTCAATTGCTTGCAATAAATTGTCTGTGTTAAACACCTATCATCTCAACATGGCAAATTTGAATGTCTTCAATCGTCCTCGGTGCCGGCAAATCCAATATGGCCTTGACTTTCTCGGGGTTGGCGTCAATCCCTCTTAAACTGACCAGGTAGCCCAGAAACTTCCCTGACCGGACCCCAAAGGTACATTTCTTCGGATTCAGTTTCATTTGGTATTCTCTTTGCGAGCTGATGTTTCCTTTAGGTCCTCCAGGTGCTGCTCATCAGACTTGCTTTTCACGATTGCATCGTCTACGTACACTTCCATGTTCCTTCCTTTTTGCTTTGCGAACACGGTGTCTCCACCTCTGCCCCGGGTCCCTCGTTTCGCCGCCTCGAGAAGTTAAACAGCAAAACCTATGAGCCTCCTTTCCTCCAGTTCATGGATGAAAAGTACCGTGACTTGCTACTGGCGAAAGCCGGGGATCTCGTTGCCGCTGAGCACTACCACTTAGGGAATGAGTGGAGCTTTAGTGTACCCTTCGCTCACGACACGGTGTATAAGCCCCCGGTAGGGCATACCGCTATCTTTACCAAACACCCGGAGTTTGGGCTGCGCTTCCCTCTCCGTCCATTTATAGAGGAGTTGGTTCAGCGTGGTAACGTGGCCCTCTACCAGATGAATCCTTTTGTCGTGCGTCTCATGGTCGCATTTACCTGGACATGTTTGTACATGAAGCTCCCCCTGTCCGTCGATGCCTTTCGTATCATGCATACCTTAGGGTTTGCTACTAATAAGGACGATATTGGGTATCTGCGGCCTACTTTAAGGCTTATAAGTCGGGAAAAAAGTTGTATCCCAAGAATTGGCTCCCTCCGGCGGAGACAATTACTCAAACAAATTTCTGAGCGTGGTCGGCCTGATCCCGGCCCTGGAGGCAGGTATGCAGGGGCCGGGTGGCCGAGAATTTGACGTTATGATTATTATTACTTGTTTGCTTTAATTTGCCGTCTCTTGCCTTTTCCGGGCCTGAACATTGTAATTTCATTGTTTTGTGGGTTCCCTGGGTTACCTGACGCCGGAGGATTTGGCAACCATCGGTCTAAACAAGGATAACAATCCTCTTAGCGAGCCGGTTGCTGTAGACCTAGAGCGACGCAAACCCACACTCAAGGACTTGGTGAAAGAGATGCAAGGTGACATCCCTGCGACGCCGATGGGAAAAAAGAGGAAAGCGTACAAAACCTATCGGGACAGTAAAAAATCTATGAAAAATTGTAGTTTTTTAATGTGATTTTCATAGTAATTGTTTTAAAATTATATATTTACAATATCATAACTTTACAGTTGAAGTAAAAATACATATTGTCATTATTTTTAATTTAATTAACTTTCTTATAACTAGATCAAAATGATTTTTAAATCATCATCTAATAATAATTTATTTTTTTTCCCTTAATTTCATTTTTATTTAATTTATTTTAACAAATTAATTAAAATAAAAGAACCAAAATACCATAATCATTCATTCAGAAAATTGATGCATTAATTTAGTTGGTGTGAGTATTAAAAATTTTCAAAGGTCATGAAAAAATAAAATCATTATTTCTCATCCCTTTATTTCTAAAAGCTTTTGCATTCTTAATTTCATGTTTTTATTTTGTTTCGAGAATTTATATTAATTTACAATAGTAACTATTTATTTTATATGTGTTCAGAACTATTCTCAAAATTACAAAGTTTGAGGATGATTATTATGAAATAAGTTATAAATTAACTTTTATTAAATTAATCTAAACATATTCGAAATAGATGAACAAAAACAACTTACAGTAAGTATTCTAACATACCTACTTAATATAAATACCCGTCAACACCAAAGAAAACAACCAATATCATCATATGGCACCAGAAAAAACAAGTACGTAACCATCAAATCAGGACAAAAACCAATAAAAAAAACAAACATTAACAACAAATAAATCCAGGCAAGAAAGGACGACACAAACGATGAATACAAAGAAACACAAAAGAAACGACAAACAAAGCGCCACAAAGGAGACACAACAACAACCAAGTGAATGAAACCCACAAAATATGAAAACAACAAAGAAAAACTACAAATGGAACGATGGGTAACTAGTAAACAACTCACAATAAAAAGGACACAGTAGTAACATTCCTCCACATTTTTAAGACACAATATTAGTTTCTCCTCATTTAATAAAACATGTCTTCAATACATAAACAATTTCGTAATTGTCTGATGTGTAGTACATAGTATGTAATATGCAGTCGACATAATATGTAACATTTTCGATGATTTTCGCCTAGAACTCATATTATGTCTATCAATTTAAGAAATTATTTTGAAATTTTAAGTGGAAATTAATAATTATTAGTGACTACTCCCTCCGTCTTAGTCATTTGTTTACACTTTTCTCAAATCGTCCTCATAAAAAAGTCAAACTGTAAACAAATCCTCGGAACGGAAGAAGTATAATATTTATATGCACAAACACAATTGACAACCCACAAGAAATGCGTATTAAAATGTGAGCGACTCGGTCCGTGGATTCCACGGGGCACACCACTAGTTATCAATAAAAGAGGTGCAAATAGTATGAAAATGGTTTCAAAAACATGGTATCACAATTATCACTTAAAATAGAATACAAAAGTTATATCAATGACTAAAAAAAAAAAAAGGTAGTCTTACAATAGTTTAAGGTAAGAATGTCTCACACATGAATTAGTGCTGAAATATTTTTACGTCATTTTCTTTTATCTATTTTATTAAAAGTATTTGATCAAATAAAACAAATACATCCCCGTGATTTTTCACGGGTATTATGCTAGTGTAATTGTATAACTGGAGTCCTTACTTTGTAAGACACATAACTTTTAATTGAAAGGAGCAGTATAAATCCAAACAATTACAATTCCAAGAATCTGATTGGCGATTAATTTACGACTTCCTACGTAGATTATAAAACTGATACAGTTCCAAAGAAATAAATTAAAATCAAAAGTATTTTGATGACGAAGGTGGATTGCAGGTTAAACCATTTTGTCGAATACAAATTATAAAACCCTCAACAAAAGTGAAAACATTTTATAAATTCCTTAACAAAAGTATTTTAATGACGACGGTGGATTGCAATTTTTTTTGATGACGAGGGGTTGAGTCCCCCCGGGTACATGCATTCCCGCACCACCACATGTACCATGTAAGCCACCCCCGACGGGGGCTGCGGTGGCCAAGTGGTGTGCTTTGGTTTTTTTATTCTTTTTTGGTTCCAGGTGGAATTTGAGTCTGAGACCTCACAGAATATTAAACAGAAACTATATTATAAATTAATATCAAACAGAAACTATATTATAAATTGAAATTATAAAACCCTCTTATATAAAACATTAAAAACAATTAAAAAAGAAAAGGTATCAGTCAGTCGATCTGTTGTGCTCATTCGAGAATAGTTACTCCGAGGTGGGAATCTCGAATTTGTAACTACTCCCCCAATAAAATTGAAGTAACTAATCATCATCAACTTTTTCTTGTAAAATATAATCAAGTAATTTAATTTTTGTAAATATTCTTTTTTTTTGGAAAAAGTAAATTGAATGAATTTGGCTCATTTTAAAGAAACAGCTCTATCAATCAAGAATAATCAGAAGCAAAACTAACATTAAGGCTGTGAATTTGAATCATCTATGGCAAAATCTTAACAAAATTAAATTATAATTTTTAAGAAGAAATGCTCAAGTTAAGAAATTCATTCATTATTTAATCCTTGACTTCATAGAAAAAAGTCTCAAAAGTGCGGATAAATTTTTAATCATAGCCCCAAAAAAAATTGTTAAAAAATATAGTGGATGATTTTAGAGACATAAATATGAAGAACAATAAGTGTTAACCTCCACGTTAACACTGCCGGAAAAAGAATATATGCCTTTATAACTGGACTTTAATTGAGATTCAAAGTAATAATCAACAAAAACTTAAAGGTAATTGAAATTAAAACAAACACGTACCTAAGCATTTCAATGACGACGGTGGATTGCATGTTGAAAGATGATGGTGTAATAGACTGAAGTTGGTGGCAGATTCATCGTCACACAACTAAACACGGAATGGAGAAGTTGAAACAATATTAATTGAAACGAAGTACCAAATTATTTTTAACCTTCTTTTTTTCTTCGCATTGTCAAAGAAATTCAAGAGGCACAGTTTTAAAAGTGGGAGTCACACGTGGAATTTTTTTTGTAATCTTTTTGAAAATTTGCTTAGGTGGCAAGGGATGCGTTTGTTTTTGTAAGAAACACTTCTTGGTCAATAGATTAGTCAATGATTTAATTTTAATATCTACTCCCTCTATTCAATTCAACATGGTATTTATACTTTATGCACTAATATTAAGAAAACATTATTATAATATTAAAAGTACAATTAAATGATGAAAGAGTTAAGTAAGGTTTGTTACTTGTATTTAAAAAGTGGGTCATAGTAATATAATAATATTAAAAGTACAATCAAATAAGAAAAGTGGTAGAGTAGATTTGAATAGATTAAAATGGTATAGTTGTAACAACCCGGTTTTTCGTGACTTAATTAAACTAAGGCGGAAAATTAATTAAGTCTAATACATGCCGGATGTTAATTAAATTACATTCAAATGGCATAGGATACAAATATATATTACAATCTCTCAACGAATACAAACAAAACATCCTAATCGTCCCGATAATCCTGAGTCTCGAGAATTGCCTTCAACGGAGACAAAAACAAAAATAGGAGGATCTCCCGCTCAGAGGCGGGAAGTGACTGTTCTAACCAACAACCTCTAAACCAAAATTTTGGTTTATTTAACCTATGATTAAAAGTAACTTGGCAGCACTAAACGCGTATAACTACCGCAGCCTCTTATGTTAATAAAATTGGACAAATAGCATATAATATCAGTTCTCACATATAGATATTTAAATCTCATACAACATGATAAACAAAACTTAAAACATTTCAATTTATAGAACACAATATATAAACTTAATTATCATCTCAATTCATATAACATCGTAATATATATAAAAACTTAAATCATAGCAATCAAGATATATGCATAAGTCGTAATCAATTCCATAAACACATAGTCGTGAACAATGCAATATCTCATATAGCACGAGGGATAGTCGACCCTTTTCATAGCAATTTATCAATTATCAAACAAAACTCACGAGTCTTGACTATAGAGCGGCTCGTGTACTCTCATAGTAAATTACCCATATAATTTTCCTATCAAAGCGCACTAGTGAAGGTACCGGGAAGAAACCTATCGGCCTACTGTAGCGCGCCTCGCCAGATTCTTGGGCGTAGAGAAGCGAGAATGCGCCTCATGAGGAAAAAGTCTAAGTTTGCTAAAATTGGGGGAGATCATTGCATGAATTTGAGACCAAAAAAGAAAAGTATGAAAGTCTTTTTTGAAATGTATTTTCGGAGTCGCCACCAAATATTAAAGGAATTTGGAACCTATTCAACGCGTCTTGAAATACAAGACACGAGTGTCTCAGATTTCAAGGTGCGTCGATACCTAAAAATCTAAGGTTTGAAACCAGAGAAGGGGTTCGGAGTGAGGTTACTTTTCGAAAGTTTTGACAAAATGAGTTTTGAAAACAGTAATCAAAAAGCCTACGTAAGAGTAGTCTCTACTAATTTGAAAACATTTGCTTAATTTCGATATTTGGGCTAAAAAGACGCTACGTACAAGTGCGAATAAATATGACTCGATTAAAATACATAAATAATGTAAATAGTCAAAATAATGACTTTACTATAGGAAATGTACGTTAAATAATAATTTATTGACTAAATTATTACCATAAACGTTATTTTCCGACCTCGTATTAGAATTTTTGTGAAAAACCCTCAGTTTTGACATGCTAAAAGACTCTATGAAACGGTACAATTTAGTGTTGGATCCGTGATTCTAGTCGTTATTTAACACATGAATGAGGACTTGCATAATTATAAAAGTGACGTCGGTTTGCTTTAGTGATAATGAGTCGTTATTTATGCGATATTGGCGGGTTTAGGCGGATTATGAATGAATTGCTACTGGCAGTATTTAATACGGCCGCTAGTGCCAATATCGGGTTTGGGGTTAATGTAACCCCATTATCCGAAGTCTCAAACGTCCACCGTAGGTAAAATGTTTACCTTTCAAAATGTAAAGACGGTATTTTTGAGTGGATTTTGTGAGTAGTGTATGTGTGTTGAAAAACCGATGTTTAGAAATGAATGAAGGGGGTTGGTATTTATAGAGGCTGGCTGATTTTAGGGTGAACAAAATAATAATCGCCTGTGCACTGGCGATTGTTATTTCATTTGGGTTGGATTTTTGTAAGAAAAACACAAAGGCTACCGTATGCAAACAAAGATAATCGCCTGTGAACAGGCGATTAAGTTTTTAATCGCCTGTTAACAGGCGATTTTTATTTTGTTTTGGGGGCTGTTTTATGCGGCTTTTCGTTTTGGATGTTTTGATTAGGTAATGATTATGTTTTTTTAAGACTTAATTGCTAAGTCTTTGTTCAGTTTTGGTCCGAATTTCGGTTTTCGTGTTTCGGTTTTTGTCGTGTTTTTCGGTTTTGGCTTGAAATAAAATAATATTAGGTTATATTATTTTATGGTTTTGTAAAGTTTAGTTTTGTGAAAATGTGACACGGGACGCACTTTGGCCCGTTTTGTGGGTTGTGTTTTGGGTCGTTTTTGTAAGTTTGGGCCGTTTTGTAGCTAGTTGGGCTGTTTTTGTGGCTTGGCTTAATAAGACGTTCCTATATTGTGCTCGTGTTACGCTCATAATGACTAAAGGTGACATTCATTTTTATAATCATGCAAATCCAAATTAATACGCTAAAAATGACCAATACGTTTTAGACACTTTTGTACCGTTTCGACTCTTTTAAAAGCATGTATAAAAGTCCTTTTCATCATCGGGTTTGTTTTTGGGGGGTACGGATACGGGTATCTACAGAGCCCCCAGTTTGACTGAGCTTGGACAAAGCGTTAGTCAAACTTAAAGATAGTACCCGGACCATTACAGTCTCGATACTACCTGGCGACGCTAAGCATGTGTCTTATGGGAGAGACGAGGACTTAGCGCCGGGAAATGCGGGGAGGGACGACATGCTTTTAAGGACATGACGGTCCTACATGTTTAAGGGCATGTCGGCCTGAACGTGGCCTGAGTACTCCCAGCTGGCGCTTTGCTTGTGCTCCTTGCTTTGCTTTCCTTGCGCTTCTGGCTTGCGCTCCTTGCTTTTGTTTTGCTCGCGCTTCTGGCTTGCGCTCCTTGCTTCTGGTTTGGTTCATAAGAGTGGTTTAGATTTTTGTGAACGTCTCGTGAGGAGGTTACGTGTTTTTTGGTTGAAATGCACGTCTCGTGAGGAGGCTACGTGCTTTTCTTTTTCTCATAAAAAGTTAGGTTTTTATGAACGTCTCGTGAGGAGGCTACGCGTTTTTTGGTTGAAATGCACGTCTCGTGAGGAGGCTACGTGCTTTTCTTTTTCTCATGAAAAGTTAGGTTTTTATGAACGTCTCGTGAGGAGGCTACGCGTTTTTTGGTTGAAATGCACGTCTCGTGAGGAGGCTACGTGCTTTTCGGTTTTTCTCATAAAAAGTTAGGTTTTTATGAACGTCTCGTGAGGAGGCTACGCGTTTTTTGGTTGAAATGCACGTCTCGTGAGGAGGCTACGTGCTTTTATTATTCTCATAAAAGGTAAGGTTTTTATGAACGTCTCGTGAGGAGGCTACGCGTTTTTTGGTTGAAATGCACGTCTCGTGAGGAGGCTACGTGCTTTTCTTTTTCTCATAAAAAGTTAGGTTTTTATGAACGTCTCGTGAGGAGGCTACGCGTTTTTTGGTTGAAATGCACGTCTCGTGAGGAGGCTACGTGTTTTTCTTTTTCTCATAAAAGGTAAGGTTTTTATGAACGTCTCGTGAGGAGGCTACGCGTTTTTTGGTTGAAATGCACGTCTCGTGAGGAGGCTACGTGCTTTTCTTTTTCTCATAAAAGGTAAGGTTTTTATGAACGTCTCGTGAGGAGGCTACGCGTTTTTTGGTTGAAATGCACGTCTCGTGAGGAGGCTACGTGCTTTTCTTTTTCTCATAAAAGGTAAGGTTTTTATGAACGTCTCGTGAGGAGGCTACGTGTTTTTTGGTTGAAATGCACGTCTCGTGAGGAGGCTACGTGCTTTTCTTTTTCTCATAAAAGGTAAGGTTTTTATGAACGTCTCGTGAGGAGGCTACGTGTTTTTTGGTTGAAATGCACGTGTCGTGAGGAGGCTACGTGCTTTTCTTTTCTCATAAAAGGTAAGGTTTTTATGAACGTCTCGTGAGGAGGCTACTGGCGTTTTTGGTTGAAATGCACGCCTCGTGAGGAGGCTACGTGCTTTTCTTTTTCTCATAAAAGGTAAGGTTTTTATGAACGCCTCGTGAGGAGGCTATTGCGTTTTTGGTTGAAATGCACGCCTCGTGAGGAGGCTACGTGCTTTTCTTTTTCTCATAAAAGGTAAGGTTTTTATGAACGTCTCGTGAGGAGGCTACGCGTTTTTTGGTTGAAATGCACGTCTCGTGAGGAGGCTACGTGCTTTTCTTTTTCTCATAAAAGGTAAGGTTTTTATGAACGTCTCGTGAGGAGGCTACGCGTTTTTTTGGTTGAAATGCACGTCTCGTGAGGAGGCTACGTGCTTTTCTTTTTCTCATAAAAGGTAAGGTTTTTATGAACGTCTCGTGAGGAGGCTACGCGTTTTTTGGTTGAAATGCACGTCTCGTGAGGAGGCTACGTGCTTTTCTTTTTCTCATAAAAAGTTAGGTTTTTATGAACGTCTCGTGAGGAGGCTACGCGTTTTTTGGTTGAAATGCACGTCTCGTGAGGAGGCTACGTGCTTTTCGGTTTTTCTCATAAAAGGTAAGGTTTTTATGAACGTCTCGTGAGGAGGCTACGTGCTTTTCGGTTTTTCTCATAAAAGGTAAGGTTTTTATGAACGTCTCGTGAGGAGGCTACGCGTTTTTTTTTTTTTCAAAGTTTAGAATGCAAGCATGGTTTTTGTTTTTAGGAATTTTTGTATTGACTATTCCCTCGACTTTTTTAAGCTTTGGGTTTGTCGTTTATTGTTGAATGGTGTTCCTTTTACCCTTTGGGTTATGGAACGTTTTTGTGATGACTATGTCCTTGGCCTTTTTAAGCTTTAGACGTGTCATTTTGTGTTGAGTATCGCCTCCTTTTAACCTATTAGATCACGAGACGGTTTTTGTGTTGACTATGTCCTCGACTTTTTTAAGCTTTGGACGCGTCATTTTTGTGTTGAATATCGCCTTTTAACCTTTTAGGTTATGAGACGGTTTTTGTGCTGACTATGTCCTTGGCTTTTTTAAGCTTTGGACGCGTCATTTTTGTGTTGAATATCGCCTTTTAACCTTTTAGGTTATGAGACGGTTTTTGTGCTGACTATGTCCTTGGCTTTTTTAAGCTTTGGACGCGTCATTTTTGTGTTGAATATCGCCTTTTAACCTTTTAGGTTATGAGACGGTTTTTGTGCTGACTATGTCCTTGGCCTTTTTTAAGCTTTAGACGTGTCATTTTTGTGTTGAATATCGCCCCTTTTAACCTTTTAGGTTATGAGACGGTTTTTGTGTTGACTATGTCCTTGGCTTTTTTAAGCTTTAGACGTGTCATTTTTGTGTTGAATATCGGTTGCGCTTTTTGCAAAGCTGCCTACGTATCCACGAAAAGTGGAATCAAACCGGCGTAGTTCGAGAATGTATGTTTAAGGGCATACCGGCCCAGGAATTGTGTTTGCTTTTTTGTGGTGAATGTGCACGTTTAGGGGCATGCCGGCCCATGAGCATGTTTAAGGACCTGCCGGTCCATGAGCATGTTTAAGGACCTGCCGGTCCATGAATTGTGTTTGATTTTTGTAGAGAGAGTGAGAGAGAGCACGTTTAGGGGCATGCCGGCCCATGAGCATGTTTAAGGACCTGCCGGTCCAATGAATTGTTTTTATTTAAAAAAAAGTATGACCTTTTTTGAAAAAGATTTGAAAAAGCAATTTCAAAGATGGACGTATTTTAAAAGCATAATGCCTAGGAAAAGCTTTTATATGCAGAAAGTTTTGAAAGACTACTATAGTGAGGGTACTATAGCTTCGCACTTGTACATATAAACACAGGTTTTTGGTTTATAGGGTAAGGTTCCCTCCGGCCATTCTCGTGACGTTTAGGTAGGGGCACCCGCAAGACTACACACGTCTTAGGTGTGAATTCAAGACGGGCCCTAGAGCGTTCGAGTTTGGTAGTTCACGATCGTTTGTACGGATGCCGTACTTGTAATCGTGGAGGGTGAGAGAACAGGTGTGTCGAGTTACCTCGCTTATGAAGCGAGAGTTACTGGGGGCCGTTCCTCAAAGGGTGTGGTTTGAATCAGGAGGATTCGACTCAACGTACTTTTGCCCAAATATCGAAAGCGAAAATGTTTTCAAAGTTTCAAGCTTCACTTCTTTATGATTTTAAAATAAAAGAAAAAACTAGTTTTTTCAAAAATAATAAAAATCATGCTCGTCCCGTGAGTCGCCGGTGAAGGTGCAAGGGAAAGAAACCTATCGACGCCTGCCGCCCTCGCCCGTTCTTGGGCGTAGAAGCGAATGCGCCTCGCAGGAAAAAGTGCGAAGTTTGCTAAAAATGGGGGAGATCATTGCATGAATTTGAGACCAAAAAAGAAAAGTATGAAAGTCTTTTTTGAAATGTATTTTCGGAGTCGCCACCAAATATTAAAGGAATTTGGAACCTATTCAACGCGTCTTGAAATACAAGACACGAGTGTCTCAGATTTCAAGGTGCGTCGATACCTAAAAATCTAAGGTTCAAACCAGAAGGGGTTCGGAGTGAGGTTACTTTTCGAAAGTTTTGACAAAATGAGTTTTGAAAACAGTAATCAAAAAGCCTACGTAAGAGTAGTCTCTACTAATTTGAAAACATTTGCTTAATTTCGATATTTGGGCTAAAAAGACGCTACGTACAAGTGCGAATAAATATGACTCGATTAAAATACATAAATAATGTAAATAGTCAAAATAATGACTTTACTATAGGAAATGTACGTTAAATAATAATTTATTGACTAAATTATTACCATAAACGTTATTTTCCGACCTCGTATTAGAATTTTTGTGAAAAACCCTCAGTTTTGACATGCTAAAAGACTCTATGAAACGGTACAATTTAGTGTTGGATCCGTGATTCTAGTCGTTATTTAACACATGAATGAGGACTTGCATAATTATAAAAGTGACGTCGGTTTGCTTTAGTGATAATGAGTCGTTATTTATGCGATATTGGCGGGGTTTAGACGGATTATGAATCCGAATTGCTACAACCGTATTACGAATACGGCTTCGCTAGTGCCAATATCGGGTTTGGGGTTAATGTAACCCCATTATCCGAGTCTCAAACGTCCAGCCCGTAGGTAAAATGTTTACCTTTCGAAAATGTAAAGACGGTATTTTTGAGTGGATTTTGTGAGTAGTGTATGTGTGTTGAAAAACCGATGTTTAGAAATGAATGAAGGGGGTTGGTATTTATAGAGGCTGGCTGATTTTAGGGTGAACAAAATAATAATCG
Source organism: Dianthus caryophyllus (assembly GCA_023091065.1). Taxonomy (NCBI): domain Eukaryota; kingdom Viridiplantae; phylum Streptophyta; class Magnoliopsida; order Caryophyllales; family Caryophyllaceae; genus Dianthus; species Dianthus caryophyllus. Next base: position 18,998,753 of record CM041526.1, on the reverse strand, counting down.
CCTGTGCACTGGCGATTGTTATTTCATTTGGGTTGGATTTTTGTAAGAAAAACACAAAAGGCGGCTGTACCAAACAAAAAGATAATCGCCTGTGAACAGGCGATTAAGTTTTTAATCGCCTGTTAACAGGCGATTTTTATTTTGTTTTGGGGGCTGTTTTATGCGGCTTTTCGTTTTGGATGTTTTGATTAGGTAATGATTATGTTTTTTTAAGACTTAATTGCTAAGTCTTTGTTCAGTTTTGGTCCGAATTTCGGTTTTCGTGTTTCGGTTTTTGTCGTGTTTTTCGGTTTTGGCTTGAAATAAAATAATATTAGGTTATATTATTTTATGGTTTTGTAAAGTTTAGTTTTGTGAAAATGTGACACGGGACGCACTTTGGCCCGTTTTGTGGGTTGTGTTTTGGGTCGTTTTTGTAAGTTTGGGCCGTTTTGTAGCTAGTTGGGCTGTTTTTGTGGCTTGGCTTAATAAGACGTTCCTATATTGTGCTCGTGTTACGCTCATAATGACTAAAGGTGACATTCATTTTTATAATCATGCAAATCCAAATTAATACGCTAAAAATGACCAATACGTTTTAGACACTTTTGTACCGTTTCGACTCTTTTAAAAGCATGTATAAAAGTCCTTTTCATCATCGGGTTTGTTTTTGGGGGGTACGGATACGGGTATCTACAACTAGTTACTCAAGCTCGTAGATCAGATCAAACACTAAGTAGCAAATATTATAGCTACCTAATATCCAACGCAAACTGGATAATCTATCATACGTCAACAAATGAATCTTCGTTAGTAAGGCGGAAGTATGCAGACATAATCCGCGCAATAGCCATCAGGACCAACATAACTTGGACGTGACTGACAAGTTAGAGATATCTAAGGTAATAAGGACGGCCATATCCCTTGTCTAATGTATGCTTACACCACCTATCGAGGAGCAATACTTATTCGCTATTCAAAAGGTATTCACCAAGAAAAATTCGACTATCACTGTGGATACCCATATCCGTACCCTCCCAAACAAAACCCTGTGATGTAACACGGACTTTTATTACGCATGTTTAACGCTAACTTAAACGGTTCTAACTAATGTCGAATTCATTTTAAGTCGTTTTGAAATGTTAAAATGATTTAGGTCGCATCACATCACACTTAAATAACGTTCATTTTGTCCATTTGGAGTCTAGCTTGGTCCTCGTCCTGCTTCATTTGGCATGAGCTTCGCATTTGCACTACAATTAGCCCTTTTACTTTAACAAGGTCTAATTCAGCATTCCTAAATTCCTAAATTTAGGCCCGGTAGCTAAAACCACTATTTAGCCCCCTCTCACACAAAATACAACCTCACGTCTTACCTTATTTCACAAAACACTACAAAATGCACCTTAATCATATTTTCGGGTCTCGGGCCCAAAACCGAGCCCAAACCCGGCCTTTGGCCCTCACTCCAAAGCCCTAAGCACCACAAAATATCTCAGGAATAACCTAGCTGCTTTCTTGAGCCACACGTCCAAGATTATCACGTAATCTTTCGAAGATATTATGCAACCGAAACTTGGAAAGCAGCCCTAAAACCAGACCACCAAACCGCATGACCTTATGCGGTTTGGGGTGGCAACCGCATAAGCTTATGCGGTTTGCCCTGGCAACCGCATAAGGCTATGCGCTTCCTCGGCCTGGTTTTATCCCCGTCTTTCCTAATTTTCTCCGAGGTTTTTAGTATATATAGAGCCCTATACCCGACCTCATAGGACATCTTTCACACACAATTTCACAGCACACACCCTCAAAGCCTCAAGCACTCAAATCCTTGAGTTCAACACACCATCCCGTGTTGAATTCATCCTCCTTTTAGTTCAAGAAGTGAAGCTCTGCCGGATCTGAAGCGTCAGGACAAGGTAGGTACCGATCCACTTGGATCAAAGCTTTTTCTTATTTTCTATGGACTAACAAAGGGGACTACACTCTAGCCCAGGCTTTGGCACCCAGCGCGCTTGCCTTCCAAGTGTTCTTATTACTTCGGGTACACTCCATATCCGATGACACGCCAAAGTCGCATAAGCAACCGACCTTTTAAAATAAATTAAACCAATGGACAATTGAACTTTATTTTAATTGTATGCATCTTGCACCTTCTTATTTTGCATTAAAATCAACTTAAACAATGAATTCGACCTTTAACTGAACCGTTTTCGTTAACAAGTTAAACATGCTAAACTGAGGGTTTTAATCAATCCTTTTGCATCTGCATCTGCATCTTTTACAAACTTTTCGCACTTGTACGTAGCGATAACATTAGCTCAAATATCATCTTGCATGGATTGTTCTAGGTCAGTAGAGGCTATTTTTACATAGGCTTTTCTAAAAGGTTTTCATAAATCATTATTTGAATTACTCTTTTTCTAAAGTACCCTCACCCCGAATCCAATCTGGTTTCACAGCCTTAGATCTAGGGGTGTCGGCGTGCTCCAAAATCTAAGAACATGTTTTTAGCTTAGAACATGGTAGCAGGTTCCTAATTTCCGCGATAATTAGGTGGCGACTCCAAACAGTTCTTAAAGGTTTTTCCAACTTAATCTTTTTTAACTTTAATCCTAATCGCCCTTATGCAAGACGCCGAGTTGGGTCCCTCGACGCGATCCCGGGTTCCACAGTTTGGCGACTCCGCTGGGGATTGTAACAACCCGGTTTTTCGTGACTTAATTAAACTAAGGCGGAAAATTAATTAAGTCTAATACATGCCGGATGTTAATTAAATTACATTTAAATGGCATAGGGTACAAATATAAATTACAATCTCTCAAAGAAAACAAGCGAAACATCCTAATCGTCCCGATAATCCTGAGTCTCGAGAATTTCCTGCAACGGAGACAAAAACACAAAATAGGAGGATCTCCCGCTCAGAGGCGGGAAGTGACTGTTCTAACCAACAACCTCTAAACCAAAGTTTTGGTTTATTTAACCTATGATTAAAAGTAACTTGGCAGCACTAAACGCGTATAACTACCGTTGCCACCTTATGTTAATAAAATTGGACAAATAGCATATAATATCAGTTCTCACATATAGATATTTAAATCTCATACAACATGATAAACAAAACTTAAAACATTTCAATTTATAAAACACGATATATAAAAACTTAAATATCATTTCAATTCATATATCATTCGCAATATAAATAAAAAACTTAAATCATATAAATCAAGATATATGCATTTCTAAAACATGTGCAACATAGTAAGAAAATAAATAAAGCACATTGCAAATAAACAAGTAGGAACACGTAAGGAAACATGATGATTCAAACACGGGTATACATGAAATCACAAAACGTACAACACTCATAAATAAACATTCTCAAAAAGACGTATTTCAACACTTAGGATCAACAATCATTCAGACAATAACCAAACAAAACAAGGAAATACATTCATCATACGTTGACTAATGAGTCTTCGTTAGTAAGGCGGAAGCATGCAGACCTCATAAGCATCCGCGCAATAGCCGACAGGGCCAACATAACTTGGACATGGCTGACAGGCTAGAGATATCTAAGGTAATAAAGATGGCTACATCCCTTGTCTAATGTATGCATACACTACCTATCGAGGATCATACGTATTCGCTATTCAAAAGGTATCACCGACGAAAAAGTTCGACTATTACCAGAGACGGGTACCCCCGGATGGGGCTGGCGTTTCCAATTACTATTCTATGGGCCCACGGAAGTATCAAGTATGCCCCATCCCTGAGGTTGATACCACGTGTCAAACAGCAATCTCAAGATCGTTGAATAGCCTTGGGCAACTCTGGGAGGGAGCCCAAGTCCCCATAGACAGCTACCTCGTTAACTTCGAATTTCAAGAGTCGCAACATGGCAAACAATCCTAGTATTTTATTCAAGTAGCTCGCTTTCTCAAATTCTTATTTCTCGTTCACATGTAACAAATATGATAATTCTGTAACTTAAATATATCGTCGAACTTGTATAATGAAATTTTAGTTCTAGCAATTCTTCAGGTAAGCAGAAACACATAGAAAACTTAAATATTTATTTTGAGTCCGTTCGTAGATTTTAAATATTTTCACTATTCATTATTTTGTACGTATTTTTATACGAATGCGTATTTTTATACTTTGTACGTATTTCTAGTTTATATTTTAGTAAATAATAATAGTTCATTTTATTTATAAGCTTGATTAAGTTTCATTTAAATTTTGAGTAATTTAAAATAGATTAGTGATTAGTAATATAAATAATTGAATTTCATTATAAATCACATTTATTTCTTCTTTTCATTTGAATCGTAAAGTGTTTAGTGATTTAGTGGTTATACCATTTAGTTTAACTTGTAAAAATATTACTTAAACGATAATCGACCATTTTTAGTATTCTTGAATAAAATATGATTAAGTGACAATTAGTTAAATTTCTTTTAGGTGGTTTAATTTCTTAATAAGGCTCTACATTATAATATTACTTATTCAACTAGAGGGAAATGATAACTCGATCGTCAAATTATATACGGAGTATATTTTTATATCGTAATTGTATCTAATTAATTACTTTACTTTTATTTTATTTATTATCTAAACCTATTCGTAAAATCTTATACTCTACGTTAAAATTTTATAACACAACAACTATTCAGCGAGTTGACGTCTAAAACGGATTCTAAATTTTTATGATAATACTCAATCTTACAAGTTTTACTTTTGGTAAATTTTTGAAATTAATTTTATATAAAAATACTTACACTTATATATTTTCTTCTTTTTATATTTTTTTATAACTTCAACTTTCTACTTAATCATTTTACTTCGTCTTTTTATAGAATTATCATCTTAACACTTTATCTTTTAGTTAGGCCATATTTATAATACTAATATCTAACTTTATTCAATAAAAGTTTTACTTAGGTTTATTTTATATTTCGAAGTACTTTATTTCCTTTTACTATTTTACCTAAAATGCTTATTTAGTATGTTTTAAGTTTATTATAAACTTTAGAGTTTTAATAAGGTAATCGTTATATAAATTGTGATATATGACTTTATATATAACTATTTATCTTAGAAATTTATATGGGTAACTTAATTTATATTTTTACTTTTAAATTGAGTTAATACGATTTTAACTTAATACTCTTTTTATTTAACACTTCATTTTTTTTTAGTTGAGTTTCATTTAAACCTTTTTAGTGCCGATAAATATTTTATTTCCATAAATATTTTATATTAGTTTAATTCTTTTACTTTAATTATTTTAGTAATATTTTTAGTCTTATTTTATAATTATGATGCTTATACTTTATATATTTTAATATACACATAACAAATAATTTTAAACATGATAATATTACAATTAAATTCAACAATAATTCAACAACGCACTTTTCACCCAAAACATATTATCACAAAAATCATATAAATATCATATTTCACAATTCAATTCAACATTATATTATAACTAAAATTAACACCCAATTTCATACTATAGCGTATTATACAAAGTTATTAAATAAACTGGTACGGGAGGTATAAGCGCCTAATGCATAACTAGCTCACTTTGAATCACAAGTTAGAATAAAATCAAAGTGTTAAAGTTTGAGATTTTGGAGAAGAATTGAGTCACCTAAATTTGGCTCACGAACAGAGGCCTCCAAAATTCCAATTCATTTCCTCGTAAACCCAAATGTGACATCATAAAAGTTGGCCGCTACATTTATCGTTTGAGAAAAGGAGAAATAAAAGTGAATTAGAGCCGACAAAAATCTATTTACAAAGTAAATCGGTAATGACAACACCGATTTAATTGATTAAAATGGTCGAAGTAAATGATTCAGAATATAAAATGAATGAAAAAAAAAGATGAGTAAGATGAAGGCTCACCGAATAAAACGGTGGTGACCTCGGTGGTGTCGATGAGGCAAGTCTGACCGAAACAAAGGTCGTCTACTCGAGGGACCACGGTGGTCTCGAGGGTGGCAGCAAGCAGGCCCAGTTCAGGTGACGGCTCCGGCGAGGTTTATTCCGGCGAACGAGAAAGGAGAGTGTGAGTGAGAAAAGAGCACAGCAAAAAGGCAATAACGAAAATGAAGAGGGAGACGAGGCTTACGACGGTGGTCGGAGTTTCTCCGGCGAGGGCTTAGCTCCGACGTCGTAAATGAAACAGAGGAGAAATAGAGGGGGCTCGAGAGAAGAGCACGGTGGTCTCGGCTGCCTGAACTCGGCGAGACCGAAATAAAACAGGCACAAACAATGGACAGGTAGTCGACTCATGAGTTGGCGGCGATCGAAAAGAGAAGAGGAGGACATCGGTGGTGGCTGCAGGCCACGGTGGTCTGAGCAGGGGCGCCGGTGAAGAGCAGGGGAGAGCAGAGCACGGTGAGCAAGGCGGCGGTGGTTGCTCGAGCTCAAGCTTGCCTCCAATGGTGGCTTCAGTGCCGGCGGCCATGGTGGTGGTGTACGGTGGGGACGTCGAGGGCAGGGGAGCCTCGAGGGGAGAGAGAAGGAGGCCCACGGTGGTGACGTGGCGGCTGGTCGAGCTGAGGACGGAGCAGCAGGTGGCGGTGGTGAGGCGTCGACGGTGGCCACTAGTGGTTGCTGCTGCGGTTGTCGCCGTTGTTGCCGTTGTTGCTCTGGCTGTTGTCGTTGTTCTTGTTATTGTTGTTGTTGTCGTTTGTTGTTGTGTTGTTTGTTATAGTTGGTGTCGTGTGTTGTTCATTGTTGTTGCTGCTTTATGATTATTATTATTATTATTATTATTATTATTATTATTATTATTATTATTATTATTATTATTATTATTATTATCCTTTGTTGTTGTTGTTGTTTTTTTGATGTCTCCATTGTTGTGTTGTTGTTTTAATGGGAGTATGTAAGAGAGAGGTGGGAGTAAGAGTGAGGAAGGAGATATAAGGTTGAAAAATTATCAGATTATGTGGATGAGAAATGAAGTGTATGGAGGAAGACTTATAAATAAAATATCCAAAATGTAGAGGGTAGTATACTAGTATGTCGACATAAGAGGGTGGCTTAGGATTGTTTTTCCGATTTGCTCTGTTTCATTCGCTCTTATTTATAAATCTTTATATTTTATAAAATATATTATGTATAATATATTTCGCTGTAGTTCTATTTTTATTTTCTATATCTTTAAACTTATATTTTAAAATTAAACTGTGTATAAAAATATTAGTTACCAATTCTATTACGGTCTCACAGATTTTCAAACGGGCTGCTTATTTGAAAGAATATTTTTATAAAGACTAAATTTTATGAAAGTGAGGATTTTTAAAATGTAGCGCAGACTTATAAAGTTTACTAATGGTAACAAAAGTAACGTTTTTGTTCGACAAGTATTTTATAAATAAAAATATAATATAGGTTAATATGAAATCACGAAAGTTTAAATAGAAATGTATTGGAGAAAATTTATTTAAGCGAAATTTTTCAGCCGCGTTTTTAAAGTAATTGAATAAAAGTTAAATTATATAAATTTTTAATTTAAGAATTTTGTTAAAATAATTAATTACTGTTAATAAAAACACGGGGTGTTACAGGGATATTTTATTTTTAAAACTTAAAACTAGCTTTTTCTTTTAAAAATAAAGAGGTGAAACTTGAAAGCCTTGAACAATCCTTGTATACATATTTGAGCTATGCACATGCGTTTAGAGTCCATTCCTTTTGGAATCTAGGCACCCTTTGCACCCTTGAGAGGTGGTTCCAACACGCAGGCTTGTCCACTCGATAAAGCACGTGCAGGACTAACTTTCCTCTCTCCCCTCCACGGCTTGCCGTAAACGACTATCTCGACCGCCCCAGTGCTCCCTTTAGAAAACCTATCGCTCCGGCGTAAGGAAATAAAGGGGTTAAGCATCTGCCAAAGCGTACTCGAGGTAGTTGGAGGTGTACCCGACTGACTCATTTTTCACCCTTTTTGAGTCATACGTACAAGTTCGAGGCCATGCACTCCATGGTCTTTTTTTCAAAATAAGCATATGCATTCATATCTTCGAAAACTCGCTTAAACTTTTCAAAGATAAACGAACCTAACATCTAACAAAACTAACACCTTTTCAAACAAAACTATCGCGAATTTTTGAAACAAGCTTTTTCAAAACTTCCTTTTTCACTAACAAGCAAAAACCCGAGCAAGGATTAAAACCCGAACTTGTGGATTTTAATCTTCTAGGTCATACGGCCTAGACTCCGTTTTAACATCCTCGGCTCGACTTGCTCGAGCCGAATCCTTTCTCTTTTACACATCCGACTCGAGCTCACCTCGGCAAATCACCGATACTAGTTCGACGGATGCAAAGCAAAACTTTTAACATCGAGACGAGATGCGCGCACGCATCCTCGCCTCAAAAGCTTCCCTTAGCAAAACCTTTTCGAAAACATCCTCTTTTCAAAACATAAAAGGTCTTTCTAAACAAGGAAATGAGCTTAAAATGAATGCTTAGAATGTTAGTGAGTCTAGCGGGCAGAGTCGTGTCGCTAACATACAAAGTGAAATGCAGGCCTCAGCTGGATACTCGTCGAACTAAGCACCGTGTAATAATCCCTTACAAGAAACGCACCTACACCCGCAAAATGGCCGGCAATAACGAAGAGGTCAACGCACTCCGTGACCAAGTCGCAAAGCTGACCGCTGACCTCGCAGGCCTTTTGACCCACCACACAACTGAGGTGGAACGTATGGACCAAAAGATCAAAGAAGAGGCGGATAGACATGCTAAGAAACTCCAAGCCATGGAAGAAAGGCTCTACGTCTCGAGCACTTACTCCATCCACAAGGAGAATGAAATCGTACCCGCTAGCATTAAGGATGAGCTCCCTAACAAGCTCGCCCTTAGTGATCTTCCTATATTTCAAGGACATGAGAGCCCGATCATTCACATCCGAGCTTTCAAATCCCAAATGGCCATCAAGGGAGTCGACGCCAAGCATTGGCTAACTCTTTTCCCGCACTCTCTAGCAGCAGTGCCAAAGACATGGTTCTACTCATTGGACCCGCAACGAATCCCCACTTTCGAAGAACTCACGGTCGAATTTGATAGACAATACAGAGACAACGAAGACACCCAAGTCTCGATCCGCACCCTAGAAGTCCTCTCTCAAAAGGACAACGAAGGCTTCACCGACTACCTCACTCGTTGGAAAAAGCTAAGCGCTCAAATCCCTAATCGTCCCCGCGAGGACGAACTTGTGCCGAAGTTCATCAATAACCTGCGACCCGTGTACCAGTTCTACATGAGGTACAGCAACATTCAGAACTTCAAAGAGCTAACCAACGCCGGCACCCAAATCGAAGATGACCTTAGGACTGGCACAATGGCCAAATACACTGGCCATGCTTATCAAGGGAGCTCATCTAAATCCTCCCGCGCAGTCAAGAACGAAGAGAACCGCACCGTGGGCAATCTTGACGATGACAGCCTCGAATCATTTGCAACCACCTTCTCACCGCCTCCTAAGGCCAAGAGAAGCTTCGACCCTCTTTTCATGTCTTACACCAAGGCATTTCAAAGGTTGGTCGAAAAGAACTATCTACAACCAATCGGGCCTACTAGCGAGCCGCCCGAAGAAAAGAAGCCTAAATCTTGGAACCCCAATGCCTTCTGTGCATACCACCGAGGCAAGGGCATGACACCGAGAACTGCTTTAGGCTTAAGAACGCTATCCAAGATCTCATTGATCAAGGAAAGCTCAGCAAACCATCTCAACCTACCAAGGCGTCAAATAGCGAAAACCCGCTCGGCAATCACGCAGTCTTCGTAGGGTCAGTTCCTATTTTGGATTGCTCTTATCTCATCACACCCTCTGACGACCAAATCAACGCTATCGCCGCTTGGTCTAGCGATGACGAAGACGACGAATACTGGTTCCCCACCGACGAGGTGATAAGCCATGTCAATCAACTCGCAAAAGACATCAACCACCTAAAAGCATTACATCGGGCCGCAACCGAACGTTTGGAACGACGCATCAAGAAAGAACTAAGCGACTCAGCCTCGCTCGACGATCTTGAGGCCCTTCATCAAAAGCACGACGAAGGCTTCGTCAAATACCTCGTACGATGGAGGAGACTACTCTCCCGAATTCCGAGTCACCCACATGAGGATACACTCATACCCGCTTTCCTTTTTAATTTGCGACCCGCCTGGCGATATTATTTCCATTTCTGCAACGCTCGGAACTTCGAACATCTCACCGAAATTGGCACCCGCATTGAACACGACCTCACGTTTAGTTACGAGGATCCCGCTTATCAAGACACTCTCCGAGAAAGCGCTCCTAAAAGACGAAAGAGACACAACCCATGTGGCTCTACAAGGGATTTCGACAAGCTCCACATCCCTTACGCCGTAGCATTACAAAGACTCATCGAAAAGGGCCACCTCAAACCATTGGGCCCGATCTCTGAACCACCCATGAGGAAGAAATCAAAATCATGGGACCCCAATGCCTTCTGTGCATACCATCGAGGCATGGGGCATAGCACTCAAAACTGTCTCAAACTCAAACACGACATCCAAGATCTCATCGACCAGGAAATAATCGAGAAACCTAGGATGAAAAATGCAAACGATCAATCCAGCAACGACACGATCTACCTCACGACCATGTCACCAACCTCAAAAACAAAGAAGTAAGCAACCCAAGCACCCCAAGCACCTCAAGCAGCTCAAGCAGCTCAAGCAGCTCCAGCGGCACAGAAGACGATGAAGAAGAAGAAGAGATTCTTTTAACTTCTAATGCTCTTAGTGTCGGGTCAACTGTCGACCCATCTATCCTAGACTCTAGCTTTAGTTTAGATTTTCTTTTTACGGAGGCTAGCTCCAAGCAATTTTCTGAGTTGTCGAATAATTCTCTTCAAAATAATGAAATGAATAAATTTGCTTACGTCTTGCCTCAAGCTAAAACAAACAACAAAACACGAACAACTAATCAACAAACAACAAACAAAATACAAAATGCAAAAGACACTAACTCATGCGATAAAAGCAAGCAAAACAATGAACAATCTTTAAGCAAATACATTGCAAACATTGTCTCTCCCAAAACACAAGACCCTATCATCGAGGAAACCATAACCATAAACGTGGGAACCCCCGAAGAACCAAGGGAATTACAACTAGGCGCCCCACTAAACGAGGACGAACGCAACCAATTCACACAACTTCTAAGCGAATTCAAGGACGTATTCGCTTGGTCATACAAAGACATGCCCGGAATCGAACGAAGTATCGCCGAACACCGCATCCCGATTAAACCCGGTTACAAACCAATCAAACAAAAACTAAGGAGATTACGTCCCGAATGGTCCCTTATGGTCAAGGAAGAGATCGAAAAACAACTACAAGCCGGTTTCATCCAAGTCATCGAATATCCGGAATGGGTCTCAAACATGGTCCCAGTCTTGAAAAAGAATGGCAAAATTCGAGTATGCGTTGACTTTCGCGACTTGAACAAAGCCAGTCCCAAAGATGATTTCCCATTACCCCATGTGGACGTCCTCGTCGACAACACCGCCGATCACGCCCTCCTATCCTTCATGGACGGCTACGCAGGCTACAATCAAATCAAAATGTCTTGCGAAGACATGGCAAAAACGGCCTTCATTACACCGTGGGGCATATACTGCTACACGGTCATGCCTTTCGGCCTAATCAACGCCGGTGCAACATACCAACGCACCGCTACAACCCTTTTACATGATATGATGCACAAAGAAGTCGAAGTCTACGTCGACGACATGATCGTGAAGTCAAAAGAGAGGAGTGGCCATATCGCTAACCTCCGCAAATTCTTCACCCGCCTACGACAATACAAAATGCGTTTGAATCCCCAAAAATGCACTTTTGGAGTCAAATCCGGTAAACTACTAGGACACGTAGTGAGCCAAAGAGGCATCGAGGTCGACCCCTCGAAAGTCAAAGCAATTCTAGAAATGCAACCCCCGAAGAACCTCGACGAAATTCGAAGTTTCTTGGGCCAAATCCAATACATCTCACGCTTCATCAGCAAACTCACCATGATATGTGAACCGGTCTTCAAAAAGCTCAAGAAAACCGACCACGTGGAATGGGATGAAGAATGTCAAAAAGCATTTGACAAGGTCAAGGAACTGCTGACAAGCCCACCAGTCCTACGACCACCCCAGGAGGGTTTACCCTTATCCTTATACCTTACAACAACACCTACCGCCATGGGCGCCATGCTCGCCCAAGAAGTAAACGGCGAAGAACATGCAATCTACTACATAAGCAAAAAAGTTTCTCGATTACGAAACTCGATACTCACCCGTCGAGAAAAGTTGCCTAGCTCTAGTGTGGTCATCCAAGAAACTCCGTCACTATATGCTAGCACACCAAACGAGGGTCTATTCTACAATGGATCCCGTAAAGTACCTCTTCGAGAAACCCGTGCCTAACGGACGAATGGCCAGATGGACATTGCTCCTAGCCGAATTCGACCTTAAGTACGTACCCCTAAAAGCAATCAAGGGACGAGCAGTCTCTGATTTCCTAGCCCAAAATGCAATCACCGAACAACCAATCATAGATACCACATCCCTCCCAGACGACGGGATTTACAACATCAACCACGAGCAATGGGAGTTATACTTCGATGGCTCATCTAACTACCGAGGATGTGGAGTAGGAATTCTACTTATATCCCCGAATGGCGAACACACACCCTTATCCATTAAACTGGATTTTGACGTAACAAACAACGCCGCCGAATACGAAGCATACTTGCACGGTCTCCAAGCAGCGCTTGTACTCAATGCACGCAACATAAGAGTCTATGGGGACTCCTCCCTCATAATCAACCAAGTATCCGGAGCATGGAAGATACTTAATGAAAACCTAGCGTTATACCAAAACAAGATACAAGAACTCATAAGCGAATTCCATCGCGTAGAATTCATACACCTCCCACGCGAAGAAAACCAATTCGCCGACGCACTATCCAAACTCGCATCACTAATCAACATACCCCCGGGAATGGAAACACTACCCATTGTCGTGGAAAGACGAAACGAACCCGCATACATCTGTGACATCGAAACCGAGGAAGAACAAACCGACCCTTGGTACCAAGCAATCATCAACTATAAAACAAACGGCGAATACCCACCAAACACCGACAAGCGGGCCAAGCGAGCCCTCCGCCTATTGTCGTCACAATTCGTGATGAAAATGGGCAAACTACTCAAAAAGACGCCCCAAGGTACACTACTCTTGTGCGTCGACCACAAAAAGGGACACGAGATCATGTCCCAAATACACGATGGCGAGTGCGGACCACACATGAACGCACGAGCCATGTGCAAACAAATCATAAGGCTAGGATGGTATTGGACAACCATGGAAGCCGACTGTGCAAAGTATGTCACACATTGTCATAATTGCCAAATCTTCGCAAACGTACAACACATACCCCCTTCACCTCTATACAGCTTAACCTCGCCATGGCCCTTCTCCACATGGGGCATTGACGTCATTGGCAAAGTACAACCCGTAGGAGCAGGAGGACACTGCTTCATCCTCGTGGCCATCGACTATTTCACCAAATGGGTCGAAGCCGCATCATACCGCAAGTTGGGCACAAAAGAAGTCGCAAAATTCATACAAAACAACATCATTTGTCGCTACGGTATACCCCACGAGTTCATAAGCGACCAAGGCACGCACTTCCAAGGAGAGGTCGAACCACTTCTTCTCAAATACAAAATACAACGACACAAATCATCACCCTACCGACCGCAAACCAACGGCGCAGTTGAGGCAGCAAATAAAACTGTTGTATCAATCCTCAAAAAGATGATCGACACCTGCCACGACTGGCCCAACAAAATCCCATTTGCATTATGGGGATACCGCACCACTATCCGCACACCCACGGGAATGACACCTTATTTCCTCACCTATGGAATGGAGGCTGTCCAACCTGTAGAAATCGAAATGCAATCCCTTCGAATCCTCATGGAAGCAGACATTCCTGAAGCCGAATGGGCACGCGAACGCTACGAACAACTCATCCTTTTAGACGAGAGACGCTTGCATTCACTAAGTACAGTCCGAATGTACCAATCTCGCCTACAACGCGCCTACAACAAAAGGGTCAAGCCACGAAATATCAAAGTGGGTGACCTAGTACTCAAATCCGTCCGAGCACCATTACCAGTCGACCCAAGGGGGAAATTCAAACCTAATTGGGCCGAGCCGTACTTGGTCAAAGACATCCTTCCCGGAGGAGCCGTGACGTTAACTGACCTTGACGGTCAGGACTTCCGATTGCCAACAAATCTTGATCAACTCAAGAAATACTACCCTTAATCCAAACAAATTTGCAATGCCTTTCAAACAAAACAAAAACCACTCTCGCATGAGTGAACTACGCTCGGTTTGATTCCACGCACAGTGGGTACGTAGGCAGCTTTACAAAGAGCACAACCGAATCACACGAACTACGCTGGTTTGATTCTGTATTTAAAACGCAGATACGTAGGCAGCTTGTCAAAAAGCACAACCGAACTTCTTAGCACGCGCACCCAAAGCTTAAAAAGGTCAAGGGTTTTGCACTCACAAAATGACACGCTCAAAGCTTAAAAAAGTCAAGAGCACAGTCAACACAAAAAAAAACACAAATACAAAAACGATGCAAGTCCAAAGCTTAAAAAGGTCGAGGACTTTAAAACACATACGAGTGTTCGAAGCTTAAAAAGGTCGAGAACATTTCAAAACAAAACAAAAGAAAGCAACGAGACAAGACAAAAGCAAATGAATTCTATTTTATTACTTTATTTAGAATTTTTCAAAATTTAGAAATGAGTTAGGAACAAGCCTCCTTAACCCTTTATTCGATTTTCAAACATGATTTGTAATAAAGGAAAATTTCTAAACAAAACAAAAACAAACTAAACCATCCTCCGCCGCTTCGGATTAGCCTCTTCATCTTCAAGAGGCCGATCCGCTACAATCTTCGAGCTGAGAACGGGAGTAGACCTCTCAAAACCTGGGGGCTCGATCGGATCCTCATCTTGCTCGACTGGGGGCTCCTCGACCCTCGACCCAAGGCGATCTTTAACGGTCACCTTTGGCCCAAGCCTCTCCCGCACCGGTTTCGAAGTAGAAGCACCCGCACTAGCAACACAAAGATCACCATAGTCCCTCCTGTCGCGCACCGCCTCATACGCCAAGGAGGGCCTTGGCCCATTCTTCTCCCTCCTCCTTTGATTCTCTCGCTCCCGAGGATCATTGGAACGATACCATCGCGTATAGAAGTCTGTGACACGAGTAGACCCTATATGCGCCGGAACCGCCCAAGTGACACGATCCGACCATCCCCGGATCCAAGCATCAATCATCTGGTTGTTCAGCACAACGACCCCTCCAACCTGAGTATCCTGCTCCGGGATGCTCTGCGTAAGTCCGATTTGCCTCTTCAAGCGAAGAGGATGAATCCATACACCTCGCTCAAACCCACACAACATCAACCCACGGGCCGCATTCACAACGGATGGCGCCGTAATCGCCGTAATACCCCACCATGGCACATACCAACGAATGCTACTCTCCTTTACAAACCCCCGGTAGTAGTTGAGTGAACGCTCCCGAGGGTCGGCCCATTCCATCTTCCGAGACGTCGTAGCCGCCGCCTTGAAGACACTCGCAAGGGGAAGAGCCCTATACACACTTAGCCTCTCCATGAGCCAAATGTTAAGAATCCTAGCGCAACCCCTGTACGAGCTCAGACGATTAACAAAACGGTCGTCTAAGCCCAGTATGGTTTCCGCAAGGATCAAAGCAGAAGGATCATGTCCCCGCTCCATTTCTTCGACAACGCGAGCATACCTCGCGTTCCCGAACACCCCATCTGGCATGGACCCCGCAAAAGCATAACGATGAACCAAACAAAAAGCAAGGGCCCTCCGTCTCGAGCGGTCCGAAATACTCGTGTCAACCTTATTCATGTATCGCTGACACAAGAGAAGCATATTTACCTTGCCTCCCTCAAACAACCCCGCAGCATGAGCATCCGTCATCCCAAGGAAGTTTCGCAACATTCCGTTATAGCAAAGCTCGCTCCTCACAACTACGGGAGTAGTCCGCTTCGACCACCCAGCAATGGCCGCGAATTCCTCCATCAAAGGACACACCTCTCCCCCGGGAAACCTAAAAACATGCAAGCTAGGATCCCAATAATCCAAACACGAATCAAGGAAGTCTAAATCGACTTTCATCTGACGAAAGCCAATAAAAACACCCGCACCATCATCATACACCGCCCTCTTCATCCCCGAACTTAGTGAAGAAGTCCACCTCTTCAAAAGAGCATCAAAATGCTCAACCATTTTTCTTGAACGCAAAAACTTTTATAAATATACCTAATATATTTATGAGAGCAAAAACTTGTAGTAAAAGAAAAGAAGAGAAGTGATTGTGAATGAGGATTATGGCACGCACCCCCTCTCCTTATATAGGCAAACCGTATCCGAAATATGGAAATACAGCGTTACCAGCCACGTCCCCAAACCGCACAACCTTATGCGGTTTAAAGGAAGAACCGCACAAGCTTATGCGGTTTGCACCCCAAATCGCATAAGCCTATGCGGTTTCTGGGGCTGGTTTTTCTCACAGTTTCCTAATTTCGTCTTTCCTAAACGCACTACAACCCACATTACGCTCCGACAACCCTTTGTTGCTCCATATGCTGCAACATTATACAACATTACACTTCATTTTAGCAAATACGATTCTTCCCACGAGTCAATACAACACATTTTTAGCATTCACGCAAGCTCATTTCAACATTTAAAATGAACTTTTACTCACACACTTTCCAAAGCTAAAATCAACATCAAAGCATCCCACTCGGGAATCAATCCGTTTTTCAAAACCAAGCATACTAACAAACAGGTTTACTGAAGACGATCAAGTTCAACTACAAAGGCATGTAAACAAAGGTTCATACAATCTTTATTACACACATTTACTCGGGATGACGACGACGATACTCGTCGAATTCACGACGAATCTGAGCTGTCTCGGCCCGACTTTGACACAACTGAGCCGCCTGCTCAGCCCAGGCCATCCTCCATCTGTTCGCTGTCCGCCACAGCTTCTTATGCACCTCCTTGGCCACCTACAACACAAGAAACACAAGCACGTTACAATTCTCTCCATTTTGCCTTAGTTTCACTCAAATTAAGTCAAACTTAGGGGGAAATTTCAAAACAAGACGCAGCACTCTCCATTTTGCCTTAATTTCACTCAAATTAAGTCAAACTTAGGGGGAAATCTCAAAACAAGACGCAGCATCCTCCATTTTGCCTTAATTTCACTCAAATTAAGTCAAACTTAGGGGGAAATTTCAAAACAAGACGCCACGTACCCCACTTTGCCTTAATTTCACTCAAATTACGACAAACTCGAGGGGGTAACCACAAAAACAGGCATCTCGCTAGTTTGATCATCGCTATATTTCATACCTCGATCAAACTGGGGGCTTATACACATACATATACAAAAATACACCTTTTTCACCCTGCCGCTCCAGCTGTCCATCCCGGCATCAGTGGTCATCGGCAAGTACGTCGGCAGCACGAAAGTACGGCGGACACCCGAGTCATCATAATCAGCAGTAGTAGGGAAGTCACCAGGCTGCTCCGCCATTTCAGGATCAAATTTCTGCAAAACAAGTACAAACGCACACGTCAAGGGCAAAATTTTTGTACTTTTTCGCAAAATTTAAACCTACGCATCAAGCAAAAGCAAACACACCTCAATCGGCCCACAAGCAAGCCGAGACTGAGCAAACATGCCGTAGTCTTCCCCAGGACAAAGAAGACTCACCGACTCCCCCTCTCTATACAACGCCACCCGATCCTGAGCAGAAACTCCTCGCTCAAACAGGACCCTCGGCGGGTCCTTAGGCACCACTGGACCCGGCCACCCGGCCTGATACACCAAACGCTCCCCAAGGTACCAAACTGGACCGTACGGCGTCGCCAAGTACAGACGTTGGGTATCGCGTACCGCAAACCTATCTCCAATGCCCTCAGGAATATTCCTATACCGAGTCCACGGGAAAGGCTCGAACTGCAAAACCGACAAAACAACAGCAACATCAACAACACATGCAATCATTCTAAGTACACTCTATTTAAAATGATTCAAACACAAACCTGGCTAAACTCCATAAGGTTTAGACGCACCCGAACATCATCGTACGACCAATTAAAGGCCGCATATTGTGGATATTGTGGTTGACACATCGATGGAATATTTAATAAATTATGCAACTCAAAATCCTATTCCACGAATTGTCGACAATAGAAGATACTATGAACGTAATAGAGAAATGGGTCATGCCCAACTAATGAACGACTACTTCTGTGATAACCCTATTTACCCAGAGTACATGTTTCGTCGTAGATTTCGAATGAGGCGTCATGTTTTTCTTCGACTAGTACAAGCGTTGGAGGCTAGAGACCCATATTTTCAACAAAGAGTTGATGCCACCGGTAGAATGGGAATTTCAGCTTTGCAAAAATGCACAGCTGCATTACGTATGCTAGTGTAACACCCCGTGTTATTTTAACACAATTTGATAAAAGAATTTAATTCCTTAAATTAAATTCATCCTTTTTCCATATAATAAAAATGCGACTGAATTTTTATTTCAAAATCTTATAAAAATGAACACTTATAATTTTCCCGTCTTTAAAATTCGGATCAACAATTTCAAAGACGCAAATCAAAGTCAAGCCACTTTATATTTTTTCATAAATCACGTACAAAACAATTACACATCAAAAATGTAATCATTTTGATTATTATTTAATAAATAATATTATATTAATATATAATTACTATTCATTTTCTATTAAACTAGCTTATTTCTAAAATGTCGAAATTCTAAGTTATACTTAATCTAAACTGATAAACTTTTTGACGTTTGATTATAATTCTTTAAATCTATAACAATCCACCAAAAAAATAAATATTTCGACCTAGGAAAGTTTTATTCAAAATTTCGAGGATTAAGATCCGATTTTTATTTTTAGTACCTTTTGAAAATTATTTTTATTTTCGATTTCATTCCAAAACACTATTTTAGGATCGTATCTTTTATTTCGAGACTTTTCGCGTACGCGCAAATCGAAAATTTCAAAAACGAAAATCGAGCCCGATTTTTCTAAAATGAGCCGACTTACTTGGACTTTTTCAAACTATATCCTCTTCCATTTTCCTTACACAATTACTTACACCTTTATTTTCATCATCATTACTTTTATTTTCTTTATTTAAATTTAAAGTTTATATATAATAATAATAATACATATACAAATATGATACAAATACTTTAATACTACAATTTTCATTTCCGTCACTTTTAAATATTTTCTTAAGTAATAAATAAAATATTTTAGTCTTAGAATTTAAAAGTAGAGATATTTCAAAAAAATTGTCAAACGCGCAACCTTTAACTTTTATCGCTTTTGACGCCCGACTTTTTAAAACTGACCAATTTCGTGAAAAACATTTTTAAACATCAAAGAGACATTTTTAATGTCAAATAGTGTCAAGGACTTTATTAGCCAACTAGGAGCAAGGTGTTCCCTAATTTCATTATAATTAAACTTTGTTTACTAAATAAAAATCAAGCCATATCTTTAATTCTTTTAACCTAATTTTTTTACAACTTATTCCACATGTTTTAAGGACCAAAATTAGCTCATTATACTCCAAAATGTCGTGGCTCCCCTCTCCATATTCTCCCATTTATTTTCTTTCATTTTTCTTCCAAAAACACTTAAATTAAAACCTTAATAATATTTCTAATAAATCATAAGTGTTCTAAGTTCATTAGTGGGTATATTAGGAGCTAATTACTTGGATTATTTGGGTGAATAACTTGGGTAATATGGGTGAAGAAAATCCGATCTAAAATTTATTTTAGATCCCCGACGATTAACATCCTAATTAAGGTGACTAACTATGTCTTATATTATCCTTTTAGTAAATTAGTTTGTTTTGTTATTATAATTTTATGAGTATGATCTTTATGTTAAACATCATGATTGTGTGCTTGTATGTTTAGGTGAAGTATAATAAAATGATACTCCCTCCGTTTCAATGAGATAGCCCCATTGCTTTTTGCACAAATATTAAAAAAAGTGAAAAAGTTGAGGGTAATATTGGTAGTTTGGTATAGTGGGTCCCATTTTAATAGAAAAAGTGTATGGTATTTTGGTGATATGAGTATAAAGTAAGGGTAAAAATGATATTTTGATTGTTAAAGGTAACCAAAATTAGAAATGGGGCTAAATGAGTGAAATTGCCAAAAAAGGAAAATGGGGCTAAATGAATGAAACGGAGGGAGTAATAAATAAGTTATATTGATAATAGATTAGTTGTAGTAAAATGATACCATGTGTAGTTAATTTATTTTTGAGCATTTTTAATTTATGTTCATATGATTTTTATGTTTAGTTATGTTTTAATTGAGTAGTAGTTATATACAAAATTATGTGAAATATTAAAAATGAGTTTAAAGTGATTAAAAATGAAAAATAAAAATTGTATGTTCATGTATGTTCTACTCGGCATTTACCCTTTTTTTTAATATATTTTCACTTTTAATTTTTGTAAATTATATGTAGTATTAAGTTAGTATAAAATGGATGTTCCTATGAAAAAAAAACTAAATTAGGAAAACAAATTATAAATTATTAAAATCGAAATTAGTGTTCTTGAGCTTATTTAAGATCTTCATGTGTGTTCTTGATTATTCATGTTGATGTTCATCATTTTTGTTCATTTTGATTTTGTTTTATATTATGTTTGTTAATAATTTGTGTTTATGTTTAGTTAATGTTATTATATATTGTTAGTATTATGTATTAAATCAACTTAAACATAATAAATCTTTTAGATTAAAAAGTTAGAAAATTAAAGTGTTGAAAAACACTATTCATAAAAATAAATGAAATTTTTAGTAAATTTCATTTAGGTTTAAATCGTTTTAGTATAATTAGAATAATTAAAATATAAAGACTTTAAGCTAAAAAACGATAAAATTGAAAAAATGAAAATTTGGAACCTACTACTACATACTCACGGCATTTTCACCATTTTAGGATTAAAATTGTTTTATCACTTTTTAGTTTATTGTTAATATAATTTAATTATTAGTTAATAAGTTAGATTTAAGAAATTAAAAGAAATAAATCAATTTTGACATATATATGCAACCACACGACATATACACTTAAAATTGACTAAATTTGACCAAAATGAAATTTTCACTAAGTCACTAAAGTTAAATAGTAATTAGAATTGAATTTTTGTGTAAATCGATTTAGTTAGAAATGAAATATTATAAACCGATAAAAATATGTAAATCAGATTATAAAAATGAACTAAATCGGTATTACTCTTGCCTTTGCAAATATTGAATTTATTGAACTTGGACTTACGGACTAAAATGAATTACACGATACTATTGTTTTAAAATGAAAACCGCTAAATTTAGTTAATAGACGACTAAATTCAACTAAGTCTAATTTTAAAATGAATATCATTATTTCATTTTACAAGTCAAACTTAACATTTTTAAAACTAGGATTTTAAAATAAATATCTTTATCACTTTTTACAAACCGAACTTAACGTTTTTAAAACTAGACTTTTAAAATATTTCCAAAAATCACTAAGTACAAAACGAACTTAACGACTTTGAAACTAGAATTTATACTTAGGAAATAAAAAGATTTAGTTTTATACTTAAAATATCTTAAAGTATAAATACCTAAAATATCTTAAGTATAAATACCTAAAATATCCTATGTATAAAAATACGTATAAAATACGAAGTATAAAAATACGAATACGTATAAGAATACGATGAATAGTAAATACAATGAATAGTAAATACAGTGAATAGTAAATACGATGAATAGTAAAATACGATGAATAGTAAAATACGATGAATAGTAAAATACGATGAATAGTGAAAAGTGAATAGTAAAATATTGAAAATATTGAAAATTTTACTAAGTATAGAAAATTGAAAATAAATAAGTAAATGACTTAAAGTGTTTGAAAAACACTTAAATAAAATTTGACATATTAATAAACATACTAAATTAGAAACTTAAAAACGTTAATAATTAACAACACTTCTAATAATAAACGAATATGTTATGTGATCATATGAAACCTACAAATACTTAAACGTTTGACGCTGAGACTAAGAGAGTCTAGTAACATGTGATATGAATATCAAATAAATAATGAATGTTGAGTAAGTTAAATAAAAGGTCAAGCTTGGGCCTCAAATATGAAAACGTCAATCGTGAGTGAAGTGGGGTTAAGATAGTCTTGTGGCGGTCGCCATTGCCGGACAAGATAATTGAATATGCCAAGGCTTTTGTCTCAGGCTTTAGGAAATAGTCGTTTTATCCAGAGTTAAGGTGCTCTATGATTAGCATAGCCCATTCTTAAAGTGGATATTAGTGTATGCATACTAGACTTGGGTTTAATTCACTCTATTTCGCTAAAGTTACCAGGGCATCCGTGCCGATTTGGGCGATTATAGCGGTGGTCTCCTTGCCGTGTTTCGTTCTTAGTGGGCGCGACACTAGCATTCGTTCTTACCACATGTACAGATCACTTGACGAGATTGTATCTGAAGTTCGAATCATTTCGAACACTAGAAGATGAGATGCAAGTACTATAGTATTCGGCGTGGTTTACGAGTCGAGTAAGCCGCACTATGGTAGTGAGATGCAAGCGACAAGTGTACAATGGCCTACTCAGTGGTCAGGCTCATAAGCGGGATGTGTTGTCTGTTGTATGATTAATTGAGAATGAGTGCGTACCATCTTTGAAAATTAAAGACCACACGTTTCTGAAGTGAATCGAGTCTGCATGTTGTGAATAATATAATCTGTATGTTTGTTTGCGATCCGATATCGCCTTGTAATGCTATTGAATTATTGTGCTACTATTGCTATGATATTATCTGTTATTTGCTTTCATAACTGATTATCATGCTTATATGATTTATCGCTTTAAACCGCATGCTTATTTATGACTTATACGTCTTTTTATGCTATATGTAATAAGCATGTTTTATGTTTTTATCATAATGTTATGTTTATAAAGCGATAATATTAAACCAAAGTAATTGAAATCGAGGGTAAGTATGAGCATAGCTAGTCACTGTCCGCTCAGCGGGCATCCCCCCAATAGTTTATTGTGCAGGACGTTCGTGGACCAGGAGCTGGATTTTGGATGGGGCCATGAGACGCTTTTATTGCTTTACCTTAGCTTGTTTTCGAGAGAGATGTAATATATAACGCTACTCTTTTAACTTCCGTATTTTGAGTTGTTTAATTCAACTCTTAAACGATGACGTAATATTTGGGTTATTTGTATAGTTAATAACGCTGGTTTAAGACTTAATTAATTTCCGCCTTAGTAATTAAAGTCGACTAAAAACCAGGTTGTTACAGTTGGTATCAAAGCTGACTCGTGACCGTAACATGAATTGCCTAATGCGATTTATGCTTACCTAACGAGAGACACCTGGGCGGTACAAACATATTAATATGTTAAACCGCAAGACTACTAGGATCAAATAATAAATTAGATTTTTATTTTTGTTAGATCACTTAAATAATAACTTGAATCGCTTTAAAGTGTGAGAATGGGTAGAAACCTTAAGGACCGACCATGGGTTAAGACTTTTGAATAACGAACTACTTCCCTCAAAATAAAATATACTAACTATCGTATGCTTGCTACTTGCTGATGTGACTAATTAAAACTAACAACTATCCTCGGATATAAAATCTAAGTAATAAATTTAATACTCGAAGATCGACGCCATGAATCGAATACATGACGACAAGACCTCAAGCGCAACAATTGGACCCGTCAAGACTCGTACAACTTGAAGGGACATTCAAGACTTCGAAGACTTCCATTGCATTGAAGGATTTCTACAACTCCATCTAATTATCCTCTTTAACTAAAATTTTTATTTCGTCCTCTTTTAAAAAAAAAAATTAACCTCTTTAACCTTTCCTTCTAACTCTCTAATTTCCTAAACCTATAATTTCTAATAACTTGTTCTCCAATAAACTTTCATTCCTATTCCTTAATCTCGCAAAATGATTTCACTTTTGCTTTTCAATTTCGTAAACTCCTTTTAAATGATTCTCAAAACCCTTTAAACTTTATTACTTTTTTAAATCTCTTAAACTTACTATCTCTTTTAAAATTTACAAATCTTCGTAAAGTTATAATTCCTAATTATCTTCTAAAATTTACTTTCATGTTTCCCTTTTAAAATATCTCTGTAAACTTATTCAATTAATTCTAAAATGTTATTAAGTGATTTTAAATACCTTTGAAATTACTATGTTTTAAATTGTATATTCTTTACCTCATTTATTATCAAATTTGGTTACTTTCAAAATTTGCTACTTATCAATACTTTTTCCAAATTTCTCAACCTTTAAAATGAAATTTTATCTTTTATCTTGAACTTGATAAATATGTTTAAAAGTTTCTTAAGGGGGTAGGACAAAATATGATGATTTAAAATCATTGATTTGAACTATTTAAAATGATTATTTCAGCCAACTTTAAACTATATATTTAATTTCAAATAAAATTAAAATTTGTTTTATTTTAAAACCCTTATAATTTTATTTTAAATTAATTCCGTACAAAACTTCTAGGCCCCACCCTTTCGAAAATCCCTTTGAAGTCGATTTTAGAAAATAACAATCTAGCAATATTCCTATCATTCAAAATATTCTATTTATAAATATAAATTGTTTACATCTTTAAATCTTCCCACTCTTTCTAACATCTTTATAATAATGCAAAAATTCAAACATTTTGAAAAGTCTTATTCTACCAAAAAAAAATGTTACTATCGAAAATTGTAAAATTTTGATATTTCTCTCTAACTGCCATGCCTAACTCGAGTAGCTATCCACTCTATTTAAGTTTCGGGACGAAACTTTTCTTAAGGGGGTAGGTTTGTAACACCCCGTGTTATTTTAACACAATTTGATAAAAGAATTTAATTCCTTAAATTAAATTCATCCTTTTTCCATATAATAAAAATGCGACTGAATTTTTATTTCAAAATCTTATAAAAATGAACACTTATAATTTTCCCGTCTTTAAAATTCGGATCAACAATTTCAAAGACGCAAATCAAAGTCAAGCCACTTTATATTTTTTCATAAATCACGTACAAAACAATTACACATCAAAAATGTAATCATTTTGATTATTATTTAATAAATAATATTATATTAATATATAATTACTATTCATTTTCTATTAAACTAGCTTATTTCTAAAATGTCGAAATTCTAAGTTATACTTAATCTAAACTGATAAACTTTTTGACGTTTGATTATAATTCTTTAAATCTATAACAATCCACCAAAAAAATAAATATTTCGACCTAGGAAAGTTTTATTCAAAATTTCGAGGATTAAGATCCGATTTTTATTTTTAGTACCTTTTGAAAATTATTTTTATTTTTATTTTCGATTTCATTCCAAAACACTATTTTAGGATCGTATCTTTTATTTCGAGACTTTTCGCGTACGCGCAAATCGAAAATTTCAAAAACGAAAATCGAGCCCGATTTTTCTAAAATGAGCCGACTTACTTGGACTTTTTCAAACTATATCCTCTTCCATTTTCCTTACACAATTACTTACACCTTTATTTTCATCATCATTACTTTTATTTTCTTTATTTAAATTTAAAGTTTATATATAATAATAATAATACATATACAAATATGATACAAATACATTAATACTACAATTTTCATTTCCGTCACTTTTAAATATTTTCTTAAGTAATAAATAAAATATTTTAGTCTTAGAATTTAAAAGTAGAGATATTTCAAAAAAATTGTCAAACGCGCAACCTTTAACTTTTATCGCTTTTGACGCCCGACTTTTTAAAACTGACCAATTTCGTGAAAAACATTTTTAAACATCAAAGAGACATTTTTAATGTCAAATAGTGTCAAGGACTTTATTAGCCAACTAGGAGCAAGGTGTTCCCTAATTTCATTATAATTAAACTTTATTTACTAAATAAAAATCAAGCCATATCTTTAATTCTTTTAACCTAATTTTTTTACAACTTATTCCACATGTTTTAAGGACCAAAATTAGCTCATTATACTCCAAAATGTCGTGGCTCCCCTCTCCATATTCTCCCATTTATTTTCTTTCATTTTTCTTCCAAAAACACTTAAATTAAAACCTTAATAATATTTCTAATAAATCATAAGTGTTCTAAGTTCATTAGTGGGTATATTAGGAGCTAATTACTTGGATTATTTGGGTGAATAACTTGGGTAATATGGGTGAAGAAAATCCGATCTAAAATTTATTTTAGATCCCCGACGATTAACATCCTAATTAAGGTGACTAACTATGTCTTATATTATCCTTTTAGTAAATTAGTTTGTTTTGTTATTATAATTTTATGAGTATGATCTTTATGTTAAATATGTTAAACATCATGATTGTGTGCTTGTATGTTTAGGTGAAGTATAATAAAATGATACTCCCTCCGTTTCAATGAGATAGCCCCATTGCTTTTTGCACAAATATTAAGAAAAGTGAAAAAGTTGAGAGTAATATTGGTAGTTTGGTATAGTGGGTCCCATTTTAATAGAAAAAGTGTATGGTATTTTGGTGATATGAGTATAAAGTAAGGGTAAAAATGATATTTTGATTGTTAAAGGTAACCAAAATTAGAAATGAAATTTAAATGAGTGAAATTGCCAAAAAAGGAAAATGGGGCTAAATGAATGAAACGGAGGGAGTAATAAATAAGTTATATTGATAATAGATTAGTTGTAGTAAAATGATACCATGTGTAGTTAATTTATTTTTGAGCATTTTTAATTTATGTTCATATGATTTTTATGTTTAGTTATGTTTTAATTGAGTAGTAGTTATATACAAAAATTATGTGAAATATTAAAAATGAGTTTAAAGTGATTAAAAATGAAAAATAAAAATTGTATGTTCATGTATGTTCTACTCGGCATTTACCCTTTTTTTTAATATATTTTCACTTTTAATTTTTGTAAATTATATGTAGTATTAAGTTAGTATAAAATGGATGTTCCTATGAAAAAAAAACTAAATTAGGAAAACAAATTATAAATTATTAAAATCGAAATTAGTGTTCTTGAGCTTATTTAAGATCTTCATGTGTGTTCTTGATTATTCATGTTGATGTTCATCATTTTTGTTCATTTTGATTTTGTTTTATATTATGTTTGTTAATAATTTGTGTTTATGTTTAGTTATTGTTATTATATATTGTTAGTATTATGTATTAAATCAACTTAAACATAATAAATCTTTTAGATTAAAAAGTTAGAAATTTAAAGTGTTGAAAAACACTATTCATAATCATAAATGAAGATTTTAGTAAATTTCATTTTAGTTTAAATCGTTTTAGTATAATTAGAATAATTAAAATATAAAGACTTTAAGCTAAAAAACGATAAAATTGAAAAAATGAAAATTTGGAACCTACTACTACATACTCACGGCATTTTCACCATTTTAGGATTAAAATTGTTTTATCACTTTTTAGTTTATTGTTAATATAATTTAATTATTAGTTAATAAGTTAGATTTAAGAAATTAAAAGAAATAAATCAATTTTGACATATATATGCAACCACACGATATATACACTTAAAATTGACTAAATTTGACCAAAATGAAATTTTCACTAAGTCACTAAAGTTAAATAGTAATTAGAATTGAATTTTTGTGTAAATCGATTTAGTTAGAAATGAAATATTATAAACCGATAAAAATATGTAACCGTTATAAAAATGAACTAAATCGTGTGCTACTGCCTTTGCAAATATTGGTATTGAACTTGGACTTACGGACTAAAATGAATTACACGATACTATTGTTTTAAAATGAAAACCGCTAAATTTAGTTAATAGACGACTAAATTCAACTAAGTCTAATTTTAAAATGAATATCATTATTTCATTTTACAAGTCAAACTTAACATTTTTAAAACTAGAATTTTAAAATGAATATCATTATCACTTTTTACAAACCGAACTTAACGTTTTTAAAACTAGACTTTTGAAATATTTTCACAAATCACTAAATACAAAACGAACCTAACGACTTTGAAACTAAAAATCTATACTTAGGAAATAAAAGATTTAGTTTTATACTTAAAATATCTTAAAGTATAAAATACCTAAAATATCCTACGTATAAAATACAAAGTATAAAAATACGAATACGTATAAAAATACGATGAATAGTAAATACAATGAATAGTA
This sequence comes from Dianthus caryophyllus, assembly GCA_023091065.1. NCBI lineage: Eukaryota > Viridiplantae > Streptophyta > Magnoliopsida > Caryophyllales > Caryophyllaceae > Dianthus > Dianthus caryophyllus. The sequence continues at coordinate 18,970,335 of CM041526.1, read as the reverse complement.
AATACAATGAATAGTAAATACAATGAATAGTAAAATACGATGAATAGTAAAATACGATGAATAGTAAAATACGATGAATAGTGAAAAGTGAATAGTAAAATATTGAAAATATTGAAAATTTTACTAAGTATAGAAAATTGAAAATAAATAAGTAAATGACTTAAAGTGTTTGAAAAACACTTAAATAAAATTTGACATATTAATAAACATACTAAATTAGAAACTTAAAAACGTTAATAATTAACAACACTTCTAATAATAAACGAATATGTTATGTGATCATATGAAACCTACAAATACTTAAACGTTTGACGCTGAGACTAAGAGAGTCTAGTAACATGTGATATGAATATCAAATAAATAATGAATGTTGAGTAAGTTAAATAAAAGGTCAAGCTTGGGCCTCAGATATGAAAACGTCAATCGTGAGTGAAGTGGGGTTAAGATAGTCTTGTGGCGGTCGCCATTGCCGGACAAGATAATTGAATATGCCAAGGCTTTTGTCTCAGGCTTTAGGAAATAGTCGTTTTATCCAGAGTTAAGGTGCTCTATGATTAGCATAGCCCATTCTTAAAGTGGATATTAGTGTATGCATACTAGACTTGGGTTTAATTCACTCTATTTCGCTAAAGTTACCAGGGCATCCGTGCCGATTTGGGCGATTATAGCGGTGGTCTCCTTGCCGTGTTTCGTTCTTAGTGGGCGCGACACTAGCATTCGTTCTTACCACATGTACAGATCACTTGACGAGATTGTATCTGAAGTTCGAATCATTTCGAACACTAGAAGATGAGATGCAAGTACTATAGTATTCGGCGTGGTTTACGAGTCGAGTAAGCCGCTGCACTATGGTAGTGAGATGCAAGCGACTAGAGTACAATGGCCTACTCAGTGGTCAGGCTCATAAGCAGTATGTGTTGTCTGTTGTATGATTAATTGAGAATGAGTGCGTACCATCTTTGAAAATTAAAGACCACACGTTTCTGAAGTGAATCGAGTCTGCATGTTGTGAATAATATAATCTGTATGTTTGTTTGCGATCCGATATCGCCTCGTAATGCTATTGAATTATTGTGCTACTATTGCTATGATATTATCTGTTATTTGCTTTCATAACTGATTATCATGCTTATATGATTTATCGCTTTAAACCGCATGCTTATTTATGACTTATACGTCTTTTTATGCTATATGTAATAAGCATGTTTTATGTTTTTATCATAATGTTATGTTTATAAAGCGATAATATTAAACCAAAGTAATTGAAATCGAGGGTAAGTATGAGCATAGCTAGTCACTGTCCGCTCAGCGGGCATCCCCCCAATAGTTTATTGTGCAGGACGTTCGTGGACCAGGAGCTGGATTTTGGATGGGGCCATGAGACGCTTTTATTGCTTTACCTTAGCTTGTTTTCGAGAGAGATGTAATATATAACGCTACTCTTTTAACTTCCGTATTTTGAGTTGTTTAATTCAACTCTTAAACGATGACGTAATATTTGGGTTATTTGTATAGTTAATAACGCTGGTTTAAGACTTAATTAATTTCCGCCTTAGTAATTAAAGTCGACTAAAACCAGGTTGTTACAGCTAGCATATGGTGAAGCTTATGATAGAGTTAATGAATATTTGAGACTTTCTGAATCCACTGCAAGATTATCCCTTCAGAAATTCACTAACGGGATAGTTGAAATCTTTGGAAGTGAGTATATGAGAAGTCCAACAGTTGATGATCTTCAGCGACTTTTACATATTAGGGAACAAAGAGGTTTTCCCGGAATGATGGGGAGTATAGACTGTATGCATTGGCAATGGAAAAATTGTCCGGTTGCTTGGAAATGACAATTTCAAGGAAGAAGTGGTAAGGCTACTGTTGTCTTAGAAGCTGTTGCTTCACAAGACCTTTGGATATGGCACTCTTCTTTTGGTATACCGGGAACATGTAATGATATTACTGTACTTCAACGATCTCCTCTATTTGATGATCTATTAAATGGTCGAGCACCTCGTGTGAATTTTGTGTTAAACAATCAACAATATGATATGGGATATTACCTAACAGATGATATATATCCCAAATGGTCAACCTTTATACCATTTATCCCTCTTCCACAGACACCTAAGGATAAACTATTTTCTGAACGCCAAGAGTCTACTAGAAAAGATGTGGAACGAGCATTTGGTGTGATACAGGCTAGATTTGCAGTAATTAAGACAAATAAAGATCGCTTACTTAACATAATTATTTAAAATAAAGTCTCTTAATTATACCTACCCACCATCTTCATCTTCATTCATCATCATCTTCATTAGAAGAGTAATTAAGGCGATCTGGAGTTAGTGAACTATGATATAAATAATCTAATTCCTCCTCCATAGTCACTTCATTATACACGTCACAATAATGAACCCTCTCACGAGGAATGAAAAATCTACCGCTCCCAGACAATAGATCGTATAATGGTTCATATTTCATGACATTGAACAATCTACGAATAATTTCTACGACTTCTTTCCTCAATGTACGACGCTCCTCACCTTTTGAAAGATATGTCTCTGCAATTATTTTAAATAAATTAGTAACTACATTCAATATATAAATTATATTTGAGGAGTATAGTATATTTACCTATTGTTGCATTGTTCAAAATCGGTGGAGTTAGCACATCGTTTGCATTTCCAGAAATGATGGAGTTCAACATTGTTAATGACGGTGTGCAGTTCAACATGTTCATGTACACCGTTTCAGGAAATATCAAATTCAAGCGAGCAACAAAATGCGGAGCATGATTTTTTATCATATCGATATCCCTTTGAAACCTTCTAACTTCATCATCCCAATAAGTCATTTTGGGATTAAAAAAAAAATATATGTAAATTATTGTGAGGATATGTTGTGTGAATTTTGTTGGTGAGGAAGTGGTATTTTATAGAGAAAATATGTGTGTAATTTTATTTATTTTTATTTATAAAATAATATAAGTAATGGGTGATAAATTAAAATAGAAAAGTGAAAAATTAAATAAGTAAAAAAGTGTGGGGTAGGATAAAGTAAGAGAGAGGTAAAAGATGATTAATTATGGTTAAAGGTGTTATTTTGATAAAAGTTGATGAGTAAAATTTTATTGAGGTGGATGAGAGAAGGTGATGAGAGAGAGTAAGATGATTAATGGTAGGTAATTGTTGATACAGATGGTCTAAGGAGGGAGAGGTTAAACAAAATATCTGAAAATGAATGGAGGAAAATTAAAGAGAATGTCGACATAAAGTGAGGCTGGGCTTTATTTTATTTCCGATTTGCTCTGTTTCATTCGCTCTTATTTATAAACCTTTATATATTATAAAATATATTATGTATAATATATTTCGTTGTAGTTCGATTTTTATTTTTCTAAATTGTTAAACTTATATTTTAAAATTAAATGGTGTATAAAAATATTAGTTACAAATTCTATTACGGTCTCACAGATTTTGAAACGGTCTGATAATTTGCAAGATACATTTCAATAAAATTATATTTATTCAAGTAATAATAATTTTTAAATTAAAACGCAAATTTATTAAGTTTAATAAAACCAATTGAAATAAAGTTTTAGTTCGACAGGTATTTTAGAAATAAAAATATAATACAAGTTAATATAAAATCAAGAAAGTTTAATTAGAAATGTATTTGAGATAGTTTATTCAAACGAAATTTTTCAGCCGCGTTTTCAAAACAAAGAAATAAAAGTTAAATTATATAAATTTTAATTTAAGATATGTTTTAAAATAATTAATTACTGTTAATAAAACACGGGGTGTTACAATAGTGGTAGTAGAGGTGGCCATGGGCCGGGCCGGGCTTGTAACAACCTGGTTTTTAGTCGACTTTAATTACTAAGGCGGAAATTAATTAAGTCTTAAACCAGCGTCATTAATTATACATAAACCCAGAATATTATATCATCGTTTCAAGAGTTGAATAAAACAACTCTAAATACGGAAGTTAAAAGAGTAAAGTGTTATATATTACAAATCTCTCAAAAACAACTAAAAGTAAAGCAATAAAACGTCTCGTGGCCCCGTCCAAAATCCAGCTCCCGGTCCACGATCGTCCTGCACAATAAACTGAAGGGGGGATGCCCGCTGAGCGGACAGTGACTAGCTATGCTCATACTTACCCTCGATTTCAATTACTTTGGTTTAATATTTTCGCTTTATAATTATAACGTTATGGTAAAATGTAAACATGCTTATTACATATAGCATATAAAGACATACAAGTCATAATAAGCATGCGGTTTAAAGCGATAAATCATATAAGCATGATATTCAGTTATGAAAGCAAATAACAGATAAAATCATATAAGTAGTGTCTCAGCAATTCAATAGTATTACGAGGCGATATCGGATCGCAAACAAACATAAAGATTATATCATTCACATCATGCAGACTCGATTCAATTCAGAAAGTTGTGGTCTTTAATTTTCAAAGATGGTACGCACTCATTCTCATTTAATCATACAACACACAACACATACTGCTTACGAGCTTGACCACTGAGTAGGCTATTGTACTCTAGTCGCTTGCATCTCACTACCATAGTGCAGCAGCTTACTCGACTCGTAAACCACGCTGAATACTATAGTACTTGCATCTCATCTTCTAGTGTTCGAAATGATTCGAACTTCAGATACAATCTCGTCAAGTGATCTGTACATGTGGTAAGAACGAATGCTAGTGTCGCGCCCACTAACAACGAAACACGGCAAGGAGACAGAACCGCTATAATCGACCTGAATCCACCAGGCCACGGGTGCCCTGGTAACTTTAGCGAAATAGAGTGAATTAAACCCAAGTCTAGTATGCATACACTAATATCCACTTTAAGAATAGGCTATGCTAATCATATAGCACCTTAACTCTGGATAAAACGACTATTTCCTAAAGCCTGACCCACTAAGAGTTGGCATATTCAATTATCTTGTACGGCAATGGCGACCGCTACAAGACTATCTTAACCCCACTTCACTCACGATTGACGTTTTCACATCTGAGGCCCAAGCTTGACCTTTTATTTAAACATACTCAAGATTTATTATTTATTTGATATTACATATCACATGTTACTAGGCTCTCCTAGTCTCAACGTCAAACGTTTAAGTATTTATAATCGGTTTCATATGATCACATAACACGTTCGTTTATTATTTGAAGTGTTGTTAATTATTAATGTTTTCAAGTTTCTATATTGAAATGTTTATTAGTATGTCAAATTTTATTTAAGTGTTTTTCAAAACATTTTAAGTAATTTACTTATTCATTTTCAATTTTTCTATACTTAGTAAATTTTTAGTTATTTACAAAATTTCAAAATTTGAGATATGATTTATCATTGAATTTGAGACGTAACTTGTTTTACAAGTTTCGTAAAATTTTTTCACTATTCATCAAAACACTATTCACTTTTCACTATTCATAAATCACTATTCATTTGTCACTATTCATTGGTTACTATTCATCGTATTTTATACGTATTATTTTTATACGTATTCGTATTTTTATACTTCGTATTTTATTCGTATTTTTATACGTATTCGTATTTTTATACTTCGTATTTTATTCGTATTTTTATACTTATACGTATTCTTATACTTGTACGTATTTTTATACTTAAGATATTTTAGGTATTTATACTTAAGATATTTTATGTATTTATACTTTAAGGTATTTTAAGTATTTATACTTTAAGATATTTTAAGTTTTTAACTAAACCCCTTTTATTTTCTAAGTACAAATTCTAGTTTCAAAGTCGTTAGGTTCGTTTTGTATTTAGTGATTTGTGAAAATATTTCAAAAGTCTAGTTTTAAAAACGTTAAGTTCGGTTTGTAAAAAGTGATAATGATATTCATTTTAAAATTCTAGTTTTAAAAATGTTAAGTTCGATTTGTAAAAAGTGATAATGATATTCATTTTAAATTTAGACTTAGTTGAATTTAGTCGTATATTAACTAAATTTAGCGGTTTTCATTTTAGAACAATGGTATCGTGGAAGTCATTTTAGTCCGTAAGTCCAAGTTCAACAGTCCAATATTTGCAAAGGCAGTAGCACACGATTTAGTTCAATTTTTATAACGGTTACATATTTTTATCGGTTTATAATATTTCATTTCTAACTAAATCGATTTATACAAAAATTCATTTCTAACTACTATTTAACTTTAGTGACTTAGTGATATTTTCATTTTGATCAAATTTAGTCAATTTTAAGTGATGATGCCGTGTGGAATTTATATATGTAAAAATTGATTTATTTCTTTTAATTTCTTAATTCTAACTTATTAACTAATAATTAAATTATATTAACAATAAACTAAAAAGTGATAAAACAAAATTTAACCCTAAAAATGAAGGGAATGCCGTGGCTAACATGGTGATGTCCTAAATTTTCATTTTTTGATTTTATCGGTTTTTTTTAACTTAAAGTCTTTATAATTCAATTATTCTAATTATACTAAAACGATTTAAACTAAAATGAAATTTACTAAAAATGTCATTTATAATTATGAATAGTGTTTTTCAACACTTTAATTTTCTAACTTTTTAATCTAAATGATTTATAATGTTTAAGTTGATTTAATACATGATACTAACAATATATATAAATAATAACTAAACATAAACACAAATTATTAACAAACATAAATTAAAATAAGATCAAAATGAGTAAAAAGATGAACATCAACATGAATATATCAAGAACACACATGAAGATCATATTAAAGCTCAAGAACACTAATTTCGATTTTAATAATTTATAATTTGTTTTCCTAATTTAGTTTTTTTTTTTCAATAGTAACATCTATTTTATACTAACTTAATACTACATATAATTTACAAAAATTAAAAGTGAAAATATATTAAAAAAAAATGGAAATGCCGTGTGAAATTAAAATGAACATACAATTTTCATTTTTGATTTTTAACCACTTTAACTCATTGTTAATATTTCACATAATTTTTATATGATACTACTACTTAACTAAAACATAACTAAGCATAAAAATCATATGAACATAAATTAAAAATGCTCAAAATTAATTTAACTAAACATATGAACATAATACTACAATAATCTATTTAGAACATTATTTAGTTATTATCATTATTATACAACACATAAACATACAAGTTCATACAAGTGATGTTTAACACATTTAACATAAAAATCATAATTATAAAATTAGAATAACAAAACAAATTAATTTACTAAGAGGATAATATAAGACATAGTTAGTCACCTTAATTAGGATGTTAATCGTCGAGGATCTAAAATGAATTTTAGATCGGATTTTCTTCACCCATATTACCCAAGTTATTCACCCAAATAATCCAAGTAATTAGCTCCTAATATACCCACTAATGAACTTAGAACACTTATGATTTATTAGAAATATTATTAAGGTTTTAATTTAAGTGTTTTAGGAAGAAAAATGGTTGAAAAATAAAGAGAGAAAAGGAGTAGTATGGCTCGGCAATTTGGAGAAGAAAATGAGGGAGTTTTGCACTTGTGAAATTATGAGAAAAGCTAGAGTGAAAAATTAGGTTAAATGCATTTAGGTTAAAGTTTGTTTTTAATTAGAAAATAATGTTTTAATTAAATGTTAATAGCATCATCATCATCAACCATTTAGTCCACAATACTATTTGGTGCATTAAAAATGTCTAAAGTATGTTTTAAAATGTTTTTCACGAAATTGGTCAGTTTTAAAAAGTCGGGCGTCAAAAGCGATAAAAGTTAAAGTGTGCGCGTTTGACAATTTTTCGAAATATCTCTACTTTTGAATTCTAAGACTAAAATGTTTTATTTACTATTGAAGAAAATATTTAAAAGTGACGGAAATGAAAATGGTAGTATTAAAGTAGTAGTATCGTATTTTGTATTTATGTATTATTATTAAGTATAACTTTAAATATAAATACAAAAATAAAATAAAAGTGATGATGATAAATATAATGGTGTAAGTAATGTGTAAGAAAAATGGAAGTGGATAACTTTGACTAAGGAAAGTCAAAAGTCAATTTTTTGGGCTCGATTCTCATTTCTCGAAATTTTCGATTTGTGCGATCGCGAAAGGTTTCGAAATAAAAGATATAATCTTAAAATAGTGTTTTAAAATAAAATCGGAAATAAAAATAAATAAAATTTTTCGAAAAGTATTAAAATAAAAATCGGATCTAAATCCTCGAAATTTTGAATAAAAATTTCCTAGGTCGAAATATTTATTTTTTTCGTTGAATGTTATAGATTTAAAGATTTATATTTAGCCGTCAAAAAGTTAATCAATTTAAATTAGGTATGACTTCAAATATCGACAATTTAGAAAAAAGCTAGTTTAATAGAAATGAAATAGTAATTAGATATTTAGATTAAATGATTCCTAACTAATAACTTTATAAAAGCCAAAGACACCTATACTATTGCAGTAACAGTATCTTTCACACAACACACTTTCCCTTCAATCTCCACTCTTCTGTTCCTTCCCATCAATCTCCACCCTCCATTGCCCTTCTTCATTCTCCTCCACCCATTTTGCTTCCACCATTTTCGGCCACACAGAAAAGCTCCTTCTACTACTGCTTCCATCATTTGTTCTCCGTATTCACATGCTTCCTTCCTCATTTTTCGGTTTCTGGTTAGCATAACCTACTGTTTGCAGTTAGATTTCTTAACTATATTCAGTTTCATTTTACTTTTACCCTACGAACATAGCAGTATTAAGTTCCACCAAGCTATATATATATATATATAGAGAGAGAGAGAGAAAGAGAGAAAGAGAGATTATTTCATCCGCCATTATCCCTTCTCCAATTGTATTCTTTTAATCCTGAGGTAATTTATTTTCTACTCTCTTTCTTACTCTCTTTTCTGAATTCTGAATTTGTTTTTCTATATTTTTATTATTGGATTGAATGTCTTTGATTGAATTCGTTTGTTTGTTTCTATGAGTTCACCTAAGTTTGATGCGCTTTTCCCATATGTTTGCTTCAAATCTCCATTTTTTTTATTTTCATATTTCCGTTTTATGGGTTTTTATATTTACTTCCATTTGATTTAATTTTGAACTGTTTTTTTGTGGTCTAAAAACAGGTCTTAAGCTTTAATTGGTTATTCAAATCAAAGGTTGGGACGATGATTGAATTTCAAAACAAAATTATGGAAGTGTCGTTGAGTAACATCGATCAGCTTGAGACCTGGTGGTGGTGGTAGTGGAGGTCTTCGAAACTCAAGGTTTCTCGGTCCATGTTTCGTGAAGTCCTCTTCTGCTTCTGCTGCTGCTGGTTCTCATCTTTTTCGCTCCCATGGCAGCACACCTTCAATTTCTTTCAAGGTCTTTTCTAAATATTTATTTAAAATAATTTGCTTTGATTGAAGTTTTTGATTGTTTTTTTGGCCAAGTGTGAAAAGGAGGGATATGTATGTTATTTGACTGTCGAGTGCATCATTCTAATAGTGAATCAACAGGTTGAAATTCTAACCTCAGAATGCGACGAAGAAGCAGATAAATATGGCTACAGAACAATAAGAGATGCTCAAGAAAATAGCAGAGCTCGTGAAACCGAAGCATGAACAGGTGAAAAAAATTGTAATATAGCATGCAGACACACACAAAAAAAAATACATGTAGGAATCTCATTAGATCTCACTCATTTATTTTTCCTCCTATACATATATTTTGGTTGGTTGTCATCCAATTACTCCATAGGTATTCATTCTGTTTTACTCCTTTAATTTTCTGCACTACTTTTCCTCTTTTATTTACTGATTGAAACCAACAAATTACTAATATATTTGAATAAGCTTTGTATTTTCAATCTTCCTATTTAATGTTTGCTTTTTGCGGTTATTTTTTTATTTTCTGTGTTCAGGAAACCGACTTGTGATAAAAAGTTGCAGGCTTTGGATGCACTTCGTAGTACTTTTCAACTGCGTATGATGAGCACTTAGTCTTCGTGTTTCTAATTTCTTTTATTGCATAGAAAAGTAGCTCTACACATTTTGGTCCAATTTATGATGCTTGCTCATGTTTGATTCAGTTTTTTCATTTAGGAGGTTGTTTTTGTCTTCAACTTCACGTTCATTATTTACCTATATTTTGAAGCATAAATTACAGTGATACAAATGGCTGAAAAGCAGTTGTGGGATGCTAGAGATATATGTTTTTGTGCCTTGTTTTAAAAATTTCCGACTTCCAATTTATGTTTGTGTCTTTTGAATCTGTTGTAGGAAACGGACAAAAAGCGACAAAACTGTTCCAGATTATAAAGGCAGAGCTGAAAAGTTTGTGCAGAGCTTCCGAATATAAGGAGTAAAATTGTTGAGTGGTTACATCGTCCAGTTGCACAGGTATGGAGAAATTGTCGAAGATTTGAAGAAAGATCCCACGAGTCACGGTGGGTTTTCTAATGTTAAGGTTACAAAATTTCAAAAGTCGCTGTGAAGTTTGTCTGATCTGAGTTTGGCTGGTTACTCTCATTGTCCCTCTTTTCTCCTTACTGTGACACTCTAGCTACTTTGCAGGTTTCACGGGAGCAGCTTCTACAAGAAGTAAAATTCCGAGATATTTTCAAAGAAGGTAAAGTACACTTGCTGATAATTATTACTATTTCCATTTACGCAGTAGTCTGACATCTCTTTCTCCTATTATTAGTTCCTTCAATTACTTCTGCAAATGATCTTTGATTATTATTTATCTTTATTATTATTGGAGTTTTCGGTGAGTTGAATGTTTAATTAAGTTTGAATTTCAATTTGATAGGTTGTTGAGAAGGAAATTAGTGAGAAGATGATGACATCAAGCAGATCGCCGCTGAAGAAATCATCCGATAATCTATTTGTTAAGCTGAAATGGAATCCTCGAAGTTTGAATTTAATTTGATGGATTGAACATGAATTATGTTTGTTTGTGTGACATTTGGTGCAAACTCTTGGATGAAGTAGTATGAATTACAGTGTATGGTATGAATTTTAATTCTAGAGGTTTTTACATTTGTTCCAATAAAATCAATTAGGATCTTACTTTCTGTGTGCATATATTTGATCTAAAATGCTGCATGCACTTAGAAATATTTCAATCGAATTTATTAAGATATTGTTTGTGTGAAATTTGATGAAAAATCTATTGTTTTCTGTGCTGAAAATTATGTTGCAAAATGTTGGATGAAAGTAATGATTTGGAGAGTATGTGTAACAGATGCCGAACAGATGAGAGTGGTGAAAGTAATGATTTGGAGAGTATGTATCGACACCACCATCTGATGTCGTTTGTAGAGAGAAAGAGCTGGAGAAGGTGCTAAACTTCTGTAAGAGTAGTGTCGAGACTGAAAAATCTGGGAGTTCATATGTTTGTGGATGCCCTGGTACTGGAAAGACAATGGTGATGGAGAAAGTCAAGCAGCCGTGGCACAAGGCAAATGAGGGGTGAAGATGTGGTCCATCCGTTGAAGGTATCACTCGAGGACCTCTACAGCGGAACCACTAGAAAACTTTCTCTATCTCGAGATGTTATATGCTCTAAGTGCAGTGGGTGAGTGCATCTCCTTGATTGGTCGATGGTTAGGGCTGTTCAGCTCTCTGAAATTGGGTGGTTGGTGACACTATCAATGTTTTGTGGTTGTAACAGCTAAGGGCGGAACTCTGGTGCCTCGATGAAGTGGTGGATGTCAAGGAAGCGGTATGAAGGTGTCGATAAGACAGCTCGGTCCATCGATGATCCAACAGATGCATCACCCTTGTAACAAGTGCAAGAGTACTGGAGAGACCATCAGTGATAAGGATCGGTGCCCACAGTGCAAGGGCGACAAAGTTGTGCCTGAGAAGAAGGTTCTCGAGGTGAAGGGTATGCAGAATGGACAGAAGATCATATTCGCTGGAGAGGCTGATGAAGCGGTTTGTGTTCTCGTCATCTTAAGGTATTGTTAGCCGGTGTTTGGGCGTTCGTTTCATTACTAATGTCAAGACTTTGTCTGGTTGCAGCCTGAAACTGTGACAGGAAATATCGTGTTTATTCTACAGCAGAAATACCACCCAAAGTTTCAGAGAAAGAGTCAAGACCTGTTTTATGAGCACACTTTGAACCTCACCGAGGCACTTTGTGGCTTCAGATTTGACTTAACCCGTCTCGATGGAAGACAACTCCGTATCAAGTCGGTGTAGAAAAGTTTTATGAAGACCGTGGATTACTATATATTTTCAAGGTTTTTCATTTCATTTATTACCAAAGTTGAACACATATAGTACTCGGTAATGTCGGTATTACTTGGTAATGCCGGGAATATGTGTAGCTGACGTATGGGTATATTATTAGAGGTATTTTGAGTCACGTTGAGAGAGTGGAATAGTGGATATTGTCGTCGTCGTTTTGTGAGAGCATTCTCAACTTTGATTAAGACTTCATATATGAGGTTTCATGAGGTGAGGAGGTGCTTTCATGTCTCTGGCGTGATTTCTTCCTTTTTTTTGGTTTTCTTTGTCCCTTGGTAACATGAAGGAACCTGAACTCAAAGGCAAGTAAAACGTCCGTACTTTGTAATAATATGGTGAAAATATTTTTAATACTCTCTAGCAATAAGATGTGTGTGTATGTGTCTGAAGAACGTGATTATAGTTTCGTAATAATATGGTGAAAATATTTTTTATACTCTAGCAATAAGATGTGTGTGTATGTGTCTGAAGAACGTGATTATAGTTACCTACAACTTAGTAGACTGCCTTAGAAGAGCGCTTTTATGGAACAACACGAGATCGTAGTTTGGGGTCTAGGTTTTTGTTCTTTATTTGTAGGATCGGTAGGAAATTGGGGATTTGATCTAGGTGAGTGCATCTTTAGTTAATTAGGGAGAAAGTAATGGTTGTAATCGCAAGGGCACGAAGCTAATTCACAGTAATGTGAAAAATGATTTACGGAATATATTAGTAGGATAGAGGTCTTACAATGGTTATGGTGGTGTATTAAAAATAGTGAGTATGATTTCAGTGAGAATTGTATGGTGTTTTTCCAATTTCAAGTCCTAATATATTAATCCGTATGTAATTTTGTATCCATTGTTGCCCTATTCGTCTAATATATAATATACATTTTATTTTTTAGGGGATAACTACGGGTCAAAAAACTTAATGACAGATTATATATTGATGCTTTAGCTAGAGAAGGAACTTGACATTTACATGAATAAACTTTTAATTTCAAGGAGTGGGAGAAGGTCGGGATATTGGCTCACAGAAGTGGACGGGAGTATAATAAGTGTACAATCGGGTAGTACAAGACCGATATGATAAAGATTACTCCATAGCATTTACCTTTGTTTTTTTAAAAATGTGAATTAGTGAGTTACTATTTTTTAGAATACTAATCATTGAACATTTGGAATTTTGGTAAACGTAATTAAAGGAAAAATTAAAGTAAGACACATTGTAAATTAAAGGAAAAATGATAAGACAAGACACATTGTCAATCGTCAATTGGTAATTGTCAATGAGACGGCGACAAGACAAGACTTAATTAAATATTTGATAGTCAACAATTTTCTTCACATATGAAAATGTGATAGTCAACAATTTTCTTCACATAAATTTGTTTTCAATACTTTAAAATCGATTTAAAGGACGCAAAAAGATGTATCTTATTGTACTTAAATATTTGACCAAAAATTATTTTAAGTTAGATAAAAAACTTAAAATTTGTTAAGTTTCAAAATAAGAAGACAAATAAAAAACCGATTTAGAAGACTAACTAAGTAGCTAATGTAGTTAATTTAATTTCTCATTACAACATTACACCACCTTTTCTTTTCCACTGATTTAAACCTTCTTAGTTTCTTTACTAAAATTTTATTTATGTATTAATATGAAAATAAATAAATAAAAAATTGTTATTAGTGTGTTTTTTTTAAAAATAGGGGGTTATGAATAATAGGAAGGTGGTGAGGCAATGAAAAGAATAGACAAGAATAATTATGTCGAAAAAGCTAAAAATTAAGGAATTAGACGATTAAAAGAATTATAAGGGATAAGGAAATAACAGATGAAAGAAACAAAAGGGTACAATGAGTGATAATGAAATAAAAGATGGGTGAGAAATGAGAGGAAAATAGGTAGTATGGTTGAGGAGTAGGGAAAAAAGGAATGGATTGAAAATGTACGGAAAAACTGGGCGCGAGTGATGAGGATAGAATATACAAGAAATAAAGGGAACAAGAGTATTATAAATGGTAAGAAATGAAGAAATGAAGGAGAAATGGATAATATGGAGGAGAATAAATGGGGAAGAAGGAGTAAGAGGAAAGAATGAGTGAAAAACTATGTTAAGAAAGAAAATGGATGAAATAAGGGAACAAAATGTTGTGGCACATAGTGAAACTCAAGGTAAATGAATAAGTGTAGAAAAGGAAAAAAAAAAAAAAAAAAAAAAAAAAAAGGTAATTTGAGGGTTATGGAAACAAGATGTAAAAGAAAAACGAGAAGAAAGGATGAGGATAAGAGGAAGGAGAAATAAAGGGTAAGAAGAGTTGTGGCAATGAGAAAAATGTTGAGGAAGAAAAACATAAATAATAATGAACTAATAATATCATGAGAAGTATGTAAGGACAAAGAGGCGAAGAAGTGTTGCCAAAAAAAAAGGAATATAATGACGTAATGGAAACAAGAGGCAATAGTAAAATTAGATGTGACTGAGTGGTAAGGATGTAGAGGAGAAAGAGAGAGAAAATGCAAGAAAAATGACTAAGATGAGAGAATACGAGGAGAAATATCCTAATGGAGACAAAACAAAGGGAATGATGGAGATATGAGTATTTTGATAGGGAAATTATGATAGGTGTGAGATAAATAAGAGGGAATTGAGTAGTAGAGACACAAAGATGAAATCGAAAAAATGAGTAAGAGTAGAAAAGGTGAAGAAAAATATATATTGACAAAAATATAAAGAACAAGGGGAATGTGAGGATTATGAAGGGTAAGAAAAGAAGAATCAATGAAGTAAGTGGAGCAAAATAAGTAGTATGAGGGTTAAGGAAAGAAGAGACAGAGGATAAATGAGAGGAAAATGGGTTTAAGTGAGGAGGAGAAGGAAAGGAGATGGAGGGAAAATAAGAATGCGAATAATAGAGAAAAAAGAAATATTATGAGGAATCAAAGTACAAGAAATGTTTTTTTGAGAAAAGATCGTTATCATTAATAAAAAGTCATACGAGAAATGTTGGGAGTTAAGAGTATTATGATGGGGTAGTATGTAAAGATGAAGTGAATTAGTCAACGGAGAAAAAAGAGCATTACAAGGGCTAAATAAATAAGAGCCATATGAGAAATGAGTGGGGCACCGATAGTAGTAAGAAAAAAGAGGATGATGAAGGGAAGGAGAAAAGGGTATTATGAGGGTAAGGAAAGAAAATATGAAAGAGAAATGAGAGGGAAACAAGTAGCAAAGAGAATGAAGAAGTTAAAAAAATGAATTTAGGGGAAAAAGAGTAAGAGGAGAGAAGACGACGACGAAGAAAAAATATCCCAAGAAATGAAAACAAAAGCAAGTAGGGGAGCATTAAGATTCTATAACGATCATTAAGATTCTATAATTTGACAAATGCCCATTTACGAAGTTAACTAATATGAGTATTTACCATTCGAGCATCTGAATTATTAAGGCTTTCAAAATTACCCCAACTAAAAAAAAAAAAAATTCAAAACAATTTCAACTTAAGCGTCCACCTTATATGGAGTTAAAGGAAGGGTAGAAAAAGAGTAGCCCCAGGAGAAATAGAAAAAGAGTAAGTAGTACGAAGGAAAGTGAAACAAGAGGAGGATTAGGAAGAAAACGAGAAAGAATGAGCGTTTGAGGAGTAGAAGGAAGTGAGAGGAAGGAAACGAGGCGGAATATGTTGATAATGAAAAACAAAAGAAATCAGGAATACGAGAGGAGGAAACCAAAAGATGGAAAATGAGAATAGAGAAAAGGTGAAAACACAAGTTGTAAATGTTACGAATACTATTTACAATTATTGCGTCTTTTAGTCATTTTTATATATTTATGAGTTAAAAAATATGCTAATAATATACAAAATATAGAGACATGTGAATTGTGATTACAAAACTCTATTTTATAAATGTACTCTCTCAGTTTCACTAAATTTGCACATTGACTTTTTTTGTGAAGAGGATATCAGAGAAGTATAAACAAATAACTGATACAGAGGAAGTATAATTAAGATAAGTAAGTTTAGATGAAATTTATAAGCTCCAAATGTCTACAAAGCAATAATGCAGTTGAGCAATCGAAATGAATGAAACAAATTATTGATACAAAAAGGCAATTGACACGTAAAAAATGAAATCCTTCAAGGATTACATTGACTGCATAGCACCAAGCAAGTCGATCCGCGTTGGGGGACCAACAACTATGCGAAAAAATAGATTATTAGAGTATAAAATTGATTTTCGACAACAATTTGTATGCTTAAGTACATGGGCAGACTGCATAATAACTCGTCAGTTGTTCTGTTTAGATGCACAAACGCTGCTATAAAGCAGTACTTATACACAACATAATTCTTTTTTCGAGAGAAAAGGAAATTAATTGAGTATAGTCGTCATCTTTCATTCGAGATTAATAATCGAAAATAAATTCAATTAAAAAAAATCTGGTGTTGTTGTGTTTTATATGGAACTGTCGAGCATCTGGTGGTGCTTTATACTCCGGACTGTTTAAATAATGCTTCAAACGTTTTCTTATGAGTTAGTTCATAAGCGCATTGAAATAACAATGCAATTTGTGTACTTATTAGTTTCTCAAATTTTAATCCAGAGAGCGTTTTAATGTTCGCCGAAACTTCTTCCACTAACATGAAAAACAAAAAGAGTGCAAAAAAAAAATGAAAGGAGGAGAACTAATGGATGAAAAAGGCAAACATGGATGTTAAAGAGAATTAAATCGATCTTGGGACTCTAATCATCAGCTTAGGCTTTAGAGAACAATTAGAGATGAAAAGGTGTAGCAACTAGCAAGAATAAAAACAAGAGCAATATTACGAGTAAAAACAGGAGAAGTAGAACGCTGATGAGGGAAAACATGATAATGGGAAGATCAGAAACAACTATGCGAAAAAAACAAATTATTAGAGTATAAAATTGATTTTCGACAACAATTTGTATGCTTAAGTACATGGGTAGACTGCATAATAACTCGCCAGTTGTTCTGTTTAGATGCACAAACGCTGCTATAGAGCAGTACTTATACACAACATAATTCCTTTTTCGAGAGAAAAGGAAATTAATTGAGTATAGTCGTCATCTTTCATTCGAGATTAATAATCGAAAATAAATTCAATTAAAAAAAATCTGGTGGTGTTGTGTTTTTTAAGGAACTGTTGAGCATCTGGTGGTGCTTTATACTCCGTACTGTTTAAATAATGCTTCAAACGTTTTATTATGAGTTAGTTCATAAGCGCATTGAAATAACAATGCAATTTGTGTACTTATTAGTTTATCAAATTTTAATCCAGAGAACGTTTTAATGTCACCGAAACTTCTTCCACTAACAAATTTATCCGCATTGGGGGACTGTGCGCGCTAGCGCACAGTCCAACAACTAGTTAATAATAAAAATCAAAATGATTATTTTTGTTTTGATGTTAAGTTTACTTTTTAAAATAAAAAGAAAGTGGAAGATGATAAGATTGTTTATTTTTGATTTGCGTGTTTGAAATTGTTGACCCGAATTTCAGAGACGAGAAAAGTATAAGGGTTCATTTTTATTCGAAAATGAAAAATGTTCGAAATTGAATTTTATAAATAAAAGGTTTTACTTTTATTTTTATAAATAGTAAACATAACTTAACATTTTTGAAATTTGAAAAGCGATATAAATTTTGTGTTGATTTTTATAAAATTTTGAAATGTGTTTCTTTTTCAATTCTAAAGATAATACAACAAACTTTATTTTTCAAAATTTTTAAATTTGTACTTAGGAAATTTTAGTATTATTTGGCGAAAAATTTCAGTCGCATTTTTATTATATGGAAAAAGGATGAATTTAATTTGAGGAATTAAATTCTTTTATCATATTGTGTTAAAATAACACGGGGTGTTACAGGACTTGAAACATGAGGCCCGACCTCTAAAAACTGGGCTCTTGTGCGGGCCTTATAAGGGCCTTAGCGGGCCTGGCCGGGCCGGGCCCTTAATATGTTTTATTTTTTTTATTTTGGCGGGCCGGGCTTCAAAATTGTGGCCCTCAGCCCGGCCCGCAAATTTGGCGGGCCTTGAGGGGCTTTGGCGGGCCTGGCTAGGCCCACGAGGCGGCCCGGGCCGGGCTGGCCCGCACTGTTGGCCAGCTCTAAGTGGTAGTGTTAGATTAAACCCAACTACAATATATCGCCACGCAAATCGTTAAATAGCGCCACAATGTTTAGTGTTTTTCCAAAATTACCCTTCATTAAAACTTAAATAATTCAACCATTAACCTAATTAATGTTATGTTAATTAATCTATAAACCCCTTCTACTCACCCAATACCCCTCATTATCATTATCATTAAAACTCAAATTCATTAATTTTCTCACGCTTCTTTTTCTTCTTCACTAAATTCACCATTGACTACTAATCCAATCAATTTTAAACTTTTAGCTTGCTCACCGACGATTTCTATCGAATTTATTCATCAATTTCTGCAATTTGGCTTTTTTTTTTCCATTAATGATGTAAATTTGTGAATTTTTTGGGGGATTTAATGGGATTTGAGACGAAAATTGATTTTAACGGATGTCGAAATGACCTCACAAATGGAAATGGAGTGATGTTTCATGATGATGATGATGAAGAAGAAGAAAGCTTTGGTGCTTCAATGGCGTCTTCTCCATCACCGCCATTGTTATCGTCGTCATGGCCTTCGCGGTACATCGAGCATCGTGTCAGTAAGCTGGATAGCTTGCAGGAATCGCCATTTTTTCTCGAATTAGGCGTGTGCCATTCGAAAATTTGGCTCGAATGAGCCGTGGTTGTTTCGAAATTTCGACTCGAATGAGCCGTGAGACTTTCGGAAAATTGTGTCGAATAAGCTGGTTTTTGTTCGAGTAAAGGGCTCGAATGAGCCTTGGATTTGTTGCCAAGTTGACTTGATTTTTCTGTTATAATTATAATTATAATTTTTTTTATTTTTTTTTTATGAATTTGTTTATAAATTTTTTGAAATAATTGTTTTCGTATCGATTTAATTTGCGTATTAATTCAAATAATATGTTCAATATGTTTTCTAAAATGAAATAATTTTCGTATACGGTGGGAAATTTGATGTTAATTTTTGTATTATAATATGTTTAATTTGCGTAATAATTGAAATTTACGTAAATGGACATTTCTCGAGTAGATCACGTGAATGGACTTTTTTCCGACTAAAATTTACATAAAACGCGATTTTCAATTACAATTAAACAAAAACACGAACCATAAAACTTACGGAAATACTATCGTTCGCCAAACCGTTCTCATCAAACTTTTCATCATACCCAAAATCGTAAGCGTATCGTCTTCACCGTCACCCGCAAACGACATATTTTGTAAATTTACCGAGTTTAATTAATGTGTATGGTAAATTGGTAAAAATTATGAATTTAACTACCATATTAAGTAAGGGCAAATGAGTCAAAAAAGTGTGGCGCTGTATTGTACACCCACAAATTAAATAGTAGGGGTAAAATTGGAAATCAGTAGCAGAGTATAAAACCTTCAGAACTGGTACTTCGCCATTAATTTAAACCTTAAGCTATTCATAAACCCTAACATAAGCAACCACTGTCATGGGTGGCCACGGTCGTCGGAACAACCACAGCCGCCCTCCTCAATTCCGTTCTCCGCCGCAGCAACCACCGCAAAACCCTAATATCCCCCAGTTTAATCCCAATTTACGCCCAAACTTCAATCACTTTTCCCAAAACCCTTACTTCCAAAACCTCAATTTCTCCAATTTTCCCCCTCAAAACCCTAATTTCCCTCAAAATCCCCAGTTTTTACGCCCTCACCAGCAACTTAATCAGTACCAAACTCGTATCCCTAACCCTAATTCTACGAGCACATCTAATTTATCTCAGGAACAACAACAGCAGCAGCAGCAATATCAACAACATCAACAGCAACAACGACAGAAGCAGTTTCCGCTTTCGCCAAACCTTCAGTCGCGTAATAATAACGCTGGAGTAGGAATCAAGGATAGGGTAGATGCGGCGGTTGTTGCTGTTCGTCGGGAGATGGTGGCTGCTGGTAGTGAAAACGTTTCGTCGTGGAAGGTTTCGCAGGCGGCCTTGGTGAAGTTAAAGGCGGATTCGTGGGATGCTCTTGGGTTTCAGATGCAGGAAATTCCCTCGCTTCGTCAGCTCCTTCTTATTGAAGGAAAGGTAATCACATTATTATCAATTGTGGCCTATGTATATTAGATTATGCTGGAATTTTTGTGTTCCTTTGTTTGTTTTTCTCTGCAAATTCATATGAGTGTTATCTAGGGCTAATAGTTGTGCTTTGTTTTTGGTGCCTGAGGATTTATATTGCCTGTTTTTCTAAAATAATTTTATGCTTGTAGATGAATTTTATACTGTATATGAGAGTTTATCATAGATGCTACGGAGTAGCAAACAGTTATTTGATGCCTGCTTGTTAGCTAGTTAATGCTAAGGAATTGGGGTTGTGGTTTTGACTGAGTAGACGACCATTGTTAAGGTCCTTATTTAGCGCATGTGCTTCAGTTGTATGCTTGCAAGTAGACAAGTCCAACAAGGTGAAAGATCATAGCTTCAGCTGGTTAATAAGATGTAGAAAAAATAATTAGTTCGATTGTGTACTGTCATGGCGTAGGGACACAGTGCTGTCTGCTGGCCCATTTGTTTACCCTAAAACAAACACTCGTGTCCTTATCTCTTCCACTTATCCATGCGTCTACATTCCTACTGATTACTATGTTTGTGAGGGCATCGACAACCATATTCAGGCTCTAGTGATTTTGTTAAGTCAATGAAAAGGTCAAAGCTTGACATTTCAGTCATCAGGAAGTGAAAGGGCCTGAACACGAACACTTCTTAGACTACTTTGAGCAGAAACGGGCTTACCTCTTTTTGCTGTAAACTGTTTAGATCATTATGACTACAATCTGTAATGCTTGTTTCATTCGGATCTCCTGGGTTTTTTTTGAATTGAATACACATCTAAACAAAGCTTTATCTTCATTTTTTTTAGATTCTTGCCCTCTAGACTCGGCTGTTAACATTTTTTTGCCAATACTATGTCAGATCAATGCTTTCATTCACTGCCATGTAGCTGCTCAGAGGATTACTACTTTGTATGATTTGCAAGTGGCCTTATGCAAAAATGAGGGCGTTGAGAAGTTTGAGGACCTAGAGTTGGGTCCAATTTTACGACATCCACTTGTCACGCACTATTTTTCTATAAGCAATGATGTGGACAAAGTCTATGAAATAACAGCAGAGAAGGTAGTTTCCAACCTTTCTTTGTACATCATTCGCAAACATTGTGATATTAAGATAGAGGAGTTCTTGGAGTTCATTGCAAAAAAGTGCAAAGTGACCAGCAAGGAGAAACTTGGTGTGCGGATCCAGAGTCTAGGGTATGTTCTCGTTTCGTTTGTTTGTTTTTATGTCATTTTTATTTTTTCTAAAGCAACGAATATAAGTATAATCTAAAACATAGGTTTTTTGTCCTAAAAAAAAAATCTAATACGGAGTATGTTATGATGCTAGTGTTTTTTTTATTAGGATGAAGAAGGTGTTCGTTAAGATCAAAAATTCCACATGCGAAGTTGATTACTTTTGCTGACATAGTTTATGAATTATATGCCCATAAATCTACTTTCTGCCTCATTCTCTGTTGGATTTTCACATCAGTCTCTTCCATCTGACTATGTCATAATTGATGAATGATATGCATCTAGCTTTTACTAATACTCTTTCTTCTATCTTGGTTGCTTCCAAAACCTTGATGATCAGTATCACTCCTATGCATTTATACCGCATGAATCAGGATCATAGTTTGAAGAGTTAAAAGGCTGACCTGGTAGCTGTACAAGAAAAAGGGATGCTTGTTAGATTGAGCATAATATGACCTTTTACGATCTTATGGTTGTTGTCACAATTTTTACTTGTTAGAAATTAGTAGATCTTGAGGTTTCTTATTGTGTAAATGTAACTTATCCTTGTGAATTGATGGTTTTGTATTTTAGCAGTCTTTTCCTTTTCACTCTAGGCTTTCTATTTAGGCATCTAGAAGAATCAGCAACATTCTTTATTGGTAGCTACAACCTTAATCGGATGAGAGAGTCTCATGAGAATGGCTTCACAATGAATATAGCATGGGACCAGTTCACAGTGCAGAGTTAAACGGGTACCAATGGTCTTAAAATGGTGACTAATGTTATTAAAGGTTTTGTAATTACAAGCTGCAGCTACCATAAAAAAATAGTCGAGACATTATGAATATAGGTCTTCGGTAAACAATGGGTACAGAAATGTTGTTAGCTCTCATTTCAATTTGAGCTAACTGAGCTTCCTGTGAAATATATGTAAGACTGTTTCAAACAACAGTAAGTGGATTTTGATTGGGGAAAATAATGTACTGGTAAAAAAGTAAATTATGAGTAGATGTTAAGGATTCCACTGAAGAAAGTATGGAGAAAAAAGGCATATATGTACCTTTATGCAACAATTGCTTAAGTTATCAATTTCAGGATGCACATTCCTGTTATGCTGATTATCTGAATATCTTCTCCTATCTGCTGACCCTCACGCCTAATTCTAAAATTTGTATTTCAGGATGCACATTGGAATGCTTTCAAAGGCCCGTGGAGCACAATCTCAAGTATTGAAAATGGTTGCCGACACTGTGAAAGCAAATTGTAGTAAGCAGAAGAAAAAGCGACCATTGTTCTCTTTGCAGAAGAAAGAGCTTGATGAGCGTTTCTCAGCCATGACTGATCGTGTCTCATCATTTGCTTCTGTTACCAAAGAATTTCGTGGTCAGCATAAACGATTTGGTTCCTCAAGCTCCGATGAGGTTGATTACATGACAGATAACTCCGATAATGAGGATGTGTGTGGTGACAGTTGCACGAGTAAGCAGTGTCAATCCTCAATTAAAAGCAAAAGTGGATATAAAGTAAGTAGCTGCCCTTATCCATCTGTTGGTGAAGAAATAGCAAGGTTAGGCTTGAGTACTGAAATGCGAGAATTATCTTCTACATCGAACCAGTTAAGTGAGCCTGCAAAAAAGAAACGAAAAGTGAAACCACAAAGTCATGGGAAGACAGCTGCAGAGAATCCTTCCATAGCATGTGCAGATATTGACACAGGTGGTGTCAAACATATAAATAATGATGATAATTTGCTAGATGAGGACTCCATTAGGATGTTTGTCACAACTTGGAAGGATGCTTGCCGAGGGCACACCGCTGCTGAGGTATAGTGATTTATTCTCACCGTATTTACAATGTAGGTTCAGATTTCCTAAATGTGGCTTTGGAAAGTTGTTCAGTCTGAACTACTTTATTTCTTGCTTTTATGGGCTACCTGTTTGCCATTTCTCTTAGCATTCTTTTTGACTTGGATAGCATAATGAATGTGAAACAATAAAGGACCTTCTTGCAAATGAGGTATCTAGGATATATCCCTTGAGACATGTTGATCACATAAAGTCATCAACACTTTTGTGTTAAGTCGTGGGTATTAACACTTTCGTAGAGAGCCATGGTTATTAATACTATTAAAAGTGAGGGACTTTGGTTCAGCAGATTATAAACTGTAAGTGATTTATGTTACATATCACATGTAGAGCTTGTATTAATTATTTTCCGTTTCCCCCTAGCAATGTCTTTTCTACCTAGAAAGTGAATGTTGAACAAAGGAAACATTATTAGGAAACATGATATAGCAAATAATAAATTTAACATCACCATTCAGTTCATGGTGAAAACATACAGATGGTTGGTTGTACAATTTCGATTGCTGAAACTGTTTTTTTAAGAAAATCGTGAAAATATGTAATAGCAGATTTATTTCCTCTCTTCCATGCAATTGAATGCCTGCTTCACCTCAGTGTAACAGTGTTGCTTGCTCTTATCAAGTTTAGGATGTTAACAATGGTGCATCACCTTGTCTTGGGCTGCAGGTTTTTGAGAGAATGCTGGACATCTATGATATGAAGAAGGGACGTAGAAATACACTTAGAAAAGCTTTCTCAAAATACCCATTTAAGGGGTTGCTCGACTTTGCAGTAAGTAATATGCTCATTTTTTTTTTTTTTTTTTCAATTTTCCTTCCAAGTTCCTGCTTTCTTTTGTTTCTTTTCTCTCTTGCTCTAACTTTTTTTGGCGTTCTGTTTGGCCCAATTTTCTTCTTTCTTTTTAATTTTTTTTTTTAATTTTAATTTTTTTATATTTTTAACATCTTCACATGTTAAATATCTGGAAAAAAGGTATTTCGTCTCAGATTTTTCTTTGAGAATACAACTTGTTTGTTTTAAAGCACAGTGCGACTTGTGTATGTATGTGGTTTGCCTTGCACCTCACTCCTCGTCGCTGTAGGCCTTATTTATGACAATTGACTCTAAACCATTGTAGGACTGATTTATTGATCCAGGGTCTCTTCTTGTTGCTGCTGCCTAGTTTTCATTTATGATGTCTGTGGACATTTTATTCTCATCTCTTGTCATAATCTCTTTAAAAACCCATCCCTTTAAAAACCCAGTTATTATGAAAAATTCGATTAATTGTCTCAGTATGAGCACATGTTGCAGTCAGTTTGATAGCTCCATGGTAATTTCATTATTTTCCTTTCGGAATGTGACAGGTAACATCTATAAAAAGGGGAATGTGGGATAGCATTTATGATACATTTCAATCAATGGACACACTCCATCAGGAAAGTACTGAGGATACTGAGTTAACAAATTACGAACTCATTGATATCCAGCCTACTGAAAAGGATCTTAATCTTTCAAGAAAAGGGGAATCAATGCCTGCTCCATGTGAGTTAATCAACTCAATTCTTGTTATTTTATCGTACTTGATCAAAATAGGTGGTAAGTAGTGTATTTGGATGAAAGTTATACCTTGATTGATAAAGCATGAGTCAAATCTTTGGAAGGGAGAAAAGGCGGAAGAGATCATTTTTCCTGAAGATAATAGTAGATTCAATTTCTTATTAAGAAGCTATAACGAGTAGTTTGTAGACATTGTTATGCGTAAAACTCAATATTCCACACTTCTTAATCCCATGCAAAATACAAAAATAATATTTAGGGCAAGGAATGACAGGTTGGGTGGATTGTCTTGCACTTGTGATGATAAACAGTTAGAGGTTTTGTATTAGAGGCGATTAGCATATTATGTATGATGAAAAGCGCTTTGCTAATCGATTTGCCACTTAATAAAATACGTACACAGTTTTAGTGAAATATTTTGATTAATTTTGTAACACCCCATAAGAAAAAAAACACAAAAACTTTAACTCCTTTGGAAATGGATAAAGCATGAGTCAAATCTCTTTCAAATCTATAGGCTGCTAATATTTCGGCGATTGTTTGGTTGACAATCTATTTTAAGGGCTAATATTGTTTGGATGCATGAGTTCTCTTTAAATTTACTTTCAAGATATCGCTTTATTTCAGCCTAATTCAGGCTTTAGCCTATTATGGTTATGGGGCTGCAGCATTTGTGCTGCGTATATACGCAAAACACTGATCACAGCCAGTGATACAGAGATGGAATTTGTAGCCCAGTTACCCTGATATGCGTCTATTACAAAATGCAATGAGCTAGCCGGAAGACTTGCTTCTTCCAATATGATGTATAATGCCAATTTAAAATCCCTAGTCTGGCTCTTCCCTCCTTTGCCTTTGAATCGCTCATAGCTGTCATATGATCTATTTTAATTATGTTCACTGCCTTACTTGTGAAACCTGTATATTTCTTTCTCATGTGATATGCCCTCGCTATTTTTCAGGTGTAAATGTGGAGGATGTTGTAACCAAAGCCTCAGAGTTTCTCACTGAAAATATAGTGTTATCTGGAGGAAATTCTGTTTTAGATAGGGTTCGTATGTTTGTAGAACAAATATGTCGCTGTGAACAATGGTTGGCTCAGCAGTTTTCTGCTGGGGAATTTAAGTTACTTGGTCATGGGGACTTCTTGTCTTTCATATTGAAAAATATCTCTTTATTGCCCGAAGGACTATTCAAGTTTCTAACTGGTGAGCAACAGGAGACTCATCCATTTGAGGTAAGCATGAACCAGCATCAATTAGTGATGCTACTGTCTCAAGCCTCTGGTAGCCTTTGGGATGAAGATGTCATAACCAAAGACATGGTGTTGGAACTACTTACAAGGCAGTTCCCTCTTTTCAGCTTTAAAACTTCTGGATGTGGGGGTATGGAAGAGCTTCTAGATTCTGTTAGGAAGCACAGAAGTAGTGTTACTTCAAATTCAGTCATATTTTCTGCTACACTTTCAGGCACCTCATGTAATACTGATCCCAATCTGACTAGTAAAAGTGATCTGTCTGATGATTCTGAACTTTCTAAGAATCCAGGTCATAAAGGTGGTTATCTTGCATCCAGCACTTCAAGAGATGCCATAGAGCTTTTACTACAAGCACCATATTTATCAGATCTGATTGCCTGGTCACATTGGGATTCGATATATGCTCCCTCCCTCGGCCCTCTTCTCAAGTGGCTTTTAACTGAGGTGAATGTGAAAGACTTGGTTTGTGTTTCAACTATACATAGTAAAATTATCCGCATTGACCATTCTGCATCTTGTGAGATGCTGTTTCAAGCTATAGTTCAAGAATCTGCTTTCCAAGTTGCAGTCCAACTCTTATCATTGTTTGCGATATCTGGTGGGATAAGGCATGTCCCCTTGTCTCTTTTGAAGTGTCGGGCCTGCCAAGGTTTTAAAAGTATTATGACAAATCCTATGCTGGATACTAATGGGTGTGAGAATGAGAAGTTGTTTAGAAAGCTTGATACTAATGGCTGTGATTCAAGTATGGATGTAGTCAAGAATTTGACTGAGGCAGATAAAGCTGTGGTATCCATGTTGAGAGTAGTCATTGATTGTCTTTCTTTTCTGCCATCAGAATTTCGCTTTTTTGCAACTGATGTATTGCTTTCTGGGCTGCGATCTCTGGTCAAAGATGTTAACTCAGCTGTGTTAAAGCAGTGTAAAGGAAACGAAGAGCGCCTTATGCTTCGTGAAGTTGGTTTCCGACTAGGTATAACTGAGTGGATTACTCATCACGAGACCCTATGTCCAGTGACTGAAAATGACTCGTCCTTAATTTCTGTGGGCCCTGACATAAACAGCTCTGGCTGTGCCCTGTTGCCATCCAGTGAGCCACCCTTGTCTGCTACTGATCGGGACAAGGAATCAACCCATTACTATGATAAATCTCTCACTTTGGTCAGTAAAACAGAGAAAGAATCTGAAATGGCTGTGTCAAATGTATTGGTGGACCAAGCCGTGAACGAGGACGAGGCTGTTTGTCTTATCGAATCAATACGACGAGATGAATTTGGTCTGGATTCTAATCTCTCTGATGTGGAGACTGTCATGTTGAAGAAGCAGCATGCTCGTTTGGGGCGAGCACTTCATTGTCTCTCTCAAGAGTTGTATTCACTAGACTCACATTTTCTTCTTGAACTGGTATGTCTAGTGTTTGCTATGCTGAATAACGGAACTCAGTGACCTTGCTTTCTTATCTGTTGCAATTGTGCTATATTCTATTCTTAAATTAAAAAGCGTGCCTTGGATGAGACACCAGCCAAAACGCCTTGGTGCACTTTAGGTGTGCCTTTTTTATAAGGCTTACTGCCTTTTTTTTATAAGGCTTACTAAATTGGCTCACTAGTACTTAATGTCCGTATTTTCTTCAACTAGATCCTTAATTGTGCCTTTACGTTTCTTTTCACTATTCTCAACTTATATTCTTTTACATGCTTTGTTAGCTTGAGAAGTGTTGAGAATGATATTTTTTCCCAAAAGGTTAACGAATAATAGGGCATCTCACGTCAAAAAGGTGCACAGGTCTTCGCTTTACGCTTTGCTCCCTATCGCCCCTGCCCTTTAACGCCTTGGTGCGCGTTGTGCCTCTTCAAACTAAGATTGTATTTTATTTGCTTAGAGTTTAGAACTGCTACCGGATGAAGCAGCTTGCCCTGCTTTTACTTGTGGTTTTCTACCCCTAGTAGTTTTTCTTAGATTGGCATGTTGTTTGTTTTATTATGACTTTGTTTTTTACCTGTCCGTTCCGATTTTTTCTATTTGCAGGTACAAAATGCTGACGATAATTCATACCTTCACAATGTTGAACCCACATTGTGCTTCATTCTCCAGGATACTAAAATAGTTATTTTGAATAACGAGCTAGGCTTCACTGCAAAGAACATCCGAGCTCTGTGTGACGTAGGAAACTCAACTAAGAAAGGGTCTTCTGCTGGCTACATCGGACAAAAGGGAATTGGTTTCAAGTCAGTATTTCGGGTATGGGTTCCTATTATTGATACTATAGTTTTGTTGGAGATACTTTACTCTGTTTTTTAAAGCCTTTTTCTATCTTATCAGTACTTCGGCAATGCATTTATCGGAAGTGTTTATTTGCTTCCTGACAAGATGTTTTGTTAAATTTCTTTTATTTTTGATCAAAGTATAACCAATTTCCAGAATCAGATCGAGTATGTGGAATGCGTGGTCTTTATATCATTAAGATACATATAAAAATTTAATTTGTGGTTTTACATCACCCAGGTCCTTGTTAAGAGGAAATGATAGACACAATTGTAGCAATTTCTTTGAGGAATGGTGTTAGGATTTTCTCCCTTATGGGTATTATGGCGCATCATGATGAATAATAAAATCACACATAGCAAACTCTTTTAGGAAAATTATTTGATATTGTGGAGATGGAGTTCCTTTACTTTAGAGTTCCTTTACTTTAGCAGTCCTGGTTCAATATTTGTCCCCTAAATCCCCTCGTATTGTGTCCCCATATTGCGACTGTAGACTGTGATCCTTATACTACGCCCACACGTTAAGGGTTCGCACTCTCCTTTGACGTTGTGTAGTTGGAGTAAACTTCTCCGCTTGGAGAATGGTTGTTGTTGCCTTCTTTTCGTAGATAATATAGCTCATGGTTGCTTGAAAGCATAATTACATTTCTTTCACTATGTTTATGACTATCTTTCTGGTGTCCCTCGATGAACTCTCTCTTTTATAGGTTTAAAGTTTTTCCATTTTGTCATTAGGATTACCATCAGTTTTTGACAGGTCCTAAATATTGCCAAAAACAATATCCACTATGATTACTTGTGTAATGTGATAGATCCATTAATTTGGTCTTTCTGCCCATGAAACTAGATGGTTCTCGTTTCTGAATTTTCAGTAAGCATAAAAAAATTAGGTGAAAACACACATTATATTTGTAATATGTATATACATTTTTTCACAGCATTGAGATAGCTCATTTTTTCACAGCAAGGATATGTTCTGGTTTTATCAATCAACTTCTCATATATTTGTTGATAATTATGCCAGCACTGGCCGACACAGCTCATTTTTTCACAGCATGCAATACGGTCTCTTGCATTTTTTTTAAACATGATGCGTTTCCTTGTCCATTTTATCTATTTTGGCTCCGCAACTGTATGAAGCTTGATTGTTTTATTTTTTTAACAGATAACTGATGCTCCAGAAATTCATTCAAATGGGTTCCATATCAAGTTTGACATAAGTGAGGGCCAAATCGGTTTTGTACTGCCAACAATTATACCTCCTTGTGATATTCAGATGCTTAAGGGATTGACGTCTGGAAGCGATGGTGAAAGAGGAATGAATTGTTGGAACACATGCATAGTATTGCCTTTCAAATCAAGCTTACTTGAGGGAACAGGCATGAGCAGTATTTTATCAATGTTTACGGATCTCCATCCATCATTGCTACTTTTTCTTCATCGTCTTCGATGTATCAAGTTGAGAAATATGGTAAATGACACCTACAGTGTGGTGAGGAAAGAGATTTTGGATGATGGTATTGTTAGAGTCTCTATTGGGCAGGAGAAGCTGACATGGTTAACAGCATCTTACAAATTGCATCCTAAAATTAGTCGTCTAAATGCTGAAATGACAGAAATATCCATTGCCTTTACACTTGAGGAGACACCGAATGGTTGCTATAAACCAGTTTTAGCTCCACAGCCTGTCTTTGCTTTTCTTCCTTTAAGAGCTTATGGCCTGAAGTTCATTCTTCAAGCTGATTTTATTCTTCCTTCTTCAAGAGAAGAGGTTGATGGGGATAGCCTTTGGAATCAGTGGTTATTGTCAGAATTTCCTAGTTTGTTTGTTAATGCTGAGAAGTTGTTTTGCGCTCTTCCTTGCTTTCAGAAAGATCCTGCTAAAGCAATCAGTGCTTATTTGAGTTACGTTCCGCTTGTGGGTGAAGTCCATGGTTTTTTTGCTGTTCTCCCTCGAATGATTCTTTCTAAACTACGACAGTCAAGCTGCTTGCTTCAAGATGGTTGCATGGACAAGTGGGTTGCACCATGTAAGGTTCTTAGGGGTTGGAATGAGCAGGCACAAATGCTGTTGTCAGAGAAATTACTGTATGAACATCTTGGTCTTAGCCTTCTACACAAGGATATCTGCATGTCGGACGCACTAGCTAGGGCACTTGGTGTTGAGGAGTATGGCCCAAAGATTTTAGTGCAATTCATATCATCTTTAATGAGCTCTGCAGATGGTATTAAGTCCATGGGTCTATGCTGGCTAGTCTCATATCTTGCTGAACTTCACAATCTGTTGCATTCATATGCTATGAATATGAGAAAATCTGGGTTAGAGCACGAGCATGAGCAACAGCTTATAAATTCTTTGAAGAAGGTTTCTTTTATTCCCCTTTCTAATGGTGCATATGGGTCATTAGATGAAGGGACAATATGGTTTCCTACAGACTATAAAAATACTGGTTTGGATGGTGAACTTGGAAATTTACACTTTCCTTTCCTTTATGCCAAATTGAGAATTGTAAGCCCTTCACTCTTCTCTGCGGCATCTGGTGATGTGACATTACTGAATAATTGTTCAAAGATGTTGCAGAAGATTGGTGTTCAAGAGATGTCAGCCCATGAACTTATTAGAATTCATGTTTTACCGTCTATTTCAAATGACAAAATGACTGATAATGACCAACATTTGATGATAGAATATGTCACCTTTGTTATGGTTCATCTACAATCCAACTGCATTGATTGTCACACTGAAAAGGAAGTCATTATCTCTGAATTATGCCGTAAAGCTTTGATTCTAACTAATCATGGTTACCGACGACCTATTGACGTGCCAATTCATTTTAGTGAAGTATATGGAAATTTTGTTGATGCAAACAAGTTTACTCATGGCTTGGATTACAAGTGGCATGAGGTTGATAGGGTGTACTTGGACCATCCTGCTACCAAGTTTATTTCTAATTATATGACAAAGTGGAGGGAGTTTTTGCAGCTTTTAGGGGTCACAGATTTTGTCAAAGTTGCTGTTACTGAGAAATCTATTGCAGACTTGTCTCCTGCACTGCTTGATCAGTTGTTGTGTGATAGGCGTTTTGTTTCACCTGGATTGGTGGTTAAAGACTGGGAATCTCCAGAGCTGGGTCATATACTATCTTTATTGTCTAATGATGGCAATCAAGATGGGTGCCGATACATTCTTGAAGTTTTAGATGCTCTTTGGGATGATCATTTCAGTGATAAAGTTTCGGGGTGTTGTGTAACCAATGACAGTGCCAGTGATATATTTTTCAATACTTCGTTGTTGAGTTGCATACGTGACACTAGGTGGGTAGTTTCTAGTGTTGGTCATGAGCTTCACTATCCAAGAGATCTATTTTATGACTGTGATGCTGTCTGCTCTATCCTTGGTAGTCATGCTCCATATGCTATTCCAAAGGTTAGTAGAGTGCAATTTAAACTTGAAGCTAACTTTTTTCTAAACTCTTTTGCTTGTGAATTGTCAATCTGTAATCTGCATTTTCTTTGCCTGTCCAACAAGCTAAATGAATGGCATGGATTGGTAATGATCTTCACTGCCTTTTAAGTCAAATATTATGCATGGCTGTATTTATGTTTATGTATTGACACTTATGTTTATGAATGCATCTGAAGTACTTGTTCTGTTTCATTGGAACAGATAAAAAACTTGAAACTTTTAAATAAAATTGGTTTCAAGACTCAAGTTTCCCTTAATGACGCGTTGTCAATACTTCAAACATGGAGCAAGTCAAAGTCCACATTCAAAGCCAGGTAAAATTCTATTTAGTGATTATTTTATTTGTTCATGGCATTTTTGGGATAAATTGTGCTTCGTACACTTGTGGGTTTCCACAATATCTGGTTACAAAGTATTCTTTGAGCCTTGCAACAAATTTCTGTCAGTCTCTAAAACTCTTAAGTTGGTATCTACTTTGCATTGAGGATGCCTGGGCATTGAGGAGGGACTCTTTATGAGGGGAAAGGCCGTGGGGAGATACCATCTGTGGTTCATGGATCTCCGATCAGAAACTGTATACAAGCTCCATGGCTGTTTCTTGATATGCTGATTTCATTGGTCATTTACTGTCCTCGAATCATAGCGTGCCTTCCTCTCTCCTATGGGGAGGATGGGGATATAGTAGACGTTGTACCGAGTCAAATCTGCTTCCCTTTTTCCATCAGTCTGCTAGTTTTGTTAGTCTTTCGGGTCAACTTAGCCATCTTGTCGAGCAGAAAGGGGGAGAATTTCAATAAACAAATTCTTGAGCGGGTGGGGGTGTGCGCACGCACCAAAAAAATTTCTACTGTTTCTACCAATATTTTGTGGTCCCTTGGTTTAACTTATACGGTCTCCATCCCCATCTATAATTTATGTGTTTCATATTTGTCCGGTTTCCTGTTTCTATATGTTTGTGTATACCTAATTTTTGAATTAAAAGCAAGGTCAATCTATTAGTGGGGACAAAGGGAGTAGAACACATCAAAGAGATTTTGTATCTGTTCATTTTGTGTGCTCACCTGATTTTTGAACTAAAAGCAAAATCAAACTATTAACGGGGTCAAAGGGGATAGAATAGGAAAGAGATTTTGTATCTGTTCATTTTGTGTGCTCACCTGATTTTTGAACTAAAAGCAAAATCAAACTATTAATGGGGTCAAAGGGGATAGAACATAGGAAACGGATTATAGTCACTGCACTATGTTGCGGGCCTGTGGCCAATTGCTCTTTTTTGGATACGCTGATCACTAACACAAACCTACTTTCTTACACTTCTTTTGATGTGAATATGATCCTAACGCAGTTGAAACTTTATCTTAACAGCTTGTCACAAATGTCAAAGTTATATTCTTTCATTTGGAAGGAAATGGCAATGGGGAGGCAGCAAGCTTTGGATGTTTTCAATTCGGGACCTTTCATATTTGTTCCGAATGAATCTGTCAAATATCATGACGATGTTGTAGCTGGTACTTTCCTCTCTCCTGCAGAAGTCTACTGGGGGGATCCTACAGGTGCTTTGAGTCGTAGCAAACATGTTGGGACATTGAGCAAGACACTATGCTCTATTTATTCGGGACTTCATGACTTCTTTGTGAATGAATGTAGTGTAAATGAGGCTCCTTTGTTTCATCATTACCTTCAGATTTTGCAGCAGTTGTCTAAAAATACGTTGCCCCTGCAGTCAGCTAATACGGTATGTTGATAATACTTTTGACCTACTAAATGAGCTTTTTTGTATCTTGAAATAGTGATGGCTATGGACTCTCAATGCTACAACTAAAGTTCTAGTTTACCTTTACCTTTATACGAGGATTTCTTATGGAACTTTTCGTTTATCAGGTTTTTCAAATTCTTCTGAAGTGGTCAGATGGTTTGAATTGTGGTGTGCTTGGTCCTGATGATTTGAATAACTTAAAGGACTGCCTCTTACAGTTAGAGTTTACTGTGCTTCCAGCAATTCAGGATAAGTGGGTTTCTTTACATCCATCTTTTGGGCTAGTTTGTTGGTGTGATGATGATGATTTGAAGAAGGAATTTAAGTACTCCGAGAATATTGAATTTTTATACTTTGGAGAGCTTACTAACAATGAAAGGGAGATGCTTCAGACAAAAGTCTCTGTACTTTTGAAGAACTTGGGTATACCTGCTCTCTCAGAGGTATATTTCTTGCTCTTTTTGGCCTGTCTTTCTGCCTGTCTATCATTTTATTTAAACACTTAAATGATGTATCTTTCTCTGTCTTCAGAAATTATGCAAGTTTTATTATCATTTCTCATATATCTGGCTCGGGTCTTAGATTCTTTTTGAGTATGCTAATAATCTATTTAGTTCAATGTTAAACATACTTTGCCTCATACTATAGTACGTCGCATCATTAGGCTGTAGAGTGTAGAGAAACAAAAGTAGTAGCAATCTTCTTGGGTGCAGGAGCGCCATTAAGCTTTCAAAGGTTATCCGTCCTATGAAACGAATGTGGCTCCATACATGACAATAGGCCATGGCCTCTTTCCAGTCAGTTTTTCCTTAGTTTCTGAGTGGATTGAGACCAAAGCTTGGCTACAATATTTGTATTGTCAATTCTTTTTTTTTTTTGCACCAAGTAGAAGCTACTGAGACTTGTAATTAGTAGTGTTTGTTTCTGGTGCTACTTATTTCATACGACAATAGAAGCTACTTTTGCTACTTGTCTACTTTGTTGGGCAAATGAGCAATTTCTGCCATGTACTAACTCCGGTCATTTTATCAGACAGCTAACGCTCAAAAACCTATGCTTTTATGTGTGTTCCCTTGCATTTGGCATATTTACATTTCATGTAGGAGTACATTTCGTGTTAAATAGACATAGATGTCTACATGTTGGAGTGTGGATTCTCTGTCCCATCTGCAGTTGAACGGTAAGATTGTAATGTGGTTTGGGATGTTACAGATGATAACTTTAATATGCACTCTGCTTTATTGTTTCTTCCCTCTTTCTAAATTTCTCTTTTACATAATTTGACAAGTGGGAAAAAAACAAAGATGAAACGAGCTGTTTTGTTTGGCGGGGAGTGGGGGTGCCCTACTGCTCTTATTACAGATACGAATATCACTGCTTTTGCACTACTTGAAATCTCAAATAACTATGATCCTCGGGAAAAAAATAAATATTTGGGAAAATTCTTGACTTGTACTGAAGTTTTTCACCTTTCAAGACTAATTACTACCTTTGTAACTGTTTTTTTGTTTTTTGTTTTTTTTTTTTTTTTTTTTTTTTTGGGCAAGATTTATAACTACAGTCAGCACTTCAATTGTGTTGAACTTCTCCCACAATCTTAATATTTTACCCATTATACCCTTACAATCTTGCTAACCCTTTTACTATTGTGTTCATCATCTCCTTATCATCTATAATAATCTATGATGGTTTACACCTTCAGTTTTTCGTTGATATTGTCGGTCCTATTTGTAAGACCAAAGACTTCTGTTTTTCCTTCAATTATATCTCTCCTCCGCCCTCCATCCGTACTGTAGTTGCAATTTTGGCATTCACTAAATTTTATGTTACTGATTTAAGTTATTTTGCATTTAGTTTTTACAATACCAGATGTTCAACAATACATAACATGATTCTGGTGGTCTTTGCAGGTCATAACTCGAGAAGCCATCTACTATGGTCATGCCGATTCTGGTGTGATGATCTCTTTGGTTGAGTGGGTCCTTCCATTTGTTCAACGCTATTTGTATAATTTACACCCTCAAAACTATAATCAACTTAAGCAGTCTGGATTCAGTGCATTACATGAGTTACGAGTAATTGTGGTGCAACAGTTGTTTTGCCGTAATGTCATAAAGAAATGTGAATGTAGCTCCAAGAAGCGGTCTGAATGCAAGTCTTTGCTACAGGTATTGTTTCCTTTTTAATCAACCACGGAGTAGAATATACCAATAGTAGCCTCACTAGAAAGTTATTGATTTGCGTAATCATTTCACTAGAACGCCTGTTTCATTAGTTACACTCGAGTTAGCAACTCTACCCAAAACACACTTATTTCGAAGTAACATGATTTATAAACTGATATAAACTTCTTATATGGTTTAGAGTTAGTCAATGTTCGGTACCAATTTTGAAATGAGGTCATCATTCATCAACCTTAGTCTTTTCAAGATGAAAAACCAATTTTGAAACGAGGGGTAAAGTTGTATTCAATGGCGGGAGCCGTTGAGTCATAGAGTAATGCTGCTGCTATTTCTGGTGATCTAGTGGTATTATGTTATCTTCCAACCTAAACTTTGAATCTTTTGTTTTTGTAGGGAAACATTCTTTACACGACTTGTATGGCAAACCCAGATGAGAAACCAGATTATCACTCTGTATTCATGGAACTCTCTCGTCTTTTCTTCGATGGAACTCCACAGTTGCATCTTGCTAATTTTCTTCTCATGATCACTAGCATTAGGGAATCCAACTCGACTGACGAGCCAGTGGAGCTTTTTATCCTCAATAGCCAGAACATAGCAAAGCTTCCAGTTGAGGAATCAGCCTGGTCATTTTCCTTGCTTAGGAATGATGAAGTGCCTTTGGAAAATGCCCTTTCAGAAAGGGTCAATGATCAATACTCTTCTGGTTCCAAAAGAAAGAACCCGCTCTCAAGCTGGCCTCCTGCAGACTGGAAAACCGCTCCAGGGTTTCAGTATGCCCGCCAGTTCGGAATCAGGTCTCAACCTGCAGATCAAAATGTGAATATTGGGACAAATAACAGTGGAATTCCTGGGCGTATTGTGCAGGAGGATAATGAGGTTAGTTTGACAAAGATAAAAGATGATATTGTTATCGAGGATGATGGGGTCTTAGAGCCTGGTCCAACTGTTTTCGCTCTTTCGGGTTATCAATTCAACGATTTTTGCGAATCAAGTATGGAACCGTTGTATGATCCTGCCAGCGTTACAGTTGAGTCCTTTTGTCCTGAAGAGGGTCGTTCGAAAACCAATCGGAAAGATCAGCAGTTGTCATCAACTGTACCTGGTGCTCAACAAGCAGTGGCGACTGGCAGACAAGGGGAGCTTGTAGCTTTTAAATTCTTCTCTGGGAAAGCCCACGACATAACCGTAAATTGGGTCAATCAAGACAAAGAGACTGGCTTTCCATATGACATTGTCATAGGAGACGATGAAGAAAACTTGGAATATATTGAAGTCAAAACCTCTCGATATGCACGAAAGGACTGGTTTGAAATATCAACAAGGGAATGGCAATTCGCAGCCGAAAAAGGCGACTCATTCAGGATTGCCCATGTCATCCTATCTAGTCAGAGTCAAGCCAAGGTAGTCGTTTATAAGAATCCCGTGAAGCTCTGTCAGCAAGGGAAACTGCAGCTAGCTGTTATGACCCCCAGAACATACCAAGAGCTCGCGTCGACTTAGCGATTGTTCGTATTCTTCCAGACTTGGTTAGAATGATTTATCACCAATGAGTGTTGTTCAGGTACCTGACTTCGGTATTTAACCGAAGTTTTGTTTTTCCGATCAACATGCAGGTGCCACGCCCTTGCCCAATAATAAAGTGTCAGACATGGGTTCCAAAGTGTATGAACAGGTTCGTCAATTGATGAGGACTATCAAACCGACTCTCAGAATGTAAATTAATTTTTTTTTTTTTTTTTTTTTTTTTTTTTTTTTTTTTTTTTTTTTCCATTTTTGGTTCTTAAATGCAGCTGGTTATTTAGGTTTGCATTACTGCATACGAGTTTAGTTTAGAGTATACCTTATTTATCAGTTATCACATTCAGCAAGTAAAAATGTAAAATGGTTGACAGGCTTATGAAATGCTTGATTTCTGATTGAAGATCTTCTTGAATATTATGATATGATATCAACGTGTGCTGAATGAAGATGATTGGTTCAGTTTTCTTCTTCGAGGGATCTTAAAATATTTGGACTTATTGACTGAAGTCACGAGAATTCAGCTCTACTAGTCTAATCGATTCCTGCAGTTGCCCCTTCTCCATTGCACTTCTCCTGAGTAGGTTACTAATTGAACTGGTTCAGTGGGCTCTGAACAATCACTAAAATTGGGTTGGAACTAAAAGCATCGTATGCAAAATTTGCACACGACTTATCGTCTTATAACCCAATCTCGATTTCAGTTGAAGTCATTGGTGGAACAACAGAACTGTTTTTCCTCCCACTGTCGCTCAAAAAGAATACCATAAACAACCAGAATAGTAGATAAATAACCTGGGAGGAATGTGTGTCGATTTGACGGGTCTTCCCCCTTAACTCAATATGAGATTTGAGCATGACGGTTGATTATGTTTTTCTACTCTTTTCCTAAGTTCTCTTTGGCTTCGCTGGAGGAGTTATATCAGGATGTCGGGACTCGTGCTCTGAGTTATATTCTTATAAGGCTTAACTACGCTATCTGAAAGGTGTGGACGCTCTAATTATATCTCAGTTGTAATGTTTTTAATTTAGACACCTCATTTTGCTTTTTGATATTATTTATGAGTTTAAAGAATTTTCGAAATTTTGGACAATGGAAATGTAACCATAGTGATGCTATGATAGTTTTGAATGGGAGTTGATATTTCATACACCCCCTTTGCTATTTTTCGCCCCTTTTTTTTAAGGCGAATAGACCTAAATACCCTTGTATTATATTTTTATATTTACGATTCTCTTTATTAGTTAATAATTTTTAGTCCTAGTAATAAAATTTATAAATTTGAACTTTTTTTAAAAAAAATATATGTTAAAATATACTCCCTCTGTCCCGGTCATTTGTTTACACTTTCCATTTTGGGGTGTACGGGTCATTTGTTTACACTTTCTATAAATGGTTATGGTTGACCCATGTAGGAGGTGGGCCCTACTCCCTTAACCAATTACATTTGATAATTTTAAGCAAGCGGGACCCCCTTTGTACTTATATTATTATTTTATTAGTTTTTTCTCTACCTCTCTCCTCACATCGATAAATGTGTATAAAGTAAACGTAAACAAATCACCGAGACGGAAGGAGAATGTAAGTTGGAAAAAAATAGAAAAAAAAACCAAAAAAAATCAAAATTGGGCATAGTGGGTGAAAAAGGCAACTTACCATGTGGTGAGTCGCGTAAGAAACGCGACTTGCGATTGGTACAGTCGCGTAAATTACCCGACTGTACCAATGGTAAGTCACGTTTCTTTTTCACCCGACCTAACCCAAAACCCAGTTTTTTTTTTTTTTTTTTTTTTTTTTTTTTTTTTTTTTAAATTAACGAATTTAACCGCAAATATTTAAGAATAAATTGAGCATTAAATTGATATGCCGTAAATTCAAATTCCAAATAAGTATTACGATTAAACTCACTATATTTGTTGGATTTTTTTCAAACATATTGCTCTAAGAAACAAATGGAACATTTTTTGCTTTTTTTTTTTTTTTTTTTTTTTTTTTTTTTTTTTTAAATTTAAAAGGATATTATGGTCATTTTGGGTGCAAGAAGTAGCAAAAATGGGCGGAAAATAGCAAAAGTGTTTGAATTGGATAGGACTACCCATTTCATTTATATCAGGAGAGAGGGGTATTTTACTCTGAATAATACAAACAAACAGAATCACCAACCTGAACCTTTTTACTAAATATAGTCTTACAAAAGGACCATGATGCTTTTGGGAACTGCATCTACCAGCCTCATACCTATATTTGGCCACTAATCATTCAGAGTGTTTAACCATGTAAACTTTAAAGTATGTGCAGACTTGAAAGTTCAAAGCAAGTTTCCGGTCATCTCGTCGTGACAAGAAATACAAAATCGCGTCAATACTTACGGTATGAGGACATGTCGCCATGTACAGCAAAAAAGGACGCAAATAATGGTACAAGTCGTACAAAAAAAAGGGTGCATTTATTACCATTCTTTTGCAAGATCCAGATCGTATAACGTACAAGTATAGACAAGGGAGAAAGGGTTGAGCAGAGAAACTAGAAAGACAACCTGAAGTTAATTTCCTAGCTAATATTACTACAACTAACCCTTCTATGCTTCTCCCTTCTCGCGGTAAGACAGACCAACTATGATTAGTATTTCCATATTTGCTACGTTTCTAGGTAACTTAGTAATCTACACAGTTGATGAACAGTAACAACATACGTATGTTCCATTACCATCACTAGTCAGCCAAACAATATATCGGACACTTCTCCACATCTACGTGCCTTAGAGTAAGTGAAAAGAAGAAAGTTCGGCTAAAAAGTCACGGAGATGAGGTAATTTCTTCAGTTGCCCTTGTGCTTCACCTTCTTCCATTCATAACGGCCATTTAGGGGTTTATCGTTGACTGGATCAAAGTTGTACCTTCGGATGATGAACGCTATTATTATTAACCAGTCTTCAAATAATAAAAGACAGATAAATAGAGAAACAACAGCAGCAAAACCGAAAAGCAGGGATATGTGAGTACTTCTGATGAAATCCTTTTTCTGCTGTTCTTCAGCATCAACCAAGAACTCTTCTATTTCATGTGACGTGGGGATATCCCTCGGTGTTGAACTTCGCAATCAACGAGTGGCCTTAGCTGCGCTAACAGGTCGAGTAGTAGAACTAGGTGTGTGGATTGAATCCGAATCCAGTATCATGTTGCTAGGAGTACTCTCCCTAGTGCTTCTGCATACCAACATTTTCACTTACATTATCGTCAAACAAAGAATACAACCATTACTACTCACTGACGGCTGCTAATCATGCATGACCTCTGCCAAAACCCTGAATACATCATCAATATATGATGCTTAAAAGAAGAAATTATTCAATCACCAACAGAAAAATTCACAGACCTATTTTATTTAATTTTCATTTAAAATTCACAAAACTATGTTCATAAAATGTAAAGCATACCAAAGTCTACGACACAAAATATAAATGACTCGAAAAATGAAGATTAGTAAAGCTATACAAGTACGTGGCACTTCGCAAGTTTGCATGTCTAAGAGTAATAGAAGTTCACATGATTCCGCAGAGTAATTTTACTACAAGACAGTTATATGCCAACAACGGGCTAATCATGACTAAAACAACACCAAAAATCACATTAACAAGTTCACATAACATACTGATATATACGGAGTACTGAATAGCAGAAACAGCCCCAAAAAAGCTAGAACAATTGCAGATAAAAACGAGAAACGAAAAAGTTAATACTGGACGGTAAAAACGAAACCTTTCTCTATGATCATCGAAGTCGATAACATTTTCTCCGCAACAAGTATAATCAAGATCCTCTCTGTTATTACAATCATTAGCTGATTGAACTGCAGAAACAGAGACCAACTTGTCACCAGATTTCAGGGAATCGACACCATCTCTACCCCTAGTATTATGG
This sequence comes from Dianthus caryophyllus, assembly GCA_023091065.1. Taxonomy (NCBI): domain Eukaryota; kingdom Viridiplantae; phylum Streptophyta; class Magnoliopsida; order Caryophyllales; family Caryophyllaceae; genus Dianthus; species Dianthus caryophyllus. The sequence goes on along the minus strand of CM041526.1, from coordinate 18,928,899 downwards.
CTAAAACCCGCAAGACTAGAAGAACGACTCAAATTAGGGTTTCCGACGGAATTTTTGGGAAAATCATCAACCAACTTCGTGGATCGATTAACCATTAGAGGTTTATTCGAATCAATGCGAACCCCAACCCTAACCCTAGAATTAGGGCTAGAACCTTCAGGAGTTGAAGAATTGCTCAAATTAGGGTTTCCAATAGAATTGGGGAAATCATCAACAATAAGTTTCCTGGGTTGCTTGAACACCGGCGGCTTGAAGCAGAAGAGACGGCCGCTGCGGAGTTGACGGTACCCAAAAGAGGAGGACCCCACAGCGGAAGACGACGATGATTTCTGGGTTTTCGAAGCTAGGGTTTTGGCGAGATTACGTACCCCAGCCAAGAGGTGTCGAAATGTCGATAAAATTGAGGGAAATATCGGCGCCATTGTTGGAATTGATCTTCTTTGAGTACTTACCCATTGAATTTGTGAATTGTTGCTCTGTTTTGCGATGTGCATTTGAATGATTTTATAGGGTTTGTTTTGGGGGTGACTGAATCGAACTAAATGGGGTATATTCACGAAGAAGGGTGATTGAGAGAAAAAAAAAGAGTGATTTTGTAGGAGAGAGAGAGAGAGAGGAAGAGCGTGAAGAAGAAAGGGGGAAAATTTTTTTGAGCAGTTGGTGGTTGAAAAATGAGAGAGAAGCTAGAGAAGAAGAGAGAAAGAGGGGGAAAAGTTCGTTTTGTTGTTGATGGTGGTTACATTGCATATAGCCGCAAAGGTGAAATACTTTACCGATATTAGTCTATCTTTACTCTCGTTAGAGTAGACTATCTTAGTATCGTTTTAATTATTTGTTTACATTTTTACTTTAAAAATTACATAAAGTTAAATCATTTTTTTCAAATTATAATTTAGGTTACTTTTAATCAAAAAATATTTTTTATTCAAACTTGATACCTTTCAATGTACTGAGTATTTTGAATCAAAATATATTATAATAATATAAAAAAAAGGATAGATTGCGTTCCTCCGGAAACATAAAGACAAATAAATGATTAACATAAGGGGACAAAAGAACGAATTAGATGATTGTGTGAGTTTTGGTTTCATCACTGAATATTCTTAGGAACTTTCAACCAACAATTCTTCTACATTTATTATTATATCGATTTGTTAAGTGAGCCCTTATATTTAGAATATTATGTAAAAGAAAAAGTCCATTAGTATTTTGAATAAATGAGGCCTATTTTAGTAGGTAAAATGTGTAGTATTTTGGTAAAATGTAAAATAGTAAGAGTAAAAATGTTATTTTCAATGTTAAATGTAACCATAGAATGAAGCCAAATGAGGGAAATTAACGGAAAAGAAGAGTGACACTAAATGAGTGAAATAGAGGGGCTATGTTTTGTGTGGGGTAAAGAAAAAATAATCGGAGCAATAAATGATGCTCTGAAAAAGGAATATTTGGAGGAAGATGAGGCGAAATTACGACATAAAGTGTAGGAAATGAAAAAACGAGGTGAAACGCTAAGGAAGGAAAAATGAGTTAATAAAGAGAATAACAATATTATGACAGATAAGGGAATAAGAAGTGAAGGAGTAAGAAAATGAAAATGAGTATTTGAGGGTTAAGGAAATAAGAAGTGACAGAGAAATGATAGCGAATTAGAAAATGACGACAAGGAAGGTAAATGAGAGCAAACTGATTAAAAGGAGAAGAGGCGATGAAAAAAATGTTGAGAAAGTAAAACTAAATTAATGAGGCAAATGAGATTATTATAAGGGTAAGAATAAAGAGACAGAAGACTAAGTGGCGAATAAGAAATAATATGAGACGTAACATAAAAAGAACTAGGCAAAGGAGATAATATAAAAAAAATGGGTAATAAGTGGGGAGCAGGAGGAGGAGGAAGAAAAGTGTGAGGGCATAGTGGAACATGTGCCTTTTACTTTCTAATAGCAATACAAAAATCGGTCTATACATAACTAACCAGTATAATTACATACCATGTTCTTTATTTAACAAAACTTATATCTACTACGAGTATACATAGAAAAACTTATCAAATGAACAAACAAAATGCAACATAACTACATAAACAAGTTACACAAATATTCAAGTCTATACAACTCTCAACATATAGAGATGCAAATAACACATACGGAGTAAAGTAGCACATTATTGATTGTTGTCCAACGTTTTTTTTTTTAAAAGATTTTTTTTTTCTCTTATGAATGATATTCGGTCTTCTTGCCACTTCAATATCGTAGATGCGCTTCATTTTTCTCCAAAGCTTTGCCGTTATTTGATCTGTTATTGTAACACTCCCAAAGTTTGGATATCCCACATTGGTAGAGTTAAGAGAATTTGATGTGTTTATAAGACATTCCACCCACCACATTAGGAACAAGGGCTTCTGCTTTTGGGCTTAAGTGAGGACAACGAGTCCAAAAGTGTGCATCTGACCATTGGGTAGGGTGTATTACGACGCTGATCGGTCGAGCTGTTATAATTGGTATCAGAGCAACCCTGTGACCATGTGGTGAGCCCGTGGTCAGGGGTACTCGGGTCAACAACTTGGCGGGGGAGGATTCTGGGCTTAGCTGCGGTTAGCTTCGAGGCACAACGGGGACGTTGTGTTCTTTAAGTGGGGGGATTTTGTAACACCCCAAAGTTTTAGTGGAGTCAATAGGACTTGATATGTTTATAAAATATTTCACCTATCACTTTTGTAACAAGCCCTTGTACTTTTCACCTTAAATGAGGACAACGGACCCAAAAGTATGCATTTTGGTGTATTGCGCCATTGGTGGGTCGAACTGTTATAAATGGTATCAAAGCAATCTTGCGAGCGTTTGGTGAGCTTGTGGTCAGAGGTACCCGGTTCACCCACCTAGCGGGGGGGGGGGGGCACAATGAGGACATTATGTTCTTTAAGTAGGGGAGTTTGTAACACCCCCAAAGTTTGGATATCCCACATCGGTAGACTTAAAAGGATTTAATGTGTTTATAAGAGATTCCACTCACGATCTTAGTAACAATGTTTTGTGCTTTTGGGCTTAAGGGAGGACTTCGAGTCCAAATAAAAGTGTGCATCTGACCTTTTGGGTGTGGTGTATTACGGCGCTGGTGGGTCGGGCTGTTACATTTCCCTCCTCCGGGTCACCTCCACAATTTATATAACTAGATACTAGCACTTTCTCTTCTTCTTTTCCCCATCTTTCATTTATTGCTTTTCTTTTACCTTTGTTACTTACTCAACTTCATATTCATTAACGTCTTCTTCATCACCTACTTTATTGACTTCTTCTGACTGGTAATGTTCTTCAATTGGTGTTGTATTATCGCTCCCATCAACTCTAGCTAGGTGTTGTTAGATATTGGTCTATATGTTGAGATATTGAAAAAAGCACTCTAGGTGCTGGTGATGAATACGTAGTTTGTAAAAATGGTTCTTGGGTCGAAATATTTTGGTTAAGAAAAGATTGGAACATAAATTGAAATTGAGGATTTGCCAACATAGAAGGGTCGAAAACAATATTGTGACTTCAATTTTGTGGAATATTTGAATATTATGTGGTATTTGGATTTTGTGGGATATATAGATTTTACGGTCTATTTCGATAATTATGATAATTAAGCTCCATAATAAATAAATAGAAGTTTGGTAAAAGACAAGATTTTTTCAGCTAAGATATAAAAATTAGAGAGTTTTAAAGTAATTAAGTAAATGTGTAGAGTAAGTTAGCATGGCAATATTGAGCTCTATGTATAGAGTTTCAAATTTTATTGCTGTTGGAAACTATTTTTTTGGAAGAAAAGAAAAATTATATTTACATATATAGCCGTTATTAAAGTAGTGGGTAGTATTAAAATTAGTGGATTGTATCAATTGAAAAAAGTAAAATGGAAAGAGACGTTTTACTTGGGAGAATTAGGGGAAGTTTACAACAAGAAAGAAAGTGGGCCATGAGAAAGTGATATGGGAATGTTTCCTCATTTTGGAGGAATTTCATAATATGGAGAACTGCCCATGAGATGGGGTGCCCCAAATGAAGTGAGAAAGTGTACAAGAGGAGGTAAAAAGGAGCTATTGTGGTTGCTCTTACTACTACAAAATATGGCAAAGACAATGAAAAATATTGTTACTACTACAAATTATTAATTAATTAGCTTTGTTTATAAATAACGAAATAAGTGAGAAGTGAAAATTGTATACGAGTAGATAGAGTGAGAGGGGGGGGGGGGGGGGGGGGGGGGGGGGTAGCTCCTAGATGTTCGGCTCATTTATTAAAAGTTTAGCTCAATTCCTATAAGTTAGTTTTTATAAAATCTTCTATAAATTTAATGATAATAAATTCAGTTAAAGCTTAGTTTTTTAAAGTTCAGCTTTTATAAGTTTCAACAAACTTTAATGTCAACAGGTTTCACCTCTAATAAATTCAGCTCTTACATGTTCAGTTTCTTGAAGTTCAACTCAGTTCCTACAAACCAAACAGAACAAGGCCTTAAACATGGATAGAAAATACAACCCTTTATCTCTCTTGCCAAATTTTCCTACTTCCAATCAAGGTATTATTTCAAAGGAAATTAATTACACTCCCCTCCCCTTTATTCCCTTTGCCTTCTCTCTGGTTCTTCTACCCTTCATTTTTCTTTATTTTAGTTACCCAAACAAGACCTTAGAATAAAATAAACGTGTAAATGAACAATTACGTAAAATTATTTCATTCACTAAATTATCTAAAGGATTGTACTTTCCCCTAATTATCAAGTGTCAAGATTTTCAAAATTACAACCCTAAAAAATCCTTCTAAAAATCTGGAACCACTAAAGTAATGCCTCCACCGAATTTCTTAGAGAGTATTTTGGTTAACAAAAACATGGGAGATATACCTAAAACTAGGGAATTAAATCTGCAAAATCAAATGCTTAAAATAGAAACAATTATGAACCTTACAAATGTTTATGCTATATTTGGTCATTGTTTCTTCAACCCAGAAAAAAAGAAAAAAAAAAAAAAAAGAAACCAACAGTACATGATATTTGTAAAGCTAAGAAAAAAACATTATTTTCTGATTGAACAATTCATCTTAGGATTTTATTTCATGTCTGAGGTGATGTATCTCTTAAAAATGCCTAAAAAATTGCAACAATAATGATCATGATGTTATGGCAATGATACATCTTCTCAATTTTAGATATTCATATTAACAACAACTAAAAAAAAAAAAAAAAATACAGATAATCAAATTTGAGCATAAAAATTTAAAACCAAAAAAAATTATTTGGTGTGTGTGGAATGGCAGCAGCACCAAATTCACCTAAGAAATCGTCGTTAAACAATGAACGCTCACCAAAAGCAGTAAGGTTTGCAAGAAGAACGTCAAGTGGTCGTTTAGTTAACTTTTCTCGGGACGATGATATAGACATGTCAGGGGACTACTCAGGAGGGTCTAGTGATTATATGAACTACACTGTAATGATGCCGCCAACACCGGATAATCAACCTGGTTCAGAAGGCGCGCCTGGAGGAGGAGGAGGAGGGAGTACGAGTTCCTCATCGACCACCCGTTTTAGGACGCCAGGAGATCGAGGTGGAAGTCAAGACAATGCAGCAGCAGGAAAGCTGGACAGAAGAGTGTCTGTAATGAGGTCGAATAATAAGTCGATGCTTATGAGGAGCCAGACGCAAGACTTTGATCATAATCGTTGGCTTTTTGAGACCAAAGGGAAGTATGGGATTGGGAATGCTTATTGGTCTGAGGAAGAGGCTTATGACTCTTCCGATGTTAGTATGAGCATGGACGACTTCATGGACAAGCCTTGGAAGCCTCTTACTCGAAAAATCAATGTTCCGCCTGCTATTATTAGCCCTTACAGGTACCTTCTATTTGTTCCGTAATATATATATACACTTGTAGATTATGAATCACAAAATTAAATTAGAAAGAAGAGGATTACCATCAAATTGAAATAAGTGTTTGAACTATTAGTTGAGTGCAGGTTACTGGTGGCAATTCGGTTTGTAGGGCTCATTCTATTTCTTGCGTGGCGAGTACAAAATCCAAATGAAGACGCGTTGTGGTTGTGGGGGATGTCGATAGTCTGCGAGATTTGGTTTGCTTTTTCTTGGTTATTAGACCAATTGCCTAAGCTTAATCCAATTAACAGAGCTGCAGACCTTAATGCACTCAAAGAGAAGTTCGAGCTATCTTCCTCTACCAACCCTCACGGTCGCTCTGATCTTCCCGGCATTGATATATTTGTTTCCACCGCTGATCCCGAGAAAGAACCGCCTCTTGTCACAGCAAATACAATGCTGTCTATCCTCTCTGTTGAGTACCCTGTAGAAAAAGTGTCATGTTACATTTCTGATGATGGAGCAGCCATTCTAACCTTTGAGGCTATGGCAGAAGCGGTTAAGTTTGCTGAGCTTTGGGTCCCATTTTGCAGAAAACACAACATAGAACCTCGAAATCCTGACACCTACTTTAACTTAAAAAAAGATCCTACAAAAAACAAGAAAAAGCCTGATTTTGTCAAGGATCGACGTTGGATAAAGAGGGAGTATGATGAGTTTAAGGTGAGGATTAATGGCCTACCTGATGCCATTAAAAGGCGATGTGACATGTACAACACAAAGGAAGAAGAACCTGCTCTTGATAGAAACTCGTCTAAGGCTGAAAGTCAAGAAGGATCTTTACCTAGTCAAAAAATTCAAGCGACTTGGATGGCGGACGCAACTCACTGGCCTGGTACATGGTATCAAAAGGCGCCTGATCACGCTAAGGGAGATCATGCCGGGATTTTGCAGATAATGAGTAAAGTACCGGAACCTGATGTTGTCATGGGTCACTGTGACGAGGCAAAACTAGATTTCACCGGGGTTGACATACGTCTTCCAATGTTCGCCTACGTATCAAGAGAAAAACGACCAGGTTATGACCATAACAAGAAGGCAGGAGCAATGAACGCGTTGGTAAGAGCTTCAGCGGTGCTTTCAAATGGTCCGTTTATCCTCAACTTAGACTGTGATCACTACTTTTACAACTCGACGGCCATCAGAGAAGGTATGTGCTATATGATGGACAGAGGTGGCGATAGAATTTGTTATGTACAGTTCCCTCAAAGATTTGAAGGTATTGATCCTTCTGATCGCTATGCCAACCACAACACTGTTTTCTTTGATGGCAATATGCGTGCTTTAGATGGTCTTCAAGGCCCAGTTTATGTCGGAACAGGCTGCATGTTTCGTCGTTATGCACTGTACGGTTTTCACCCTCCCAGGACTATTGAGTATACAGGCATATTTGGGCAGTATAAGTCGATTATTGACAGAAACCCGAATCATGAAGGTGGTCCAGACTCACCAACTTCAGAGTCACACCCCGACTTGGAACTTCCGAAGAAATTTGGAAACTCAACTATTTTTACAGAGTCCATAGCTGTAGCTGAGTTTCAGGGTCGACCGTTAGCAGATCATATATCTGTAAAGAACGGACGTCCTCCTGGTGCTTTACTCCAACCACGGCCTCCTCTCGATGCCCCAACTGTCGCAGAAGCAGTTGCCGTCATATCTTGCTGGTAATTTTGATTTATTTTATAGAGTATGATATACTATGTCTGTCTTTTATTTTTTTCTTCTAAAATCAATGAAATGTTGGGTCGTACTAACACAGATGTCAAATCTCAGGTATGAAGATAATACAGAATGGGGAACAAGGATAGGGTGGATTTACGGATCTGTAACAGAAGATGTAGTAACAGGATATAGAATGCACAACCGTGGTTGGCGCTCCATTTATTGCATAACAAAGCGAGACGCTTTCCGTGGAACTGCACCGATTAACCTCACTGATCGCTTACACCAAGTCCTTAGATGGGCAACTGGATCAGTCGAGATTTTTTTCTCTAGAAACAATCCATTACTAGCAACTAGACGTCTCAAGTTCCTGCAGCGCGTTGCATATATGAATGTCGGCATTTACCCATTCACCTCAATTTTTCTAGTGGTGTATTGCTTTCTCCCCGCACTATCTCTTTTCTCGGGACAATTTATTGTACAAGGCTTGAGTATCCCTTTCCTCAGCTACCTCCTGGTTATAACCATTTGTCTCACACTCCTCGCGCTTCTCGAGGTTAAATGGTCCGGAATTGGCCTTGAGGAGTGGTGGCGTAACGAGCAATTTTGGGTTATTGGAGGCACTAGTGCTCACTTCGCCGCCGTACTACAAGGCCTCTTGAAAGTCATAGCCGGTGTCGAGATCTCCTTCACTTTGACCTCCAAGTCATCAGCAGAAGATGAGGATGATGTTTACGCTGATCTATACGTCGTGAAATGGACTAGCCTCTTCGTTATGCCACTAACCATCATGGTGACTAACATGGTGGCACTCGTTATCGGGTTCTCAAAAACAGTGTATAGTGTAATCCCAGAATGGAGCAAGTTTCTAGGTGGGTGCTTCTTCAGTCTGTGGGTGTTGGCTCATATGTACCCGTTCGCTAAAGGTTTAATGGGACGACGGGGGCGAGTACCTACCATCGTATGGGTATGGTCTGGATTAGTTTCAATCACGGTGTCGTTACTTTGGATTACTATAAGTCCGCCGCAAGGTAACACTAACGTATCTGGTGGCGGTATTGCGGTCTAATTTTAGGAACGTAAATTAAAAATAGAGTATCAGCTTTATTGATCCTCTGCTTTTGTAAAATCGAACGTCTGCGGCTTGCTCTTAAGTTGTGTAACAACAGTTAAACTGCATTCTACAGTAGAAATTTCATTGTTCATATAGAATGTGAATGTGAATATGAGCCTTTTATAAGTAAAGTTCAGAGGTAGACGAGTACATGATAGAAAATTACAAGTTTCAATTATCGGTTTTGGAACGAAGTTCAAACAAGACGTGTTCATACAATATTTATAATTATGTATATATAATTTAATATGTTCTCTATTTAATTAACTGTTGCATTTAGTATTTGGATGGTTTTTTTAGTAGTTTATGTGTATATTGTGTGGTCGTTTAAATATACTTGGAATTTGTGCAAATTATAATATATATGCCATTAAAAAGAGCATTCAAGAGTACGAAATGCACACATATGTAGAAATGATTGTATCCTTACTGTTTGGGTCGAAAAATGTCACACTTGGCCTGAGGCACAAGGCGACTTGCAAATGAAGAGATAAGGGAAACTAGATTGATGACGTGGCAATGAATGAGTCCACCAACCTTAGGATGGCCGGCCTTAGCAGGTCCATCGAGGATTTTGTGCGGGAGGTCTGATAGGCTAAAGTCGTCTCACCTAATAAAAAATAAACCTACGAGACTACTGACTGGTAGCTAGTGGTACGTAGGGTATCAAATACACAGGGAGAAGGCTAAGTTCTACTAAACTAAAAGGTTGCTAGATTAATATGGAGGTTTATAAGTTAATTTAAGACTAAACCAACATAATTAAAGCTAATGATAAGACTAGAAACTAAAACTAAGGGTAAGACCAAAAGGGTGTAAGTCGATGGGTGATAAGGAAAGTCTAGGGTCTCAAGTTCTCGATGTGAGAAAACAAAACGTTGCACACACATAATCATGTAAGTTTGTAGTTAATTAATTATGTATGGGAACGACTACTCCTCTCGGTAGATAATCTATCCTAAGGTTCAACTAATTGGCTCTCACAACTTATTAGTCTAACTTACCTATTGCAAGCAAGTAAAACCTAAACTAGACTCTCGATCTTAGGTTCAGGTTTCCAACACTAGTACAAAAATCACTTACGGCTACGGTTAAAAAAGACATACGGCTACGGTTATACAACCGTAGTATATCCAGGCGTAGCCTTAATTCTGTGATTTACGGCTACGGTTCTACAACCGTAGCCAAAAAGTAATTGGCTTCGGTTATTTTTAACAACCGTAGCCGTAAGTGGACATTTGGCTTCGGTTCTTTCAAAGAACTGTAGCCTTAAATAGACATTTGGCTACGGTTCCTTTAAACAACCGTAGCCATAAGTGTGGATTTGGCTACGGTTCTATATAACAACCGTAGCCTTTTCTATTCTTTTTTTATTAAAAAAAAAAATAATAAAAAAAAAAAAAAAAAAAAAAAAAAAAAAATAGCAAAATATTATGAAACAATATAATTAATATACACAATATTAGCTGCACGAGTTTAAAAAAATTGATGTCATACAACTACAATATTAATGATTAATACATAATAAATCCAACTCAATGAGTTGCTGTGAGGTTTCAAGTTCACGTCAACCATGTCATCCTGTTTCGTTGACGATAATGTTTCCATCCCTGGCAAGGACGAGGCGATCTTACGAATAGAGGCTGTTACACGTTCAAATCGAGCCATTAGATATCAGCTAGATGCAATTGATTCACGAGAAATCAGTGGTCGGAGATAATGCAGAGATAAGTATATATACCTTAAGGTTGAAACCAGCTTTTGCACTAGTCTGCTGTGTGACATGTATATATACCTTAAGGTTCAAATCGAGCCATTAGATATCAACTCTGATGCTTCAGCTTTTCGGAATACCCTTGCTGGGTGTGACATGTAATCTGCTGTGTGATCTGATACAACAAGAAGCCCAGCGTTTTGATTTTCTTCTCCATTTGGATTAATGATGTCGATCAAAAATTTGATATACTTCTCAAACATAACAGGTGATGGTAACATACTTATGGCTTCTTCATATACCTAGACACATGGACAGATATATATGCAACAGAAAAAAATTCATTAAGCAAACGGGAACAAGAATTCAATACAACAATAACAGAAACATGTGGGTAGTAAATAGTGAAATTGTTGAAGGGTACCTCAGAGGAATACATATTACACTTCTTCATACCCTATATATAGTTTCAGTATTCCTTAGAAGTACCCCACAATAAGAACCAACATCATTCAAAGACAATTTTACAATTAAGACTCATATGTTAGGCTTTTATGGTTATTTCGGAAGTAATCCATTATCATCATCATTTCCCAGAACTCCGACATATAAATAAAATCCCATTGCAAGAGGTAAAGTGGTCCAACATAGGTAGTAATTCCACTGAAATACTTGAGAGATTAATCCTGATCGATCCTTCGTCTAAATTGAGGCAACTATTGATTGCTCCATTTAAGAGAAGAGCAGAAAGTTTATTAAGCCTTTTGGATTTAGTGTATGATAAAGAAATAAGCAACCCATGATACAGAATAGTCCACCTCCTAATTGACCCTTAGTCGAAAAGGGGACAACCATAAATTCCTTTAATCAATGGCTAGAGCAGAAAGTTAAAAATCCTTTTGAATTTAGTTTACAATAAAGAAATAAACAACCCATGATACAAAGCATTCCTCCTTTAGATAAATGGCCAATATAGCAAAACAAAGAGACGATAAAAGAGGAGAGAACAAATTAAAAAAAAAAATCTCAAAATAGTAATTAGCAATCACAACACACAATCAAATTTATTTATGTCAACACCATGTTTAAAAGATTTGGTCTCATTTTTCATAAAAGAAAACTCTGACAGTTGTTTGAAGTTTATAATCCACTGGCAGAAAAGTTAAAAGTTCAACTGTAGAGTCATTTTACCATGACTATTGCAGCAAATAATATTCCGAGGTATGAATTCTGTCTCAAGCCTGAGATGTGACCTCCAACAAAGCACTCAAAGAATGCAAACCAAAGACGATAACACATACTTGCAGTGAGAGAGCAAAAAAAGAAATTCATACCTTGATAACTTCATCAACCTGAAAGCGTCCATCTTCCGAGGTAATATCAGGAACAATATGTGGATCAGTTAGCTTGAGTGATGCAAGCCAATCCCAATAATCAGGTCCGCTTGAAAAATCTTTTTTCATGCCATCTAGTATCTCAGCTCGTACTTCTTCTAAATGTCCCAAATCTGTGGCCTCCACAATCTCAAGAAACCTTTTGTCGTGTTCAGAAACGACTGCCTAGCTGCAGCAAAAAAAAAAAAAAAAAAAAAAAAAGGCCACAAGATTACTCCCCATATTATCGTTGGTATAATCAGGGTTATTCGGAATTTGGATCATCCCCAAACTTATGTTAGTCAACGTATCGACTATATAATTCACTGCCACATCTGTTTAGGGAAGATCAAAATGAACCTGATATTAAGATGATATAGTCAGGGAGACTCATTAATTGAAAATTTTAACCCAAACGAGAGTTTCAGCTATATGTACGGAGTACGTGATTGCAATTTGCGACCTATTTTGCTACTCATTAATTGAAAATTTTCGAGAACAATCGACTACACGCCTAGCAAATGATTGTAAAGATACACCAAAGTATACGACGCATGTATTTCATAAGTTGCACACAACAAAACTAGTCAAGTATCGTTTTCAACAAATTAACAAGTTGCGACAATGAACACTGATTAATTAAAACGCATTATCAATAAACCTAAAAAAGCAAGTATAAGCACACAAATATGATGCTCAACAACGCTATTATGGAATACTGACTATATACTGTAAAGTACATCGCAACAACACGATAATTGCAGAATTCCAGTGAATATTCACCAAATTCAACAAAACCGACGCAAAAATCAAACATTCAACAAGCAAAATTTCGGCATATTCAGTATAAGAAAAACTGTAACAAATTCACGATCAAACAACATTAGCGGAAATTTCGATCTACATTAATATTTTTCAGATTCAAAATCATTTGCAGCAACGATTATCAACGCATCTCACAATCACAAAATCAAAACAAAAAAGATCAAAACCACTCCACATTTACAACAATAATTTCCTAATCAAAACAATTCAAATCGATTCAATAACACACAAATATTAAAATCACGATAAAATCAGATCATAAAGGCTGATGAAAATCAAATTAAAACTTAAAATCAAGATTAAAATTGAACCTATTTAGATTTAGAGAGAAATCGAGAAGCGAAAGCCATGCTCGAGCAAATTTTTTCAGTGACTCAAAATTTCTAGGGTTTGTTCGACAAAAAAATATGTCTCCGATTTAATAGAGAAAGAGAAAGTGTTAATATTGTGGGAAGTGTGGTCGTCGGCAGTGAGACGCGCGGTGGTCGGTGGTGACTGGAGAGGCGTGAGGGCGGTAACAAGAAGGTGAGTTCGAGAAGGATGAAGGATATTTTGTATTTGAGGGTTTCATTCACTGGTTTAGCTTATAATTGTTGTGTAATGAAAAGGCTACGGTTTAACTTAAACCGAAGCTTTTTGTTCCTAGTTTTTTGTTTCCTACTTTAGGCTTCGGTTACAAGACGAACCGTAGCCTTTAGTGTTTCATCAAGTTTTTAGCTACGGTTGTTACAAAACAACCGTAGCCTTTTCTACATCTTATTATTAATGAATAAATAGCTACGGTTAATTATAACAACCGAAGCCTTTTATGGCCGCCAAATGCGATTTTTGTACTAGTGCAAGGTCAATCAACTAATTGTGGCCACCAATCAATTGTCAATAAAAGCATGCAAGAGAGGCTAGCAATAATCAAAAGCAATCAAACAATCATCTTATTATAACTACACAATCATAACATCGATCCTCCTAAAACCCTAGATTGCGATTTAGCTACTCATATTAAGAACAAAAACAAAATAGCAAATAAGAACTAAACTAAACATGATAATATGAAATAGAATTGAAAATAATAAAGAAATAATTACCGAACAAAAGATGAACCTGAGTCTTGAATCTTTTACTATACTAAAAGGGAGTTTATGCTGACATCACTAATGCCACGTGTCATGATTCTACGCAATTTTTTCCCGCCAAATGCCTCTGCTTATGTCATAATTACATAAATGTAAAAAAAAAAATATAAATAATAAATAATATAATAAATAACTAAGATGCAACATTTAGGTACACATTACTTTGGCAATTAAATATTTCCTATATTAATTATTGCTATTTAATTACTATTTTATTATTTCATTTAGGGAGAAATTATGTTAATATATTTAATTTAGGTAAGGTTATTTCATCTAACATCGCATTCACATTGAATTAGTTACATAAAGGAATATTTCCTTTATTAATTATTTAATTTATTTAATTATTACTATGCAATTGTTTGTAGTATAATTTGGCCAAGATTATTTCTTACTCCGTATATATATAAAATTTGCTTTCACATTGCATCATTTATTAAAGGAATATTTTCTCTATTAATTATCTAATTATTCAAATTAATTATTACTATTCAATTGTTTCAAAATATACGGAGAAATTAAGGTAAAAATAGCCATATTATTTTTCATTAAGAGTGCATAATATAATACTTCGTATGTAATTTATTACTAACTAGGTATTACACAATAAAAACTAATTTATTAAAAAAATGTAATATCTCTAATAAACATGCATAGTAGCAAGTCTAAAATATGTAATAATGCATCTTCTTTTTATTTATTATCTCATAAGTATGGAATTATGGATGTAATCATGTCAAAACATTTTTATCAATTACAACAAATATTTACTAAAAAAAATAACTAAATAAACCGCGCATAAATGCGCGGGATCTAAACTAGTAGTTAATTAACTTGCAAAAGTTGAACAACTATAAAGTCCAATCTAAACTAAAAGTGATAATAAAAGTGATAAGTCCTAATGACATCACTAGGTCTTTTTATAGTTAACTAAGATTATATTCTAATTCTAAAGAACTAAATATTATAATACAAAATACTCAGTCAGATATGCCTTGCAGGCTGGTCTACCGGCCTCTTGCCTCGTACCGGCGCTGTAGCCAATTTATTTTTTCGTTAGAATTCAGCAAAAATCTCATTTAGCCATGTTGGTCAGTAAACCGGCTGCCGGTCGGTCTGTGGCCTTAGTCAACCGGACCGTCTTGCAAATCTTTTTGGGCTCTTATTTTCTTCTTATTTTGGACCAACTTATTCATTTTTCATTAATTTCGACCCAAATAACTCGTCTAGGTTTTGGGTCCCAAGCTCGATCTTCAGTTCGACTTTTGGGATTCGGTTATCCTTCACTTTTAAGTTCAAATGCATGAAAAATATAGAAATTCCCGCATTATACGGGAAAACAACAAAATTACCATTAGGATTGTTTCCAAAGTCTTTTATAAAATGTTAATACAGAATCTCTTTTATAATAAAGAATTTAACTTAAAATAAAATTAAATGTTTCCAAAGTCTTTTATAAAAAACGAAATCATTATATTATTTAAAGAAGGGTTGTTTATAGCTGACGTGGCAAGCTGAGGAAGCAGCAAAATGCATTTTCATGGCCCCTCATTATGTCGACAAAATTGTTGAAAAAATTACATAATTGATTAGTCAGTACAAAATAGAGGGGCAAAATAGTCAATACATATTCTTCCAACCATCTCCCAACAACCCAAGTATAAATTTTCTCTTTCCTCACGCCACATTAAATAGTGGGGCCATAATCTTAATTGAAAATTTCTCATATATAGTTAAAGATAGATAATTAACATTTTATTGAATTAATCACATAATCTTAAACATCAAAATAATGACATAATCAAACACAACACCATTTTTCTCTATTTTAGTGTTACCGTCCTTGGAGCCATGGTCACAACATAGCTTCTCTGTCATGTGCTATTTACGGATTACGGTGTCAAAAGACATCCCTCCATGCCGTGTTATGTGGGAACCACCAGTTTGTGGGTATTTGTTACAAAACCCAAATTTTCCAAATTAATTTGGGTATATAATATTTTCAATTCGGGTGTTAAATGATTTAATACTACGGACTAATATTTACATGTATTATATCAATCATTTTTCCAACAGCAGAAACACTTTATTAAAAAAAAAAAAAAAAAAAGAAAGAATGAAGGGAGAAAAATTAACGATAAGTCGACAACTACTCCGTATTAATGGAGTATTACGATACTGTAGGAGGAGGAAGATACACACACCTTATACCCGTATCCGTACCTCCCAAACAAAACCAAGTGATGTAACGGACTTTTAATTTGCATGCTTTATTTTGACATAATGGTAGAAAATGTCAAATTAGACTCTTAAAGTGTC
Source organism: Dianthus caryophyllus (assembly GCA_023091065.1). NCBI lineage: Eukaryota > Viridiplantae > Streptophyta > Magnoliopsida > Caryophyllales > Caryophyllaceae > Dianthus > Dianthus caryophyllus. Next base: position 18,912,854 of record CM041526.1, on the reverse strand, counting down.
GTATGAAGCGATTTTAGGGCGATTTTTTTAGGGCTTTCTTCTATTGCGAATGGCGAAGAAAAAAATTCAAAAAAATCCCAAAAAAATTCCTATTAATTCTGCTATTGCTTCAATTAAAGCTCTTCGTGAGTCTTCTACTATGGTGACTAGGCCTCTGACGGTTGAGATTCACTTGGAAGATGAACCAGCTGGAATTGAGGAACTTGATCTGGAGCAGGAGGTTGGGGTGGCTGCTGACGACACTACGGTTGGCTGGACTGAGGTGGGGGTACCCAAGCAAGGTATTTCACAGCCGTCTCTCCTTCAATTGACTTCTGATGATGTTGAGCAGGAAATAGAGTTTTGGTCTTCTGCGATGTATTGTTATATATTGGGGGCAAATCCTCCTGTGGAAGTGGTTAAGGGGTTTGTAAAGCGTGTATGGGGTAAATATAGTGTGGACGAGGTATCGTTCATGAACAATGGTATTTTCTTGGTTCGATTCCTGGATATGGAGCATGTGACAGAGATTATGAAGGGGGTTTTTATCTGTTTGATAATAAACCTGTGATTGTTAGGCAGTGGACCCTTGAGACAGAGTTGGTTAAGGAGGTGGTGGATAAGGTGCCGGTGTGGGTGAAATTGCATCAGCTTGACTTGAAGTTTTGGGGTGAAGGTTGCTTGAGCAAGATAGCAGGTTTGATTGGTTCGTTTGTGAAGATGGATGCCATGACTGAAACAAAGACACGATTGGGTTTTGCCAGGGTGTTAGTGGAGGTTAAGTTGGGGCAGGAATATCCTCGAAATATTCATTTCTTGGAGGAAAAGGGGCAGCAGGTGGATTTGTTGGTTGAATGTGAATGGATGCCAATTCAATGCAAGGGTTGTAAGGGTTATGGTGTAGATACCCGTATCCGTACCCCCCAAAAACAAACCCGATGATGAAAAGGACTTTCATGCATGCTATTAAAAGAGTCGAAACGGTACAAAAGTGTCTAAAACGTATTTAGTCATTTTTAGCGTATTAATTTGGATTTGCATAGTCATAAAAATGAATGTCAATTTTAGTCATTATGAGCATAACACGAGCACAATATAGGAACGTCCCAATAAGACGACCCATGAAAAACAGCCCAACCAGCTACAACGCACACCAACGCAACACGCAAAACGGGCCAAAGTGCGTCCCGTGTCACATTTTCACAAAACTAGACTCTACAAAACCGTAAAATAATATAACCTAATATTATTTTATTTCGAGCCAAAACCGAAAAACACGACAAAAACCGAAACACGAAAACCGAAATTCGGACCAAAACAAAAGACTTAGCCCATAAGTTAAATACCTCACAAAACATAATCATCACCCAATAATACGTCACTTAGCCAAATGCGGCTTAAACAGCCCACCAAAACAAAAATAAAATCGCCTGTTAACAGGCGATTAAAAACTTAATAGCCAGTGAACATGCGATTATCTTTTTGTTTCATACCAGCCGCCTTTTGTTTTTCTTACAAAATCCAGCCTAAACAAAATATAAAACGCCTGTACACAGGCGATTTATATTTTGTTTACCTTCAAATCAGCCAACCTCTATAAATACCAACCCCCTTCATTCATTTCAAAACATCGGTTTTTAACACATATACACTATTCACAAAATCCACTCAAAAATACCGTCTTTACATTTTCGAAAGGTAAACATTTTACCTACGGGTTGGACGTTTGAGACTTGGACAATGGGGTTACATTAACCCCAAACCCGATATTGGCACTAGCGAAGCCGTATTAAATGTCTGATTTGTAGCAATTCGGATTCATAATCCGTCTAAACCCCGCCAATATCGCATAAATAACGACTCATTATCACTAAAGCAAACCGACGTCACTTTTATAATTATGCAAGTCCTCATTCATGCATTAAATAACGACTAGAATCACGGATCCAACACTAAATTGTACCGTTTCATAGAGTCTTTTAGCATGTCAAAACTGAGGGTTTTTCTTTACAAATTCTAAATACGAGGTCGGAAAATAACGTCTATAGTAATAATTTAGTCAATAAATTATTATTTAACGTACATTTCCTATAGCAATATGTCATTATTTTGACATTTTACATTATTTATGCATTTTAATCGAGTCATATTTATTCGCACTTGTACGTAGCGTCATTTTAGCCCAAATATCGAAATTAAGCAAATGTTTTCAAATTAGTAGAGACTACTCTTATGTAGGCTTTTTGATTACGGTTTTCAAAACTCATTTTGTCAAAACTTTCGAAAAGTAACCTCACTCCGAACCCCTTCTCTGGTTTCAAACCTTAGATAGATAGGTATCGACGCACCTTGAAATCTGAGACACTCGTGTCTTGTATTTCAAGACGCGTTGAATAGGTCCCAAACTCCTTTAATATTTGGTGGCGACTCCGAAAATACATTTTCAAAAAGGATTTTCTACTTTTCTTTTTTGGTCACAAATTCATGCAATGATCTCCCCCATTTTTAGCAAACTTCGCACATATTTCCTGCGAGGCATTTCGCCAGCGCCCCCAACCAGGCGAGGGCGGGCGCGCTACAGTATGCGTCGATAGGTTTTCCTCCACTTCCTGCACCTTCACCGTGGCGACTACTGGGACGAGCGTGATTTTTATTATTTTTGAAAAACTAGTTTTTCTTTTATTTTAAAATCATAAAGAAGTGAAGCTTGAAAACTTTGAAAACATTTACGCTTTCGATATTTGGGCAAAAGTACGTTGAGTCGAATCCTCCTGATTCATAACCACACCCTTCGAGGGACGGCCCCTAGTAATGCTCGCTTCATAAGCGGTATAACTCTGGACACGTTTGTCTCTCACCCCTCCACGATTACAAGTACGGCATCCGTACAAACGATCGTAACCAGTCAAACTCGAACGCTCTAGGGCCCGTCTTGAATTCACACCTAGGACGTGTGTAGTCTTGCGGGTGCCCCTACCTAAACGTTACGGGAATGGCCGGAGGGAACCTTACCCTATAAACCAAAAACCTGTGTTTATATGTACAAGTGCGAAGCTATAGTACCCTCACTATAGTCGTCTTTCAAAACCGTTGCATACGAAAACTTTTCCTAGGCATTATACTTTTAAAATACGTCCATTTTTGAAATTACTTTTTCAAACTTTTTTTCAAAAAAGGTCATACTTTTTAAAACACGCCGTTAGGCTCTTTGACCTATAGTCATTTGAGTTTGATAAATAAAATGCCACTGCATTTAAAACCGACCCAGGATAATCACTATATCCCAGGTCTTTTTCAAAACGTAAATGAATTATGCGACTGACGTATCGTCATAATACATTTATTGCTAAAAGTTTTTTCCTTTCACAAAGCAAAAACCCGAATATGTCAATTCATTTCGGAGATTTTAAACGAAATTAACTTTTAGAACTTTAGGATTAGCTCTAAGTCGAGTGACTCTTTAGTCATCCCGATTTAATCTTTTTCTCTCAAAAAACAAAAACGCGGGATCGTTCAGATGCGAATTCGTTGATTTACTCTTTGAATCAAGTGACTTATCGTCATTTTTGATTTAAATCCCTGAGTCACACGTAAAAGGTGAGCAATTGATCGCCTTTTTACCCAATTTTAACATCCTCAGATCGGTTAGCCTATCGCTACTTTGGTCTGATTCCTTTTTATCATAATCCAATGATAAACCCCTAGCAACATACCGCTAAACTGGGTTAATCGGACTATGATCATACAATTTTTTCTTATCTCGAGAATAGAGACGTGTCAACACGCCTCTATCTCAAAAGCTTCCCGTGTCTTTTTCAAAAGCCAAAATACACGAGTCGAGTCTTGCACCCACTTTTTACGCTTTTGTGTCTTTCTTTGGTCGTGAATGCGATTTTTCGTTGAGTCTTTTCCTTCTCTTTTAGAATCACTAAAAGTTTGAAAACTTTGTCAGGTCCGCTCATTGAAAAACCCTGGATACACGACGAACTAAGAACCGTCACTTAAACCCACCTCCACCTCCAAAGAAGCGCGCCCACAACAGATCAAAACCAAAACCTGTCATGGTCTTTCAACACGATGAAGGTTTCGCCGGACCGCCACCACCTCCCCCAGAGGTAACTGCCGAGCAAGTCCGACAACTCAATGACAGAATAGCCAGCCTCACCACAACAATTGAACAGATGGCTATCATGCAAAAATTTGAGGCAGAGAAAAACGCCGTACGCCTCGCCGAAGAATCCGAGCGAAACGCTAAAAGAATTCGAACCATGGAAGAACGCCTCACGAACGCAAGGGGCTACTCCATCCACCAAGAGAATGAGCACATCCCAAAGAACGTCAGATCCATCCTACCCGATGAGCTAGCGCTCAGCGAACTTCCCATTTTCAAAGGTCACGAAAGCCCGCTCGTACACGTCAAAGCTTTCAAAGCCAAGATGGCCATTATGGGGGTCGACCCCCCCGCCTGGGCCACTTTATTCCCACACTCACTGGACCCGCAACCCAGAGCATGGTTCTATTCTTTAGAGCCACACAAGACTGGTAGTTTCGAAGACATAACAGTGGCATTCGATCTGCAGTACCGGGACAACAACGACATCCAAGTCTCGCTACGTACTTTGGAGGTCCTGACTCAGAAGGACAATGAAGGGTTTACCGAATACCTGACACGTTGGAAGAAACTCTGTGCCCAAATACCTAACCGCCCAAGGGACGGATTTAATCACCAAGTTCATCAACAACCTCACCCCTGCATACCAACAACATCTACGGTACAAGAACTTCGACAGCTTCTCAACACTCAGCGTCGTCGGTGAACTCATTGAAGACGACCTCCGCAAAGAAAATAGGAATAAAAGCACGAGTCATGGATATCAAGGAAGCTCGTCTCAAGCCACTGCCAAAGTCGAGCCCATACACGCTATCAACGCACTGGGCGCGCTAAAGGCACCGCCGATTCTTACAAAGACCCCCAAGGTCTGGCCAAGGCTCCACCAAAAGGTTAGGATACCTTTAGATGACAAGATCATCACCACAAAGGCCTCAGACTTCCAAGCCGCCCTCCAACAGCTAAAACTCGAAGAAAACGCTGCCCAATCTAATAACGACCTAGGCAGTTTCAAATCAAGTATCTACACCTAGAGTATAGGGTCTGGCGTCCTTATGACGCCAAAATTTTCTTAACGGCAGGGTCATTAGGTTACATTACTAAAGTAGTAAACCTAATTGAAAAACTAGAGTCATTAAGGTTATCCGAAGCTCCCTCGTCTGAGCTATCTTCAAATGTAACTGCTTTTGATAACATTAATAACATGAAAGTTTTTGTTACTCTTTGCCTCATTTAAAATCTACATATTCTAATGAATGCGATAATTTTAAACAAAATAACATTGCATTATATAGATACATTGCAAGCATTGTCTCAGAACCCGAACAGGACCCCATTATTGAAGACACAACAACCATCAACATGGGCACACCTGAAGAACCTCGAGGACTACAGCTGGGGGCTTCTCTTAGCACAGAAGAAAGGACCACATATACCAAGCTCCTCATAGAATTCAAGGACGTCTTCGCATGGTCGTACAAAGACATGCCCAGCATCGACCGCGAGATAGCCGAACACCGCATCCCCATCAAGCAAGGCTCCAGACCTGTCAAAAAGAAACTCCGACGCATCAAGCCAGAATGGTCTCTCATGGTCAAAAGAGAGATCGAAAAGCAACTACAAGCTGGATTCATCCAAGTCATCGAAATACTCAGACTGGGTCTCCAACATGGTTTCAGTTATGAAGAAAAACGGCAAAATACGGGTATGTGCCGACTTTCGAGACCCGACCAAAATCAAGGCAATAATGGGCATGAAGCCGCCAAGCAACATCGACGAAATAAGGAGCCTTTTGGGACAAATCCAATATATCTCCCGATTTATCAGTAAACTCACCATGATTTGCGAACCAATCTTCAAAAAGCTGAAGAAAGAAGAGCATACGAAATGGGACGACGATTACAACGAGCCTTCAACAAACGAGTTAAGCCACGAACCATTAAAGTGGGGGATCTCGTGCTAAAGTCAGTTCGAGCACCACTCCCAGTCGGCCCACGAGGAAAGTTCAAGCCTAACTGGGCTGGGCCCTACCTCGTCAAGGAGATCTACATGGGCGGAGCAGTCAAACTAACCGACCTCGACGGCCAAGAGTTCAACCTCGCCACAAACCTCGATCAACTCAAAAAATACTACCCTTAAAAACCCCTTGCAATGTATCTATAAAATACAATTTTAAAAAAAAAACTCATGGACCGGCATGTCCTTAAACATGCACCATGGACCGACATATCCTTAAACATGCACCTTCCACAAAAAACAATTCATGGGCCGGCATGCCCCTAAAAATGCACATTCACCACAAAAAAGCAAACACAATTCATGGGCCGGCATGCCCCTAAACGTGCATTTCCCGAACTACGCCGGTTTGATTCCATTTTTCATGGATACGTAGGCAGCTTTGCAAAAAGCGCAACCGATACTCAACACAAAAATGACGCGTCTAAAGCTTAAAAAAGCCAAGGACATAGTCAACACAAAAACCGTCTCATAACCTAAAAGGTTAAAAGGGGCGATATTCAACACAAAAATGACGCGTCTAAAGCTTAAAAAAGCCAAGGACATAGTCAACACAAAAACCGTCTCATAACCTAAAAGGTTAAAAGGGGCGATATTCAACACAAAAATGGCGCGTCCAAAGCTTAAAAAAGCCAAGGACATAGTCATCACAAAATCGTTCCATAACCCAAAGGGTAAAAGGAACAACATTCAACAATACACGACAAACCCAAAGCTTAAAAAGGTCGAGGGAATAGTCAATACAAAAATTCCTAAAAACAAAAACCTTCCTTACATTCTAAACTTTGAAAAAGGATTAGAGCCAAGGAATTTCACACAAAATAATAAGCAAAATGAGGCAAAGTCGTAAATAAAAACCTGATTTTTATTAATCTTAAAAAGAACGGTTACATTTTGGATTTTTCAAAAGTAGGAGCGTAACTACAACCTTAGAGATACACTAACAACACTACAATATATTATAATACTTATACAAATCCCGGCATGTACATCGGGTTTAGGATAGACGTAATACGAACATAATAAACTACAACATAATATGAACATAATACTAACAACAAATAAAACAAACACCAGATTCCCTTAGCCACCAATAGCTCCAAACTCCTCGACCAATGGACAGACCCCTCCGCCAGGAAAGCGGAACACATGAAAACTTAAGTCCCAATAGTAGAGACAAGCATCTAAGAACTCGGACTCTATTTGAACCTGCCTCAGGCCCAGGAGTACCCCGATACCGCAATCTTTCATGTCCTTCTCCTCCAACCCCGACAAGGATAAACACCAGCGACGCAAGTTTCCTTCAAAATTCTCCATATTTCGACAAACGTTCCGTAAATATTTTGAATATTCTTGGAATATCGAGAATGGGAAGATGAAAGGATGAGTGATTTGAACTAACCTACCCCTCCTTTTATAGCCAAGATTGACAAAACGAAATACAACACAAAACATGATTTTCGCATTCACAATTTTCGTCTCAAAACGTCGTTTTAGCTCCCATTTTTACAATGTCAAAAGCGTCTTTTTACGAGTCTAAAATATTTTCTAACCAGCATTTTTCAAAACTCCGCATTTGCATTTTTAGTTTGGTCATTAGCGAGTCAGTCTCAATCGAGACATATATATGTGTTTTTACGACTAACGACATTTTGCAGGTACACTTGGCAGGCAAATACGCAAGGATTTCAGACCCGGCTATAACCCGAACATGCATTTTTGTACAAAACAAAATATTCAAAGCCTAGGACGACACACACAAAGCCAACAAATACTAAATACAAATCCAAACCCAATATACATGTACCACATACGAAGTCCCGAAATACAAAAAGCACGTAGCCTCCTCACGAGACGTTCATAAAAACCTAACTTTTTATGAGAAAAACCAAAAACGCGTAGCCTCCTCAAGAGACGTTCATAAAAACCTAGCACTTTTTATGAGAACCACAAAAAGCACGTAGCCTCCTCACGAGACGTTCATAAAAACCTACCTTTTTATGAGAAAAACCAAAAACGCGTAGCCTCCTCAAGAGACGTTCATAAAAACCTAGCCCTTTTTATGAGAACCACAAAAAGCACGTAGCCTCCTCACGAGACGTTCATAAAAACCTAGCCCTTTTTATGAGAAATACAAAAACACGTAGCCTCCTCAAGAGACGTTCATAAAAACCTAGCCCTTTTTATGAGAACCACAAAAAGCACGTAGCCTCCTCACGAGACGTTCATAAAAACCTACCTTTTTATGAGAAAAACCAAAAACGCGTAGCCTCCTCAAGAGACGTTCATAAAAACCTAGCCCTTTTTATGAGAACCACAAAAAGCACATAGCCTCCTCACGAGACGTTCATAAAAACCTAACTTTTTATGAGAAAAACGAAAACACGTAGCCTCCTCACGAGACGTTCATAAAAACCTAGCCCTTTTTATGAGAAATACAAAAACACGTAGCCTCCTCACGAGACGTTCATAAAAACCTAGCCCTTTTTATGAGAAACACAAAAACACGTAGCCTCCTCACGAGACGTTCATAAAAACCTAGTCCTTTTTATGAGAAACACAAAAACACGTAGCCTCCTCACGAGACGTTCATAAAAACCTAGCCCTTTTTATGAGAAAAACGAAAACACGTAGCCTCCTCACGAGACGTTCATAAAAACCTAGCCCTTTTTATGAGAAATACAAAAACACGTAGCCTCCTCACGAGACGTTCATAAAAACCTAGCCCTTTTTATGAGAAACACAAAAACACGTAGCCTCCTCACGAGACGTTCATAAAAACCTAGTCCTTTTTATGAGAAACACAAAAACACGTAGCCTCCTCACGAGACGTTCATAAAAACCTAGCCCTTTTTATGAGAAAAACGAAAACACGTAGCCTCCTCACGAGACGTTCATAAAAACCTAGCCCTTTTTATGAGAAACACAAAAACACGTAGCCTCCTCACGAGACGTTCATAAAAACCTAGCCCTTTTTATGAGAAACACAAAAACACGTAGCCTCCTCACGAGACGTTCATAAAAACCTAGTCCTTTTTATGAGAAACACAAAAACACGTAGCCTCCTCACGAGACGTTCATAAAAACCTAGCCCTTTTTATGAGAAACACAAAAACGCGTAGCCTCCTCACGAGACATTAAAATACAGAAACGCGTAGCCTCCTCACGAGACGTTAAAGTACAAAAACACGTAGCCTCCTCACGAGACGTTCATAAAAACCTAGCCCTTTTTATGAGAAACACAAAAACGCGTAGCCTCCTCACGAGACGTTAAAGTACAAAAACACGTAACCTCCTTATGAGACGTTCACAAAAAACCTAATCCTTCACAAAAACGCCAACCATTCTTATAAACGAAGCCCAAAAACGCGTAACCTCTGCTACGAGACGTCCAGCGAAGAATGCAAGCTAGAAGCGCAAGCAAAGCGCAAGCCAGAAGCGCGAGGAGTGCAAGCCAGAAGCGCAAGCGAAGCATAGCCAGGAGCACAAGCCAGAAGCGCAAGGAAAGCACACGCAAGGCGCCAGCTGGTGTTGGGGTTAGTGTCCTCTACAGTGAGTGCAATAACATAAATAAATCTCTAAAGGTACACAGGGTACATTTTGTATTTAATCAGTTGATTAACGTTTATCAATAACGGTTGGCTTGCTAGATAAGTTTGACGTTATTGTCATACAGATGGCGGTGATCAACTGGTCCCTAAGAGTCCCACCTAAAGGATGTGTTTGAGAGATGTGATTATTTGAGAAAATGATCATATCGATGCCTTAATTTTGACTAAACGGTTAGTCAGTGTTGTTGACTAAAAGGTTAGTCAAATATGATAATGGATATTATTTAATAAAGATTAAATGATATTAGATGAGAGGAATTAGCTGTAATTCGGAAATTGAATATAAAAGGTTATATTATTACGTATAATGTTGGCTAATTAATTTTAAACAGTTATATTAATTTAGCAAATTATAAATATAAGGATATTTATGATTAATTATAATATAAGGATATTATAATTACATTATACATTAAAGGCCAAAAAAAACTAATTAATGGGTTAAACTTTTAATTAGATTTGGGCTTAAAAATTTAGAAGTGGAAGAGCCCACTCCTCCTAGTTTGGACGTGTGATATAGGGTTGTGGGGAGATTGTTTTCTTCTTCCCTACTTAACCTAATCAACTCCTAATCTCATCTAACCTAATTTCATAATTACAATAGCACACAACACAAATACTTGGAGAAAAAGAAATTGTTCTTCTCTCTAATTTTTCTAGCAAATCAAAGGGCATATCTTAGATTCATCTTGGGTGTTTCAATTAGGAGATACCATCTATTTGGTATTGTTCTTAGGCCAAATTACAAGGTTTTAAAGGTTATTTCTTAATCTTATTGTTTTATTATGCAATTTCAATTTATGACTTTAAATCTTATAAAAGTTTTCATCATAATCCTGTGTTTTTTAGTGGGATCATATAGTTGCATCCTTGATTATAGACATACGGATGTCATGCGTTTTGAGCTATCACCTCAATTTAATCATTCACGATAATGCTAGATATTAGTTCACTTAAAATGAATTAAAATGAGTTGATGGGATCTTCCTCTAAAATTGAGATTAGTCTTTATAAAGTCGAACCACTATGAATCCCTTCTTCGTCGGTAGGCATAATATGACCCCTTCTACGTTGGGTAAGTAGTGGTTGTCGACTTAGTTTACCTCAACACTATAGTTCGAGTAATATCTCGTAGTTATGGTGGACTAAAAGATAGGATTTACTGAAATCTATCGACCAAGAATTCTATGAGAATTAGCCAAGAGGTTGGCTTATCAATTTAAAGAAATTGAGTCTTGGAATCATTTATATAATTCTCGAGGGAGGTCAATTATATGAGTGCATAAGTCATTGCTTTAATATGTTATCGTTTTGGCTTAAACTTTAAAACCATGATTTCTTATCTTCTCTCTTCTTCTTCTTTCTTTTCACAGTTTCGAATACGTTATATACAGATATAACTGCTAATACAAAATGGCTGGTCGTGTTGAAGGCCCAATGCCAAGTGTCACACTTGAACGTGAATCATGGCTGAGAATTTTTATGGACAGCATGAATCAGTCTACTCGACTGAAGAATGATGGGTCCAATTTCGCTGATTGGGAGGCCGCATTACGGAATGCCGCCATAGCTGACGGCAAGCTCAAGTACTTGACTGAGCCACTGCCGGCCGAACCAGCTCCCGATGCAGGAGCAAATGAAGTCGTAGCTTATAGTGATTTCATGATGGAGGCGGGTGCGTTACGGAACGTGCTCATCTATGCAATGGAATCCAATTTGCAAAGACGATTCATTACCCAGGGTGCAAACAAGATTTTCACCACCCTTACTAAGGAATTCTCGAAAGCTCCGAGAATTAAGAGTTACGAGTATACTACTCGTTTCTTTGAGGCTAAGCTCCAGAAGGGCCAACCGGTTGGTCCACACCTTCTCGACATGTTCGAGAATGTTGAAAAACTGGAGGAGCTGGGTTGCAAGATCGATGAGAAGATCATCATTGATCGAGTGCTCCACTCTCTTCATGATGGGTATGCCCTCTTCAGGGCAAACTACTACATGAATGACATGCAGAAAGTTCCAGATGAGCTTCACTCACCTCGCATGCACGAGAGTGATCTGAAGTTGAGTGGGAGCATGAAGCAAGATGTTCTCATGATTGGGAACAAGAAGAGTAAGGGTAAGGCTCCGGCTAACCTAGCTGTAGGTAAGCCAAAATTCAAGAAGCCAGTGGTTGCTAAGAGTGGGCCTGGTGAGTCTAGCAGTAGACCACAAGGCAAGGCAAAAGCTAAGCAGACCATGGAGTGCCACCATTGCCACATGCCTGGGCATTGGAGGCGTAACTGTCCTGTGTATGCTGAGGACATAAAATCAGGCCGCGTTGCTCCTGTTGGTACGTCTTCTTTTATTCATATGATTGAGATTAACCATGCAAGTTTCGGAACTTGGGTACTAGATACTGGTTGTGGTTCTCATCTGTGTAATCATTTGCAGGGTCTAAGAAACATCAAATCTCTAGCAAGAGGTGATGTGGACCTGTGAGTGGGGAATGGAGCAAGAGTTGCTGCCGTTTCAGTGGGAACATATGTAATCCAAACTCCCGAGCGGATTTGAGTTATTTACGAATAATCACATTATGTATCTAGTTTATCTAAAAACATTATTTCTGTATCCGTACTTGATAAAGACGGATTTTCGTTTTTAAAGAATAATAGCTGTATTTTCTCTTTAAACGATATGATTTATGGTAAAGCAGTTTCAATGAACGGAATATATGTTTTAGATCAAACCACAGACATAATGCATGTGAATAACAAGAAAGCAAAGGTTGGTGACAAAGATCAAACCTATCTATGGCAAATTGTCTCGAATTTCCTTCAAAGGTGTTGGAATGCGCGCTGCTGACCTATTAGGACTCATACATACTGATGTGTGTGGACCTATGTCGATCAATGCTAGAGATGGCTATAGGTATTTTATCACTTTCACGGACGATTTGAGTAGATATGGACATGTCTACTTAATGAAGCATAAAAGTGAGTCCTTCGACAAGTTCAAGGAATTTCAGAATAAGGTTGAGAACCAACTGGATAGAAAGATAAAAGTACTACGTTCAGATCGTGGTGGCGAATATCTTCCAACGGAGTTTGATCGACACCTGAAAGACCGCGGGATAGTATTACAGTTAACTCCACCTGGAACACCACAACTGAATGGTGTGTCCGAACGCAGGAATCGAACATCACTTGATATGGTTCGATCCATGATGAGTCACACGGTTGTACCTGACTCATTATGGGGCTATGCTCTTTTGTCAGCCGCTCTTATACTTAACCGAAGTCCGACTAAAGCTGTTGACAAGACTCCATACGAGTTATGGAAGGGAACGGTCCCTAACTTGTCCTTTATTCGGGTTTGGGGTGCGAGGCTTATGTCAAGTGGAGACACGAGGATAAGCTCGGCCCGCGATCGGTCAAGACATACTTTATTGGTTATCCAAAAGGAATGTTTGGTCATTACTTCTATTCGCCAACCGAACAACGAGTTTTGTTGCGGCAAGTGCGAAGTTCTTAGAGAAAGAGTTTCTCGAAGACAAGAGAGGTAATAGAACCTTCGATCTGTTGGAGATTCCTGAACCAACAACCGAGCAACCAATGGAGGAAGCTGTTCCTTCTTCGTCTGCTGTGGTTAATGTCCCTTTGGAACCCAGAAGGTCGGGTAGACTCTCCATTCCTCCAGATAGATACATCGGTATGGTTGAGGAGAATGGGAGAGACGACGTTTTACTCCTTGAGAGTAACGAACCCGTAACCTATAAAGGTGCCATGACATGTTCCGACTCAAAGTTTTGGCAAGAAGCCATGCAATCCGAGATGGACTCTATGTACGAGAACAATGTATGGGATCTGGTTGACTTACCTGATAAGGCTAGGCCTCTTCAGTGCAAATGGCTTTACAGGATAAAGCAATCTGTAGAAGGACAACCAGATATATACAAGGCACGACTAGTGGCAAAGGGTTTCACTCAAGTGTAAGGGTTGCACTATGATGAGATCTTTGCACCCGTAGTCATGCTTCGTTCCATTCGGATACTCTTAGCGATTGCCGTTTTTCATGACTATGAAATTTGGCAGATGGACGTGAAAACCGCCTTCTTTAACGGTTATTTGGAGGAGGAGTTGTACATGGTACAACCCGAAAGTTACACTGATCCTGAAAATCCTAAGAAGGTTTGCAAGCTTAAGCGTTCCATTTATGGACTTAAGCAAGCTTCACGGAGTTGGAATCATCGCTTCGACCAAGTGATAAAGGAGAATGGATTCACTCGATCGGTCGAGGAACCATGCCTATATATCAAGTCGAGTGGGAGCAAGATTGTCTTCCTAAAACTGTACGTCGATGACATACTCTTGATTGGGAATGACATACCTCTCTTAACTTCGGTAAAAGTATGGTTACAGAACCATTTAGGATGAAAGATCCGGGTGAGGCACAACGTATTTTGGGGCTCCGTTTCTATAGAGATAGATCACGACGGATGTTATCCCTCAGTCAGGAGTCTTATATAGATAAGATTCTTGAGAGGGTCGGCATGACCAACTCCAAGAAGGGGAATCTTCCAATGATCTCTGGGTGCACTTGAGCAAAGCTCAAGCACCAAAGACATCTGAAGAGGTCGAGCGCATGCGTCGGATTCCATATGCGTCCGCTTATAGGATCGATCATGTATGCCATGATATGCACACGTCCGGACGTGGCATATGCATTAGTATGACAAGCCGATACCAAGGCAATCCAGGTGAAGCACACTGGATGGCCGTTAAGAACATTCTTAAGTACCTACGGAGGACTAAAGATTGGGTATTGACTTATGGTGGAGACACTGAGCTATGCAAGAACCTGCTACGCAGACGCTAGTTTCCAAGCGGATCGAGATGACTCGAAATCTCAATCTGGATTCGTTTTACTCTTAATGGCGCGATCGGTTTGGAAAAGCTCCAAACAAACAGATTATAGCAGATTCAACGATCGAGTCCGAGTACTATGTCGCTCGTAGGTCGCGAAGGAAGCTATGTGGATGCGTCAGTTCTTACAAGGACTAACTGTAGTTCCGAGTTCGAATGACCCGATTACCATCTATTGTGACAATAGTGGTGCCATCTTCCAAGCCGGCGAGCCCAAGTCCAAAGAACAAGTCTCGTGACGCGTGCAAAGGAAGGCTCACATGATCCGAGATTACGTGGAGCAGAAGGAGATAGTGATTGACAAGATTGCTACGGATGATAACATAGCAGATCCTCTCACTAAGCCGTTGAGACAAGATAAGCATGAAGGGCACGTTAAATCCATGGGGATTAAGCGTGTTCCTGAGTTGTATTAGTTGTTTGTATGGATTTGACACTTGTAATTCCTAAAACTTCTAATAAAATCATCGTTTTGTTATATATATTGTTTTTCATGAGGGTTGTACAGACAACGTTGAACACCTCAAAGTGAACTGAATTGCTTTATATTTTGTTTTGGTCCGTGATCGCCTGCACGAGCTGATAACTCTGGCAATCATTTTGTGACGTCGGTTGATGGTAGGTTCAACGAGCCATAAGTCAAACTGTTGACTGATCGATCACAGATGCGGATTTACTGAAATCGCGTAGGACACTTTTGTGACGACTACATGGAGTCCTAAATGTTTCAGAACATTAGGTGCCGGGTCGTGGATAGGACATCCATAGTGTTCCTAGAGTCGATTCTTTTGACTATCGACTGTCTCTTGAGATTAAGGCAGATTTTGGGTGACCTTGGTTTCTTTCTCACGGTCGATCGTAATAAAGCGCCAAGCAGATTTTCACTGGTCATTTCACGTCGCGCTTACATCTGGCAGGATTCGAGTCATGGAAATATCCAAACTTCTATCGAGTTATAATATTTATTCTCAGGGCCACTCGAGGAGCTGTAACTGAAAATGCATGGCCATGCTCGAATATAGATTCGTTTATCAGTTAAGTTACTCTCTAGTCGGGGAAACCACTCTTGATAATCGATCGCCATGAACTACGACCTTTGAAAGTACAGACTTTGCAAATTGGTTTACATTGAGTGGGAGAAATTTATTATGGATATGAGAATCGGTTATCGCACCTACACTTGTACGGACAAGTGGGAGATTGTTGGGGTTAGTGTCCTCTACAGTGAGTGCAATAACATAAATAAATCTCTAAAGGTACACAGGGTACATTTTGTATTTAATCAGTTGATTAACGTTTATCAATAACGGTTGGCTTGCTAGATAAGTTTGACGTTATTGTCATACAGATGGCGGTGATCAACTGGTCCCTAAGAGTCACACCTAAAGGATGTGTTTGAGAGATGTGATTATTTTAGAAAATGATCATATCGATGCCTTAATTATGACTAAACGGTTAGTCAGTGTTGTTGACTAAAAGGTTAGTCAAATATGATAATGGATATTATTTAATAAAGATTAAATGATATTAGATGAGAGGAATTAGCTGTAATTCGGAAATTGAATATAAAAGGTTATATTATTACGTATAATGTTGGCTAATTAATTTTAAACAGTTATATTAATTTAGCAAATTATAAATATAAGGATATTTATGATTAATTATAATATAAGGATATTATAATTACATTATACATTAAAGGCCAAATAAAACTAATTAATGGGTTAAACTTTTAATTAGATTTGGGCTTAAAAATTTAGAAGTGGAAGAGCCCACTCCTCCTAGTTTGGACGTGTGATATAGGGTTGTGGGGAGATTGTTTTCTTCTTCCCTACTTAACCTAATCAACTCCTAATCTCATCTAACCTAATTTCATAATTACAATAGCACACAACACAAATACTTGGAGAAAAAGAAATTGTTCTTCTCTCTAATTTTTCTAGCAAATCAAAGGGCATATCTTAGATTCATCTTGGGTGTTTCAATTAGGAGATACCATCTATTTGGTATTGTTCTTAGGCCAAATTACAAGGTTTTAAAGGTTATTTCTTAATCTTATTGTTTTATTATGCAATTTCAATTTATGACTTTAAATCTTATAAAAGTTTTCATCATAATCCTGTGTTTTTAATGGTCTATATACGGATATAAACCCACAGCTAGGAGTACTAAAACCACTTGCAGGCTGACATGCCCTTAAACATGTAGGACCGTCATGTCCTTAAAAACATGTCGTCCCTCCCCGCATTTCCCGACGCTAAGTCCTCGTCTCTCCCATAAGACACATGCTTAGCGCTTGAGGTAGTATCGAGACTGTAATGGTCCGGATACTATCTTTAAGTTTGACTAACGCTTTGTCCAAGCTCAGTCAAACTGGGGGCTCTGTAGATACCTGTATCCGTACCCCCCAAAAACAAACCCGATGATGAAAAGGACTTTCATGCATGCTATTAAAAGAGTCGAAACGGTACAAAAGTGTCTAAAACGTATTTAGTCATTTTCAGCGTATTAATTTGGATTTGCATAGTCATAAAAATGAATGTCAATTTTAGTCATTATGAGCATAACACGAGCACAATATAGGAACGTCCCAATAAGACGACCCATGAAAAACAGCCCAACCAGCTACAAAAAGGCCCAAACTCACAAAAACGACCCAAAACGCACACCAACGCAACACGCAAAACGGGCCAAAGTGCGTCCCGTGTCACATTTTCACAAAACTAGACTCTACAAAACCGTAAAATAATATAACCTAATATTATTTTATTTCGAGCCAAAACCGAAAAACACGACAAAAACCGAAACACGAAAACCGAAATTCGGACCAAAACAAAAGACTTAGCCCATAAGTTAAATACCTCACAAAACATAATCATCACCCAATAATACGTCACTTAGCCAAAGGCGGCTTAAACAGCCCACCAAAACAAAAATAAAATCGCCTGTTAACAGGCGATTAAAAACTTAATAGCCAGTGAACAGGCGATTATCTTTTTGTTTCATACCAGCCGCCTTTTGTTTTTCTTACAAAATCCAGCCCAAACAAAATATAAAACGCCTGTGCACAGGCGATTTATATTTTGTTTACCTTCAAATCAGCCAACCTCTATAAATACCAACCCCTTTCATTCATTTCAAAACATCGATTTTTAACACATATACACTATTCACAAAATCCACTCAAAAATACCGTCTTTACATTTTCGAAAGGTAAACATTTTACCTACGGGTTGGACGTTTGAGACTCGGACAATGGGGTTACATTAACCCCAAACCCGATATTGGCACTAGCGAAGCCGTATTAAATACTGGTTGTAGCAATTCGGATTCATAATCCGTCTAAACCCCGCCAATATCGCATAAATAACGACTCATTATCACTAAAGCAAACCGACGTCACTTTTATAATTATGCAAGTCCTCATTCATGCATTAAATAACGACTAGAATCACGGATCCAACACTAAATTGTACCGTTTCATAGAGTCTTTTAGCATGTCAAAACTGAGGGTTTTTCTTTACAAATTCTAAATACGAGGTCGGAAAATAACGTCTATAGTAATAATTTAGTCAATAAATTATTATTGAACGTACATTTCCTATAGCAATATGTCATTATTTTGACATTTTACATTATTTATGCATTTTAATCGAGTCATATTTATTTGCACTTGTACGTAGCGTCATTTGAGCCCAAATATCGAAATTAAGCAAATGTTTTCAAATTAGTAGAGACTACTCTTATGTAGGGTTTTTGATTACGGTTTTCAAAACTCATTTTGTCAAAACTTTCGAAAAGTAACCTCACTCCGAACCCCTTCTCTGGTTTCAAACCTTAGATAGATAGGTATCGACGCACCTTGAAATCTGAGACACTCGTGTCTTGTATTTCAAGACGCGTTGAATAGGTCCCAAATTCCTTTAATATTTGGTGGCGACTCCGAAAATACATTTTCAAAAAGGATTTTCTACTTTTCTTTTTTGGTCACAAATTCATGCAATGATCTCCCCCATTTTTAGCAAACTTCGCACATATTTCCTGCGAGGCGCATTCCGCCCCGGCGCCCCCCCAACCACGGTGCGAGGGCGGGCGCGCGCAGGGCGTCGATAGGTTTTCCCTCCACTTCCCGGTACCTTCATATGGACATAAGGTTGAACAGTGTCGAAGGAAGCCTGAAGAGAAGCGGGTTTGGAGACCTAAACCCACGGTAGTGCCTGCTGTGGTTAGGACTTCTCCAACTCGAATAGTGAGTACTGGGGTTGGTGATGTGTGCACTCCGGTGAGGGTGTTGAGTGGAATGGGGCATTCTGATAGCATAATGAGGTCCTGTGATAAGGGTACTTTTATGGTGGTACTTATTGGTGGTGCATCAGGAAGTGGAAGTAAGGCAATTGACAAAGGGGGTGGAACTGGTTTCGATTTTTTTGGTGCCAATGGATAATGTGGGATTCTGGAATGTCAGGGGCCTGAATAAGGTCAATAAACAGAAGGATGTTAAGTGTTTTTTTCAGCAAAATAAAGTAGAAGTATTTGGTATCTTGGACACTAGGGTAGCTGCTAGTTCACTGAATAAGGTCTTACCAATATTCGTGGATACATGGTCTGTCTGTACTAATTCAAGCTTGCATAAAGGAGGGAGAATCTGGTTACTGTGGAGACCTAGTGTATATCATCTAAATGTCCTGCTACTTGATGCCCAATGCATTGTAGCTGAGGTCTATAATATTATGATTTAAAAAACGTTTCTGTTAACAATGGTGTATGCCTTTAATCATATTTCTGAAAGGAAACAGTTATGGAATGTTCTCTGTCAGTTTAGGGGATATAAGGGTCCTTGGATGGTTTGTGGAGATTTCAACAATGTTATGAGAGGGAATGAGAGAATTGGTGCTGAGGTTACTTTGCAGGAAATGCAACCTTTCCTTGAGTGTATTCATCATTGTGGTTTGAGGGAGATGCGATCAGATGGGGCCTTCTTCACATGGAACAATAAGCAGAGTGCAGAGACCAGAGTGTGGAGTAGGATTGATAGGGTACTGATTAATGCGGAGTTTCTGGATGATTTTCCTGAGGCTGTGGCTCATTTTCTACCTGAAGGGTTGTATGACCATTGCCCTTGTGTGATTCGACTTGAGCTTGTGGGTTATAAGAGGAAGAGTATGTTTAAATATTTCAACATGTGGGGTTTGGCTCCAATGTTCAAGAGGGTGGTAGTGGATGTATGGTCCAGGTATCAGGTAGGCTGTTGGATGTATAAGGTGGTGAGGAAACTTAAAATTTTGAAGAAACCGCTGAAGGAATTGAATTGTTCTTTATTTTCAAACGTGGAGACCACTGCTGATGCTGCTCTACGTAATTTGAAAGATGTTCAGCAGAGGATACAAGTTGAAGGTGTTCAGACTGGTTTAGTTGGGATGGAAGCACAACTACGGGAGGCAGCAACTTTGTTGAGGACAGCCAAGGATTCTTTCCTGCGTCAGAAGTCAAAGCAACATGGGTTGATCAGGGTGATGATAACACGACCTATTTTCATAGTACGTTGAAAGCTCGAAGAGTTACTAATAGAATCACTTTGATAAGACGGCTGGATGGATGTGTGGTGCATACTCAAGAGGGTATACAAGATGCCTTTGTTGTGTTTTATGTGAAATTAATGGGTAGTAGTTTACCTACTAGAGATGTGCATAGATTGACAGTGCAACAAGGAACACGGGTGAAGGAGGAGGATTGGCCTAGAATGTTGGCCATACCTTCTCATGCTGAGATCAAGACTGTTATGTTCAGTATTCCAGATGACAAAGCTCCAGGTCCTGATGGGTATTCAAGTAAGTTTTTCAAAGACGCTTGGGATGTGGTAGGAGAGGAGGTGTGTTTGGCTATTCGGGAGTTCTTTCAGACAGGGTGTCTACTGAAGCAACTTAATGCTACAGTACTCACATTGATTCCTAAGGTAGACAGGCCTGAATCTGTCACTCAGTTTCGACCCATTGCATGCTGTAATGTGTTATCCAAGTGCATTTCTAAATTGCTATGTTCCAGAATTGGTTTTGTTCTACCAGAGCTAATTAGTGCTAATCAAAGTGCTTTTGTTCAAGGGAGGCAAATTGTTGAGAATGTTCTTATTTGTCAAGATCTGGTTAGACTATACCCACGGAAACAGTGTTCTCCTAGGTGTTTAATCAAAATGGATCTCAAGAAGGCGTATGATTCCATTAAGTGGAGTTTTGTTGAGCAAATGATGGTGTTGTTGAACTTCCCTCCTACTTTGATTAATTGGGTTATGGTGGGTCTGACAAGTCCTTGGTATAGCCTGAGTGTAAATGGTAACGTGTTTGGTTTCTTTAAAGGTGAAAGAGGGTTGCGACAAGGGGATCCGTTATCCCCCTTGTTGTTCACAATTTGTATGGAGTATTTTAGTAGGATCATGAATGTGGTTTCAGGTATTGATGGGTTCCATCATCATCCCTTGTGTAAGGCCTTAAGGTTAAATCACTTATGTTTTGCAGATGACTTATTGTTGTTTTGCAAAGGAGAAGAGCATTCTGTAAGATTACTAATAGGGGGTTTTAAGACGTTTTCAGCTGCTTCTGGGTTGGAAATGAATACGGAAAAGACTGAATTCTATTGCAATGGGATTTCTGCTGCTGTTTTGGGGAGAATTCTGAGGAGTACAGGTTTTAAATTGGGGGAACTTCCTTTTAAATACCTTGGAGTTCCCATTAGCTCTAAAAGGTTATCTTCAAAGGATTGTTTTGTGATCTGTGAACGGATTTGTAGTAGGATACGGAGCTGGGGGGCTCGTAAGCTTTCCTCTGTGAGCGGTAGTCTTTGGTCCGTCTTTGTGCTAAATACGTTACACTCTTACTGGTCTTCCATCTTTTTGCTTCCAAGTGGTATTATGAACAGAATTATCTCCTTGTGTAGAAACTATCTTTGGGATGGGCATGAGGAGTATCATAGGGTGCCATTAGTTTCATGGGATAAGGTGTGTCAAGATAAGAAGGACGGTGGCTTGGGTCTGCTACATTGTAAGATTTGGAATCGTGCAGCACTAGGTAAGTATGTGTGGTGGATTGAAGCAAAAAAAGATCACTTATGGGTGAAATGGGTGAATCAGATTTATCTCAAGGGTCAGTCGTGGCTGGAGTATGAGCCTCCTGTGTATACTAGTTGGGCCGTTTCGCTTTTGGCCCGTTTCACAAGGCCCTGAGATCTCACAAAATATTTAGCAAAGCCTTCTAGAAGCTCTCCACTGAGCACCTTAGACGCCAAGCAAACGAAATTATACTGTATCTTACTAAAACGAAACTTGGATACGTAATCTAGGCAAAGCTTAGGTCCTTTAGCTAAAGCTGTCAAAATCTAACCCGACCCGATTAACCGCCCGAAACCGACCTATAAATGACCCGAAGTAAACTTGCCTTTTTTACCCGAACGTAAAATCTACCCAAACCCAAAATGAGCCGAAAACAATGGGTCAAAACCCGACCTGTAGCGGGTTAACCCGTTGAGTCAAAAAACTTACGTTCCTATATATAAAATATCTTTATCAATTTCAATTTACATGTAAAATTTATACTACAAATTAATTTTAAACATTTCGCACCTAATAAATTTTTCATAATTGAAAATTTTCACTTAAATTATAATCTTTATTGTTCAATAATTATAGAATCAATCATATTAATAGTGTTTGTTAGTTACATTTGACATTATGAATTTGAGCACTACTACAAATATGAGCAACCACAACGACAAAAATGTGGGAATATATCCATATACATACCCTTTAATCATCCAGGATTATAATGAAACTCATTCTATATGATTAATGGTCATAAAAGAAATTGCATAATTAAACAAAAGATTAGAAAAACAACCTTTAATCCTTGCTTTAATGGCGTAAGATTGAATATCAAGAAGCTTGATATCTCCTAATAGTTGCACCCAAGATTGCTCAAGATATGCCTTGATTTTGCTAGAAAACCTTTTAGAGAGAAAACTTATTTTCTTAAATTTGTGTATGTGAATTATGATGAATGAATTAGGAAATTAGGTTGAGCCAAAACTGCCCTTATATCCTCAATTTTTTCGGCCCCCTTGATTATCTTTTGGGGAGTAATTTTTCTTTGCAAAAATTACTTTCCAAAATCTAATTACTTGTTGACCAAGGAGTTAAAGTACAATAAGACTCTTTCCTCTTGGTTTCCTTTAGCTTTATAATATAATATAATATAATATTACTAGTGTTATAAATATGATCCATTATAATATATCATTAAATATAAATATCCATATATTTATAATTTGCTAATTAATTATAACAGTTTATGTTTAATTAGCTTATATTATATTCAATAATTAAATATAACATTTTATATTCAATTTACGAATTACATTTAATTCGTCTCAGCTAATATTATTTAATTCTTATTAAATGGCCGTATCATTATCACACTTGACTAACATTTTAGTCAAAAACACTGACTAACCTTTTAGTCTATTAGTAAGGCATCAATATGATTCTTTTCTCAAATAATCACATTTCTTAAACACATCCTTTAGGTGTGACTTTTAGGGACCAGTTGATCACCGCCATCTGTATGACAATAACGTCAAACTTATCTAGCAAGCCAACCATTATTGATAAACGTTAATCAACTGATTGCAATACAAAATGTACCCTGTGAACCTATAGATGTTTATTTATTTTATTGCACTAACTGTGGAGGACACTAACCCCAACAAAAAAAACAACACAAATGATGGATTTGCGTTGTTTATAGTATTATAAACAACGAACAATAAATATCCGTTGTTAAAAATAAGGGCGCTAAATCAAACTCGTCAAAAAAAGCAACGCAATTTCTACAAAAATAACGGTTTTACAAAATATAACAGTTTCTGAACAAAAACCGTTACTTAAAATTTAATAAAAACAACGGTTTTATAACAAAAAACCGTTATATATATAGGATATATACAACGGTTTTCTTATAATTTTTTTTAACGGTTTTTTGTATAAAACCGTTATTAAAAGTAATATATAACGGTTCTTAACAAAACCGTTGTTTAAACCTATATTCAACGGGTTTTTTAAAAAAATCGTTATGAAAACTATTATTTATAACGGTTTTGGTTGAAACCATTGTTTAAAGCTTTATATATAACATTTTTGTCTAAAAACCGTTATTTTAAGTTTGTGTATTTAAAACCCTGAAATTACTTTGCAGTTCTAGCGTTTTATTTTTTTTACTCAAATTAAACTTCATCTTTTTCGTTGGTGTATATGCAGTTCTAGCGTTTTATTATTACAAATTTACTCAAATTTTTCGTATTTGTTCGAGGGTGGCTTAAATTTTCGATCAAACTTCATCTTTCATAAAAGGTACGTATTATACGTTGTTGTTACATACGTAATTGTTGGCCTTGCATTGTACGTTGTTGTTGTCCCCGTTGTAATGGTAGTTGTTGTTGTGATTGTGTGTACATTGAACTGTTCGTTGTAGCTGTTGTTGTGGTTGAATTTTTCGCGTTGACCTAGTACCTGTTCAAGAATTACTCATTAGGAGTAATTCTTGAATAGTCCCAGTTTTGGGACTGTCTTTGAACGTCTCATATCACTGATAAGGCCTAGTCGTATCACCCTGTCAAAATAAACCTAGCAAACTACTAACAGCAGATAGTGGTAAGCAGGATCGTATCCACAAAGAAACGGTCTAGTTAAAAGCTAAAGTCGATGAAAGCAGGTCTAACTCAGGGTGTGAAAAAGGTTTGTTTTAAGCTAAACTAAAGCAAAAGCAAAGATGAATAGAAATATATAAGAGGAAAGATTAGGGCATCGGGTTCATTATGACAATGATTCAGGAACTCAAATTTATAGGAAGGAAGCGATAAACTGTGCAAATGAGTAGGTTTATAAAACGCTCTCTCGAGTCAATTTTAGCCTTAAGCAAATTTAGCGGGCTCTCGCAACTTACTAAATTCAACTTATCAATCTCGCGTAAGTCTAGTTTTAACTCGGCTTTCGATCTTAAATTAAAACTTACTCAGATTCAATTAAACTCAGACAAATCGTTGATCAGGCGAAATAATCCTAATTCAATTGACATAAAACGCGTAGAAAGAAATCAAGTGCACAATTTATTCAACCAATTTAATCCTAAAACATGTTCCTGAACCAAATATCACAAATTCCCCTAAACCCTAATTAAGAAATTAGCTACTCATAGTAACAAACAAAACAATAAAAATAATCAAAGTAAACATGATGAATAAGCAATAAAGATTAAAATAAACCTGGATTAAAGTAGAGTACCGGCGGTTACAGAATAGAGCGATCTTGAAACTAAACTAAGTACTTGAGAGTTATAAAAGAGAGAACTTAAAACTAAACCTAACTTCTGATGTAAATATAAAGCATAAAGAAAAGATCCTCTTTTAATTCACGACCTAAGGTATTTATATAAGTTACCAAAACATAAACTCGGATTAAAATCAAAACCCGACGAATAATACTCCTCGGTAGTACGGCCATTCAAACCTCTTTGGACCGGCCTGACCCTGGAGATTGGGCCGGCTCTTCTGCAATCCATCCTTGGCCCAAACTACCTCTTGGGCCTTTATTCACTCGTAGGCCTTTTAGTCTTTGGCCCCTTTGTTTCGTTTTTGGTCTTGGTTTCGTTTTCCCGAGCTCTCGTTCGCGCTCGAGCTTGGTCCTGTCGTCATGAATCTCGTAATGCTCCAATTGTCCCGGGTTTTGGCTCAAAACCACCAAAACCTGCAAAATGTAAATGAAAGGCAGCAGTAACGAGAAATATAGCAAATAGCTCATAAAACTAGTAATAAATACGAGTAGATGCAGCTAAATGTGACTGAACCGGGGGCATAAAATGTATATAAATAACGTGTATCAAACTCCCCCAAACCAAACCTTTGCTTGTCCTCAAGCAAACAACGTCGGAGAAAATCAAAGTGACACGAACTAATCACGCTAGTATCTCAAAGTGGACGACCTATGCACATAAACATACAACCATAGACTATTTCACCGAAAATAGAGCACAAGTCTCAACCATTCACACCACATCGCATTACTAGCCTCTAACGCTTCCGCAAAGTAAAACTGACGACATTTCCAATTGAAGCAAGGCCAACCGTACAAACCACTTTCCGTTCAACCAATCTTTCCAAATCATTTCCTTTTTTTTTTCTTTTGCCCCTTTTTTTTTTTTTTTTCTTGTGGAGCATCCCTCGTATGTAATACCGTTTAGCTTGACGTTCACTCGGTAAAGATCGCGCTCAGGTACACATATTTCCTTAAGGGTTACATTATTGCTCATACTCTCGGTCGCAACCAAATTCATGGCCACTGTGGTTACTCAAATCAATGAGTCCCCTCCGAAAGCATCGAAGCATTGCTCCAACATAAATAAATCTTTCCAATCTTACCGCAAACCAACAAACCAATCATTCCACAAACCATTGCCAAGCTCGAATGTCAAAGTCGAAAGTAAACAAACGAAAAGCGATAAGAATTAAGCAAATACTAGTGGGCTAATGTTTGAGACTCGCAATCTATTAATAGGAAACAAACATATAGCGCAACTACGACGATAGAAAGTCGACTCGGAGATACTAAAGATCAAAGTTAATGCACTAATCAATTCTCCAAACTGGACAAAGCAGGACAAAGCAGACCAAAAAGACTCGTATTTTTGAGATTTTTTGAATTTTTCAATTTTTTTGGGATTTTATATATAAATGCACACAAGAATAAAAAGCAAACGAACTAATGAACGCGAAAGTGTTTCCCTCCCCCAAACCAAATCACACATTGTCCTCAATGTGGAAAACAGCACAACCACAGAAGCAGAGGAGGACAAATAACATACGGGGTAAGGAAAGTAAAAACGAGAAAGGAGGGTAAAAAGGGGTAAAGAGTGCTCACATTATAAAGTTGGAGCTCCCCCAAACCGAAGTAAAGCGTGGAGTGCGGCTAAAATCCACGTATATGCGTCCAATTCATTCCAGCTATGAAGGTACTCCGGTAGATAACACGAGGAACAAGGAAGCGGCGAAAGAAAGAGCAGGGACCTGGCCGAGTCAGACCGGCCGGCCGGCTAAGGCCCCCTGAAGCTATTTTTTCGATTTTTCTTCAAGTTTCAAATTTCAGCTACGGCTCCTGTCCTGGCCCGGCAGCCGGTAGGCCGGCTATGAGGCCTCCCCGTGAGCGTTTTCAACATACTAAGGACCCAAAAGTCCATAAGTACCTGCGCGCTAAAATTCATAAAATAATACCCTCGTCCTCGCGCGCTCGATAAAAACCAAAAGCCATAAAATCAAAGCAAACCAAAGTACAAGTGCTAAGTAATAATACAACGTCATCGGGTTGCCTCCCGGAAGCGCTGGTTTATAGTCCCGCACGACTCTTCAAAGCTTCATAGATATCAAATGTAAGGAGGCCAAGGTTGTTGGCCATTTGCAACAGCTTCACTCGGCGAAATAACACTCGTTCGCCATAACACTCCTTCAGCTCTAGGTAGCGCAGCATAATCCATCAGTGTAGGCCCTCGATCACGAAACGGCTCGACTGTGGGTCCTCCATCCCCATTGCTAGCGTCGTATAAGTCAGATTGCAGCATCTTCCTCTCCCCCAAACCATCCTTGCAGCTATCCTGTGAAGAACCTGCAGAAAGAGAAAAGACATGCAAAACCTCCAAAGTGTCTCCAGTAGTGTGAGACGGAGGTACAGAATCAATAGAATAAACTGACTCGAGACGCATGGGTGACCGCGGGGTATCAGAGTGTGTAAAAGTGAGCTTTTCACCCCCCACCGTAAAAGCTAATGTCTTATTCCCCACGTCAATAACTGCACCAGCAGTGTGCAGGAAGGGTCTCCCCAAAATGATAGGAATGTGGACATCCTCGGGCATGTCAAGCACTACGAAGTGTACAGGGATAAAGAACTTTCCAACCTGTACTGGGACGTCATGTAGGATACCCAAGGGACACTTTACGGAACGGTCAGCCATTTGCAAAGTGATGCTAGTTGGTTCTAAAGCTGACAAGCTCATCTTCGGTTAAAAAAAGGGTAAGACGCTCACACTCGCTCCAAGGTCACATAAGGCGTTCTTAACCACAAACCTACCTATAGAGCACGGGATGGAAAATGTTCCAGGGTCACTAAGCTTAGGGGGTTTATTACCCTGCAACCTAGTGCTAGCCTCCCCCACGAAAGCTACAGTCGACACATCCTCTAACGTACGCTTACGAGCTAAGACTTCCTTCAGAAATTTAGCATACGCAGGAATTTGAGTCACAAGGTCAATAAAAGGGACGTTTACCTGAAGGGCCTTGATGACGTCGACGAACTTCCTGAACTTGGCCTCGGGCTCTGCACCTCGCTGGCGACCAGGAAATGGAAGCTTAATCTGAATCGGGGGCGTTGAAGTAGCAACAGGAACACTCGAATTAACACTCGAATCATTCTGCCCCGTAACAACAGGTCCAGCCGGTTGGACGACCGGCTGCCGGTCGACCGGCTGAGTCGTTTTTCCCCTCGGATCAGCCACGTTTTCATCCTCCTCCTTCTCCTCTTCCTCCAAGTTCATAGGGTCACCATACATTGACCCACTTCTCAACGTAATCGCGCATGCCGTGTCGTGCGGATATTTAGGTGGATTACCTTGAGGTGGAAGGGTACCCGGTTGTCGTGACGCTTGCGAAGCGGCGAGCTGCGCCACTTGGTTCTCCAACAATTTAATTGCAGCGTCCTTAGCCTGCCCGTCCTTTTGCATTTGCTGCAGCATCATCTCTTGCGACTTTTGCACAGATAACGTTACTTGCGACATCTGCAACATCATGGCCTTCATCTCGGCCATAGGATCGGGTACCTGTGTAGGAGGGGGTGGTGGTGTATAGACGGGTTTTTGGTAGTTAGGCGGGGGTGGTTGGAAATGTTTGTGAGGTGGTTGATAAGGGGCATTCTGTGGAGGTTGGGGAGTTGGGTTGAGTACATTATTGTTGCGGTAGGATAACAGTGACCGATCGTAACCCGGTTGATTCTGGTACGGCAGGTTCTGATAAGCGTAAACCTGCTCATGGGGTGCAGCATACCCCGTAGAATAACCTGAATCATGCCCCGCGATAGCGTTAACTTGGGCACTCGACGAACCACTCCCCTGCATAGCATCGAACTTCCTATTCAGCTCAGAAAGTTGACTAATGACAGCACTTATACTCTCATTTCCACGGTCGTTGTGTGCGGACCGCGAATTACCCCTAGGCTTACCAAACTGGGCAGAATGGATAGCCATCTCCTCGATTGTTTGCCACGCTTTATCATCATCCGTGTTATTAGCAAATCGACCTCCCGCGGCCGAGTCAAGAATAGCGCGACTCTCAGCATACAACCCATTATAAAAGGTCACAATAATCAACCAATCACTAAGTCCGTGATGTGGACACTCACGAATCAACCGTTTGTAACGGTCCCACGCCTCAGCTAATGTCTCGTCAAAACTTTGCTGAAACCCCTGAATCTGACTACGGAGTTGGTTAGTCCGCTCTGGAGGATAGTACTTGCGATAGAAAGCAAGAGCGAGACTTGGCCAATCCGTAATACCCGCAGCAATCTTGTCTAAATCCGTGATCCAATCCCGCGCTCGATCACGTAAAGAGAAAGGGAAGATCATCTCCCTAATCTGGTTTTGAGTGATCCCGTTCTGCTTAATCGTAGAGCAGTAATCCGTGAAAACCTGCATATGTTTCCCGGGATCCTCCGTAGGATTTCCACCGAACTGATTGCGCTCCACCAAAGAGAGAAAGGCAGGGTGAATCTCGAAGTTCCCTTGGACTGTGTTAGGTATTGTAAATCCTTGCGGGATCGACTCGGTCTTGGGTAGCGAGTGACTATAAAGTTTAGGCATAGTCACGCGTGGTGGAGAAGAAACTGGAGTAATAGGAGGTGTGTCCTCTTCGTAGGACGATTGCGCTGCACTGGACTCCGAATGCGACGCTTCCTCAAGATCAAAATTAGCGATTTTAATCGCTTCCTTACGGAGTCGATGTAATGCGCGCTCAGGTTCAGGCTCAAATGGAACTAAACCTGTAGGTGACCTGCGCATAAACAAAAACTACAAGCAAAGGATGAGAAACGGTCTCAAGGAACTAGGTTCCTTGAGACAAGAGAGAAAAACCTGTAACAACAAACAAAAACTAAAACTAGCAAAGCCGTTTCCCCGGCAACGGCGCCAAAATTGATAAGGCCTAGTCGTATCACCCTGTCAAAATAAACCTAGCAAACTACTAACAGCAGATAGTGGTAAGCAGGATCGTATCCACAGAGAAACGGTCTAGTTAAAAGCTAAAGTCGATGAAAGCAGGTCTAACTCAGGGTGTGAAAAAGGTTTGTTTTAAGCTAAACTAAAGCAAAAGCAAAGATGAATAGAAATATATAAGAGGAAAGATTAGGGCATCGGGTTCATTATGACAATGATTCAGGAACTCAAATTTATAGGAAGGAAGCGATAAACTGTGCAAATGAGTAGGTTTATAAAACGCTCTCTCGAGTCAATTTTAGCCTTAAGCAAATTTAGCGGGCTCTCGCAACTTACTAAATTCAACTTATCAATCTCGCGTAAGTCTAGTTTTAACTCGGCTTTCGATCTTAAATTAAAACTTACTCAGATTCAATTAAACTCAGACAAATCGTTGATCAGGCGAAATAATCCTAATTCAATTGACATAAAACGCGTAGAAAGAAATCAAGTGCACAATTTATTCAACCAATTTAATCCTAAAACATGTTCCTGAACCAAATATCACAAATTCCCCTAAACCCTAATTAAGAAATTAGCTACTCATAGTAACAAACAAAACAATAAAAATAATCAAAGTAAACATGATGAATAAGCAATAAAGATTAAAATAAACCTGGATTAAAGTAGAGTACCGGCGGTTACAGAATAGAGCGATCTTGAAACTAAACTAAGTACTTGAGAGTTATAAAAGAGAGAACTTAAAACTAAACCTAACTTCTGATGTAAATATAAAGCATAAAGAAAAGATCCTCTTTTAATTCACGACCTAAGGTATTTATATAAGTTACCAAAACATAAACTCGGATTAAAATCAAAACCCGACGAATAATACTCCTCAGTAGTAGTGCTTCTCTTTGAATGGCCTGACCCTGGAGATTGGGCCGGCTCTTCTGCAATCCATCCTTGGCCCAAACTACCTCTTGGGCCTTTATTCACTCGTAGGCCTTTTAGTCTTTGGCCCCTTTGTTTCGTTTTTGGTCTTGGTTTCGTTTTCCCGAGCTCTCGTTCGCGCTCGAGCTTGGTCCTGTCGTCATGAATCTCGTAATGCTCCAATTGTCCCGGGTTTTGGCTTAAAACCACCAAAACCTGCAAAATGTAAATGAAAGGCAGCAGTAACGAGAAATATAGCAAATAGCTCATAAAACTAGTAATAAATACGAGTAGATGCAGCTAAATGTGACTGAACCGGGGGCATAAAATGTATATAAATAACGTGTATCAATCACTTAGGTGGTAAATATGTATTTGTTTCTAACTTATTATATATTTAAGGAAAAAATTCAGTAGTAATTTCTCATAATGTTCTCTGAATGCATATGTAAAGCCTACTTTTTTAGACTTTACGATGTGTATTTGGAGAACTGTGGGGAATTGCTGCTGAATTTTTTCCTTAAATATTTATACAAGCTAGAAACGAATACATATTTACTAGTGATATGAAACGTTCAAATATGGGTTTAGGTTGGAGTGATAAGGACCCTCGACTATGCGCGTATTTTTTGGTCGTTATTACATAATGTTTTTTAAAAACTCATTATGATCTGAATGTGCCATATATATATGTGTGTATGTGTGTAGGTATATATTATTATGGCTCGAACTTGGATGATCGAATCAAGTAAGGGTGATCCAGTGTATAATGCCGGTTTAGCTGAATTTTACGATTTCGTTGCGTCCATATGAAAGGTTCTTTAAATAAGATTCCGTGTCCTTGTGAGAGGTGTGTTAATTTTGTGTATATGAGTTTCCCTGAGGTTCAAATTCACTTAGAGAAGTAAAAATTTAGTAGTATTTACACACGTTGGATTTTTCACGGAGAATCATTATTAGAGGGAGACGAGGGTGGTAATAATGAGACCGACGGCGATCAAGATGATGAGATAATAGGGGGCGAACATGAACAAGTGAGTAATAACGACGAATTTGTTGATGATGACGATGTGGAAGTATCATATGCTAATACACCTGATGATATTGGGGTTGACATAAACGATGACGCTATTAATTCACCTGATGATGATGCATTATTTGAGGACTTTGAAGATATATTAATAGGTGATGCAACAACTAATTCAGATGCCCAGAATGAACTAGTCAGAAAGTTGCTTGATTCTGAAACGCCTTTGTTTCCTGGTTGCAAGAAGTATTCAAAGTTGTCGGCGGTGGTAAAATTGTACGATTTGAAGGGGGCGAATAGCTGGAGCGAAAAGGGATTTGGTGATCTACTCGAATTGCTTACCGACATGTTTTCTGAAGGTAATGTCTTACCTAGTAGGACATATGACGCCAAAAAACTAATTAGAGAGACAAGAATGAAATACGAGAAAATACATGCTTGTTGTAATGACTGCATATTGTATCGAAAACAATATGAGCACTTAACATATTGTCCGAAATGTAATGAATAACATTATAAAGGCAAAGAAGGGATTCCCGCGAAGCTTATGTGGTATTTTTCAGTACTTCCAAGATTTACTCGAATCTATGCGAATGAAGAAGATGCTACGATGATGTTGTGGCATATCACTAGTAGAATCAACGATGAAAAGTTAAGACATCCAGCAGACGGTATGCAATGGAAGTCTTTCGACGAGATGTATCCAGATTTTGCCAAATAACCTAAAAACTTACGCCTTACTCTTTCAACAGATGGAATGAACCCTCATTGAAATACGAGTAGCCAACACAGCACATGGC
This sequence comes from Dianthus caryophyllus, assembly GCA_023091065.1. Taxonomy (NCBI): domain Eukaryota; kingdom Viridiplantae; phylum Streptophyta; class Magnoliopsida; order Caryophyllales; family Caryophyllaceae; genus Dianthus; species Dianthus caryophyllus. The sequence goes on along the minus strand of CM041526.1, from coordinate 18,880,216 downwards.
CTTCAGTATTAGCTATTTATAATTTACCCCCGTTTGTTTGCATGAAGCGTAAATATCTGCTGTTGACATCTATAATTTCTGGTCCTAAACAACCTGGAAACGATATAGATGTTTACTCGAAACCTCTTCTCGATGATTATGTTTTCCTATATAAGGAGGGGAGGTGCGTGCCATAATCCTCATTCAAAATCACTTCTCTTCTTTTCTCTTTTGCTCTCATATATATATTAGGTATATTCATAGGAGTTAGTAGTGAAGCCAAGAAAAATGGTTGAGCATTTTGATGCTCTTTTGAAGAGGTGGACTTCTTCGCTTCGTCCAGCGGAGAAGAAGGCGGTGTATGATGATGGAGCGGGTGTCTTTATTGGCTTTCGCCAAATAAAGGTCGAGCTACACTTCCTGGATGCATGCTTGGACTACTGGGACCCTAGCTTGCATGTGTTTCGGTTTCCAGGAGGAGAGGTGTGCCCTTTGATGGAGGAGTTTGCGGCCATTGGAGGATGGTCGAGACGGACTACGCCTGTAGTGGTGAGAAGTGAGCTTTGCTTCAATGGGATGTTGCGAAACTTCCTTGAGATGTCGAATGCTCATGCTGCGGGTTTCTTTGAGGGCGGTAAGGTGAACATGCTGCTCTTGTGTCAACGATATATGAGTCGGGTTGACACTAGCATTTCGGACATTTCTAGGCGAAGGGCCCTTACTTTTTGCTTGATTCACCGTTATGCTTTTGCGGGGTCAATGCCGGATGGGGTGTTTGGGAACGCGAGGTATGCTCGTGTCGTCCAAGAGATGGAGCGAGGACATGACCCTTCTGCTTTGATCTTGGCGGAGACCATACTGGGCTTAGACGACAGTTGTGCTAATCGTCTGAGCTCGTACCGTGGTTGTGCTAGGATTCTCCACATTTGGCTCATGGAGAGGTTGAGTGTGTATGTTGCTCTTCCCCATGACAGAGTCTCTAAGGCGGCGGCGACCACGTCACGGAAGACGGAGTGGGTAAATCCTCGAGAGCGTTCACTCAACTATTTCCGGGGGTTTGTGAAGGAAAGCACTATCCGTTGGTATGTTCCATGGTGGCGCATTACGGCGATTACGGCGCCGTCCGTGGCGAATGCGGCCCACGGGTTGATGTTGTGTGGCTTTGAACGAGGGGTGTGGATCCATCCTCTTCGCTTGAAGAGGCAAATCGGGCTCGCTCAAACCATCCCTGAGCAAGATACCCAGGTTGGAGGGGTTGTTGTTCTAAACAACCAAACGACTGATGCGTGGATCCGAGGATGATCAGATCGGGTTAGTTGGGCAGTTCCATTGCATATAGAGTCTATTCGTGTCTCAGATTTCTATAGGCGGTGGTATCTTTCCAAGGATTCTCGAGAGCGGGAGAATCAGAGGAGGAGGGAGAAGAGTGGGCCAAGACCCTCTTTGGCGCATGACGCGGTGCGCGGAAGGAGGGACTATGGTGATCTTGGTGTTTCTAGTTCGGACGTTTGTACTTCGAGGCCGGCGCGGGAGAGACTTGGGCCGAGAGAGACCGTTAGGGATCGCCTAGGGCCTAGGATCGAGGAGCCCCAAGTCGAGCAGGACGAGGATCCGATCGAGCCCCCAGGATTTGGGAGGAGTGCTCCCGTAATTAGCTCGAAGATTGTGGCGGATCGGTCTCTTGAAGATGAAGAGACTAATCCGAAGCGGCAGAAGAAGACCGAGTAGTTTGTCTGTTTTGGTTAGAAAAATTTCTTTATTCGAATAAAATGTATTTAATTTCAAATAAAGGGTTAAGGAGGTTTGTTCCTAACTCATTTCTAAGATGTGAAAAATTCTAAGTTAAAATAATAAAATAGAATTAATTTGCCTTTGTCTTGTCGCGTTGCTTTCTTTGTTTTTGTTTTTGAAATGTTCTCGACCTTTTTAAGCTTCGAACACTCGTATTTTGTCTCTAAATCCTCGACCTTTTTAAGCTTTGGATTCGTTTAGTTGACTTGTTTTGTTTTAGATCCTCGACCTTTTTAAGTTTTGGATCAAATTTTGTGTTGACTGTGCTCTTGACCTTTTTAAGCTTTGAGCGTGTCATTTTGTGAGTGCATTGCCCTCGACCTTTTTAAGGTTTGGGCGTGCGTGCAAAGAAGTTCGGTTGTGCTTTTGACAAGCTGCCTACATATCCGCGTTTCAGGGAATCAAACCGGCGTAGTTCGTGTGATTCGGTTGAGCTCTTTGCAAAGCTACCTACGTATCCACAGTGCGTGGAATCAAACCGAGCGTAGTTCACCCATGCGAGAGTGAGTTTTGTCTTTTGTGAAATATATTGCAAATTTGCTTGAATTTAAGGGTAGTATTTCTTGAGTTGATCAAGATTTGTTGGTAGGCTGAATTCCTGACCGTCAAGGTCGGTTAGCCTCACGGATCCTCCGGGAAGGATATCCTTGACCAAGTACGGTCCGGCCCAGTTGGGTTTGGATTTCCCTCTTGGGTCGACTGGTAATGGTGCTCGGACGGATTTGAGTACTAGGTCACCCACTTTGATATTTCGTGGCTTGACCCGTTTGTTGTAGGCGCGTTGTAAAGTAGATTGGTACATCTTGACCGCATTTAGTGAATGTAAACGTCTCTCGTCTAGAAGGATGAGTTGTTCATATCTTTCGCGTGCCTATTCAGCTTCAAGAATGTCTGCTTCCATGAGAATTCGAAGAGACTGCATCTCGATTTCTACAGGTTGGACGGTGGTTAGGAAATAGGGTGTCATACCCGTGGGTGTGCGGATAGTGGTGCGATATCCCCATAACGCAAATGGGATTTTGTTGGGCCAGTCGTGCCAGGTGTCGATCATCTTTTTAAGGATTGATACGACTGTTTTGTTTGCTGCCTCGACTGCGCCGTTGGTTTGGTGTCGATAGGGTGATGATTTGTGTCGTTGTATCTTGTATTTGAGAAGAAGTGGTTTGACTTCCCCTCGGAAGTGTGTGCCTTGATCGCTTATAAACTCGTGGGGTATGCCGTAGCGACAAATGATGTTGTTTTGTATGAATTTTGCAACTTCTTTCGTGCCCAACTTACGATATGATGCGGGTTCGACCCATTTGGTGAAATAGTCGATGGCCACGAGGATGAAGCAGTGTCCTCCTGCTCCCACGGGTTGTACTTTGCCAATGACGTCAATTCCCCACGTCGAGAAAGGCCATGGCGAGGTTAAGCTATATAGTGGTGAAGGGGTTATGTGTTGTACATTTGCAAGGATTTGGCAATTATGGCAGTGTTTGAAGTATTTTGCGCAGTCGGCTTCCATGGTGGTCCAGTACCATCCTAGCCTTAGGATTTGTTTGCACATGGCTCATGCGTTCATATGTGGTCCGCACTCGCCATCGTGTACTTGGGACATGATTTCTTATCCCTTTTTGTGGTCGACGCACAAGAGTAATGTACCTTGAGGCGTCTTCTTGAGTAGTTTGCCCGTTTCCATCACGAATAGTGACGATAATAGGCGTAGGGCTCTTTTGCCCCGTTTGTCGGTGTTTGGTGGGTATTCGCCGTTTGTTTTATAGCTAATGACCGCTTGGTACCAAGGATCGGTTTGCTCTTCCTCAGTCTCGATGTCATAGATATAGGCGGGTTCGTTCCGTCGTTCCACGACAATGGGTAGTCTTGCCATTCCCGGGGGTATATTGATTAGTGACACGAGTTTGGATAATGCATCGGCGAATTGGTTTTCTTCGCGTGGGAGGTGTATAAACTCCACGTGATAGAATTCGTTTATGAGCTCTTGTATCTTGTTTTGGTATAGTGCTAGATTTTCATTAAGTATTTTCCATGCTCCGGATACTTGGTTGATTATGAGGGAAGAGTCTCCATAGACTCTTACATTGTGGGCGTTCAGTACAAGCGCTGCTTGGAGACCGTGCAAGCATGCTTCGTATTCTGCGGCATTGTTGGTTACGTCAAAATCTAGCTTGATATATAAGGGGGTGTGTTCGCCATTTGGGGATATGAGAAGTATTTCTACTCCACATCCTCGATAGTTGGAGGAGCAATCGAAGTATAACTCTCATTGCTTTTGGTCGATGTTGTAGATCCCGTCGTCTGGAAGGGATGTCGTGTCGATGATTGGTTCTTCGACGATTGCATTTTTGGCTAGGAAATCAGAGACTGCTCGTCCCTTGATTGCCTTGAGGGGTACGTACTTAAGGTCGAACTCGGCTAGGAGCAGCGTCCATCTGGCCATTCGTTCATTAAGCACAGGTTTTTCGAAGAGGTATTTTGCGGGGTCCATTTTGGAGTAGACCTTCGTTTGGTGTGCTAGCATATAGCGACGGAGTTTCTTGGATGACCATACTAAAGCTAGGAAACTCTTCTCGACAGGTGAATATGGAGTTTCGTAATCGAGAAATTTCTTGCTTATGTAGTAGATTGCGTGTTCTTCACCATTGACTTCTTGAGCGAGCATGGCGCCCATGGCGGTAGGGGTCGTTGTTAGGTATAAGGATAGTGGTAGATCCTTTTGGGGTGGTCGTAGAACTGGTGGGTTGGTTAGCAATTCTTTGACCTTGTCAAATGCTTTTTGACATTCTTCGTCCCATTCAACGTGGTCGGTTTTTTTGAGTTTCTTGAAAACTGGCTCACATATCATGGTGAGCTTGCTAATGAAACGTGAAATGTATTGGATTTGGCCTAAGAAACTTCGGATTTTGTCGAGGTTCTTCGGGGGTTGCATTTTGAGGATTGCTTTGACTTTCGAGGGGTCGACCTCGATGCCTCTTTGGCTAACTACGTGGCCTAGTAGTTTGCCAGATTTGATTCCAAAAGTACATTTTTGGGGATTCAAACGCATTTTGTATTGTCATAGGCGAGTGAAGAACTTGCGGAGGTTAATGATATGACCACTTCTCTCCTTTGACTTCACGATCATGTCGTCGACGTAAACTTCGACTTCTTTGTGCATCATGTCATGTAAAAGGGTTGTGGCGGTACGTTGGTATGTGGCACTGGCATTGATGAGATCAAAAGGCATGACCGTGTAGCAGTATGTGCCCCATGGTGTAATGAAGGCCGTCTTTGCCATGTACTCGCAAGCCATTTTGATTTGGTTATAGCATGCGTAGCCGTCCATGAAGGATAGGAGGGCGTGGTCGGCGGTATTGTCGACCAAGACGTCCACATGGGGTAATGGGAAGTCATCTTTGGGACTGGCTTTGTTCAGGTCGCGAAAGTCAACGCATACCCGAATTTTACCATTCTTCTTCAAGACTGGGACCATGTTTGAGACCCATTCTGGATACTCGATGACTTGGATGAAACCGGCTTGTAGTTGTTTCTCGATTTCTTCCTTCACCATAAGGGACCCACTACTACAAATCTGAGCAAAAACAACGGAACAAAAACAACACAAATTGCTATTTTCGTTGTTTATAATATTATAAACAACGCAATTAAAATTTCCGTTGTAAAAATTATAGGCGCCAAATCAAACTCATCACTAAAAACAACGAAAAAATCATTAAAAACAACGGGAGGGTTATTAATAACGGTTTTTATTAAAATGTGTTGTTTTTGAGTTAGACTTTAAATAACGATTTCGTAGTGTAAAACCGTTATTTTTGAGGAAAAAAAAAAAAAAACGGTTTATTGGAAATAACCGTTATATTTAATCCATTATATATAACGGTTTTTTCAATAAAAACCGTTATTTTTAAAAAATCAATATAAAACAAAGCAGGAGACTTTAGTCCCTCGTTTTGCTGCTTTGTCTTTCATTCATCATCAATTCATTCATCATAATCATCATCACTCACCTTCATTCACTTTCATCATCATCGCCTCTCGCCTCCGTCTTCACCGACCATCACCACCGACCACGGGTGGTGCCGCCTCGCTAGACTCCTTGCTTTTCCGTAGTTATCTTGCCATTTTTCAGCCTTTTTACGGCCTTGATTGGCTTAATTCGTCGAAGTTCTAGCCTTATTATTCAAATTATTGAAGGTATAATTTGTATCCACTCCTTCGATTTCATTTTCGTCATCTTGACCTAATTTTTGGGGTTTTCAGATTAGAACCCCTTTTAAGTAAATTTATAGTGTCGATTAGTTTGTATTTTATTAGTAATTGATAGTTATTTCGTTATTTGTAGAGGTTGTGTTGATTCGGAGCGGTTTTCGGCGATTTTGATTTCTTGAGGTTGAGTTCTACGGTTTTCTTCTCCTAAGGTAAGGGATTTCCTTTGCTTAGTCTGGTGTGTGTGTGTGTGTGTGTGTTGAAATTGTTGTGTGTGTATATGTTCATCTTGGTGTGTTGTGTAAGTGTTGAGCCGTGTCAGGTTGTCGTTGTTGCTCTACTGTTTTCAGATGCTGCTGTTGAGCCGTGTCAGGTTGTCGTTGTTGCTCTACTTCATACACTCATTTTGGTGTCGTTATTCTGTGAATTGGGCTGGTTGTGAGTGTGACACTGCTGTGTCTGTGATTTAGTGTCCAACCGTGTGTTAATAATGACCCGTGGATGTTGCTGGGGTTGTGGTCTTCTTGTGAGGTATGACTCGCCTAGTGTGCTGGGCTTTTAGTGTTTTTCGTTGTCAGTTGGCTTATAATTGTAGCTGTAATAAGTAGTTGAAGTTTAGGGCGCTACGCTTGTTAATTTCGTGTGTTACAGCTAGAATTCCTAGAGTATGTTGTCCATGGTTAAGGTTCGCATGCAAATCATTACGGCCAGGTCGTGTTGCTGATCGGTCTTCATAACAGCCTAGTTATTTAATGTTGGGGTTGTATAGTCATATAATTAACAACGTTTTTCTCGCTAAACTAGCTAGGACGTATTGTATACTTGTGTGTGTTATGCTGAGAATTAATGTTGCATGCTTTTGTTGTTGTGCCTGCGCTTTGTTGCTGCCAGTTTTGTGTGGATGTGGGTGCACTAATTTTTATGCCCTAGTTTTTAGGTATTGAGGGGTATTGTGATGCTTATGATTGTAGAATGTTTTATATTAAGTATAAGTATACAAATAGTGTGTCTGTGTTGTAACCTTGGGAAATAGCTGTTGTCCGCAATCTTTACGGCTACTTGCGTGTGCTCGGTGTGGAGGTATTTCTTGTCATATGCTTTGATTTGAAGTTATCAAATGCGAGGATGAAATGGTGTAAGCTCGAGTGTAATATATTGAGTAAAGAAATGCATTGTGTTGGTGTTAAGACTCGTATTTCTGAATATGACTGCTGGTTGGGTTTTGTTAATAGCATTATGAGCTTGATTCTCGTGTATTTTCATCTTAACAAGGCTTAAAATTGTAGGCTTTACGTAGTAGAATAGAGTGGTTATAATCTAGTTTATTGTGTAGGGTGTAAAAGTGATTTATTGCATTTTAAGGGTTGACCTTATGTAATGTAGCGATGCTCTCGTCGTGGTATGCGTGTTACGATGATGCCTAAAGTCTCGTTTATGAGGAGTCTTTCTTATTTTGTTACCTAAATACTTACTCAGTAACTCTTTTTGTTGGCAGAAGAATTATTTGGATATATATCGATATGAAACTTGGGCAGGTTCTATGATCCCAACTTATGAACTTGGACAACAGGTTTGCTTTCATTACCTTCCATAATTGATATGTGTCTAGAAATCATCCTGCTTAATAGTTTCTAAGCCTTTGTCCTTTCTCCTTAGATGTTTGATTATAGTAAATATAGTGGTGCTTCATACTTTGAGGATGGGTAGATGTTGATAATACAAAGGAAAGTTCTTTGAACTTAAATCGTAGTAACTTGCACAAATGCCAGGATTTACTTAGAATTCATAACAATCTGTAACTCCATACTAATCTTGCTGTAACTTTCCTTATTCTCGGAGATTATGCTCTTTTGTACTCGGATCCATATTTTCATGGTGGTGCAAAAGGACATGGTCAGATTTAATGCGTCAATAGACTGATGTGATAACATACTATGCATTTTGATCTCTGTGATTCACTCCTACAACATCGAGTCTAGATTCGGGAGTTACCAGGCCACCGCCACTCTTAAGTGAAGGCGATTTCTTTGAGTTGCATGGACAAAGTACAATATTTGAACATTTCACTTTACTGCGAGTTTGAGAATCTTAAACATCAACTGTATATTAACATGTCATGCTTATGGACAGGCAGGTATAAGAACTGATGCAACCATGCACGATCACATAAAGAAGCTGCTTGATCGCTTCTATGCCACTAAAGATGCAAACACTCGTTTTGCACCGACTAATCTTGTAAGTGCTAGCCCTTCTGTCCTAAGATCTTCACTGTTTTTTGTGATCTCATATTACCAAGTTAATTTAGTCAGTGTTACTATCATATCATTATTAGTATTAATTTAATGCTTAGATCGTAGATGGAGGGCTTTGTTTTCATTCAACCTATTATTCAATTCAACTAAGGAATTTTGTTTTCCTCTCGTACCTCTTAATTCTTCGAAGCAATGAAGAGGTTACTCAGATAAGCAGATCGTTTTGTAATTTGTATTGATAGATTGCCGAAGGGGCGGGAAATGGAGAGGTGCCAGAGAAGATTGCCATTTATCAGCATGCGAACAAGGAGGTAATTTGAGTAAATTGCATTCCTGGAAATGTTTTGTAATTTTTAATGTCTTTCGAAGACATGCACATGGTTTGTTTCATGGAACATGTGTTCTCTTGTTGCAGGTGGCAATCATTTGTAACCATCAACGTACCGTTTCGAAAACCCATAGTGCACAAATGGAAAGACTTACTACCAAAATAAATGACTTAAAGGTATCTCTTCATGCTCAAAAAATGATCTTTTTGAATTGTTTATCATATCTGAAGTAGTGCTAGAAATTGGAATTTTGTTTCGTAGGGTATGTGTCAAATAACCTGCTGTTTTACGATATTACTTGCTTAAATTTGCCTTAGATGTATATGTACTTTACGTTATTGCGGAGAGGAGAATTTTTTGTCCTCATATATTATAGTATATGACAGTATATCCCTTTGTGACGATGAAATGGTGCTTTCTTTTCATCCCTTTGTTTGTAAATTTAGTGAGTACATCTTCTGGTTATTGTTTTCGAGGCTAATGGTTCGTGCTGTGTAGTCCGAGTTGAGTGAGCTCGAGACGGATTTAGCACGATGCAAAGAAGGAAACCACCATCGAAGGATCGTGATGGAAAGCAAAGAAAACTCGAGCTCGAGCGTAAAGGACCTTGTGCCTTTTCTTCATCATTTCTGCAATTGTTATGTTATGTTTTTTGGCTGATTGTATTTTTTTGAAGTATGAATGTATGTGTTTGAAGTATGAAAATCAGTAGTTGATGTGGGGTCCGCCCAGCCTAAATGGGGTGTTACAAATTGTATTTGGATAATTATATAAATTGTATTTGGATAATTTATATAAATTGTATTTGGAGAATTGTCGTGTAATTATAGCAATTTCGTAATTTTTTTTTTTTTAAACATTGAATGATCAAAAACAAGGGTTTTTTCAAAAAAAAACCGTTGTATTTGATGATCAAAAACAAGTGTTTTTTCAAAAAAAACACTTGTTTTTGATCATCAAATACAACGGTACAATAAACCGTTTTTTTTTAAAATATAATAAACAATGATTTTTTTAAAAAACCGTTTTTTAAACTATTAAAAACAACGGTTTTTTAATAAAAACCGTTTTTTTAATTACTTTAAAAAACGGTTTTTTTTTTAAAAACCGTTGTATTTAATTAAAAGCGCCAAATTTTTAGCTGATGATATTTTTGATATAAAAAACGGTTTCGTATATTTTTTTTGCGTTGTTTTTTATTATAAACAACGGCCCTGGAAACAACGGTTGGATTTTTTATATAAAACGGGTTTCTTGCGTTTTTTTTGCTTAATTTTCGGGTAGTGACCATTCGGGGCGTAGTCTCCTTTGTTTTTGTTTGATTGGTTTGTAGCCGGGTTTAATGGGGATGCGGTGTTCGGCGATGCTTCGTTCGATTCCGGGCATATCCTTGTACGACCATGCGAATACATCCTTGAATTCGGTTAGAAGTTGTGTGAATTGGGCACGCTCGTCTTCGTCTAGTGAGACACCTAGTTGTAGTTCCCTTGGCTCTTCGGGGGTACCCACGTTTATGGTTATGGTTTCCTCGATGATAGGGTCCTGGGTTTTTGGAGAGACAATGTTTGCAATGTATTTGTTTAAAGATTCATTAGTTTGTTCATTTTTATCGCATGAGTTAGTGTCTTTTGTATTTGGTGATTTGATTGTTGTTTGTTGATTTTTAATTGTTTGTTCTTTGTTGTTTGTTTTAGCTTGAGACAAGACGTAAGCAAATTTGTTCATTTCATTAATTTGAAAAGAATTATTCGACAACGTAGAAAATTGCTTGGAGCTAGCCTCCGTAAAAAGAAAATCTAAGCTAAAGCTAGAATCTAAGTTAGGTGGGTCGACAAATGACCTGACACTAAGAGCATTAGAATTTTAACTTCTTTCCGTTTGCCCATGCTTCCACTCTAGCGATTGTTCTTTTTTATCTCCACTTTAGGGGCGCATGGAGACGCATTGACTTGATATCATCTTCTTCGTCGGATGCTGAACTGTTTAGAGGGGGTGATTGTGTGATGGTTGCTTGATTGTGTTGAGGATCATCCTTGTTAGATGGTGACGAGACGGTGAGGTAGAGTGTGTCGTTGCTTTGGTCTTGCTTAGGCCAAAGCCATTCCTTTTCCTCTTCGCTGAACGAGAAGTTGTTGTTCCGATCGTCTCCTGATTTGGCGGAAGTAGTGTGCTCTGTAGAGGGATTGTTTTTGGAGAGTACATGCTTTGCCTTGGGCTTTTCAATTTTTCCTTGATCGATGAGATCTTGGATAGCGTGGTTAAGCTTGAGGCAACCTTCAGTGTTGTGCTCTATGCCTCGGTGGTATGCACAGAAGGCGTTAGGGTCCCATGACTTTGGCTTCTTACTCATGGGTGGCTCGTTAATAGGACCGACTGGTTCTATGTAGTCTTTTTCGATTAACTCCTGTAATGCTTTGGCGTAAGGCATGTAGAGCTTGTCGAAAATTCTTGCAGAGCCATTCGCGGTGTGGCCTCTTCGGCTTCTGATCGTACGAGCACGTCCTCGATAAGCGGGATTATTGTAGCTAGATGTGAGGTCCTTCTCGATGCGGGTGCCAATTTCAACGAGATGTTCGAAAATTCCGAATATCGCAGAAGTGAAAGTAATATCGCCGGGCGGGTCGCACACTGTAGAGGAACGTAGGTATAAGCTCGTCCTCATGCGGGTGGTCCGAAATTCGGGCAAGTCGTTTCCTCCACTAGGCGAGATATTCAATGAAGTCTTCGTCGTCCTTTTGACGAAAGGCCTCGAGGATATCGACCGAGGTTGGGTTGTCGGTCTTGTTCTTAGTACGTCGTTCTAAACGTTCGACTTCGATCTGATGCAAGGCCTTCAAATTGTCGATGTCTTTGGCGAGTCGATTGATGTGGGCTACCACTTCGTCGGTGGGTAGTCAATCTTCGTCGTCGTCGTCATCACTAGACCAAACCACATTGATTTGGTCACTAGAGGATGTGATGAGATATGAACAATCTAATATAGGGACCGATCCTACGAAGATGGCGTGGTTGCCAAGCGGATTATCAATGTTCGACGGCTTGGTGGGTTGAGATGGTTTGTCGAGTTTTCCTTGATCAATGAGATCTTGGATAGCATTCTTAAACCTAAAGCAATTCTCGGTGTCATGTCCCTTGCCTCGGTGGTATGCACAGAAGGCATTGGAGTTCCAAGATTTAGGCTTTTTGTCTTCGGGCGGCTCGCTAGTAGGCCCAATCGGTTGTAGGTAGTTCTTTTCGACCAACCTTTGAAATGCCTTGGAGTAAGACATGAAGAGAGGGTCAAAGTTTCTCTTGGCCTTAGGAGGCGGTGAGAAGGTAGTTGCGAAGGCGTCGAGGCTATCATCGTCGAGATTGCCCACGGTACGATTTTTCTTCACTCTTGACCGTGTGGGAGGACTTGGAGGAACTACCTTGGTAAGCATGGCCGGTGTATTTGGCCATCGTGGCTAGGGATGTCAACGGGGCGGGGCGGAGGCGGAGGAAGGGTACCCCGTATCCACATCCACCAACAAAAACCAACCTCCACACCCGCCCCACCACCCATGGCGGAGGACAACCCGCCCTCCACCACCCGCCTGGCGGGGGTTTTTTTTAACCCAGACCCGCCCCACCACCCGCCCCGCCTCCCCCGCCCCACCACCCGCCCCACCCGCCCCATTTTCACAACGTTTCTAAGTAGCTTTTCACCAAAAAAATTAAAATTACCATTTAAAGTGTCGTGACCATAAAAATACACACGAATAATAAACAAACAAAAAAAACCAATCCGACACACCAATGACTTAAAGTTTACAACTATTACTATTACATAATTTCAAACACTCGTTATGAACTTCTTCGAACCGTCTTCATTATCAATTCACGGTCATTTGAAAACATTACAAAATACAACTATTACATTATTTTAGCGACCACATTATCAACTTCTTCGCTTCTTCATTAGCCATTCACGGTCATCTGAAAACATCAAAAAATACATTAATATTAAAATTGTAATCAACTAATCACGCTACAATTAAACAAGTTTTGTTGGTTTTATTATCGATTCACACCTCGTCTTCGGTCATACATTCTTCCTCCTCTATTTCTTCCACGAGTTGATGATACTCGACTTCTTGTAAATCCCCACCACCTTATATAGTTATATAAATTGACCAAAAAACCAAAACATCATTCAAAGTTAATCAAAAATATTTTAACATTAAAAAGAAAGAGTTGAAAACAATCATACCTCTCAAATTAGTCCAAATCCAATTTTGAGCACACATTAAAGCCTCCACAGTCGATGGAAGAAGGCGGCTACGATGAGAACTCAACACCCGTCCACCCGTACTAAAAGCCGACTCGGATGCAACACTAGATGAAGGAATACTTAGGATATCTCTTGCAATCATTTGAAGTATTGGGTATGTTGGTCCGTTTGTCTTCCACCAAACAAGAATGTCAAAGTTATCGGGTTCTTTTCCACAAATCGGTACATTTTGAGCATCTAAATACTTCTCTAACTCCGATTTTTCACCCCCTTGATTCAACTCCACCTCCAAAAATTTAGTAAACCCACTTAACTTTGCTTTCCCAACACTCTTGCTTGACAATGGTGGCATTGAACTATAGGTTGAATCTTTCTTTTTACCTTGACTATATTTTGATGAATACTCACTCACCAACTCATTTAGTAGGTCCTTCACCTTTTGTACCTCAAACTCGACTTCATAATCCTCATAAAATTGCTTGTAATAATAATAAATAATCGGCAATTTGTACCTAGGATCTAATACCGCCGCCACTGCTAAAAGAGTGTTAACATCACTCCAATATTTGTTGAATTTCTCAAGCATGATTCTTGCCATATTCTTAATCAATAGATCATTAGATTCAAGCCACTCATTCAATGACACTCGAATGTCGCAAACAATGGTAAAATATGCATTGGCGGTAGGAAATTTTGATCCAGAAAAATCAAGGGTAGCCTCACTAAAGACCTCTAGCTTCTCACAAATTCTCTCGGCTTGCTCCCAATCCTCTTTAAGAGGTGCACATTTATAAATAGCCGACTCTCTACAACTTAATATGTCAAAAACATCCTTGTACATTATCGCAACTTTAAGCATTTCGTAAGTCGAATTCCAACGAGTTTTACAATCAAGTACAAGTTTCTTAGAGCAATTTCTAGCATAAGTCTTAGCGGCATTTTCAAATGTTGTCGCCCTTAAAACAGAGATAGTCCAAAAAACGACACTATTTCTTACCCTTTCAATGCCCTCACCAATTACACTTAAACCATCTTGAACAATCAAATTGACAATATGAGCACAACAACGCATATGCAAATACCTTCCACGCAAAATGAGTGAATCCTTAGGTAGTTTGGCACGTAGAATTGACATCAAAGCGTCATTTGTTGTACAATTATCCAATGTCACGGCAGAGATACGACAATCAAGATTCCAATCATATATAGACTTGCACAAAGCATCGGCCAACACTTCCTTTGTATGAGGTGCCTCCACATAGAGAAATCTAAGCAAAACATGACAAAATTGACATTGAATTAAGGGGAAAAAAAACCAGCAGCTATTTCACCATCTACGATGCATATAATAGCAGCAAAACGCAGAAAACAATAGCAAAATCGGTACGTTAGAAATCACAGCAGAAAACAGTAAAAAAATAGCAGCAGAAAACAGTAGAAGTAGCAGCAGAAAACAGCAGACAACAGAAAACGCAGAAAACGCAGAAAACAACAGTAAACCAGTAGCCAAACGCAGAAAAACAGCAACTAAAATTCACAAAATGGCAGCTTAAGTACAGTGACAGGATCTTAAATACATTAGACAGAACGCGGAAAAAAAAAGTCAGAACGCAGAAACATAGAAATAGCAGCAGAAAACAGTAGAAAAAATAGGTACCTTAGAATGCGACTTTGAAACTTCCATGAATTATCAACGAAGTGTGCGGTAACCGCCATATAACCTTTCTTTTGATTACTTGAAGTCCACATATCCGTTGTTAACGCAATCTTACCTTTGGTTCTCTCAAATAGCGAAATCATGTTCTCCTTCTCACTCTTATATCTCGTCATAATATCCTTTCTCGTGGTATTACGACATGGAACTTTAAAACCGGGTTGAAGTGTCTTAGAATATTTTCTAAAACCATAATGCTCAACCATGCTCAAAGGATACTCATGGAGAATAATCATTTCTGCCAAATCTCTTCTTCCATGCTCTTGGTGAAACTCATAAGGTGCCAATGTTAGTGTCTCGCTCTTATCTACCGGATTAGCTTGTGTGCCAAATAACCTAGTTTGCCGAAGATCTTTGCATACTCTTTTAGGACAACATCGAGTATGGTCTTTCAAATGAGACGTGCCGGACTTTGACCCTCCTGCGAGAAGCTTTAGACAATAATTGCACTCCGCTTTAATAACATCACCTTGTCTTTTTCTTTTGTAATGCTTCCAAGCCTCTGAAGTATGTCTACTTGTAAGAGGAATAATTGAGGGGTCTGATTCAGTTTCATTTTGACTATCCAAGTCAATTGCATTTGCGTTAGACGAACCTTCAAAACAACTTTCACCACCAGAAGGTCGTGTACTCGAATTGTGATTATCATCGCCCATGATTACCTACAATTTTCACCACAGAATTGATTCAAAAATTTAGCTAACATTATTCCACATACTTTCAGCAAACTAATATAAGACATTCATATACGAAATTCCTTTTCAATCAACACAAACAAATAGAAACAGAAAACCACGGCGGCAAAATGAAACTGAATCAGACTAATTTATCAATAATCAAAAAAGCCCAGAAAAATGGTGAACGTACCAAAGACAAAGAAGACATACTGCAAGAACAAGGAGTGCAAGAAGCACACAATGCACAAAGTAACGCAATAACAGACTAACAGTAACAAAATGGTGAACGTACCAAAGACAAAGAAGATACAAACTCATTGAGATTACATCCCATCTCAGACTAATTTATCAATAATCTACTATTGAAATTACTGAAAATACATTCTCATTCTAAATAAGAAATTAAGAATACTTTCAATAACAGACTAACAGTATTACAAAATCAATTTAAATAAATTCATGTAAAAATTAACAACAAAATAATAAAAATAAAATTAAATATAAGATACGAGATGCATACAATACTGAGGCGGTTAGGTGGGGCAGATGTCGACGGTCGGCGAGCGGTGGAGATCGGCGGGCGTGGAGGCTGTTGAGTGTCGTGTGAGGAAGTGACCGAAGTGTGAGTGTGTGAGTGTGAGTTGTGACTGCGTGAAATGAGGGTTTGATACTGTGAATGAGATTTGTGAATTAGGGTTTTTTTTTAGAAGGAATGAGGAGTGTGAATGTGATACTGTGATGTATTTTGGTATGGTTTTGTATTTGTGGGCCAAAGACTAAAAGGCCCAAGATTGATGTTATGATGTATGTATAATAATAGTAATATTAATATTATTAATAAAATGTACAAGTGGGGCGGGTGGAGGCGGGGCGGGTGTGGGCGGGGCAGGTGTGGCGGGGCGGGGGTGGGGCGGGGCGGAGGCGGGGCGGAGTTTTGGTGAAACCCACCACCGCTCCACCACCCGCGGCGGGGGACATTTCAACCTCCACCACCGCTCCACGACCCACTAATGTATCCCCCATATCCACCCCAACTGGGGCGGATGCGGAGCGGGACCCGCGAAAATCCTCCCCACTGACATCCCTAATCGTGGCAGTCCTAAGATCTTCTTCAATTTGGGTGCCAACCTTAGTTAGCTTCTTGAAGTTTTGGATGTTACTGTACCTCATGTAAAACTGATACACGGGTCGCAGGTTGTTTATGAACTTCGGTACGAGCTCGTCCTCGCGAGGACGGTTAGGGATTTGAGCACTTAGCTTCTTCCAACGAGTGAGATAGTCGGTGAAGCCTTCGTTGTCCTTTTGAGAAAGGACCTATAGAGTACGGATCGAGACTTGGGTATCCTCATTGTCTCAATTTTGTTGATCGAACTCGACTGTGAGTTCTTCAAAAGTAGGGATCCGCTGGGGGTCTAGTGAGTAGAACCACGTCTTTGGCACTGCTGTTAGAGAGTGCTGGAAGAGAGTTAGCCAATGCTTGGAATCGACCCCCTTGATGGCCATTTGGGACTTGAAAGTTCGGATCTGAATGATCGGGTTCTCATGTCCTTGAAAGATAGGGAGATTAATAAGGGCGAGCTTGCTAGGGAGCTCATCCTTAATGCTTGCAGGCACGATTTCATTCTCCTTATGTATAGAGTAGGTGCTCGAGACATAGAGCCTTTCCTCCATGGCTTGGAGTTTCTTTGCGTGTCTGTCCGCCTCTTCTTTGATCTTTAGGTCCATACGTTCCACCTCAGTCGTCAAGAGGCGTTCAAGGTCAGCGGTCAGCTTTGTGACTTGGTCACGAAGTGCGTTAACTTCGTCAGTGCCGGCCATTTTGCGGGTGTAGGTTCGTTTCTTATGTGGTATGACGATGCGATTCTTAGTATGACGATGCGATTCTTAGTACGACGAGTATCCAGTTGAGACCTGCATTTCATTTCGTATATTAGTGACACGACTCGACCCACTAGACTCACATTCATTCTAAGCGTTCATTTTAGCTCATTCCTTTGTTTAGAAAGACCCTTTATGCTTTGAAAAGAGGAGATTTTTTAAAGGATTTTAGCTAAAGGAAGCTTTTGAGGCGAGGATGCATGCACAAATCTCGTCTCGATGTTAAAAGATTTTGCTTTGCATCCGTCGAACTGATATTTGTAATTTGCCGAGGCGAGCTCGAGTTCGGATGTGTAAAAGAGAAGGGATTCGACTCGAGAGTGGTTAGCAAGTCGAGTCGAGGATGTTAAAAGCGGAGTCTAGGCCGTATGACCTAGAGGACTAAATCCACGAGCTTGGGTTTCAATCCTTGCTCGGGTTTTTGCTTGTTAGTGAAAAAGGAAATTTTGAGAAAGCTTGTTTCAACAAATTCGCGATAGTTTTGTTTGAAAGATGTTAGCTTTGTTAGATAATAGGTTCGTTTATCTTTGAAACGTTTAAGCGAGTTTTCGAAGATATGAATGCAAATGCTCGTTTTGAAAAAGACCATGGAGTGCATAGCCTCGAACTTGTACGTATGACTCGACTCAAAGGGTTAGGGTCAAGTCGGGTACACCTCCAACTATCTTGAGTACGCTTTGGCAGATACTTAACCCCTTTATTTCCTCACGCCGTAGCGTGTGGTTTTCTAAAGGGAGCACTGGGGCGGTCAAGATAGTCGTTTACGGCAAGCCGTGGAGGGGCGAGAGGAACGTTAGTCCTGCACGTGCTTTATCGAGTGGACAAGCCTGCGTGTTGGAATCACCTCTCGAGGGTGCAAAGGGTGCCTAGATTCCAAAGGGAATGGACTCTAAACGAATGTGCATAGCTCAAATATGTATAATGGATTGTTCAAGGCTTTCAAGTCTCACCTCTTTATTTTTAAAAAGAAAACGCTAGTTTTCAGTTTTTTAAAAATAAAATGTCCCCAGCGGAGTCGCCAAACTGTGGAACCCGGGATCGAGAGGGACCTGATACACGCTATTTATATTCATTTTTATGCCCTCGGTTCAGTCGCATTTAGCTTGCTTTTATTCGTGTTTATTATGATTCTACGAGCTATATGTTATATTTCTCGATACTGCTGCCTTTCATTTACATTTTGCAGGTTTTGGTGGTTTTGAGCCAAAACCCGGGACAATTGGAGCAATTACGAGAATCAAGACGAAAGGACTAAGCTCGGGCGCGCACAGGAGCTCGAGAATACCAAGCCTAGACCAAAGACATAAGAAGGGCCACGATAAAACAATGGCCCAAAAGAAGAATAAAGGCCCAAAGCCAAAGGAAGCCCAAAGGAAAGACTTGGCCCGAGCTGAGCAAGCCGGCCGGTCTGGTAGTGGACCGGCGGCCGGCCAGCCGGCTGCCATGCTCTGACGGGTTATTTTTCCTATTTCGAGTTTATTCTATTGGGAACTTGTATAAATACCTAGGCTCGTGAGACTTTATAACTTATGCTTTATTTTATAGTTTTCTCCTTAGGTTTAGTTTACTGCTTTCAATTTTCTCTTTCATTAAACATTCAAACTCCTTAGTTTAGTTTCAAGATTCATCTTCTTTGTAACCGTCGGTACTCCGTAATTCCAGGTTTAATTTCAATTGCTATTTTCATTCATCATGTTTATTATTATTGCTTATTTTGCTTGCCCTTTAATTATGAGTAGCTAATTTTATAATTAGGGTTTAGGGTGATTGTGAGATTGGTTCAGGAACATGTTTTAATTGCTTATATTGATTGAACTTGTGCAAGTTGACTTCTTCCTACGCGTTTTATTATCAATTGAATTTAGGGACGCCTTTATTGAATTGAATTTAGGTTGTTTCAGTTTAAGATCGAAAGCCTAATTGAAACAAGACTCACGCGTATTTGATAAGTTAAGTTTAGTAAGTTGCGAGAGCCCGCTAAATTTGCTTAAGGTTAATATTGACTCGAGAGAGCGTATTCCTAAACCTAGTCACTTGCATAGCTTCAATTGATTGTTATTTCCTTTTGAGTTGAGTTCCTAAATCGATGTCACATTGATCCCGATGCCCTAATCTCCCTTTTATATATCTTTATACCGTCTTATTTGCTGTTATTAGTTTAGTCTTACAAAACACCCTCTTTTCACACCTGAGTTGAACCTGTTATTGCCGACTTTAACTTATAACTGAGCTGTTTCCCTGTGGATACGATCCTTCTTGCTGCTAGCTACTGTTAGTTGTCTTTTAGGTTTATTTTGATATTGGCGATACGACTTAGCCGTGTCAATTTTGGCGCCGTTGCCGGGGAAACGGCTTTGCTAGTTATAGTTATTGTTTTTGTTGCAGGTTTTTCTCTTTTTGTCTCAGGGAACTTTCGTTCCTTGAGACCGTTCTCATCGTTTTCTTGAGTTATTCATGCGCAGGTCACCTACAGGTTTAGTCCCTTTTGATTCTGAACCTGAGCGTACCTTTCACCGTACGCGTAACTTTTTCAAGGAAATCGCTGAGGCTTACGCATCTGAGAGCGTGCAAAGTTCAGACGAGGAATCTCGTGCGGAACAATCGTCCTACGAAGAGGACAATATACACGTTGTGATTGACTTAGAGGAGCCCGTGACCATGCCTAAACTTTCGAGTCACTCGCTTCCTAAAACGGAGTCCATACCGGATGGATTCACTATGCCCGCAACTCTGCAGGGCAACTTCGAGATTCGCCCCGCCTTTCTCAATTTGGTGGAGCGGAATCAGTTTGGTGGTTATCCCACCGAAGATCCTGGTCGGCATATGCAGATGTTCACCGACTACTGTTCTACTATTAAGCAGGCCGGGATCACGCAGGAGCAAATAAGGGAGATGTTGTTCCCTTTTTCCTTAAAAGATCGAGCTCGTGAGTGGATCACGGACCTCGACAAAGAAGCTGCTGGTATTACAGATTGGAGAGGTTTGGCTCTGGCGTTCTATGCAAAGTTTTATCCTCCAGAGCGCACTAACCAGGTGAGGAGTCAGATACAGGGCTTCAAGCAAACAGGTGATGAGTCTCTTGCTGAAGCGTGGGAGCGGTACAAGAAGGCGTCTGGGACATCCTCACCACGGTTTGAGCAGTGGTTGGTAATAATGACTTTTTATAATGGTCTTTATAAGGAGAGTAGAGCTATTCTAGATTCTGCTGCAGATGGTCGCTTTGCCAACAACGTCGATGATGACAAGGCTTGGGGATTGATTGAAGATATGGCTGTTCATTCAGCTCAGTTCGGGACGCCGCGAGGTAATTCACGGTCCGCACATGACGACCGTGATAAGGGGAGTATTGCTGCACTCACTAGTCAGGTTGCTGCGTTGACTGCGCAGATTTGTATGATGGCTGGTGGTGGTTCTTCTGGTGCCCATGTAAACGCTATTGCAGGGCATGATACGGGTTATTCTACGGGGTATGCTGCGCCCCAGGAGCAGGTTTTTGCATATCAATCCTACAACCAAAACCTGCCCTACCAAAACCAACCCGGTTACGATCGCTCACTTCTCTCCTATCGTAGCCAAAATGTCCAAAACCCAACCACCCAACCACCCCAAACTCAACCTTACCAACCTCCCTACAAAAATTACCAACCACCTCCACCAAATTACCAGAAACCCGCCTTTACACCGCCAAAACCTACCCCCGTACCTGATCAAATGGCCGAGACTAGGGCCATGATGTCACAGATGCAGCAGGTGATGATGGGTATGCAGGAGTCGCAGAAGACAATGATGCAGTACATGCAAAAGAGTGACCAGGCCAAGGACGCAGCTATTAAGAATCTGGAGAATCAAGTGGCTCAACTCGCCACTTCGCAAGCTGCGCGTCAACCGGGCTTCTTACCATCGCAAGGCCAACCTCCTAACCCTCCTCCCGATACAGCATGTGCGATTACGTTGAGGAGCGGTACTTTTTATGATGATCCGAGGCCACAGGCAGCGCAGCCGGTCGACCGGCGTGGTCGATCGGCCATTTGAACAACTTCTGCGAGGAAAGTTGATTTGGGTGTTAATTCGGGTGTTCCTGTTACTACTTCTTCGCCCCCGATTCCGATTAAGCTCCCATTTCCGGGTCGCGTACGTGAACAGTCCGAGGCCAAGTTCAAGAAGTTCGTGGACGTCGTTAAAGCGCTGCAGGTAAACGTCCCTTTTATTGATCTTGTGACTCAAATTCCTGCGTATGCTAAATTTTTGAAGGAAGTCTTAGCTCGTAAGCGTACTTTAGAGGATGTGTCGACTGTTGCATTCGTGGGGGAGGCTAGCACTAGGTTGCAGGGTGGTAAACCTCCTAAGCTTAGCGACCCATGCACATTTTCCATCCCCTGTTCCATTGGTAAGTTTGTGGTCAGAAACGCCTTATGTGACCTTGGAGCGAGTGTGAGTGTCTTACCTTACTCCTTGTACCAAAAGATGAGCTTGTCAGCTTTGAGCCCTACTCACATTACCTTACAAATGGCTGACCGTTCGATAAAGCGTCCCTTGGGAATCCTACAAGACGTCCCTGTACAGGTTGGAAAGTTCTTTATCCCTGTAGACTTTGTTGTAGTCGATATGCCCGAGGATGTCCACATTCCTATCATTTTAGGGAGACCCTTCCTGCACACTGCTGGTGCAGTCATTGACGTGGGCAATAAGACGATAGCCTTTACGGTGGGGGGTGAAAAGTTGACCTTTACCCATTCTGATACCCCGCGGTCACCCATGCGTCTTGAGTCGGTTTGTTCTGTTACTGCTATACCTCCGTCTCACTCTACTGGAGACACTTTGGAGGTCGTTTCTGTTGTTTCCCCGTGTGCAGGTTCCTTACAGGATGGCTGCAAGGTTGGTTTGGGGGAGAGGAAATTGCTTAAAGCCGATCTGTTTGACGCTAGTGATGGAGGAGGGCCTACGGTTCAGTCACCCGGAGCACAAGGGCGATTTGGAGAGCCATTTCGCGATCGAGGACCCACGATGAATGAGTATGCTGCTTTGCCTCGAGAGGAGAGTCTTTATGGCGAGCGGATCTTTGTTTACGAGTGAAATTTGTCATGAATGGCCAATGTCCTTGGCCTCCGTATACTTGATTTCTAAAGCTGTGAAGAGTCGTGCGGGACTATAAACCAGCGCTTCCGGGAGGCAACCCGATGATGTTGTATTTTTTATTCGCATTTGTACTTTGTTTTTACGACATCTTTTGGTTTGATTTTGAGCGTGAGAGGACGAGGGTTTTTATGAATGATTTTAGCGCGCAGGTACTTTTGGACTTTGTCCTTAGTATTTTTGAAGGAAACGCTACGAGTATGCATGCCAGCCGGTCGACCGGCGGTAGACTCAGACCGTAGTAAATTTGAAACAGGTGAAAAAACGCGAAAAAACGAGAAAAAGCATGGGAGCCGGCCGGCCGGCCGCCGGTCTGGACCGGCCCCCACGCTCTGCTGTTCCGTTTTGCTTCTTCTTGCGTGCTATGCCGAAGTACCTCGATGTTGGACTGAATTGGACGCATATTTGTGGATTTTAGCCGCACTCCACACTCTACTTCGGTTTGGGGGAGCTCCGACTTTATCAAGTGAGCATTCTTTACCCCGCTTTACCCTCCTTTTCGCTTTCCTTTTCCTTCCCCGTATGTTATGTGTCCTCCTCTGCTTTTGTGGTTACGCTGTTTTCCACATTGAGGACAATGTGTGATTTGGTTTGGGGGAGGGACGCACTTTCGCGCTTTTCTTGCTTTTCTTTTGCATTTTTCATAATTCAAAAAAAAAATTACAAAAATACGAGTCTTTTTGGTCTGCTTTGTCCTGCTTTATCTAGTTTGGGGAATTGATTCATACACTTACTTTGATCTTTAGTATCTCTGAGTCGACTTTCTATCGCCTTAGCTTGCACGATTGGTTTGTTTCCTTTTAATAGATTGCGAGCCTCAACCACTAACCCACTTGTATTTGCTTAATTCTTATCGCTTTTCGTTCGTTTACTTTCGACTTTGACATTCGAGCTTGGCAATGGTTTGTGGAATGATTGGTTTGTTGGTTAGTGGTTTGATTGGAAAGATTTATTTATGTTGGAGCAATGCTTCGATGCTCTCGGAGGGGACTCATTGATTTGAGTAACCACAGTGGCCATGAATTTGGTTGCGACCGAGAGTATGAGCAATAGTGTAACCCTTAAGGAAATATGTGTACCCGAGCGTGATTTTTAACGTCAAGCTAAACGGTACTACATACGAGGGATGCTCCACATTTGCGGAAAAAAGAAACAAAAGAAAAAAAGAAAAAAAAAAACAGAAATGAGAAAAAGGAAATGATGTGGAAAGATTGGTTGAACGGAAAGTGGTTTGTGCGGTTGGCCTTGCTTGAATTGAAAATGTCGTCAGTTTTACTTTGCGGAAGCGTTAGAGGCTAGTAATGCGATGTGGTGTGAATGGTTGAGACTTGTGCTCCATTCTCGGTGAAATAGGCTATGGTTAGTGAGTCTATGTGCATAGGTCGTCCATTTCGAGATACTAGCGTGATTAGTTCGTGTCACTTTGATTTTCTCCGACGTTGTTTGCTTGAGGACAAGCAAAGGTTTGGTTTGGGGGAGTTTGATACACGCTATTTATATTCATTTTTATGCCCTCGGTTCAGTCGCATTTAGCTTGCTTTTATTCGTGTTTATTATGATTCTACGAGCTATATGTTATATTTCTCGATACTGCTGCCTTTCATTTACATTTTGCAGGTTTTGGTGGTTTTGAGCCAAAACCCGGGACAATTGGAGCAATTACGAGAATCAAGACGAAAGGACTAAGCTCGGGCGCGCACAGGAGCTCGAGAATACCAAGCCTAGACCAAAGACATAAGAAGGGCCACGATAAAACAATGGCCCAAAAGAAGAATAAAGGCCCAAAGCCAAAGGAAGCCCAAAGGAAAGACTTGGCGGTGAGCAAAGCGGCCAGTGCAGTAGTGGGCCGTGGCCGACCGGCTGCCATGCTCTGACGGGTTATTTTTCCTATTTCGAGTTTATTCTATTGGGAACTTGTATAAATACCTAGGCTCGTGAGACTTTATAACTTATGCTTTATTTTATAGTTTTCTCCTTAGGTTTAGTTTACTGCTTTCAATTTTCTCTTTCATTAAACATTCAAACTCCTTAGTTTAGTTTCAAGATTCATCTTCTTTGTAACCGTCGGTACTCCGTAATTCCAGGTTTAATTTCAATTGCTATTTTCATTCATCATGTTTATTATTATTGCTTATTTTGCTTGCCCTTTAATTATGAGTAGCTAATTTTATAATTAGGGTTTAGGGTGATTGTGAGATTGGTTCAGGAACATGTTTTAATTGCTTATATTGATTGAACTTGTGCAAGTTGACTTCTTCCTACGCGTTTTATTATCAATTGAATTTAGGGACGCCTTTATTGAATTGAATTTAGGTTGTTTCAGTTTAAGATCGAAAGCCTAATTGAAACTAGACTCACGCGTATTTGATAAGTTAAGTTTAGTAAGTTGCGAGAGCCCGCTAAATTTGCTTAAGGTTAATATTGACTCGAGAGAGCGTATTCCTAAACCTAGTCACTTGCATAGCTTCAATTGATTGTTATTTCCTTTTGAGTTGAGTTCCTGAATCGATGTCACATTGATCCCGATGCCCTAATCTCCCTTTTATATATCTTTATACCGTCTTATTTGCTGTTATTAGTTTAGTCTTACAAAACACCCTCTTTTCACACCTGAGTTGAACCTGTTATTGCCGACTTTAACTTATAACTGAGCTGTTTCCCTGTGGATACGATCCTTCTTGCTGCTAGCTACTGTTAGTTATCTTTTAGGTTTATTTTGATATTGGCGATACGACTTAGCCGTGTCAGGACCCAACTCGGCGTCTTGCATAAGGGCGATTAAGGTTAAAAAGATTAAGTTAGAAAAACCTTTGAAAACTGTTTGGAGTCGCCACCTAATTATCGCGGAAATTAGGAACCTGCTATCATGTCTTAAGCTAAAAACATGTCCTAGATTTCGGAGCACGCCGACACCCCTAGATCTAAGGTTATGAAACTAGATTGGATTCGGGGTGAGGGTACTTAACTAAAGATTAATTCAATTAATGATTTATGAAAACCTTTTAGAAAAGCCTATGTAAAAATAGCCTCTACTGACCTAGAACAATCCAAGTAAGATGATATTTGAGCTAATGTTATCGCTACGTACAAGTGCGAAAGAGATTTGTAAAAGAATGCAGATGTAAATGCAAAAAGATAGTTTAAAACCCTCAGTTTAGCATGTTTAACTTGTTAACGAAAACGGTGCCAAAGCCGCGGGGTAGGGGGCGCTTGAGTGTAGTCCCCTTTGTTAGTCCAAAGAAAATAAGAAAAAGTTTTGATCCAAGTGGATCGGTGCCTACCTTGTCCTGACGCTTCAGATCGGCAGAGCTTCGCTTCTTGAACTAAAAAGCAGGATGAGTTCAACATGGGATGGTGTGCTGAACTCAAGGATTTGAGTGCTTTGAGAGAGTTGCTGGTGAATTATGATTGTGAATTGTGTTTATTGTATGAAGAAATTGTATGAAAACTCTGTGGAAATTGTCTGTTATGAGGTCGGGTATAAGGGAGTATATATACTTAAAACCTCGACGAAATTAGGAAATTTGGGAATAAAACCAGGCAGGCAAACCGCATAGGCTTATACGGTTTGGCCCCTAAACCGCATAAGGCTATGCGGTTTGGGGGTGTGGTTTCAAGCCTAGTTTCCAAGTTTCGGTTTAATAATATCTTGGAAAGATACAGTATAATCTCGAGCTTGTTCGTCAAGAAAACACCTGAGGGCTTCCTAAGATGTTTTTGAGGGTTGAGGGCTTTGGAGCGAGGGCTAAAGGCGGGTTTGGGCTCAGTTCTGGGCCCAAGACTCGAAAATGTGAAAAGGTGTATTTTGTAGAGTTTTGTGAAATAAGGTAACCCGTAAGGCTATATTTTGTGTGAGAGGGGGCTAAAGAGGGGATTTAGCCACCGGGCCTAAATTTAGGAGTTTAGGAATGCTGAATTAGACCTTGTTAATGTAAAAGGGCTAATTGTAATGCAAATGCGAAGCTCGTGCCAAACGAAGCAGGACGTGGACCAAGCTAGAACCTAAATGGACAAAATGAACATTTATTTAAATATGCTGTGAAGCGACCTAAATCATTTTAACATTTCAAAACGACTCAAAATGAATTCGACATATTTAGAACCGTTAAAGTCAACGTTAAAGCATGCGTAATAAAAGTCCGAGTTACATCACAGGGTTTTGAGTGGAAGGGTATGGATATGGGTATCCACACAGATATATGAGCAACTTTATTTGCGGTATGAATTGCCTCCACTTCTTCAACATTTACGGCTTCATGACAATAACAATACATACCTACTTTAACCTCCCCTTGCAAACGTGTAACAAAATAATCACGCTCAAAACGCAATAGTAATGCTCAGAAGAGCGTTTCACGGGGTTTAACAATAACAAACCCGAAAACAACTTTGATTTCCTATACTTAAAGTATTCAGGGTTTAAAGGGTTCACAGTAAAGATTTCCACGCAAATAATAGTCATTACCCATAAATCTCACAGGACAACATCCACCAAAAACGGTTCAATAGCGAACCAGAAGCGCAGGCTCCCATATAATGAATACCTTGTGCTCGATCAGCACTACTAAAAAGCCTAATTTATGCTAAACAACAGTCACAAGAAACACAAACTGCTACTAATCTGACTAGAATTTGTTTAGGAAGTGTGTTGCACGACAAGGTCTCATTTTACATGCACCGATTCATGCCGCACCAGAAAACGTCACCTGATTTTCCATAAAAATGCAGATTCCCGTAAACTAAACTGCACAGAAAATGTCATAATATTCAAACACTGCCACCCAACAAATTTAGCGCCAAATTTATTGGCCGATATAATATTCACTTTACTAACTTTACATTCTCCA
Organism: Dianthus caryophyllus; assembly: GCA_023091065.1. Taxonomy (NCBI): domain Eukaryota; kingdom Viridiplantae; phylum Streptophyta; class Magnoliopsida; order Caryophyllales; family Caryophyllaceae; genus Dianthus; species Dianthus caryophyllus. The sequence goes on along the minus strand of CM041526.1, from coordinate 18,853,158 downwards.
CAATCGACATTTTAAAAAACCATACCCCCTCAATATGTAAAATGAATATTAACTCTATTGAATACACTACAGGATGTGCCTTCTCGGTCTGCCAAATTGTAGACATGTTATACTGTGGATTTACGTTGTTTTAACATCAAATTAAATAGCCTCCGTTCAATTGCCTGCATTCTTCTTCAACTTATACGCTGTCGATTTACGCTGTCCGAACGTAAACCCAAAATCGTGCAGTAAATATGATCTTTCAGGCTATGGAACAACAAAATAAACGCCCAGATTTCAACATACCTTCCATCCTCAGTAACAGTATTTGGCAAACCACCGTTTGCATTTAGTTCCCAAATTAGTTACTCCTCGACTACCAAATGCTTATTTTACTGACTGTGTTGAACCCTTTTCTCATACTTCTTCTGCAAAAGCTTCTCTTTACTTCCACGCCTCCTAACTTCTCTTACTCCTTTGACCCATGAAATCAGCAGACCATAACACCTTCCCCTCAAATCATTTCAACAAGATACAAAAAGATATTTAAGAGCAAACTCATTGCTCCTCTGCCACTCCCATTTCACACACTTCTTGCTCCTTCCTTGTCCCTACATTCCACCATACCTCTGTCCTGACATCCCACTCCTTCACCTTACTTCCTACCCTACCTTCCCCATTCTCCTCCCATTTCTTTTTACTCCTTGACATATTACTCTCACTCACTTCCTAAAGTCTACTGATATCGTACACTTTACATTTCACACATTTCCACTCATGAATTATATATTACTATACTAACACTCGCAAGGCAACTTCAAATCATGACACAAAAAAGACAACACACTGTAAATTAAACTGCATACAAGAACCATGAATATACATGCACTCCAAAATATAATGGCAGCAAAAGGAAAAGTTCCAATGCCATGGAACAAGCTCTGAATAGCGCAAATAAAATAAAAAACAAATAAATTTCATACATGATTGCAATATATATAGAATTCAGACCAGCCAAGTGCAGGTCCATCTAATACCCAAACCAACCAAAAAAGAGATGGCTCATACAACAAGATGCAAAATGTATGTGAACAATTACAACTCTATGTGCAACGATTACGTTAAAAAAGAAAAGGAAAGGATAGCCAATAAGCTTAAATACCTTGATCCGGAAAAAACACAAACAGACGAAGAATTACCTATTGGCAAGTACCCGGGAGAGCTACACAGCTATCCAATAATTTCAAACATATTTCGTTTTGCAAATAACAACAGTAGACAAAACATGGTAGAAGTGTGCAATGAGTGGGCTGCATGGTTTCTTCTAACAGGACACCGAGCATCCTTAGAGTACGACTCTACACTAAGCAGAGTCGAGTTGCCGTTCTCCATTGCCAAAATATCGGGAACGACGGTGGTACAGCAGTACTTCTACTGTCACGAAGCACAAACACAAGCTGAAATAGAAAGCATCCACTACGTTACATTTGGCATGCAACCATTATTGTTTGGCGGTCTCGCAAATCAACTAGACAACATTTAGAAAGGTGGGACAACAAACATAAAATGTCGCTCTTCAGAAAATAAATGCATAAATATTTTGGCTGTGTACGAAGAGGGCCCATGTCTGAAATTAATTAGTCTTTGACTTCCCCCGGTCGATGTAAAACTATTAATCACAACGGAATTGTTAATCACAGTATGCTTTCTTCAGTTCGATGAATAAACTTTACTTCACAAATCTTAATGCCTAATGGATAGAGAAATAACAACGCCAAATTTGCTGGAACTAATATTTAAGTCATGTTCTAAATTAATAAATACATTTACGACGAAATTAAGCCAAAAGTAAACTAAAAAAAATTCGTAGTACTCTACGGAAACAATAGTTAACTGCTCCATGCATCCCATAAAAGCTTACAAATGCATAAATTTAAAACTACTCGAAGCCAAAATAATAACGCTAGCTTCAACACTAAAGATATAAAACATAAAGTACAAAACAGGCTCCAATACATCCAAATCATCACGCAAATCTTCATAGAGGTCTTGGTAGTAACTGCATCTTAACTACGCTTCAATAACAGTGGCTTACGAATTTCCTGCCGCAACACATTGATACTTATTTATACCACATCATCGCTTGATGCATCAAGCATTTGTTCAATTAGATAATCACCGTAGTGTGGATGTAATTCTATATCAAGGACATACCCTGGTTCAGTTATTTCAGATATGTGGGGAAATTTGTTCGCAGCTGAAGGTACCGGGAAAGTGGAGGGGAAAACCTATCGACGCCCTGCGCGCGCCCGCCCTCGCCCCGTGCGGGGGCGCCGGGAAGCGGAATGCGCCTCGCAGGAAAAAAAGTGCGAAGTTTGCTAAAAATGGGGGAGATCATTGCATGAATTTGCGATCAAAAAAGAAAAGTATAAAAATCCTTTTTGAAATGTATTTTCGGAGTCGCCACCAAATATTAAAGGAATTTGGTACCTATTCAACGCGTCTTGAAATACAAGACACGAGTGTCTCAGATTTCAAGGTGCGTCGATACCTATCAATCTGAGGTTTGAAACCAGAGAAGGGGTTCGGAGTGAGGTTACTTTTCGAAAGTTTTGACAAAATAAGTTTTGAAAACAGTAATCAAAAAGCCTACATAAGAGTAGTCTCTACTAATTTGAAAACATTTGCTTAATTTCGATATTTGGGCTAAAATAATGCTACGTACAAGTGCGAATAAATATGACTCGATTAAAATGCATAAATAATGTAAACTATCAAAATAATGACATATTGCTATAGGAAATGTACGTTAAATAATAATTTATTGACTAAATTATTACTATAGACGTTATTTTCCGACCTCGTATTTAGAATTTGTGAAAAACCCTCAGTTTTGACATGCTAAAAGACTCTATGAAACGGTACAATTTAGTGTTGGATCCGTGATTCTAGTCGTTTATTTAACACATGAATGAGGACTTGCATAATTATAAAAGTGACGTCGGTTTGCTTTAGTGATAATGAGTCGTTATTTATGCGATATTGGCGGGGTTTAGACGGATTATGAATCAATTGCTACTGGCAGTATTACGAATACGGCCGCTAGTGCCAATATCGGGTTTGGGGTTAATGTAACCCCATTGTCCAGTCTCAAACGTCCAAAACGTAGGTAAAATGTTTACCTTTCGAAAATGTAAAGACGGTATTTTTGAGTGGATTTTGTGAATAGTGTATGTGTTTTGTAAAACCGATATTTTGAAATGAATGAAAGGGGTTGGTATTTATAGAAGTTGGCTGGTTTGGGGGTGAACAAAATTTAAATCGCCTGTGTACAGGCGTCTTTAATTTTGTTTGGTTTGGATTTTGTAAGAAAAATGAAAAGGCGGCTGGTAAGAAACAAAAATATAATCGCTTTGTTGTGAGCGTTTAACTTTAATCGCTGTCATTGGCGATTTTATTTTTGTTTTGGTGGGCTGTTTTAAGCCGCCTTTGGGTTTTGGATGTTTTGATTAAGTAATGATTATGTTTTGTTGTTTACTTAGGGGTTAAGTATTTGTTCAGTTTTGGTCCGAATTTCGGTTTTCGTGTTTCGGTTTTTGTCGTGTTTTTCGATTTTGGCTTAAAATAAAAATAATATTGGGTTATATTATTTTTTGGTATTGTAGAGTCTAGTTTTGTGAAAATGTGACACGGGACGCACTTTGGCCCGTTTTGCGTGTTGTGTTTTGGGTCGTTTTTGTAAGTTTGGGCCGTTTTGTAGCTAGTTGGGCTGTTTTTGTGGCTTGGCTTAATAAGACGTTCCTATATTGTGCTCGTGTTATGCTCATAATGACTAAAATTGACATTCATTTTCATGATTATGCAAGTTCAAATTAATACGCTAAAGAATGACTAAATACGTTTTAGATACTTTTTGTACCGTTTCGACTCTTTTAAAAGCATGCATGAAAGTCCTTTTCATCATCGGGTTTGTTTTTGGGAATGCGGATACGGGTATCTGAGAGCCCCAGTTTGGCGAGCTTGGACAAAGCGTTAGTCAAACTTAAAGATAGTATCCGGACCATTACAGTCTCGATACCACCTGGCGGCGCTAAGCATGTGTCTTATGGGAGAGACGAGGACTTAGCGTCGGGAAATGCGGGGAGGGACGACATGTTTTTAAGGACATGACGGTCCTACATGTTTAAGGGCGTGTCGGCCTGCATGTGGCCTGAGTACTCCCCGCTGGCGCCTTGCTTGTGTCTTTGCTTGGGCTTCTGCTCGTGCTTTCGCTCTTCGCTTGATGTCTCGTATTCGAGGTTACGCGCTTTTGTATTTTAACGTCTCGTGAGGAGGCTACGTGTTTTTGTATTTCTCATAAAAAGGGTTAGGTTTTTATGGACGTCTCGTGAGGAGGCATACGCGTTTTTGTATTTCTCATAAAAGGGTTAGGTTTTTATGAACGTCTCGTGAGGAGGCTACGCGTTTTTGTATTTCTCATAAAAAGGGTTAGGTTTTTATGAACGTCTCGTGAGGAGGCTACGCGTTTTTGTATTTCTCATAAAAAGGGTTAGGTTTTTATGAACGTCTCGTGAGGAGGCTACGCGTTTTTGTATTTCTCATAAAAAGGGTTAGGTTTTTATGAACGTCTCGTGAGGAGGCTACGCGTTTTTGTGGATTTGAACGTCTCGTGAGGAGGCTACGCGTTTTTCTCATAAAAGGTTAGGTTTTTATGGACGTCTCGTAAGGAGGCTACGCGTTTTTGTATTGGGTTGAAAATGTGTTTGAAATGGGTTGAAAGCGTACTGGGCCGAGGAAAACAGCCCAAAACAAAGCTGAAACCCATGAAACAAAAAGAAAATCGCCAGTAAACTGGCGATTTTGTTTTTGTTTTGTGAATTCGTATAAAAGTCGGGGAAGAGAAAGGAGGAGAGTTTATTTTATTTCGAAAATAAAAACTAAATCGAAAACCACCAAAACTCAATCCGGCGATTTTCTAGACCAAAATTCAATTTTCCGACTCCTACAATTCGTCATGGACCAAGGTACGTACTCAAATCACTTGGTTTTTCGTGTTTTGAAGTTTGTTTGAGTCGGTTTTAACTTAAAAAAAAAAAACGTTTTCTAGGGTTTCGGTCGATTTTTATCGATTTGATTCGAAATTACCCCTCGTCTTTGCTTGAAAATGCTTGCCATGGTTATTGTAGTGCTTGCCTCGCTTGTCTTGCTGTCGTTGTGCGAAAACCCGACTTGTAGCCTCGATTTTCGTGCGTTTTGACTTGGAGGGCATTTTGGTCATTTTTGAAAACGTCTCGAAAATGGCTCAAAACTTCAGTGTAGCTTACCCATTAGTAGCACAATACGTTGGTGAGTTCGTTTCGTTGAAATGTGCGGGAAAAGCGGTTCGTTTGGTTGAAAACCGTGTAAAAGGGGGTAAAGTCGGGGTTTTGCTCTGTTTTCGTTACCTAAAACGATCCCGATTGGCTTGGTTGTTTTGGAAGTGTTGTAGTATGCTAGGGTATAGGTTTGGGTGGCTTGTGTGCGAAAAACGGCTCGAAAAACCGTAATTTTCGTATGGTTTGGTACAGGGGCCGGTTTTGGGTCGAAATTTTTCGGCTTCGAAACTTGCCCGAATTCTCTGTATTGATTGTTATGGTTAGCATGGTACATATTTGGCTTTGTTTTGTAGGAAATGTATGGTTTGGAGGTGTTTTGGAGGGTTTTTTTTAGTTTAGGTTAAGTTTACAAAAACCGTTTTTCCTCGTTTTTCGCGCCTCAAGGGCTGAGTTTATCGTAATGTATGTCGTATGTGCTGACTAGGGGGTTGTTTTGTGGGAAGTTGGGGCTTTTTGGTTGAGTATGGTCAAGAAAAGGCCGTTTTTGTAGTTTGTAAGTGTTTTTGTAAAAGATGTTCAGTCGGGGGGTTTGGGACACTGTTTTCACGTAAAATTTTTTGTACATGCTTATTATGATTTATGGGTTGGGCCTGTCTCAGCAAATATGGGTTTCTGGCCTTCTGTTGCGTTTTTCCCTCTTCTGCTATTTTTAGGTTAAAAGGGCACATTTTCTGTGTCTTTCTTTGATTCTCTGCTGCTTTTGCGCGTGCTTGCTCTTGACTTGACTGTGTAGGACGTATATATCGTATACGTCTCATGGATTTTGATTTCCTGTGCTTCCGCTCCGTTTTGGCCTTATCTGTCAAAAATGGGCCTGTTTGCTTGCTTCCTGTTGCTTTTTGGCACATTTTTGCTTTCCTAAGCTGATTTGCTGCTGCCTTCGTCTGATTATGCCTTTGAATCTTGTGCAGGTGATCCTGCGCCTTCTGCGCCCACTTCCAGTTCCATAGATCGGGTCTTGGCTGGCGTTGACTTTACTGGGTTGCGAGGGGACGATCGTACTCTGCCGGGGATGCCGCCTCCTGCGGAGGCTTCGGTCAAAATCCGCGGTCAGACTTGTTTAGAGCTTTTCCCCCTCAGACGCCAGGGGTTTCTACGACGCCAGGGAGTGAGTTCCAGGGCGCTGCTGCGGAGTCTCCGGCCTTTTCAGCTAGTGGCGCAGGGGCTGGTAGCGAGTCGTCTGGGCCTTCTGCGAGTGGCAGGGCACGCAGTCTTTGTCCTGGGGCCCCGAGCCGTCGGTTAGGGCGGTCGTGGCGTTCTTCTTTGAGTCTCTGTTTTTCGGCTAGCGGTGCGAGAGGTTCTTTGTTGGCGACCTGGGTCTTCATTGGCGGGTTAAACCACGACGTTGTCTCGAAGTCACCTACTTTTACTAGTGAGACGCGAGAGACCGCTTGGCGGCGCTTGATCTTACGGTGGCGGCGGTAGTGGGCTCTTCTTTGGCCGAGGGCTTGTTGGTGGCGAGGTCAGGCCAGGTGGCGTCTCGAGCCTTTGCGGCGCGGGCGTGGCTATTCTTTGTGAAGTCGTCTGAGACTCACGGGAAGCCGTGGCGGAGGTCGGCGTAGGCTGCAGGTCTTCGCAGGGACGGGGGCGTGGCGGTGCTGGAGGGATGCCTGTGGCTCCGGGAGGGGGCCGGGGCAGGGGTCGTGGGGGCGCTGGGAGCCAGCGAGGGCGTGGCGCAGGCGTTGCCAGGGAACTGTGGCTCTGGAGGGGCCGAGGTAGGGTCGTGGTCGCGGCCGAAAGAACGAGGTCGAAGCGCAAGGTGGATGCGGCCACGGTGAGGCGTGATGGCGAGACGTCGAGCTCGTCTTCTTCGCGAGGTGATGACCGGGACCAGTGAGGTTCTGCGGTGTTGCTGAGGAGGTTGGAGCGGGGGGAGCTCCTATTGAGGTACCGAGGAGGCGTGGAAAGCCTCGGGGTCCGGGGAGTCGTTACGAGGATCCTTCTGAGTCGGAGGGGTCTTCGAGTGACGAGGAGGGCTCACAGCGAGGCTGAGGTGGCCGTTGTCCGAGATTCTTCTTGTTCTTCTTTGCTCATTTCTTGCTCATTTCTTCTTGTATTGCTCAGGTTCTTCTTTATTCTTCTTTGCGAAATTTGCACGAGGTCGGGTCGGAGTTCACGGCCAGGCTCGGGAGCGGGCGGAGGGTGAGGCTGAGGCCGAGGGTCAGGCCCAGAGTCAGGCCCAGGATGCAGGTGCGGCATCCCTTGAGGCTGCGACGGAGGTTTTCATGGGGATGGTCGACGAGCCGGGCGCGAGGCCTGACTATCCTCACGGTCCGCGCTTGTGGTCAGAGGTGGCCAGGGATTGGGACGGCGTGACTATGGTTTGGAGTCCGCGAGCACTTGCCGGTCAGTGAAGGTCGGCTTTCAGTTAGGCTCGATGAGGACCTTCTGCAGGTTTCGGACGGTGTTCGGCGTCTTTGAGGCCAGGCTTCGCGGGAGGCGGGACATCGTGCTTGGGGCGGCCTTTGGTCTGGTGCGAGAAATGGGGAGTGCGGGGGCAAGAAGGTGAACTCGCGCCTCACTGTTCTTCGGGCGTTGTTGGATAGGTTTTGGGATACGACCAACACCTTCCATATGCCTGGTTACGAGGTTGGCGTGACTCCTTCTTCGTGGGCAGTTGTCACGGGGCTGCCTCACGGTGAGGGCGTACTTGATTGGGGGCGTGAGCGACCTCCTATCGATAGCCCACGAGTCGTGCGCCTGATTGGCGACGGGGTCAAGTGCGGGATGAACGAGGAGCATACGTTCCAGCCTCGGACGATATGGTTTGCCGACTTCTTCGAGGGGAAGAGGAAGAAGAAGGGGTCTACTCGAGCGGCCGAAAGCGAGGGCCCTACCGGTGTGGTGGTTCTTGACGGCCACCCATTTCGGCGACAAGGGGGAGCGAGCGTCGACGGCTGTGCTGATGGCGCTGTCGGACATGACACGTCTAGGTGACTTCGACTGGGTCACTCCTGCTCTGGGTCTGTTGATCCGGTATCTGAGGGACGCGGTGCGCCCTGACCAGATTGACGAGGATTCAGATGTGTCACTCGTGGGCCCTGGTCTTCTGATGGAGGTAAGGTTTGATTTCGTAATGTTTTGTTGTTTCGTTTCTGCCTTTCTTTTATAACGCGTGTTCTGTTTGCTTGCAGTCTTGGTGCTATGCTCACTTCCCTTCTCTGCTCCCAGACATGTTCCAGGTGACGGCTACATACCCGGCTTTCCATGCGTACGCGACAGCGGATCGGAGGGGTATTGGCCTGAACTATGACGCGGCTCGTGTGTGCTTCAATGGGATGACGGTGGATAAGGTTAGGGCGTTTATGTTTTGTATTCTGGTCTTTTGTAGCTTGGTTTTGGGTTTGTGTTTGTTTTTGTAGTTTATAATTTGGTTTTGTTTTGTAGTTCGTTCGTGACCCTTGGAGGATGTTTACCGGCGTTCCCCCATCGATTGCAGCTCGCTTTGGCCCCCTTGACGGACGGCAGCTGTATATTGCGACCCAGTACGGCTCGTACTGGCATTTGGGTGAGCGTCTGTCTGCGCAGACGGGTCGCGGCGGCTTCATCGTACCTGCTCCTCCGCCCTCGGTTTTGTTTGTGGAGACGCCCGACGCTAATGAGCGTCGTGACGTGTATCACGAGGGTGAGTCCGATTCCCTGCTGCGGCCGGCTGAGGATTACGTGACTTGGGCACAGCATGCCCTTGCTGATGCTGTGATCGAGGTATGCTTTGTTGTTCCTTCTTTGCTTATGTTTTTTTGGTTTCGAAAAGCAAAAATTCACCCTGTTTTCGTTTCGCAGCGCCGTGATCCTGACCTTGAGTTCCGGCCTCCTCCGTTCGCTGAGGATCTGCTGGTTGTTCACGAGGGCTGCTCTCACTCGATCGTGCTGCAGCCTTGTCTGTCTGTAGTCACTGATGCGGGCCTGGAGAACTGGGGTCCGCGCGTGAAAAAGGTATTTATCCTCTTCTTTGTGCAGCGCGAGTATTATGTAGTATAGCCCCCAGTTTAAATTAGATTTTTAGTTGAAAATCATTATTCAAACTCTGGTTGAAGTAGTTTCTGATTGTAGCCCCCAGTTTGAATAAGATTTTATTGTAAAATCATTAGTCAAACTCTGTTGAAGCAGATTTTGATTATAGCCCCCAGAAAGCTAAAATGGAGATCTCTTGTTGTTGCAGGTGACAGGTGAGGTGCACAGGAGGCTGTGGCGGGCGGCAAACCGGTGGCGAGCGGTCGTGAACGAGAAGGTTGTTGAGGCCTGCAGGGCGCAGAGAGAGGCGGCCGACGCTCGACTTGAGATAGCCAGGGTCAGGGCTGAGGAGGGAGCGAGATTGCGGGCCGAGCTGGAGGCTGCGCATGCCGAGGAGTTGGCGAGGGTCCGGGCAGAGCTAGAGGGTCGGTACGCAGGGGAGCTGGATAGAGGCTGTGGCCGAGATTGATTCCTGCGTCTTTGTCTTCTGACGTCGCGACGATCATGATGAGGCTTGGACCTTTATATTTTGGATTTGTATTATAAATATTCGTATTTGTTTGTATCAGTTTATGTATTAGAATTTGTGTATGGTTGGGTGGTTTTTTTTTTTTTGACTTGTGGTTGTTTATGGGCCTAATTCGGTCATTTTGTCTTGCTGCAAAAATGCATTCCTGCGTAGTAGCCTGGTCTAAAAATCCTTTCGTATTTGCTTGAAGCGTGCATTCGCAAAACATCGTTAGTCGTAAAAGCACATATATATATGTCTCGATTGAGACTGACTCGCTAATGACCAAGCTTGAATGCAAAACGAGGAGTTTTTGAAAAACGCTGGTTTTAGAACAATTTTAGACTCGTAAAAAGACGTTTTTGACATAGTAAAAATGTGAGCTAAAACGACGTTTTGAGACAAAAAGTTGTGAATGCGAAAATCATATTTTGTGTTGTGTTTCATTTTTGTGTGATTATCGTGTTTTGTGAAAACGAAAAATGCGAAAGACGGGAGTCAGATACGCAAATCGAGACGGCCTTGACGGGGCCAGGCTTCGGTCGGTCAAGAGGTCGGTAAGAAGGTAATAAGGGTAATAAGTTAAAGGTTTAGGGCGTAGGGGTGTAAGAAGTGTAAGAAAAACGAATAATTTTGTCAGGGGGAAAAAGAAAATCGCCTGTTTACAGGCGATTTTCATTTTAATCGCCTGTTTACAGGCGATTAGGTTTTTGTTTTGTGGGTTTTGTTTGATTTCTTTTAATCGCTTGTTCACTAGCGTTTAAGTTTTTGTGTTTTATTTCGTTTTGCAAATCTCGGCTATAAAAGGAGGGGTAAGTTAGTTCATTTCACTCATCCTCTCGTCTTCTATTCTCGATTTTCCAAAAATATTCAGAATATTTACGGAACACTCGTCGAGTTATGGAGACTTTTGAAGGAAACTTGCGCCGTTGGTGTGCGGCTTTGTCGGGTATCGAGGAGAAGGATTTGAAAGATTGCGGTTTTGGGGCACTCTTTTGGTTGAGGCAGGTTCAAATGGAGCCCGAGTTCCTGGATGCGTGTCTCGACTATTGGGACTTGAGTTTCCACGTGTTCCGCTTTCCTGGCGGAGAGGTTTGTCCATTGGTCGAGGAGTTTGGAGCCATTGGTGGTTGGTTGCGTACTAATACGCCAGTGTGTGTTAGACCGGAGCTTGAACAGAAGAGGCACGTGCAGAACTACCTCCAGATGACCCGGGTAGAGACGGAGGACCTATTCGTTGGGAGCCGTATCAACCTTAATCGCCTGTGCAAGCGGTTTATGAACCGTGGAAATGAGACGATCTCTTTTGGTGCTAGGAAAAGAGCGTTGGCATTCTGTTTACTCCACCGCTACATGTTCCCAGATTCCTTGTACGAGGGAGCGCTTGGTGATCTTCGCTTAATCACTATCGTCCAACAGATGGAGTATGGTTGCAACCCTTCAGCCGTGATCTTGGCCGAGACGATCCTAGGCCTGGATGATCGTGCTTGCAATAGGGAGCGCCCGTACCGAGGATGTCCCCTTATCCTTCAGGTATGGCTGATGGAGCGTCTGAGTGTGCTGGGCGATGTCGGCTTTGATGGGTCAGATTACGCCTGGGGTGTGATTAATCGCTATATTAGGTAGTTGGACCCAAACCAGCGTCCTGATGATTACTTTTCCGAGTTTGTGAGGTCATCGGCCATTCGCTGGTCGGTACCATGGTGGGGGATAGTTGACGTGACGGCCAGTGCAGGTGGTGATGGTTCCTCTGGAGTCCTTCTCTGCGGGTTTGACATGGGTGTCTACATCCATCCTTTGCGAGTGAGGCGACAGATAGGGTGGGCACAGTTCATCCCTGGTCAGGATACTAAGGTGCAGGGCATGCTTATGTTGACTAGCGATATAGCCGACGCCTGGGGGAGCGGGTGGATTACGCGTCCCAGGTGGTCTGTGGCGGGCGCTCCTAGGACGACTCGGGTATCAAAGGCCTATACTAGGTGGACTGTTGCCCAGAGTCCCCATAAGAGGTCACGTCTTCGCGCCCTGGAGCTTAATGGGTTTCAACCTACGTTTGCCTATGACTCGGTTGGTTTTGGACGTGAAAATGACGTTGGTGAGGGTCCGGGTTCAGAGCCACCCTCGGTTGCTGAAAGCATGTTTGGTCATCGTCATATCCCGGGGTCAGGTGCTTCAGGTTATCATGGCAATGTTGGGGATCGCCGCAGGGGTTGAGGGTTGGTGCTCCTCTATTCAGCTGGAAGGTTTCGAGTCTGTCTTGGAGAATAACCTGGTTTTAGTTTATGTGTGGTTTGTTAGTATTATGTACATATTATGTTGTATTATGTAATATATTAGCTATCCTAAACCCGATGTACATGCCGGGACTCGTATTGTAATATATAGTGTTTGTTAGTGTATTTCTAAGGTCGTAGTTATGCTCCTACGTTTGAAAAATCCAAAATGTAACCGTTCTTTTTAAGATTAATAAAAATCAGGTTTTTTATTTACGATTCTGCCTCATTTTGCTTGTTATTTTGTGTGAAATTCCTTGGCTCTAATCTTTTTTCAAAGTTTAGAATGCAAGCATGTTTTCGGGAATTTCTGTATTGACTATTCCCTCGACTTTTTAAGCTTTGGGTTTGTCATTTTTGTGTTGAATATCGCCCCTTTTAACCTTTTAGGTTATGAGACGGTTTTTGTGTTGACTATGTCCTTGGCTTTTTTAAGCTTTAGACGTGTCATTTTTGTGTTGAATATCGCCCCTTTTAACCTTTTAGGTTACGAGACGGTTTTTGTGTTGACTATGTCCTTGGCTTTTTTAAGCTTTAGACGTGTCATTTTTTGTGTTGAATATCGCCCCTTTTAACCTTTTAGGTTATGAGACGGTTTTTGTGTTGACTATGTCCTTGGCTTTTTTTAGCTTTAGACGTGTCATCATTTTTTTTTTGTGTTGAATATCGGTTGTGCTTTTTGCAAAGCTGCCTACGTATCCACGAAAAGTGGAATCAAACCGGCGTAGTTCGAGAATGTACGTTTAGGGGCATACCGGCCCATGAGTCGTGTTTGCTTTTTTGTGGTGAATGTGCACGTTTAAGGGCATGCCGGCCCATGAGTTGTGTTTGGTGGATGCATGTTTAGGGGCATGCCGGCCCATGAGCATGTTTAAGGACCTGCCGGTCCATGAGCATTTTTAAGGACCTGCCGGTCCATGAGCATGTTTAAGGACCTGCCGGTCCATGAATTGTGTTTGATTTTTGTAGAGAGAGTGAGAGAGAGCACGTTTAGGGGCATGCCGGCCCATGAATTGCGTTTTTATAAAATTGTATTTTATAGATACATTGCAAGGGGTTTTTAGGGATAGTATTTCTTGAGTTGATCGAGGTTTGTGGCAAGGTTGAATTCTTGGCCGTCGAGATCGGTTAGTTTGACTGCTCCGCCTGTGTAGATCTCCTTGACGAGGTAGGGCCCGGCCCAGTTGGGCTTGAACTTTCCTCGTGGGTCGACTGGGAGTGGTGCCCGGACTGATTTTAGTACGAGGTCCCCCACTTTAATGTTTCGTGGCTTGACTCGTTTGTTGAATGCTCGTTGTAGCCGGGCTTGGTACATACGTACGGTGCTCAGGGAATGCAGTCGGCGTTCATCCAGGAGTATGAGTTGTTAAATGCCGATTCACGGGCCCATTACGCTCAGGGATGCTACTTTCCATTAGTATGCGTAGAGACTGTATTTCTATTTCCACTGGTTGGACGGCTTCCATGCCATAGGTGAAAAAATAGGGGGTCATGCCTGTAGGGGTTCGGATGGTAGTACGGTATCCCCAGAGTGCATATGGTATCTTGTTGGGCCAATCTTTGCAACTGTCGATCATTTTTTCAAGTATGGGGACGACCGTCTTGTTTCTTTGCTTCAACGGCTCCATTGGTTTGGGGTCGATATGGCGAGGATTTGTGATCTTTGGATGTTGTATTTTGTGAGTATGGCTTCTGTCTCGCGTTGAAAGTGCGAGCCTTGATCGCTGATGAACTCATGGGGTATGCCATATCGGCATATGATGTTCGTCTGGATGAACTTGGCGACTTCTTTGGAGCCGAGGGTTCGAAAGGATGCTGCTTCTACCCATTTAGTAAAGTAGTCGATGGCCACTAGTACGAAGCAGTGACCTCCTGCTCCGATGGGGTGGACTTTTCCTATCACGTCGATGCCCCAGGTTGAAAAGGGCCAGGGTGAGGTTAGGCTATATAGTGGTGAAGGTGGTACATGTTGGACGTTGCTGAAAATTTGGCAGTTCTGGCAGTGCTTGACGTATTGGATGCAATCTGCTTCCATGGTCGTCCAATACCATCCTAGCCGTAGAATCTGTTTGCAGAGTGCTCGAGCGTTCATGTGGGGTCCGCATTCGCCATCATGGACTTGCGTGACGATTTCCTGCCCCTTCTTGTAGTTGACACATATGAGCAGTGTCCCTTGTGGTGTTTTCTTGAGTAATTGTCCCATCTCTAGCAACTCGGGAAGCTAGAGTCGATAGCCCTCTGTCCACGTTTACCTGTGTCGGGTGGGTAAGTGTTGTCTGTGTTGTAGTTGATTATGGCTTGATACCAGGGCCCCGTCTGCCCGGCTTCGCCTAGGCCAATGGTATGGATGTATGCTGGTTCGTCTCGTCTTTCGACGATGATGGGTAGTAGCTTCGTAATGCGGTGGCATGTTGAGGAGGGATGAGAGTTTTGGCGGTCGTCGGCAAAGCGGTTTTCTTCCCTTGGGAGGTGGTAAAATTCGATGCGATCGAAGTTGGTTAGGAGTTTTTGTACTTTTGTTTGGTATTTGGTGAGGGTTTCGCTCATGATCTTCCATGCCCAGTCACTTGATTTATGATGAGAAATGAGTCTCCATGTACCGTAGGTTCTTTATCTTGAGAGTGATGGTGCTGCGAATATAAATCTGAGCTTCGTACTCATGGCGTTGTTTGTGGACGCTAAAGTCGAGCTTGATTGAGAGTGGAGTATGGTCGCCGTTTGGGGATATTAGGAGTATTCAGGCTCGTAGCCGTGGTAGTTTGACGCCCGTCAGTATAATTGCGATACTTTCTATGGCGAAGATCCCATCGTCCGGAAATGACATTGTATCGATCATGGGTTGTTCGATGATAGCATTTTCTGCGAGGAAATCTGAAACCGCTCTTCCCTTGATTACTTTTAGAGGGAGGTACTTGAGTTCGTACTCGGCGAGAAGCAGAGTCCACCTGACCATGCGTCCGTTCAGGACTGGTTTTTCAAATAGGTATTTGAGGGGGTCCATTAGGGAATACACTCTTGTTGTGCTAGTGAGTAGGTAGTGCCTGAGC
This sequence comes from Dianthus caryophyllus, assembly GCA_023091065.1. NCBI lineage: Eukaryota > Viridiplantae > Streptophyta > Magnoliopsida > Caryophyllales > Caryophyllaceae > Dianthus > Dianthus caryophyllus. Next base: position 18,838,019 of record CM041526.1, on the reverse strand, counting down.
TTTTTGGTTGCCCAGACCAGTGAGGCGACTCTTCTCGGCGGTTCATACCGAGTTCGTAATCGTGGAACTTTGCTAATGTAGTAGATGGCCCGTTCTTCATTGTTGACTTCTTGGCGAGCATGGCACCCATGGCGTTTGGCGTAGTCGTTAAGTATAGTGGCGATGGTAGGTCCTTTTGTGGGGTACGAGCGGGTGGGTTTGTAAGCAGGCTTTTGACTTTGTCGAATGCTTGTTGGCAGTCATCGTCCCATTTCGTATGCTCTTCCTTCTTCAACTTTTTGAAGATTGGTTCGCAAATCATGGTGAGTTTGCTGATGAACCGGTAGATATATTGGACTTGTCCCAAGAAACTCCTTATTTCGTCGATGTTGCTCGGCGTTTTCATGCTCATTATTGCTTTGATTTTGGTCGGGTCTATTTCGATCCCTCGCTGGCTTACTATGTGGCCTAGCAGTTTGCCTGACGTGACTCCAAAGGTGCATTTCTGTGGGTTTAATCGCATTTTGTACTGCCTGATCCTGGTAAAGAATTTCCGGAGGTTTGTGATGTGGTCGTCCCTTCCTTTTGACTTTACAATCATGTCGTCGACGTATACCTCAACCTCCTTATGCATCATGTCGTGGAGCAAGGTGGTAGCAGTGCGTTGGTAGGTGGCGCCGGCATTTATGAGCCCAAATGGCATGACTGTGTAGCAATATGTTCCCCAGGGGGTTACGAAAGTGGTTTTTGGCATGTCGTCTGCTGCCATTTTGATTTGGTTGTATCCTGCATATCCATCCATGAATGACAGTAAGGCGTGGTCTGCTGTGTTGTCGATTAGGATGTCCATGTGAGGTAGTGGGAAATCATCTTTTGGGCAGGCTTTGTTTAGGTCCCGGAAGTCGGCGCATACTCGTATTTTGCCGTTTTCTTCATGCTTAGGCACCATATTGGAGACCCGGTCCGAGTATTCGATGACTTGGATGAACCCGGCTTATGGCTGCACCGATCTCTTCCTTGACCATGAGAGACCATTACGGCTTGATGCGTCTGAACTCGCCTTGGCCGTCTGCTACCTGCTTGATCGGGATGCGATGTTGACTATCTCGCGGTCTATCTGGGCATGCCCTTATATGACCAGGCAAAGACGTCCTTAAACTCTGCGAGGAGCTTGGTATAGGTGGCCCTTTCTGTACGTGGCTTAGGAAGCCCCGGTGCGGTTCTTGAGGCTCTTCGGGCGTGCCTACGTTGATGGTTGTTGTGTCTTCAATAATGGGGTCCTGTTCGGGTTTTGAGACAATACTTGCAATGTATCTATATAATGCAATGTTATTTAGTTTAAATTTATCGCAATCATTAGAAAAAGTAGAGTTTAATTGAGGCAAAGAGTAACCAAAAACTTTCATGTTATTAATGTTATCAAAAGCGGTTATATTTGAAGATAGCTCAGACGAGGGAGCTTTGGATAACCTTAAAGACTCTAGTTCTTTAGCTAAATTGACTATGTCAGGGGAATAGCCCGGGGGCTTAGTTGGGGTAAGAGACTTGAAATGACGACGAGGGAGTTTAAACTTTTAGATAGTCTTTTTGGGGGTGTTGTCTTCATCTTCGTCGGAGTCGGAATCTTCGAAGGCGTAGCCTTGACCGGTAGTGATCTTGAAAGTGCGACCTTGTTCGTCGGTCCATTCGAGGGCTTTTGACCATCCGTCGTGTGTTTTTTCTTCGTAAGGGACGATCAGGCTGGTAGGGTTGAAGTTGTTGTTGCGCACGATGTCGGAAATGAGCTCAATCCCGGCAATGGTGTACGTGGTCGTGTCCTTAGGAATCTTGCTAGTGCCCTCTTTGACGAAGTAGTGGCTGGGGAGGATGTGGTATGGTTGCATGTGGAAGTCATGATATTTTTTGCGATCATTGTATGTTTCCCAACCTTGAGAGACTTCGTATGACCATGGTACGTAAGATAGACCCATGGTGGGCCATTTGTTATCGTCGTCCTTGGCGTAGAGTGTAGCGATTTCTTCTCTACGGGTCAGAGTACAGATGTTGAAGTCGAAGTCGAACCCACACATGTCGTCGGCTGGATCGGCATTTATCTCTGCAGTACTATCATTGGCCTTTTGCTGCTTGAGGGTGGCTCGAAAGTTCGAGGCGTCGATGGTGACGATCTCGTCATCAAGGGGTATCCTGACCTTTTGATGTAGGGTTGAGGTGACGGCCTTGGTAGCGTGGATCCAAGGTCTTCCTAGTAGCATGTTATAGGTAGGGGGTATGTCGATGATTTGAAATTCAGTTTCTCTCATGACTGGTCCCGTCATAATGGGGAAGGAGATGGTTCCTTTTATGCTGCGGCGTGTTCCATCGTAGGCCCTGACGCCGTCCGTACACGGGATAAAGTCATTTTCCTTAATTCCCAGCTTCCTGGCTGTCTCAAGGGGCAAGACATTGACTGCGGATCCATTATCGATGAGGACGACTGGTAATGTCATGCCGTGGCATTCCACGTTGATGTAGAGGGGTAGGTTATGCGCGCCACCGAATGGAGGGAGGTGTTTATCCGAAAAGGTGACGGCGTTGGCTTGCCATTCTCGTGTTATGTTACTGATAAGTTTCTCTGGAGACATTTCCGATGTCATTGAGGTGACCTGTAATGCTTGGTAGAGGGCTTCACGATGTCCCATTGAGTCCCTTAAGAGCTGCCAGATTGAAATGTCTGCTTTCGTCTTGTTGAGCTGTTTATGGAGCGTGTCTCCGATTTCAGGTGTGGGTAAGGGCGTTGGGGCAACATTTGGTGATGTTACCTTGTTAACAGGCAAGACAGGTACAGGATCAGTGTCAGGTAATGACACTTTGCTGACTGGCGGCGTAGGAGCAACGCTCGTAGGTGAGGTTGCGGAGGTAGGGGAAGTAGGCGGCGTATCCTCGTCTATGATTATTCCCTTGTTCTTCTCTTGAGCAGTCAACCTTGGTGGGTGGTTTTGAGGTTCAAGTAACTTTAGAGAAGCTTGGTACGGACGTCCAGAACGTGTTAGGTAGGCTACTTCGTCATCACTGTCCGATAGCCTGAACGGGTACTTGTGATGTAACTCTCCGTACTTGCCTGGCGAGCGACGGGGTTGAGCTTCTTCCTCGTAGGGCTTATCTTGGAGACATATCCGGATGTCCTCATTGTCGGCTTCATCCTCAGAAGTATTCCAGATGCCGTTGATTTCGTGATCATTTGAGATGATTAGTTTAGAGCAGTCGATGATAGGGTGTGTTCCCATAAATATAGCATGGTTATGCAAAGGGTTCAGCTGGTTCGAAGGCTTAGGACTTGGGCTGGGCTTCACAATAGTATTGTCGTCGATTAAGTCTTGAACTATGTTCTTTAGGCGAAAACATTGCTCGGTGTCGTGCCCTTTTCCTCTGTGAAATTCGCAGTATGCGTTCTGATCCCATGACTTCGGTTTCTTGTCTGGGGGAGGCTCACTAGTAGGCCCTATGAGTTGAAGTACATTGCGGCTCACCAGCTTTTGTAGTGCCTTTGAGTAAGTCATGTATATTGGGTCAAAGTTTCGTCGTGCCTTCATCGAACTGGGACCAAGAGGTGAGTATGATGCTTTTGGCGGAGGCATGGCAGGTCTTGGTGGTGTCGTAAAAACCGGCGGTGCCTCTAACGCGTCCAGTGCGTTGATGGCATGGATGGGCTCGACTTTGGCAGTGGCTCGAGATGAGCTTCCTTGATATCCGCGACCTGTATTCTTATTCCTATTTTCCTTACGAAGGTCGTCCTCGATGAGCTCGCCGACGACGCTGAGGGTTGAGAAGTTGTCGAAATTCCCGTATCGTAGGTGTTGTTGGTATGCGGGGGTGAGGTTGTTGATGAACTTAGTGATTAAGTCAGTGTCCCTTGGACGGTTAGGTATTTGAGCACATAGTTTCTTCCAGCGTGTCAGGTACTCGGTAAACCCTTCATTGTCCCTCTGAGTCAGGACCTCCAAGGTACGTAGCGAGACTTGGATATCATTGTTGTCCCGATACTGTAGATCGAACGCAACCGTTATGTCCTCGAAGCTACCCGTTTTGTGTGGCTCTAAAGCATAGAACCATGCCCTGGGTTGTGCGTCTAATGAGTGAGGAAATAAGGTAGCCCATGCAGGGGGTTCGACACCCATGATGGCCATTTTAGCTTTGAAAGCCTTGACATGAACGAGCGGGCTTTCGTGACCTTTGAAGACGGGGAGGTCACTGAGTGCTAGCTTATCTGGTAGCATGGACCTAACGTTCTTTGGGATGTGCTCGTTTTCTTGGTGTATGGAGTAGCCCCTTGAGTTCGTGAGACGTTCTTCCATGGTTCGAATCCTTTTCGCATTCGATTCGATTCCTCGGCCAGCGCCGCGGCGTTTTCTCTGCTTCAAATTTTTGCATGATAGCCATTTGCTCGATCGTCGTAGTGAGGCTAGCTATCCTATCATTGAGCTGTCGGACCTGCTCGGCAGTTACCTCTGGGGGGGCGGCGGCGGTCCTCCGAAGCCTTCATCGTGTTGAAAGGCCATGACAGGTTTTGGTTTTGATCTGTTGTAGGGGCGCTTCTTTGGAGGCGGAGGTGGGTTTAAGTGACGGTTCTTAGTTCGTCGCGTATCCAGGGTTTTTCAATGAGTGGACCTGACAAAGTTTCAAACCTTTAGTGATTCTAAAAGAGAAGGAAAAGACTCAAATGAAAGATCACATTCACGACCAAAGGAAGACACAAAAGTGTAAAAAGTGGGTGACTAGACTCGTGTTTTTAGCTTTTTAAAAGGACACGGGAAGCTTTTGAGATAGAGGCGTGTTGACACGTCCCTATTCTCGAGGTAAGAAAATTTGTATGATCATAATCTGATTAACCCAGTTTGGCGGTATGTTGCCGGGGGTTTATCATTGGATTATGATAAAAAGGATCAGACCGAAGTAGCGATAGGCTAACCGATCTGAGGATGTTAAAATTGGGTAAAAGGCGATCACTTGTTTGCCTTTTACGTGTGACTCAGGGATTTAAATCAAAAATGACGATAAGTCACCTTGATTCAAAGAGTAAATCAACGGGTTCGCATCTGAACGAGCCCGCGTTTTTTTGTTTTTGAGAGAAAAAGATTAAATCGGGATGACTAAAGAGTCATTCGACTTAGGGCTAATTCTAAAGTTCTAAAAGTTAATTTCGTTTAAAATCTCCGAAATGAATTGACATATTCGGGTTTTTGCTTTGTGAAAGAAAACCTTTAGCAATAAATGTATTATGACGATACGTCAGTCGCATAATTCATTTATGTTTTGAAAAAGACACAGGATATAGTGGTTATCCTGGGTCGGTTTAAATGCGGCGGCATTTATTTATCGTGACTCAAATGACCATAGGTCAAAGAGCCTAACGGCGTGTTTTAAAAAGTATGACCTTTTTGCAAAAAGTTTGAAAAACGCAATTTCAAAGATGCGCGTATTTTAAAACTATAATCCCTAGGAAAAGTTTTCACATCCAGTAAGTTTTTGAAAGGCCACTATAGTGAGGGTACCACAGCTTCACACTCGTACATATAAACACAGGTTTTTGGTTTATAGGGTAAGGTTCCCTCCGGCCATTCATTAACGTTTAGGTAGGGGCACCCGCAAGACTACACACGTCTTAGGTGTGAATTCAAGGCAGGCCCTAGAGCGTTCGAGTTTGGTAGTTCACGATCGTTTGTGCGGATGCCGTACTTGTAATCGTGGAGGGTGAGAGAGCGGTGTGTCGGAGTTACCTCGCTTATGAAGCGAGAGTTCTTGGGGCCGTTCCTCAGAGGGTGTGGTTTGAATCAGGAGGATTCGACTCAACGTACTTTTGCTCAAATATCGAAAGCGTAAATGTTTTCAAAGTTTCAAGCTTCACTTCTTTATGTTTTTAAAATAAAAGAAAAACAAGTTTTTCACAAAAAATAAAAATCATGCTCGTCCCAGTAGTCGCCAAATTGAAGGTACCGGAAAGTGGAGGAAAACCTGTCGGCATACTGCGCGCGCCGCCCTCGCCCGTCTTGGCGTGAAGCGGAATCGCCTCGCGAGGAAAAAAAGTGCGAAGTTTGCTAAAAATGGGGGAGATCATTGCATGAATTTGCGATCAAAAAAGAAAAGTATAAAAATCCTTTTTGAAATGTATTTTCGGAGTCGCCACCAAATATTAAAGGAATTTGGAACCTATTCAACGCGTCTTGAAATACAAGACACGAGTGTCTCAGATTTCAAGGTGCGTCGATACCTATCAATCTGAGGTTTGAAACCAGAGAAGGGGTTCGGAGTGAGGTTACTTTTCGAAAGTTTTGACAAAATAAGTTTTGAAAACAGTAATCAAAAAGCCTACATAAGAGTAGTCTCTACTAATTTGAAAACATTTGCTTAATTTCGATATTTGGGCTAAAATAACGCTACGTACAAGTGCGAATAAATATGACTCGATTAAAATGCATAAATAATGTAAACTGTCAAAATAATGACATATTGCTATAGGAAATGTACGTTAAATAATAATTTATTGACTAAATTATTACTATAGACGTTATTTTCCGACCTCGTATTTAGAATTTGTGAAAAACCCTCAGTTTTGACATGCTAAAAGACTCTATGAAACGGTACAATTTAGTGTTGGATCCGTGATTCTAGTCGTTTATTTAACACATGAATGAGGACTTGCATAATTATAAAAGTGACGTCGGTTTGCTTTAGTGATAATGAGTCGTTATTTATGCGATATTGTGGGGGTTTAGTCGGATTATGAATCCGAATTGCTACCACCGTATTACGAATACGGCCGCTAGTGCCAATATCGGGTTTGGGGTTAATGTAACCCCATTGTCCGAGTCTCAAACGTCCAAAACGTAGGTAAAATGTTTACCTTTCGAAAATGTAAAGACGGTATTTTTGAGTGGATTTTGTGAATAGTGTATGTGTTTTGTAAAACCGATATTTTGAAATGAATGAAAGGGGTTGGTATTTATAGAAGTTGGCTGGTTTGGGGGTGAACAAAATTTAAATCGCCTGTGTACAGGCGTTTTTAATTTTGTTTGGTTTGGATTTTGTAAGAAAAATGAAAAGGCGGCTGGTAAGAAACAAAAATATAATCGCCTGTTGACAGGCGTTTAACTTTTTAATCGCCTGTCAACTGGCGATTTTATTTTTGTTTTGGTGGGCTGTTTTAAGCCGCCTTTGGGTTTTGGATGTTTTGATTAAGTAATGATTATGTTTTGTTGTTTACTTAGGGGTTAAGTATTTGTTCAGTTTTGGTCCGAATTTCGGTTTTCGTGTTTCGGTTTTTGTCGTGTTTTTCGATTTTGGCTTAAAATAAAAATAATATTGGGTTATATTATTTTTTGGTATTGTAGAGTCTAGTTTTGTGAAAATGTGACACGGGACGCACTTTGGCCCGTTTTGCGTGTTGTGTTTTGGGTCGTTTTTGTAAGTTTAGGCCGTTTTGTAGCTAGTTGGGCTGTTTTTGTGGCTTGGCTTAATAAGACGTTCCTATATTGTGCTCGTGTTATGCTCATAATGACTAAAATTGACATTCATTTTCATGATTATGCAAGTTCAAATTAATACGCTAAAGAATGACTAAATACGTTTTAGACACTTTTTGTACCGTTTCGACTCTTTTAAAAGCATGCATGAAAGTCCTTTTCATCATCGGGTTTGTTTTTGGGGGGTACGGATACGGGTATCTACAGCAGCATGTATTGCCTCTACTTCTTCGACTTTCGCGGCTTCATGACAGTAACAATAAGTATCTACCTTAACATCCCCTTGATAACGACTCACACACTTAGCGCGTTCACAACACGTTAGTAGTGCTGGATATTCTTTCACAGATCGAGGTCCACTGATTAGGAACCACTTCGTTTTTTTTTTTTTGCAGGTCTCCACCATGTTCTTCCGATCTTCTTCCCCTACTTTGTCGAATATATGCTGCACTATGTCAATGTTTTGTAATGCCGGATGAACTGAACGGTTTTTGGACTCATCCATTGCTTCAGGTCCTGGTGTATCAGCATTTAAGAAACAAGCGACTGATACACTTATCCGTGCCTTGTTCTGTGCTACATACTCATCACACATGACTTTGTAGTTGTCATAAACTTTCTTGCAAAGTATCTCCTCCATTTATAGGTAATCTTGTAAAGGAATTGTTAAACAATTAAGTTTAGACAAGAAAATAGAGTGGGCTGAGGATGACTTAGGGGCACTTTATATAGATATTCAAAAGTCACTATTCCTTAAAATAAAATCAGCCCCCAACAAATTTAAAAGTAGCCTCCTAACAATCCAGCCGTAGAATTTCAAACGGAGAAAATAACCCGATTAACAAACAAGATCCCAACAGAAATAATCCCGCGTCCACCTATTTTGCTTGAAATATCCTAATTCCTACTACGTAACAACAATTTAACAGAGCACATATAATGCAAATTAAGACCACGGCTTAACTAAACAGTTTGTTTTACGTTGACGGGAAATTCACATTTAATTAGACGCCTTAGACCACCGTTTCCGCACAGCTGCATATTTCACAACGCCTTTTACAAAAAACAACTGGAATAGTCCCACAAACATGAACTGCATATCTGCTATTCGATAACTTGTCAAGGCGTCGTCGATCATAACTTCGATAGTAAAGATTAATGAATTAATTTTTTTTTAAAAAAACACACACTAACGTATTAACTCTTTAACACACTTCACAGTTGTTCATTGCAACACACAATGAAAGTGTGTAGATGATGAATAAATCAATCCCAGCCCATACCCAGGTTTTACGAGCTGCATATTAAACTACATAGCCTGACATAATATTACCAAACACTCTAATGGCCATACCTCTATAATGTGTACCACTTTTAAAATAACAAAAAACAAACCATTACACTTTGACTTCAAATTTGATGAATTAATTGGCGCAAGATATGGCCACACTTCGTTGATTTAATACATTTAATACATACAACTACAATTACAATACTTCGTAGTTCCACAAATAAATGACAAGGGTTACAATGAGCCAACAAGGCGACGACCGGAAACCAGACGAATCGTTCTTTAAAATGACTTCTAACAACAACGCCTCTCTGAAATGCAGCCATGTACTCAAATAATTCAATTCGAACAAACTTTGTTCAGCGTAATTTGATTTCAAAACAAATGATCAGGCATACAGAGAGCGACAAATAATGACTCAAATTTGTAAACGCTACGGAGAAATTAATTATTAATTAAACTGAAAAATATACAATCAATATCGATACGATTACAACAGGGCAGAAATTGGGCGTTAGTCAAACGAACATCCAGGAAAAAAATGTCTCATTAATATATTGGACAACCCCTTTCCAAAAGTACACACAAAATAACTGATACATGTTATTTATATAGCTTTTATGCCCCCGTTATAGTTGCATTTAGCTCGCATTCGCTCGATTTCATTATTGATTTAGTAGCTATTTGCTTTATATTGCGATACTGTTGTTCCTCGTGTGTATTTTGCAGGTTTTGGCGGTCCTGAGCTAAAACCTGAGGTTAGTGGAGCATTATCGAGTATCGTGAAGTCAAGACGAAGCCCGAGAGTCGATTCGGAAGTCATACGACAATTTGGGACGTCAAACCTATAGGTTCAGAGCAAACCTATAAGTTCTGGATACGTGAATACAAGAGAAAAGTTGCTGGAAATTGTTCAGAGCTAAGAACCTATCGGTTCACATGGGAACCGATCGGTTCCACCTACTGAACCGCTCGGTTTGAGCCCGAACCGATCGGTTCTGGTGCCCTGTTCTCCGGATTTTCGTGCTTCTATAAATAGGCTCGAGTTAGGGTTTGACACTTATGTTTTACATTATATTTTTCAGATTAGAATTAGAATAGCTTTTCTCCCTTTAAACTCTCTCAAAACTCTTAGGTTTAGCTTTTAATTACTTGCAAGATTCGATCTTTTACATTGCAATCTCCGATTACTCCAGGTTTAATTCATTTGTTCTTATTTTATCTCATCATGTTTTATTATTTCAATTGCTTTGTTCTTCCCCTTTTTATGTCTAGCTAATTCTTCAATTAGGGTTTAGGGTAATTGTGATTTTGATTCAAGACATGTTTTAGTTGCTTTAATCGATTGAATTTGTGCAAGTTGATTTCTTCCTACGCGTTTCATTATCAATTGAATTTAGGGACGCCTTTATTGAATTGAATTTAGGTTGTTTCAGTTTAAGATCGAAAGCCGAATTGAAACTAGACTCACGCGTAATTGATAAGTTGAATTTAGTAAGTTGCGAGAGCCCGCTAAATTTGCTTAAGGTTAAAATTGACTCGAGAGAGCGTTTTCCAAAACCTAATCACTTGCATGATTTCAATTGATTGATAATCCCTTTTGAGTTAGTTCTTGAATCGATATCATATGACCCCGATGCCCTAATTTCCCTCTCATACTCTTTTCATACGTTTTTATTATCGTTCTTAGTCTAGTCTTCACATATCCACCCAATTTGCTACCCTTGAGACTGACCTTGTTTGACTAAGCATCCTCTTGACTTCATCTGTCTCCTTGTGGATTCGACCCTGCTTACCACTAGCTTCTGTTAGTCGTTTGTTAGGTTATTTTGATTAGGCTTGACGACTTTAGCCTCATCAATAACACTAAGTCAACCCCTACTACATTTCAACGCCGAGGAAACTGGCCTTATAAAACTCCCAACTAAAACTCATTATTACTAAACTCAAACTACCGCACTAATACCACTCCTACACACCTCGACTACATAACATCGCATATTAGAAGTTAGTCTTACTTTTCAACATATTCAACACAAGGAGACAAAGAATATGACACAGCGAGACCCAACACTTCATGAAGAGGTAAATTTACTTTCCAATCATATAAAAGTGCGTTAAGAACAAGTGCTGGTCATGACATATATATCGTAACAAACATTTTCAAATCCAATCTACTGCACACTTATATCCCTAATGTTTCAGCCACTTTGCTTTTACTTCGTAATACAAATAGGCGCTATGTTATACATGTGTTTGTATACTTACTAACCATAAAATAATGACAATGTCAGGCAAAGGAAGAAGGGGCTATCAAAATAGCAATCCAATTTTGTCCGCTCCTTATTAAAATAACCAACGCCTTAGCTTTCCCAACACCCAAGTACCGTTTTGTTGATGAAACTTCAAACACAACAGCTGTGTTCATTTCAAAAGGCACGGAAAAATATTTCGTCTGTTTATGTAGGAGGTGAAGCTTGCGACGTAATTGTTTCGTGTGAAACAGCTGCAGAACTGGCAGGCGTCGACCTCATCAAGAAATACCAACTAACGATTCATGACATAACAGCAGCTAGAAAGGGAAGTGTGAAGACATGCAGTGCTGTACGCACACTCAGACGCTTGGAACAAGAACTGGACCATGAACAAATGGAAAAGGCTTGGGATACAGTTGCTAAAGACATTCACGAAACAAAAAAATGAATCCAATCACTATCGACTACATTGATACAATGTATCGTATACTAAAAAAATTGAACTAAGTGTGGAACCAATTGAAACTTTTCAAACTGCAGAAGGCCATTTCCTAGCAGTGATAGTCTTTCCTACCTCTGAGAAGTTACAGTAGACTGAATACATTTTCAGCCCAACATCTAAAAGTAGGCAAGCAGCACAGAACCGATTAGCTCGAAAAGTTATTATCTTCCTAATTCCGATATATAAACTGCAAATTGTAGATGCTAATTACGACAGGAGTTCACTAGGTAACAAAGATAACCTCAAAGAAACTACCAATAAGCTGTACTTGGCTGCAAGGGAGGTCATCCTTCCTTTCAACGACCACGGAGAATATGCAATTGTAGATTTGCCAGGTGGCTACTCAACCCCTACAGATGATGCACAACAAATATCTACGGCTGCTTTAAAACATCCACCACCACCAAAGAAAAGAAGATGCTGCGCATAGGCAGATGTCCACAAAGAAACAGCAAGTACAGCTACCACTGCATTCTTCGAGGTACCAGATAATCTGCTCGCTATGTTCACTGAAAACACCAACAAACTGACGGGCTTAAAGTCGTATGCCGTCAAAGTAAATTTATAATCACTTACTCGACTAACTACTAAAATAGCAATATAGTGGAAGTAAGGGTCGAACCCACAGATAAGGACTAAGTTAATTAATGTGTATGATAATGTAGAGTAAAAGTAACCGACTTAAAGGGGGATTTTTATTAAAGTTCCTAAGCTAAACTATTAGAATGTAAAAACAATTAATAAACTAAGCAATTCAATAGGGGAAATACTCGACACGATACGAAATCCACGAACGATAAAATCACTGATCATTGAAAACAATTAATCTATTAATCCTGAGCACTTTATTGTGAAAGCCGATACAGTTCAATTATATCAACTAACGTATTCTCTCTTAAGTCAGTAACTAGGTCAAAACGGATGCCTCACCCTTTCTAAGACTAACCCAAATCACGCGATATCAAGTTCAAGTCAATAGAAGAATCAGCATGAGAATCAATAAAGATAACTAATACTAACAACGCTGTTAATACTCGAGTCACAAATTCAATTCCTTTTATGATTAACTTACGACAAACGAAGTACGATAAATCAATCACAATTGCTACCGCGATAAGATTAATACAGCAAACTGAGCCAATAATTGACACAGGTTTTAGTCGTATTGCCTATATCAAAATAAACCTAAATGACAACTAACAGCAGATAGCAGCAAGTAGGGATCGAATCCACAGGGAAACGGAGTAGTAATAAGCTAAGTCGGCAATAACAGGTCAATCTCAAGGGTGTGAAAAAGGTGTTTTGAATAAGCTATAACTAAGCAGGCAATAAAGCAGATGAAAATAAATATATAAGGAGAAAGATTAGGGCGTCGGGTTCATATATGACAACGATTCAGGAACGCAAGTTTTTAAGACGGAAGAGATAAACTGTGCAACTTGGCTAGGTTTATAAAACGCTCTCTCGAGTCAATTTTAGCCTTAAGCAAATTTAGCGGGCTCTCGCAACTTACTAAATTCAACTCATCCAACTCGCGTAAGTCTAGTTTTAACTCGGCTTTCGATCTTAAATTAAAACTTACTCAGGTTCAATTAAACTCAGATTAAACGGTGATCAGGCGAAATAATCCTAATTCAATTGATATAAAACGCGCAGAAAGAAAACAAGTGCACAATTTAATCAACCAATTTAATCTCAAAACATATTCCTAAATCATATGTCACAAATCACCCTAACCCTAATTAGGAATTTAGCTAGACATAATTAAGAATAAAGCAAGACAATCAAATAAAGTAAACATGATAAAAAGAATAACAATTAAAATTAAACCTGACGGAATCCTGGAATTGCAAAGTATGAACTCGAATTTAAACTAACTAATTTGAGAGAAAAGTGAAGAGCAGTAAAAACTAAACCTAAACTTCCAACTAAAAATAAAGCATAAAACTAAGATGAGTGCTTAGTTCCCGTCCTAGGGTATATATATATAACATCCTAAACAATTAAACACGAATTAAAACAAAATCCGACGGAAATAACGGGCGGTAGTATTGAAACTCTGTCTGACCGGCGGTCGGATGTCGCCTTGGGCACAAAGGTCGCCTTGGCGCCTTGTTTCGACTTAGATATTTGCCGCATAGAGTTTTCCGCCCGCCCGGGCGCCTTGCTACGACACTTCAACACCAATTTGAGCAACTATTTTTAGGCTTGAGCTATGCCATGTGTCGTTAGCGTCTTTTATTCTTCTCTCGAGCTCTCGTATGAGCTCAAGCTTGGTCTTCTGGTCGTCTCGATACTCAAAGTGCTCCAAGTGACTCGGGTTTTGGCTCAAAACCACCAAAACCTGCAAAATATAAATAAAAGACAGCAGTAACGAGAAATATAACAAATAGCTCCTAAAACTAGTAATGAACACGAGTAAAAGCAGCTAAATGTGACTGAACCGGGGGTATAAAACGTATATAAATAACGTGTATCAAACTCCCCCAAACCAAACCTTTGCTTGTCCTCAAGCAAACTGCATCGGAGAAAATCAAAGCGACACGAACTAATCACGCTAGCATCTCAAAGTGGACGACTTATGCACATAAACATTGCAACCAAAGTCTATTTCACTAAAACTAGAGCACAAGTCTCAACCATTCACACCACGTCGTATTACTAGCCTCTAACGCTTTCGCAACAGTAAAACTAACGACAAATCAATTCAAGCAAGGCCAACCGTACAAACCACTTCCCATCCAACCAATCTTTCCAAATCATTTCCTTTTTCTCTTTGCTTTTTCTTTTGTTTCCTTGTTTTTTTTTTCGCAAAAGTGGAGCATCCCTCGTATGTAGTACCGTTTAGCTTGACGTTCACTCGGTAAAAATCGCGCTCGGGTATACATATTTCCTTAAGGGTTACATTATTGCTCATACTCTCGGTCGCAACCAAATTCATGGCCACTGTGGTTACTCAAATCAATGAGTCCCCTCCGAGAGCATCGAAGCATTGCTCCAACATATATAAGATCTTTCCAATCAAACCACTAACCAACAAACCAACATTCCACAAACCAATGCCAAGCTCGAATGTAAAAGTCGAAAGTAAACAAGCGAAAAGCGAAAAGAATTAAGCAAATACAAATGGGTTAGTGTTGAGGCTCGCAATCTAGTAACAAGAAACAAACCAATCATGCAAGCTAAGACGATAGAAAGTCGACTTGGAGATACTAAAGATCAAAGTAAGCGCACTAATCAATTCTCCAAACTAAACAAAGCAGGACAAAGCAGACCAAAAAGACTCGTATTTTTGTAATTTTTTTGAATTTTTCGATTTTTTTGTTTTTTTTTGTAATAAACGCACACGAAAATGGAAATGTAAAGCGCGAAAGAGCTTCCCTCCCCCAAACCAAATCACACATTGTCCTCAATGTGGAAAACAGCACAACCACAAGAGCAGAGGAGGACACAAATTATAAGGGAGGAGGAAAGTAAAAACGAGAAAATGAGGGTAAAAGGGGGTAAAGAGTGCTCACAATATAAAGTCGGAGCTCCCCCAAACCGAAGTGAAGCGTGGAGTGCGGCTAAAAATCCACGAATATGCATCCAAATCAGTCCAGCTATGAAGTACTTCGGCAAATAACACGAGGAGCAAGAAAACGAAGCAGCAGAAAAGTGCAGGGTGGTCCGGCCGGTCTGGACCGGCCGCCGGCCGACCGGCTAAGGCCACCTGTACCAATTTTTTCGTAATTTTCGTCAATTTTCAAATTTCAGCTACGGCTCCTGTCCTGGCCCGGCAGCCGGTAGGCCGGCTATGAGGCCTTCTCGTGAGCGTTCTCAACATACTAAGGACCCAAAAGTCCATAAGTACCTGCGCGCTAAAAATCATAAAATAATACCCCTCGTCCTCGCGCGCTCAATAAAAAACCAAAAGTCATAAAAACAAACCAAACAAAGTACAAGCTAAGTAATAATACAACGTCATCGGGTTGCCTCCCGGAAGCGCTGGTTTATAGTCCCGCACGACTCTTCAAAGCTCCAAAATCATCAAGTATACGGAGGCCAAGGTTGTTGGCCATTGGCTACAGCTTCACTCGGCGAAATAGCACTCGTTCGCCATAACACTTCTCCAGCTCTAGGTAAAGCAGCATAATCCATCAACGTAGGCCCTCGATCACGAAATGACTCGACTGTAGGCCCTCTATCCCCATTACTAGCGTCGTAGACGTCAGCCTTCAGCAACTTCCTCTCCCCCAAACCATCCTTGCAGCTATCCTGTGAAGAACCTGCAAAAAGAGAAGAGACATGCAAAACCTCCAAAGTGTCTCCAGTAGAGTGAGACGGAGGTACAAAGTCAATAGAACAAACTGACTCGAGACGCATAGGGGATCGCGGGGTATCAGAATGGGCAAACGTGAGCTTTTCACCCCCCCACCTTAAAGGCGATCGTCTTGCTACCCACATCTATAACTGCACCAGCAGTGTGCAGGAAGGGTCTCCCCAATATAATCGGAATGCGGGCATCCTCGGGCATATCTAAAACCACAAAGTCGACAGGGATGAAGAACTTTCCAACCTGTACAGGGACGTCGTGTAGGATACCCAAGGGACGCTTAACTGAGCGGTCAGCCATCTGCAGGGTAATGCTAGTGGGTTCTAAAGCTGACAAATTCATTTTCTGATACAGAGGGTAGGGGAGGACACTGACGCTGGCTCCTAGGTCACATAAAGCGTTCCTAACCACAAACCTACCTATAGAGCACGGAATAGAAAATGTACCAGGATCGTTAAGCTTAGGAGGCTTACTACCCTGCAGCCTAGTACTAGCTTCCCCCACAAATGCCATGGTCGACACGTCGTCTAACGTACGCTTTCTAGCTAAGACATCTTTCAAAAACTTAGCGTACGCAGGAATTTGAGTAACGAGGTCTATAAAGGGGACGTTTACCTGAAGGGCTCGAATGACGTCCACAAACTTTTTGAACTTCGCCTCGGGCTCTGTACCTCGCTGACGACCAGGAAATGGCAGCTTTATCTGAACTGGGGGCGTCGGAGTAGCAGGAATACCAAAATTAGCACCCAAATCACTCTTCCCATGACTCTGAGTCCGGTAGGTTGGTCGGCCATTTGCGGTCGACCATTGTGGCTGTCAAGATCTGCGGTTTCACCGTATTTTCAGCTTCATCCTTCTCCTCTTCCTCCAAGTTCATAGGGTCACCATATATTGACCCACTTCGCAATGTAATCGCGCACGCCGTGTGGTGCGGATGGTTAGGAGGATTACCTTGAGGTGGAAGGGTACCCGGTTGTCGTGACGCTTGCGAAGCGGCGAGTTGAGCCACTTGATTCTCCAAGTTCTTTATTGCTGCGTCCTTAGCCTGATCACTCTTTTGCATCTGCTGCATCATCATCTCTTGGGACTTTTGCACGGCCATAGTCACCTGCGACATCTGCAGCATCATGGCCTTCATCTCGGCCATAGGATCGGGTACCGGTGGGGGTGGAGGTGGTGTATAATTGGTTTTTTGGTAGTTAGGCGGGGGTTGTGGTTGAGTTTTGTAGGGAGGTTGGTAAGGGGTATTTTGTGGGGGTTGGGGAGTCGGGTTAAGTATATTATTGTTTCGGTATGATAGCAGTGACCGATCGTAACCCGGTTGATTCTGGTACGGCAAGTTCTGATTATTGGAATGGTATGCATAAACCTGCTCCTGGGGTGCAGCATACCCCGTAGTGTAACCTGAATCATGCCCTGCAACAGCATTAACATGGGCACTCGAGCTCCCCTGCATAGCATCAAACTTCCTATTCAGCTCAGAAAGTGTAGGTTTATATCCGTATATAGACCATTAAAATCACAGGATTATAATGAAAACTTTTATAAGATTTAAAGTCATAAAATAAAATTGCATAATAAAGTATAAAGATTCAAGAATTAACCTTTTAATCCTTTGAATTTGGCCTAAGAACAATACCAAAGAGATGGTATCTCCTAATTATCTCACCCAAGATGATCCAAGATATGCCCTTAGAATTGCTAGAGAATTTTTAGAGAAGAAAACTGTTTTTCTCTCAATTTTATGTTGTGTGCTATTGTAATTATGAATTAGGTTAGATGAGACTTAGGAGGGGTGATTAGATTAAATAGAGAGGAAGAAAACAAGTCCTCCTCCCCTTCTAATTCACACGTCCAAACATAAGGGAAGTGGGCTCTTCCACTTCTAAATTTTTAAGCCCAAATCTAATTAAAAGTTTAACCCATTAATTAGTTTTATTTGGCCTTTAATGTATAATGTAATTATAATATCCTTATATTATAATTAATCATAAATATCCTTATATTTATAATTTTCTAATTTAATATAACTGTTTAAAATTAATTAGCCAACATTATACGTAATAATTAAATATAACCTTTTATATTCAATTTCCGAATTACAGTTAATTCCTCTCATCTAATATCATTTAATCTTTATTAAATAATATCCATTATCATATTTGACTAACTTCTTAGTCACATCCGACTAACTGTTTAGTCCACAACACTGACTAACCGTTTAGTCATAATTAAGGCATCAATATGATCATTTTCTCAAATAATCATATTTCTCAAATACATCCTTTAGGTGTGACTCTTAGGGACCAGTTGATCACCGCCATCTGTATGACAATAACGTCAAACTTATCTAGCAAGCCAACCGTTATTGATAAACGTTAATCAACTGATTAAATACGTAAAGTACCCTGTGTACCTTTAGAGATTTATTTATGTTATTGCACTATCACTGGAGGACACTAACCCCAACAATCTCCCACTTGTCCGTACAAGTGTAGGTGCGATAACCAATTCTCATATCCATAATAAATTTCTCCCACTCAATGTAAACCAATTTGCAAAGTCCGTACTTTCAAAGGTCGTAGTTCACAAGCGATCAGTATCAAGAGTGGTTTCCCCGACTAGAGAGTAACTTAACTGATACACGAATCAATATTCGAGCATGGCCATGCATTTTCAGTTACAGCTCCTCGAGTGGCCCTGAGAATAAATATTAGTACTCGATAGAAGTTTGGATATTTCCCTCAACTCGAATCCTGCAGATGTAAGCGCAGCATGAAATGACCCAGTGAAAATGCAGCTTGGCGCTTTATTACGATCGTAGTGAGAAAGAAACCAAAGCCACCCAAAATCTGCCTTAATCTCAAGAGACAGTCGATAGTCAAAAGAATCGACTCTAGAAACACTATGGATGTCCTATCCACGACCCGGCACCTAATGTTCTGTAACATTTAGGACTCCATGTAGTCGTCACAAAATTGTCCTGCGCGATTTCAGTAAACCCGCATCTGTGATCGATCAGTCAACTGTTTGACTTATGGCTCGTTGAACCCACCATCAATCGACGTCACAAAATGATTGCCAGAGTTATCAGCTCGTGTAGGCGATCACGGACCAAAACAAAATATAAAGCAATTCAGTTCACTTTGAGGTGTTCAACGTTGTCTGTACAACCCTCATGAAAAACAATATATATAACAAAACGATGATTTTATTAGAAGTTTTAGGAAATACAAGTGTCAAATCCATACAAACAACTAATACAACTCAGGAACACGCTGAATTCCCATGGATTTAACGTGCCCTTCATGCTTATCTTGCCTCAACGGCTTAGTGAGAGGATCTGCTATGTTATCATCCGTAGCAATCTTGTCAATCACTATCTCCTTCTGCTCCACGTAATCCCGGATCATGTGAGCCTTCCTTTGCACGTGCCGAGACTTGTTGCTGGACTTAGGCTCCTTCGCTTGGAAGATGGCACCACTATTGTCACAATAGATGGTGATTGGGTCATTCGAACTCGGAACTACAGTTAGTCCTTGTAAGAACTGACGCATCCATATAGCTTCGCCAGCGACCTGCGAGCGACATAGTACTCGGACTCGATCGTTGAATCTGCTATAACGGTTTGTTTGGAGCTTTTCCGGTGACCAGCGCCATTAAGAGTAAAAACGAATCCAGATTGAGATTTCGAGTCATCTCGATCCGTTTGGAAACTAGCATCTGCGTAACCGTTTGCGCATAGCTCAGTGTCTCCACCATAAGTCAATACCCAATCTTTAGTCCTCCGTAGGTACTTAAGAATGTTCTTGACGGCCATCCAGTGTGCTTCACCTGGATTGCCTTGGTATCGGCTCGTCATACTCAATGCATATGCCACGTCCGGACGTGTGCATATCATGACATACATGATCGATCCTATAGCTGACGCATATGGAATCCGACTCATGCGCTCGATCTCTTCAGATGTCTTTGGTGCTTGAGCTTTACTCAAGTGCACCCCAGAGATCATTGGAAGATTCCCCTTCTTGGAGTTGGTCATGCTGAACCTCTCAAGAATCTTATCTATATAAGACTCCTGACTGAGGGATAACATCCGTCGTGATCTATCTCTATAGATACGGAGCCCCAAAATACGTTGTGCCTCACCCAGATCTTTCATCCGGAAATGGTTCTGTAACCATACTTTTACCGAAGTTAAGAGAGGTATGTCATTCCCAATCAAGAGTATGTCATTGACGTCTGATTATTAGGAAGACAATCTTGCTCCTTCGACTTGATATATAGGCATGGTTCCTCGTCCGATCGAGTGAATCCATTCTCCTTTATCACTTGGTCGAAGCGATGATTCCAACTCCGTGAAGCTTGCTTAAGTCCATAAATGGAACGCTTAAGCTTGCAAACCTTCTTAGGATTTTCAGGATCAGTGTAACCTTCGGGTTGTACCATGTACAACTCCTCCTCCAAATAACCGTTTAAGAAGGCGGTTTTCACGTCCATCTGCCAAATTTCATAGTCATGAAAAGCGGCAATCGCTAAGAGTATCCGAATGGAACGAAGCATGACTACGGGTGCAAAGATCTCATCATAGTGCAACCCTTGCACTTGAGTGAAACCCTTTGCCACTAGTCGTGCCTTGTATATATCTGGTTGTCCTTCTACAGATCGCTTTATTTTGTAAAGCCATTTGCACTGAAGAGGCCTAGCCTTATCAGGTAAGTCAACCAGATCCCATACATTGTTCTCGTACATAGAGTCCATTTCGGATTGCATGGCTTCTTGCCAAAGCTTTGAGTCAGAACACGTCATGGCACCTTTATAGGTTACGGGTTCGTTACTCTCAAGGAGTAAAACGCCATCTCTCCCATTCTCCTCGACTATACTGATATATCGATCTGGAGGAATGGGGAGTCTACCCGACCTCCTGGGTTCCAAAGGGACATTAATCGCAGCAGACGTAGAAGGAACAGTTTCCTCCATTGGTTGCTCGGTTGTTGGTTCAGGAATCTCCGACAGATCGAAGGTTCTATTACCTCTCTTGTCTTCGAGAAACTCTTTCTCTAAGAACGTCGCACTAGCCGCAACAAAAACTCGGTGTTCGGTAGGCGAATAGAAGTAATGACCAAACATTCCTTTTGGATAACCAATAAAGTATGTCTTGACCGATCGCGGGCCGAGCTTATCCTCGTGTCTCCACTTGACATAAGTGGAGCGATTCGAAGCGGGCCTCTTTGTACCTTGTAACCACACTCACCCTAAACTCGACTCACTCATGAGCACTCATTCACTCACACGTTTTTAGGGATGAAAATAGGTGGTTTGTTTTCTGATTTTTATTTGAACAAACATAAAAACGAAAATAAAGGATATGAATTAGACTAAGCACAAAGCCACTAGCCTAAGACTAAGGTTCCGATCAATCATCGCACTAAGCTATGACCTTCACCCATGGAAACTCGAATCTCCAAGCACAAAGCTAAGGAGGTTTGAAGAGAAAACCCTCTCTAAAATTCATCTTTTTTATAAACTTCAAATCTGAAAAATTACATGGTTTTAGCTTGGCTTATATAAGCCTAAGCTTCTAATCTCAACCACTCATCTAACTAAAGATCTAAGGGCTACAAATAACCCACAAAAGCAACAAAATAAAGGCTCACATGTGAGCTACAAAATCTGAAAATAAAACAACTAACAACTAAAGTAGAAAGCGACCCTTGAAAGCATCCTCTCCCTTCATTGTTGTTCTTGATTTAAGGGCCTTGATCTTCTCCTTGGAGCTTCATTTACACGTCCCACATTATGTTCCTTGGCTGATTTTGTTGTTTTATTTTCAAAAGACCAAAAGGTGACAAAGACATAAAGCATTAAAGAAAACTTTATTGAAAGGGACATGTGTTGAATTTGTTGTATCATCCTTGGCTTGAATTCAGCCGAGATTTAGGCCTATTTTGGCTGAAATTTCGTGACCATGGGTCCAAGGACCATGGTTAAGTCGTAGGCCAAAAATCGGGTCCAAATCGTCAAGCCGTTTCAGTGCAACTCTCCCCTTTTTCAAAAAAAAGTTTGTCCTCAAACTTTGGCCAAATAAAAAGGTATCCAAAAAGATGAAATTTTCAGAAAATAAAACGATTTTGAAAGAATGAAATTTTGATGAAAAAGAGGGAAACAACAAGAGCAAATCCTATGAAAAGCACAAAGCAAATTCATCGAATTCCCCTTGTAGCCTACTCGACCCAAACACCTACAAAGGTGCTCGAATCAAGTCGACACTCACAAATCAAGCCTCGCCCAGATTTGTAAGGTGACACTCGAAAACACCAAGACCCAACTCATCCCAAGATCGTCTCGGTTTAAGAAAACTCGAGAGCCGAAGCTCTGATACCAATTGGAGCGATTCGAAGCGGGCCTCTTTGTACCTTGTAACCACACTCACCCTAAACTCGACTCACTCATGAGCACTCATTCACTCACACGTTTTTAGGGATGAAAATAGGTGGTTTGTTTTCTGATTTTTATTTGAACAAACATAAAAACGAAAATAAAGGATATGAATTAGACTAAGCACAAAGCCACTAGCCTAAGACTAAGGTTCCGATCAATCATCGCACTAAGCTATGACCTTCACCCATGGAAACTCGAATCTCCAAGCACAAAGCTAAGGAGGTTTGAAGAGAAAACCCTCTCTAAAATTCATCTTTTTTATAAACTTCAAATCTGAAAAATTACATGGTTTTAGCTTGGCTTATATAAGCCTAAGCTTCTAATCTCAACCACTCATCTAACTAAAGATCTAAGGGCTACAAATAACCCACAAAAGCAACAAAATAAAGGCTCACATGTGAGCTACAAAATCTGAAAATAAAACAACTAACAACTAAAGTAGAAAGCGACCCTTGAAAGCATCCTCTCCCTTCATTGTTGTTCTTGATTTAAGGGCCTTGATCTTCTCCTTGGAGCTTCATTTACACGTCCCACATTATGTTCCTTGGCTGATTTTGTTGTTTTATTTTCAAAAGACCAAAAGGTATGAGACATAAAGCATTAAAGAAAACTTTATTGAAAGGGACATGTGTTGAATTTGTTGTATCATCCTTGGCTTGAATTCAGCCGAGATTTAGGCCTATTTTGGCTGAAATTTCGTGACCATGGGTCCAAGGACCATGGTTAAGTCGTAGGCCAAAAATCGGGTCCAAATCGTCAAGCCGTTTCAGTGCAATAAGCCTCGCACCCCCAAACCCGAATAAAGGACAAGTTAGGGACCGTTCCCTTCCATAACTCGTATGGAGTCTTGTCGACAGCTTTAGTCGGACTTCGGTTAAGTATAAGAGTAGCTGACAAAAGAGCATAACCCCATAATGAGTCAGGTACAACCGTGTGACTCATCATGGATCGAACCATATCAAGTAATGTTCGATTCCTGCGTTCGGACACACCATTCAGTTGTGGTGTTCCGGGTGGAGTTAACTGTAATACTATCCCGCGGTCTTTCAGGTGCTGATCAAACTCATTTGAAAGATATTCGCCACCACGATCTTGAACGTAGTGCTTTTATCTTTCTATCCAGTTGGTTCTCAACCTTATTCTGGAATTCCTTGAACTTGTCAAAGGACTCACTTTTATGCTTCATTAAGTAGACATGTCCATATCTACTCAAATCGTCCGTGAAAGTGATAAAATATCTATAGCCGTCTCTAGCGTTGATTGACATAGGTCCGCACACATCAGTATGTATGAGTCCTAATAGGTCAGCAGCGCGCATTCCAACACCTTTGAAGGAAATTCGAGACATTTTGCCTATAAGACATGATTCACACGTGCCAAAAGTTTCATAGTCAAATGGGGTTATTGTCCCATTATCAATGAGCTTTTTCACGCGTTTCTCATTTATGTGTCCCATTCGGCAATGCCATAAATACGTTTGATCTTTGTCACCAACCTTTGCTTTTTTGTTACTCACATGCATGATTTCTGTGGTTTGATCTAAAACATAAATTCCGTTCATGGAAACAGCTTTACCATAAATCATATCGTTCAATGAGAAAATACAGCTATTATTCTTTATTGAAAATGAAAATCCTTCTTTATCAAGAACGGATACAGAAATAATGTTTTTAGATAAACTAGGTACATAGTAACAGTTATTCAGAAATAACTCAAATCCACTTGGGAGTTGGATTACATATGTTCCTCTTGAAGCGGCGTGAACTCTTGCTCCATTCCCCACTCGCAGGTCTACATCACCTCTTGCCAGAGTTCTGATGCTTCTTAAGCCCTGCAAATGATTGCACAGATGAGAACCACAACCAGTATCTAGTACCCAAGTTCCGAAACTTGCATGGTTAATCTCAATCATATGAATAAAAGAAGACATACCAACAGAGAACGCAGCGGCTTTGATTTTATGTCCTCGGCATACACAGACGATTCGCCTCAATGCCAGGCATGTGGCAATGGTGGCACTCCATGGTCTGCTTAGCTTTTGCCTTGCCTTGTGGTCTACTGCTAGACTCACCAGGCCCACTCTTAGCAACCACTGGCTTCTTGAATTTTGGCTTACCTACAGCTAGGTTAGCAAGAGCCTTACCCTTACTCTTCTTGTTCCCAATCAAGAGAACATCTTGCTTCGTGCTCCCACTCAACTTCAGATCACTCTCCTGCATGCGAGGTGAATGCGATTCATGCAGACTTTTCTGCATGTCGTTCATGTAATAGTTTGCCCTAAAGAGGGCATACCCATCATGAAGAGAGTGAAGCACACGATCAATGATGATCTTCTCATCGATCTTGCAACCAAGCTCCTCCAGTTTTTCAACATTCTCGATCATGTCGAGAAGGTGTGGACCAACCGGTTGGTCCTTCTGGAGTTTAGCCTCAAAGAAACGAGTAGTATACTCGTAACTCTTAATTCTCGGAGCTTTCGAGAATTCCTTAGTAAGAGTGGTGAAAATCTTGTTTGCACCCTGGGTAATGAATCGTCTTTGCAAATTGGATTCCATTGCATAGGTGAGCACGTTCCGTAACGCACCCGCCTCCATCATGAAATCACTATAAGCTACGACTTCATTTGCTCCTGCATCGGGAGCTGGTTCGGCCGGCATTGGCTCAGTCAAGTACTTGAGCTTGCCGTCAGCTATGGCGGCATTCCGTAATGCGGCCTCCCAATCAGCGAAATTGGACCCATCATTCTTCAGTCGAGTAGACTGATTCATGCTGTCCATAAAAATTCTCAGCCATGATTCGCGTTCAAGTGTGACACTTGGCATTGGGCCTTCAACACGACCAGCCATTTTGTATTAGCAGTTATATCTGTATATAACGTATTCGAAACTGTGAAAAGAAAGAAGAAGAAGAGAGAAGATAAGAAATCATGGCTTTAAAGTTTAAGCCAAAACGATAACATATTAAAGCAATGACTTATGCACTCATATAATTGACCTCCCTCGAGAATTATATAAATGATTCCAAGACTCAATTTCTTTAAATTGATAAGCCAACCTCTTGGCTAATTCTACTGTTAGAATTCTTGGTCGATAGATTTCAGTAAATCCTATCTTTTAGTCCACCATAACTACGAGATATTACTCGAACTATAGTGTTGAGGTAAACTAAGTCGACAACCACTACTTACCCAACGTAGAAGGGGTCATATTATGCCTACCGACGAAGAAGGGATTCATAGTGGTCTGACTTATAAAGACTAATACTCAATTTCAGTTTTAGAGGAAGGTCCCATCAACTCGTTTTAATTCATTTTAAGTGAACTAATATCTAGCATTATCGTGAATGATTAAATAGAGGTGATAGCCCTAAACAAGTGACATCCGTATGTCAAAGAAAAGGAATGCAACTATATGATCCATTTTCATGCATATTAGGTGGTTTGGTTTAGTTTAGGCGGAATATGATGCTACTAACTTAACGTGAATGCAATAAAAACGGTAAAGAAAAACGCAAAAATGAAAAACACCTAGTGTGGCCTATCCTATGAAAATAAAGACAATTACAAAGTGGAATCCATCCATGGACCCTAAGCTGTCTTCATTCTTCATCTTGGGCTTTAAGTGGGAGTCCATCTCGAATCTTCAACTTGAATCTTCTCAAAATTACAATTTTGAATTACAAAAATAAACCTATTTACATTCTAATTCAAAATATGCTAAAATTAAAAATATTACAAAATTGGAGATTCGAGATCTCAAAAATACAACCAAAATCATGTTTCCTTTCATTACGGAAACACAATCTTCTAAGGCCACATTAGTAAATTACAACCTTTTGTACATAATTAATGCGTATAATTAAACCATTCATACAAACATTCATTCACATAAATATATAAATAGCATCAACTAAACAAGATAAAAAAAACAATGCATACGAATTGATTTTAATCCAAACCACCTTTTAAATGATTAAAATTATGCAACAATTCCTTAATTGTTCATAATATCTTTTAATCAAAATATAATCCAAAATTTATATTATCAGTATAACATAAATTAGGTCACAAAATATTTTAAACCTTTTTAAAATATTTGGTATCAAATTTTATGAACTTTTTCATAACAACATAATATTCATTATCTTTATAACAAATATTACCAAAAATTGAAAAGCAACAAGTTTCCAAAAAAAAATAAAACTTTCGGCCTAAACAATACACAAGCCGAATTAATTTTTTTTTTTTTTTTTTTAATTTTTTTTTTTTTTAAAATCAATACTCGGCCAGATTTTTTAAAAAAAATAAAATTTACTTATAATTAAAAATATAACACGGCCAAAATAGGAAACAATGAATTAAACTATTTTAATTCGATTACGTTAATGATTAGATCGATACTAACTCAATTTTAATCCGTATTAAACATTGACTTAAGAGATTCAAAATAACTTTTTAGATTAAACATCTTAAAATTAGTAGATCTAATGATTAACCACATTATATGTTCATTAACATACATGAATTTGGTCCTTTAAAGTTTTAATTTAATCGGTATTAAATCAAAACCTATACAAAATCATATGTAATCGTTTTAACATCTTAAAACATTAATTATTATGAATCAAGCGGACCAAAATAAGCCAAAAATAAGCAAAAACATACGGCCAAAACAGAAGAACAATTCGGCCAAAGTGAAAACCATTCGGCCAACACAAAAGTTTGATTAAAATTTTATACAAAATCGATTTTTATGAAAACCTTATAAAAATTTCATGAGCACTCTAGTCTCTGATACCACTTGTAGGTTTATATCCGTATATAGACCATTAAAATCACAGGATTATAATGAAAACTTTTATAAGATTTAAAGTCATAAAATAAAATTGCATAATAAAGTATAAAGATTCAAGAATTAACCTTTTAATCCTTTGAATTTGGCCTAAGAACAATACCAAAGAGATGGTATCTCCTAATTATCTCACCCAAGATGATCCAAGATATGCCCTTAGAATTGCTAGAGAATTTTTAGAGAAGAAAACTGTTTTTCTCTCAATTTTATGTTGTGTGCTATTGTAATTATGAATTAGGTTAGATGAGACTTAGGAGGGGTGATTAGATTAAATAGAGAGGAAGAAAACAAGTCCTCCTCCCCTTCTAATTCACACGTCCAAACATAAGGGAAGTGGGCTCTTCCACTTCTAAATTTTTAAGCCCAAATCTAATTAAAAGTTTAACCCATTAATTAGTTTTATTTGGCCTTTAATGTATAATGTAATTATAATATCCTTATATTATAATTAATCATAAATATCCTTATATTTATAATTTGCTAATTTAATATAATCATTTAAAATTAATTAGCCAACATTATACGTAATAATTAAATATAACCTTTTATATTCAATTTCCGAATTACAGTTAATTCCTCTCATCTAATATCATTTAATCTTTATTAAATAATATCCATTATCATATTTGACTAACTTCTTAGTCACATCCGACTAACTGTTTAGTCCACAACACTGACTAACCGTTTAGTCATAATTAAGGCATCAATATGATCATTTTCTCAAATAATCATATTTCTCAAATACATCCTTTAGGTGTGACTCTTAGGGACCAGTTGATCACCGCCATCTGTATGACAATAACGTCAAACTTATCTAGCAAGCCAACCGTTATTGATAAACGTTAATCAACTGATTAAATACGTAAAGTACCCTGTGTACCTTTAGAGATTTATTTATGTTATTGCACTATCATTGGAGGACACTAACCCCAACAGAAAGTTGGCTCATAATTGCATTCGTGCTCTCACTTCCACGGTCGTTGTGTGCGGACCGTGAATTACCCCTCGGCTTACCAAACTGAGCCGAGTGAACAGCCATCTCCTCAATCAACTGCCACGCTTTATCGTCGTCCGTATTATTAGCAAATCGACCTCCCGCGGCCGAGTCAAGAATAGCGCGACTCTCGGCGTACAACCCATTATAAAATGTCATTATAACTAGCCAATCGCCCAACCCGTGATGTGGACATTTTCTAGTCAACCGTTTGTAACGGTCCCACGCTTCAGCCAATGTCTCGTCGTAACTCTGCTGAAAACTCTGTATCTGACTACGGAGTTGGTTAGTCCGCTCTGGAGGGTAGAACTTGCGATAGAATGCAAGAGCTAGACTCGGCCAATCCGTTATACATGACAATCTTGTCTAAGTCGGTAATCCAATCACGCGCTCGATCTTTTAAAGAAAAGGGGAACAGCATCTCCCTAATCTGATTTTGGGTGATCCCATTCTGCTTGATTGTCGAGCAATAGTCCGTGAAAACTTGCATATGCGTCCCGGGATCTTCAGTAGGATTCCCACCAAATTGATTGCGCTCCACCAAAGATAGAAAGGCGGGGCGAATCTCAAAGTTACCTTGGACCGTGTTGGGTATAGTGAATCCATCTGGAATGGACTCGGTCCTAGGCACGGAGTGACTAGAAAGTTTAGGCATAGTCACTCGCGGTGGTGAAGAAGCTGGAGTAATAGGAGGTGTGTCCTCTTCGTAGGACGATTGCGCAGCACTTGACTCCGAATGCGACGCTTCCTCAAGGTCAAAATTGATTAACTTACTTGCTTCCTTACGGAGTCTATGAAAAGCTCGCTCAGGTTCAGGCTCGAAAGGAATTAAACCTGTAGGTGACCTGTGCATAAACAAGACTACAAGGAAACGATAAGAAACGGTCTCAAGGAACTAGGTTCCTTGAGACTAAGGGAAAAACCTGCAAGAACAACAAAAGCTAAAACTAACTAAAGCCGTTTCCCCGGCAACGGCGCCAAAATTGACACAGGTTTTAGTCGTATTGCCTATATCAAAATAAACCTAAATGACAACTAACAGCAGATAGCAGCAAGTAGGGATCGAATCCACAGGGAAACGGAGTAGTAATAAGCTAAGTCGGCAATAACAGGTCAATCTCAAGGGTGTGAAAAAGGTGTTTTGAATAAGCTATAACTAAGCAGGCAATAAAGCAGATGAAAATAAATATATAAGGAGAAAGATTAGGGCGTCGGGTTCATATATGACAACGATTGAGAACGCATAAGTTTTTAAGGCGGAAGAGATAAAGCGTGCAACTTGGCTAGGTTTATAAACGCTCTCTCGAGTCAATTTTAGCCTTAAGCAAATTTAGCGGGCTCTCGCAACTTACTAAATTCAACTCATCCAACTCGCGTAAGTCTAGTTTTAACTCGGCTTTCGATCTTAAATTAAAACTTACTCAGGTTCAATTAAACTCAGATTAAACGGTGATCAGGCGAAATAATCCTAATTCAATTGATATAAAACGCGCAGAAAGAAAACAAGTGCACAATTTAATCAACCAATTTAATCTCAAAAGATATTCCTAAATCATATGTCACAAATCACCCTAACCCTAATTAGGAATTTAGCTAGACATAATTAAGAATAAAGCAAGACAATCAAATAAAGTAAACATGATAAAAAGAATAACAATTAAAATTAAACTGTGGAATCCTGGAATTGCAAAGTATGAACTCGAATTTAAACTAACTAATTTGAGAGAAAAGTGAAGAGCAGTAAAAACTAAACCTAAACTTCCAACTAAAAATAAAGCATAAAACTAAGATGAGTGCTTAGTTCCCGTCCTAGGGTATATATATATAACATCCTAAACAATTAAACACGAATTAAAACAAAATCCGACGGAAATAATGTTAGGATCGGATCCCATTCACTAATCAAATATTAGTGTAAATCAAATTACTCTAATTTGATTTAGCAAGATCTATTGTAGTACAAATTCATTTTGTTACAAGTTTAGAAATTTTATACCTTTCTCAAAGGGAAATATGGGCACAAAACTAGAACTCCCTTCTAGTTTTGTTTCTTGAGCTAAAGCTTTGGATGATCCTCCAAAATACCGAGTTTCCATAATAGAAAACCTCCTTCTTGTTGCACCCAAGAAGTACACCAAAAATACTAAGGATTTTGATCTAGAAATCACTTAGTAATACTTGATAATATGTGAATAATATGTGAATAATAATATTACTACTAACTCTTAGTAGTATATAAAATATGAGAATCATATTCTAAGTTTTAGAGAGAAAGTGTAACACCCCGTGTTAATTTAAATCAATAATTAGCCATCGGTTTTAAATTTCAAGTCTTAAATCATTTCTTAACTTTTTAGCCCTCCAAAATCTCTATTTTTGCAAAACTTTCGTTTTGTAAAATTTCTCGACTTCTTTGAAACTTTTGAAAATTTTTGAATTATAAAATAAATATTTTAATCTTGGAATTCAAAAGTAGAAACATTTTGAAAAAAATAGTCAAACGCGCACTCATTGACTTTTATCGCTTTTGACACCCGACTTTTTAAAAACTGACTAATTTCGTGAAAAACATTTTAAACAAAAATCAAGGGGACATTACTAGCATCAATAGTAACTTTGACTCAAATAAACTCAAGTAAAACCTAATTGATTCCTTTTGTTTCCTAATTAGTTTTATTTAAACTTTATTTTCATAAAACCTAAACATAATTTATTCCTTATTTAACTAAACTTCCTAACAACTTCCTCATTTATTTTCTAAGTCAAAAACTCACCATTTCTCCTCCATTTTGTCGAGCCATTTCACTCCTTTTACTCCCTTTGTTTTTCTTTCATTTTTCTCCTAAAACTCTTAAATAAAAACCTTAAATATTACTCTAATAGTTCCCTAGTATTCTAAGCTTGTTCTTTGGTACTTGGAGCTCACTTTGTTACGGGTTTTTGAAGGTGAAGACGGGTATACGGGTGAAGAACTTGACCTTGATAACATCATTGATCCGGATAACCAATAGCTTGCTAAATCGAGGTGACTA
The DNA here is from genome assembly GCA_023091065.1 of Dianthus caryophyllus. NCBI lineage: Eukaryota > Viridiplantae > Streptophyta > Magnoliopsida > Caryophyllales > Caryophyllaceae > Dianthus > Dianthus caryophyllus. Next base: position 18,806,864 of record CM041526.1, on the reverse strand, counting down.
ACTATATCTCATATTAGCCTCTTTGAAAATTAATTTGATTTTTATTATAAGTTTTATGAGTATGATTCTTATGTTAAAATATGTTAAACATCACTTGTTTGCACTTGAATGTTATGTATAGTATAATAAAATGATAATGAATAAGTAATATTGATAATAGTTAAGTTGTAGTAATATGTTCATATGTTTAGTTAAATTAGTTTTGAGTATTTTTAATTATTGTTCATATGATTTTTGTGTCTAATTATGTTTTAGATACATAGTAGACATATATAAAAATTTATGTGAAATATTAACAATGAGTTTAAAGTGGTTAAAAATTGAAAATGAAAATTTATATGTGTGTGTAGCTCCTCACGGCATTACCCTTATATTCTAATAAATTTTCACTTTTAATTTTTGTAAATAATGTGTTTAGTTAAGTTAGTTTAAAATGATTGTTAGTATGTTATAAAAATTAATTTAGAAGAATAAATTATAAGTTATTAAAAATGCATATGTGTTCTTGAGTTTATCTTTGATGTTCATGATGTTCTTAGTTCCTTCATGTTGTGTTCATGTTTATTACTTCACTTTGATTATGTTTTATTTTATGTTTATTAATCGTTTGTGTTTATGTTTAGTTATTGTTTTATATTATGTTGTTACAAATACATAAATCAAACTTAAACACTTAGAAAATCTTTTAGGAAATTTAACTTTATATTTTAGCTTAAATTTTAGTCTAATGAAATTTCTAGTAAAGTTTCATTTTAGTTAAAATCATTTTAGTATAAATAGAATAATTAAAATATAAAGACTTTAAGCTAAAAACCGATAAAATCGAAAAATGAAAATTTAGGACCACCCTTAGCTTACTCACGGCATTTCCACTTATTTTTAGGGTTAAATTTGTTTTTATCACTTTTTAGTTTAATTGTTAAAATAATTTAATTAGTAGTTAATGAATTGAATTAAGAAATTAAAAGAAATAAATCAATTTTGACATACATATATAAACCACACGACATTTCTATTTAAATGGACTAAATTTGATCAAAATGAAATTATCACTAAGTCATTAAAGTTTAAAAATTAGTAGAATGGAATTTGAGTATAAATCGATTTAGTTATAAATGAAATATAATAAACCGATAAAATGAGTAACCGTTATAAAAATGAAATAAATCGTATTATTCTTGCCTTTGCTATTACGAATTTGTTGGATTTGGACATACGGACTAAAATGAACCATCCACGATACTATAATTATTAAAATTGAAAATCGTTAAAATTAGTATGTAGATGACTAAATTTAACTAAGTCGTATTTTTAAAATAAATGTCTTTATCACTTTTTACAAAACGAACTTAACGTTTTTAAAACTAGATTTTAAACTTAGTAACTAAGTCACAATTTTAGATATTTTAGATATTTTAGATATTTTAGATATTTTAGATATTTTTAGATATTTTAGATATTTTAGATATTTTTAGATATTTTAGATATTTTAGATATTTTAGATATTTTAGATATTTTTAGATATTTTAGATATTTTAGATATTTTTAGATATTTTTAAATATCTAGATATTTTCAAAAATCTTGAATAGTGAATAGTGAGAAATGAATAATTGAAAATTTTACTAAGTATAGAAAATTTTAAAATGAATAAGTAAATGACTTAAAGTGTTTTGAAAAACACTTAAATAATAATTGGACATATTAATAAATGTATTAATGTAGAAACTTAAAAATGTTAATAATTAACAACACTTCAAATAATAAACGAACGTGTTATGTGATCATATGAAACCTACGATTCAAATAAAACGTTTGACGCTGAGACTAGGAGAGTCTAGTAACATGTGATATGTAAATATCAAATTAATAATGAATATTGAGTAAGTTAAATAAAAGGTCAAACGCTTGAGCCTCGGATATGAAAACGTCAATCGTGAGTGAAGTGGGGTTAAGATAGTCTTGTGGCGGTCGCCATTGCCGGACAAGATAATTGAATATGCCAAGGCTTTTGTCTCAGGCTTTAGGAAATAGTCGTTTTATCCAGAGTTAAGGTGCTCTATGATTAGCATAGCCCATTCTTAAAGTGGATATTAGTGTATGCATACTAGACTTGGGTTTAATTCACTCTATTTCGCTAAAGTTACCAGGGCATCCGTCTTAGATTTGGGCGATTATAGCGGTGGTCTCCTTGAGTGTTTAGTTCTTAGTGGGCGCGACACTAGCATTCGTTCTTGCCACGTATGCAGATCACTTGGCGAGATTGTATCGAAGTTCGAATCATTTCGAACACTAAAAGATGAGATGCAAGTACTATAGTATTGGCGTGGTTTACGAGTCGAGTAAGTCTCTGCACTATGGAAGTGAGATCTGATCGATCAGTACAAAGGCCTACTCGATTAGTCGGGCTCGTAGCGGTATGTGTTATGCATTTGTATGATAATTTGAGAATGAGTGTGTACCATCTTTGAAAATTAAAGACCACAACTTTCTGAATTGAATCGAGTCTGCATGAGGAGAATGATAAGATATGTATGTTTGATTGCGATCTGATATCGCCTTGTAATACCATTGAATGATTGTGATGCTATTGCTATGCTATTATATGTTATTTGCCTTCCTAATTGAATATCATACTTGTATGATTTATCGCTTTGAAACCGCATGCTTATTATGACTTATATGTCTTTATATGATATATGTTTTAAGAATGTTTATGTTTTATCATAATGTTATGTTTATAAAGCGATAATATTAAACCAAAGTAATTGAAATCGAGGGTAAGTATGAGCATAGCTAGTCACTGTCCGCTCAGCGGGCATCCCCCCCAATAGTTTATTGTGCAGGACGTTCGTGGACCAGGAGCTGGATTTTGGATGGGGCCACGAGACGCTTTTTATGCTTTACTTTAGCTTGTTTTCAAGAGAGATGTAATATATAACGCTACTCTTTTAAATTTCCGTATTTAGAGTTGTTTTATTCAACTCTTAAACGATGATATAATATTTTGGGTTATTTGTATAATTAATAACGCTGGTTTGAGACTTAATTAATTTCCGCCTTAGTAATTAAAGTCGACTAAAAACCAGGTTGTTACAGAAAGAGAGGAGAGAAAAGATGAATGATGCATGCTCTACTTTTCTCTCTATGGCCTTATGTTTTTATCACAAAAACAAGCAAAACAAGTGTGCACAACACACCAAAAATTTCAGCCACTTGAGGAGAGTCATGGGAAGAGTTTTGTGCATGCTTTCCTTGTTAAGAACAATTCCTTTAATTGTTATCATTGTGTCTAGCATGCATGACAATGATGTCTTTAAACAAAATAGAAAAGACAAAGAGGAATCTTTCCTCTCTTCCTTCCCATTTGGTATGGACCATATGGGTCTATTTTGTTTTCCAATATTTGTCATTAAATACTTATAATTTATCACTTGATTATCTAATATAATAAAGTGTAAATTAATTAAACTCTTCCTTAATATACATGTACACTTACACATATATTAAAATTGTACTTTTACTAATCTCATTAGTAAAATATACATGATTAGTGAATTAACAGTTAATCACTAATTCTCATCTCCACTAATAATTTTATCGATATAAAATTCAATCATCCGAGTTCACAACTCGATTTCTCTCTAAATTAATTCACTGACTAACCGTTAGTCGATTTATCAAGTTACTTATTTAATCGTATCTCATACAATTAATTAGCTCAGATATTTGGAGTACGTTCCTATAGGTGTGACTTAAAGGGATCAATTGATTACCGCCGTTCTCACGACAATAACGTCAAACTCTAGTCAGCCAACCGTTATTGATTTACGTTAATCAATCAATAATACAGGATTATCCCCACGTATTCCTTAATTGAGATTTATTAAGTAATCGCACTATTGTGGAGGACACTTACTCGACAATCTCCCTCTTGTCCGAGACAAGTTGAGCTTTACCAATTCTCATGTCCGTTTCACATCTCCCACTCAATGCAAGGTGTCTTACAGGTCGTACTTGCATTCTAAAGATATATATCATGAGTGGTTTCCTCGATAAGGAGAGTAGGTATCGTAGGGGGAATCTACCGTAGATTCTTACCGAGCGTGGCCACGCATTTTCAAATGACTACTCCTCGAGTGGCCCAAAGATGTTTTACCTCGACGAGGGTGGACATTTCCCTTCCACTCGATTGTACTGTATGATGCGGATCACCATGACCCCAAAGATGCCCTTATAACCCCCTTTCACGGCATGGCTTAGGACAAAAATGAAAGTCACTCGGAAGCAGACCGACTGCATAATCGGTTCAGTCAAAGAATCGACTCAAAGGAATACTATAGAATTCCCACCACGACCAGGTTTCAATCTCATTGAAAAGGAATTCTATAAGCGTCACTGCCCGACAGAGTGTTTTCACAGTCTGTCTATGCAAACGATCAGTCATCACATATGACCCTATGGTGTTGAACCCCACCATCGATCGACTTGCAATCCAGTCTCTACGAGACGTCACCTCTTATAAGAGACCAGGGACCAAATGTAACACCCCGTGTTAATTTAATTCAATAATTAGCTGTCAATTTCTAATTTCAAATCATAAATCAAATCCTAACCTTTTTAACCTTCCAAAATCTCTATTTTTGCAAAACTTTCGTTTTGTAAAATTTCTCGACTTCTTTAAAACTTTTGAAAATTTTTGAATTATAAAATAAATATTTTAGTCTTAGAATTTAAAAGTAGAGATATTTCAGAAAAATTGTCAAACGCGCAACCTTTAACTTTTATCGCTTTTGACACCCGATTTTTTTTAAAACTGATTAATTTCGTGAAAAACATTTTAAACAAAAATCAAGGGGACATTACTAGCACCAATAGTAACTTTGACTCAAATAAACTCAAGTAAAACCTAATTGATTCCTTTTGTTTCCTAATTAGTTTATTTAAACTTTATTTTCATAAAACCTAAACATATCTTATTCTTTATTTAAACTAAATTTCCTAACAACTTCCTCATTATTTCTAAGTCAAAAACTCACCCATATTTGCCCCCATTTTGCCGAGCCCTTGCTCTCCATTTCTCCTCTATATTTTTCTTTCATTTTTCACTTAAAACATCCTAAATAAAAACCCTAATAATACTCTAATATTATACTAGTGTTCTTAGTATACTTTGGGTACTTGGAGCTTACTTTGTTACGGGTTTTTGAAGGTGAAGACGGGTTCTTGGGTGAAGACTTAGACCTTGATAACATCATCGATCCGGAAAACCTTTAGCTTGCCGATCATAGGTGACTAACTATGTCTTGTATTATCCTTTTAGTAAATTAGTTTGTTTTGTTATTCTAGTTTTATAATTATGATTTTTATGTTAAATATGTTAAACATCATGTTTATATGCTTGTATGTTTATGTGTGGAGTAAATAAGGATAATAACTAAGTATATAGTTTACTAGTAATGTTTTAGTAAAATGATATCATGTTTAGCTAAATTGATTTTGAGCATTTTTAATTTATTTTATGTTCATATGATTTTTATGTTTATTTATGTTTTAGTGAAGTAGTAGTGTTATATAAAAATTATGTGAAATATTAAAAATGAGTTTAAAGTGATTAAAATCGAAAAATGAAAATTTACAAATATATATACATGCACACGGTTTTCTTTAAATTTTTAAATAAATTTTCACTTTTAATTTTTGTAAATTATATGTAGTATTAAGTTAGTATAAAATGGTTGTTCCTATAAAAAAAAAACTAAATTAGGAAAACAAATTATAAATTATTAAAATCGAAATTAGTGTTCTTGAGCTTTATTATGATCTTCATGAGTGTTCTTGATTTCTTCATGTTGGTGTTCATTTTGATTGCTCATTTTGATTATGTTTTATATTATGGTTGTTTATAATTTATGTTTATGTTTAGTTATGGTTTTATATATTGTTAGTCTTATTATATAAATCAACTTAAAACATTATAAATCTCTTAGAATAAAAAGTTAGAAAATTAAAGTGTTGAAAAACACTATTCATAAATATAAATGAAATTGTTAGTAAATTTCATTATAGTTTAAATCGTTTTAGTATAATTAGAATAATTAGAATATAAAGACTTTAAGCTAAAAACCGATAAAATCGAAAAATGAAAATTTAGAACACTATACTACTACTCACGGCATTTTTGATCTTTTGAGGTCAAAAATAGTTTTTATCACTTTTTAGTTTATTGTTTCAATAATTTAATTATTAGTTAATAAGTTAGAATTAAGAAATTAAAAGAAATAAATCAATTTTGTCATATATGTAAACCACACGGTTTTATCACTTTAAATGGACTAAATTTGATCAAAATGAAATTATCACTAAGTCATTAAAGTTTAAAGATTAGTAGAATGGAATTTGAGTATAAATCGATTTAGTTATAAATGAAATATAATGAACCGATAAAATGAGTAACCGTCATAAAAAAAGAATTAAATCGTGTGTTACTGCCTTTGCTATTCTGGACTGTTGGACTTGGACATACGGACTAAAATGAACCATCCACGATACTATAATTATTAAAAATGAAAATCGTTAAAATTAGTAAGTGGATGACTAAATTTAACTAAGTCGTATTTTTAAAATAAATGTCTTTATCACTTTTTACAAAACGAACTTAACGTTTTTAAAACTAGATTTTAAACTTAGTAACTAAGTCACAAATTTTAGATATTTTAGATATTTTAGATATTTTTAGATATTTTTAAATATCTAGATATTTTCAAAAATCTTGAATAGTGAATAGTGAGAAATGAATAATTAAAAATTTTACTAAGTATAGAAATTTTTAAAATGAATAAGTAAATGACATAAAGTGTTTTGGAAAACACTTAAATAATAATTGGACATATTAATAAACGTATTAATATAGGAACTTAAAAATGTTAATAATTAACAGCACTTCAAATAATAAACGAACGTGTTATGTGATCATATGAAACCTACGATTCAAATTAAACGTTTGACGCTGAGACTAGGAGAGTCTAGTAACATGTGATATGGAATATCAAATAAATAATGAATATTGAGTAAGTTAAATAAAAGGTCAAGCTTGGGCCTCAGATATGAAAACGTCAATCGTGAGTGAAGTGGGGTTAAGATAGTCTTGTAGCGGATACCACTATCTCGGCCTTCTGGCGTTGGCTATGTCGAATAGTGTGGTTTGAGCCGGCAGAATTATTGCTTAGCATCCTGCCCATGCCTTACGCCTTAAGTCGTATTGCCTAAGCCGTACAAGATAATGAAAAATTCAACTTTTAGTGGGTCAGGCTTTAGGAAATAGTCGTTTTATCCTGAGTTAAGGTGCTCTATGAATAACATAGCCCACTCTTAAATTGGATACTAGTGTACATGTACTAGACTAGGGTTTTATTCCCCTATTTCGCTAAAGTTACCAGGGCCACCGCGACCTTATTGCGATTGTCATCTTGCGGTTCTGTCTCCTTGCCGTGTTTCGTTCTTAGTGGGCGCGACACTAGCATTCACTCTTGCCACATGTAAAGATCACTTGACGAGATTGTATCTGAAGTTCGAATCATTTCGAACACTAGACGATGAGATGCAAGTAATATAGTATTCGGCGTGGTTTACGAGTCGAGTAAGCCTCTGCACTATGGAAGTGAGATGCAATCGATCAGTACAAAGGCCTACTCGATTAGTCGGGCTCGTAGCGGTATGTGTTGTTTGTTGTATGATTAAATGAGAATGAGTGTGTACCATCTTCGAAAACTAAAGACCACAAATTTCTGAAATGAATCGAGTCTGCATGTTGAGAATGATATGATATGTATGTCTGTTTGCGATCTGATATCGCATTGTAATCCTGTTGAATTATTGTGATGCTATAGCTATGCTATTATGTGTTATTTGCCTTCATAATTGAATCTCATGCTTATATGATTTATCGCTTTAAACCGCATGCTTATTATGACTTATATGTCTTTATATGCTATATGTAATAAGCATGTTTTATATTTTTATCATAATGTTATGTTTATAAAGCGATAATATTAAACCAAAGTAATTGAAATCGAGGGTAAGTATGAGCATAGCTAGTCACTGTCCGCTCAGCGGGCATCCCCCCAATAGTTTATTGTGCAGGATAATCATGGACCGGAAGCTGGATTTTGGACGGGGCCATGCAACGTTTTAAAGCTTTACTTTTAGTTGTTTGCGAGAGATATGTAATATATACTACGCTACTCTTTTGAATTCCGTACTTGGAGTTGTTTTTATTCAACTCTTGAACGATGATGTAATATTTTGGGTTTATGTATAATTAATGACGCTGGTTTAAGACTTAATTAATTTCCGCCTTAGTAATTAAAGTCGACTAAAAACCAGGTTGTTCTGATTAGTTATCAGGTGACTCGTGGCCAGTAACATAAATGGCCTAATGCGATTTATGCTTACCTAACGAGAGACACCTGGGCGGGTTAACATATTAATATGCTAAACCGCAAGACTACTAGGATCAAATAATAAATTAGAATTTTCTTTTATTAGATCACTTAAATAATAACTTTAAATCGCTTTAAAGTGTGAGGATGGGTAGAAACCTTAAGGACCGACTATAGGGTAAGAACTTTTAAATAACGAACTACTTCCCTCTAAATAAAATACACTAACTATCGTTTGCTTGCTACTTGCTGAAATGACTGACTAAAACTAACCACTATCCTCGGATATAAAATTAAATAATAAATTCAAACTCCCGAGGATTGAAGCATCAAAGGAAGTACCAGACGGCCCGGAGTAAGGACCTCTGTTAAATTCGTAACCAATTCCACAAAAATACCTTCTCCCTCTCTCCTACCTTTTATATCCTTCCTAAGAAAATGTACTTGATACATTTTAAAATCCTAAAGCAGATATAACCAACAATTACATCTCAATGGAATAAAATACCTAACTTCTGTGCTTACTTGCATAACTGCCGTTATTGCATTTAATTTCGAATAAATTCTATCAATCATAAGCATGCCTTCTAACCTCTCGCAATGTTAATAAATTCCTTCGCGTCTTAATTCTTTCAGAATGGCCGCACCTCAAATGACAAACGCCGAAAGACAAATCCTGGCTGAAGAATCTTTAATCCGTATAGCTGAGTTAGCCACGGAAAACGCAAACCGCCAACATCATCCAAGCGCGTTTGATCGCATTTCCCGTCATCGTCCACCAACTTACTCGGGTTCTAATGACCCTATCGACCTCACAAATTGGTTGGAGGAAATGAAGAAACTCATGGATCTGGCTAGAACGCCCCCAGAGGATAGAGTCAACATCGCCGCCTATTACTTGAAGGAAGAGGCAAATGACTGGTGGAACGTAGTCAGGACCAATGAACCTGACACTACGTTCACCTGGTACGAATTTACTGAGAAGATTAAAGGGAAATACTTCGGGTATGAACTTCGGTGCCAGAAAGAGGAGCAGTTCATAAGTCTCAAGATGGGAGGCATGACACTCCAAGAGTACACAGAGGAATTTCAAAGGCTGGCCAAATTTGGGTCTACTGTTGCTCCCAACGAGAAAGCTATGACTCAGAGGTATCTGCGCAATATGTCTAACAGTATGCGTACCTACATGAGCACTAGCACCTACACTACTGTTGCTGCCGCGTATGAACGTGCGTGCAGTGTGTGGGCATCTTTAGAGTTGGAAAAGGCTGAGGAGAGGCAGAAGAAGAGGGTGTTTGTGCCGTCTGTGGCACAGTCGAGCTACATCCAAAAGCCGACTTACCAGCGCCCTGTCCATCAGAGGCCCAACTTTCCAAGGTCTGCGTTCCAGAACAGGCTTCCTGCGGGGTATAATGAGAGAGCTATGGTTGCAGGAAGGGCTCCTCAACCAAGAGCCTTACCGGGGACTTGTCGTATGTGTCGCAAGGCATCACACGAAGGGAAACAGTGCAACGGGTTGCCGATTACATGTTACAAGTGTAAATTGGTGGGGCATAAGTCAAATGTATGCCCCAACAACCTGAATACGGCGCCTATTGCGGGTGTACCACAGTCTGTAGTGGTACAGGGTCGAGTATACGTTCTCACTGAAGCTGAGGCAGAGGAGTCACCTGAGGCTGATGTCATCACTGGTATTTTTCTTATAAACTCTGTGAACGCTGTCGTTTTGTTTGACACGGGGGCATCATTGTCCTTTATATCTTCTAAGTTTGTTTCAAAAGCTAATCTCACAAATTCCGAATCAATCAACGCAAATATTTCTTTACCAAACGGAAAAATTTTCAAATGCTCCAAAATTTTCAAAGGAACTCCAATCACAATTCATAAAACAATCTTTCCTTCCGACCTTATTCTTTTTGACATGCCGGAGTTCGACGTCATACTGGGTATCGACTGGTTGGCTAAATACCAGGCAATATTCGAGTGCCGAGACCGGAAGATTTGCTTGAAGCATCCTGTTGGAACTAGAGTCACGTATCAGAAGACTTCGCCAATTAAGGGGGCGAAAATCATCTCTGTGCTTCAACTACAACGGTTAGAAAGAAAAGGGCACCAAGTGTACCTATGCAGCGTCAACGAAGTAAAGGAAAGTGTGAACATTGGAGATATTCACATAGTACGGGAATTTCCTGACGTCTTTCCTAACGAATTGCCAGGCTTGCCACCTGCGCGTGACGTTGAGTTCTCTATCGACCTCGCGCCAGGCACGACGCCAATCTCAAAGGCACCTTACAGGATGGCACCAGTAGAACTGCAGGAATTAAAGAAACAACTGGAAGAAATGATTGAAAAGGGTTTCATAAGACCAAGTGTTTCACCCTGGGGAGCACCGGTTCTCTTTGTGAAAAAGAAGGATGGCAGTATGAGACTCTGCATCGACTACAGGGAATTGAACAAGGTGACCATTAAGAACCGCTACCCTTTGCCAAGAATCGACGACCTCTTTGATCAACTGAAAGGAGCAGGAGTATTTTCAAAGATCGACCTAAGGTCAGGATACCATCAGATTGCAGTAAGAGAATCAGATATCCAAAAGACTGCTTTCAGAAGTAGATATGGACATTACGAGTTTAAGGTCATGCCGTTCGGTTTGACAAACGCACCAGCAGTGTTCATGGATCAAATGAACAGAACCTTCCACGAATACCTGGACATATGCGTGGTTGTATTCATTGACGACATCCTGATTTACTCAAAGACCGGAGCAGGACACGAGGACCATCTCCGTATTATTTTGGGTATACTGAGGGAATATAAGTGGTATGCAAAACTATCCAAGTGCGAGTTTTGGCTCGAGAAAGTAGCATTCCTGGGTCACGTCATCTCGAAGGACGGAGTGATGGTAGATCCTGCAAAGATCGACGCGGTAAAAGAATGGAAAGCACCTACAAACATAACTGAGATACGCAGTTTTCTAGGCTTGGCTGGATACTACAGGAGATTCGTACCAGACTTCTCCAAGGTGGCACGACCGATGACCAAGCTACTACAGAAGGAATCCAAGTTCATATGGAGCGAGGAGTGCGAGAATGCGTTCCAAGAACTCAAGACAAGGCTTACTACAGCACCCGTCTTAGCTCTTCCTACGGATGGAGACGAGTATGAAGTCTACAGTGACGCCTCACTGAATGGCCTGGGTTGTGTGCTGATGCAACAAGGGAAGGTCATTGCTTATGCATCGAGACAGTTAAAGGTCCATGAGCGAAACTACCCAACTCATGACCTAGAATTAGCAGCTGTGGTGTTTGCCTTGAAAATCTGGCGTCATTACCTCTACGGAGTGAGTATCAAGTTCTACACAGACCACAAGAGCCTGAAATATATCTTCACACAGAAAGAACTCAACATGAGGCAACGCCGGTGGTTAGAACTGATCAAGGACTACAAGATTGAACTACTGTACCACGAAGGGAAGGCGAACGTCGTTGCCGACGCTCTGAGTAGAAAGACTACGCATACCCTTAGCAACATTTGGGAAATTCCGGCTGGTATTGTCAAAGACTTCAAGAGAATGAACTTAGAGTTGGTTCAGTCTGACGATGCTGATTTGAACGCAATGATCGCAGAGCCGGAGTTATATCATGAGATTAGAGCTCTACAATGGGAAGATGAAGAACTTGTGAAAATCAGAAGGGAAATTCCCTCAGGAAATCGAGAAGGGTTTGAGATAAAACCTGACGGGAGTTTAAAATTCAAAGGGAGGTGGTGTGTGCCCGACGTACCAGTTTTGAAGAGAAGGATCCTTGACGAGGCACATAGTACACGATACTCCATACATCCTGGATCTGATAAAATGTACCAGGACTTAAAGCTGAAGTTTTGGTGGGTCCGAATGAAAATAGAGATAGCTGAATACGTTGCAAAATGCTTAATCTGTCAAAAGGTGAAGTTTGAGCATCAACGACCTGGAGGACTGCTACAACCTTTGGACATTCCATTGGGGAAATGGGACTCCATTTCCATGGATTTCATAACAGGGTTGCCAAGAACTCACCGAGGAAATAATGCAATTTGGGTAATAGTGAACCGGTTGACCAAATCGGCCCACTTTCTACCAATCAAGGACACTTGGAGCCTTGAGGAGTTAGCTAAGGCTTACGAGAAGGAGGTGATCCGATTACACGGCGTACCGCTGGATATTATATCGGACAGAGATCCGAGATTCACCTCTCACTTTTGGGAAAAGTTACAAGCAGCCTTGGGAAGCCAACTGAAGATGAGCACCGCTTTCCATCCTGCGACCGATGGTCAAACTGAGCGAACCATCCAAACGCTCGAGGACATGCTCAGGGCATGTGCGTTAGAATTCAACGAGAATTGGCAGAAAAGTCTACCTTTGATTGAATTCTCCTACAACAATAGCTTCCATGCAAGTTTGGGTTGTGCCCCATTCGAGGCACTATACGGGAGGAAGTGTCGTAGCCCAGTCTGTTGGAACGATGCTAGTGACAACGTGGGGACTGGACCACAGGTTATTCAGGACCAGATCGAGCACATCAGAATCATTCGTGAAAGGCTACAAGCGGCCCAGGACCGTCAGAAAATGTATGCCAACAAGCATCGCCGACCTATTGAGTTCGAAGTCGGTGACCATGTTTTCTTGAAAGTATCACCCATGAAGGGGGTTCGACGTTTCGGATTGAAAGGGAAACTGAGTCCTAAATACGTTGGACCGTACGAGGTACTTGAAAGGATTGGTGAAGTAGCTTATCGCCTGGCGCTACCCCCCAACTTATCCAAGGTTCACAACGTGTTCCACGTTTCTCAATTGAGGAGATACAGAAATGACCCAAGTCATATCATTACTCCTGACGTAATCGCAGTTGAGCCTAACCTGCTCTACTCCGAGAGGCCTGTGAAGATCTTGGCACGAGAAACCAAAGTGTTGAGGCATAAGACGGTTCCCTTAGTAAAGGTGCTATGGAAGGGTCAATTGACTGAACAAGCAACTTGGGAGACCGAAGTCTCTATGAAGGAGAAATACCCCGAACTGTTTATCTCATGTGAAAATCCTGTCCTTCATTCAAGTTTCGGGACGAAACTTTTCTAAGGGGGGAGGTTTGTAACACCCCGTGTTAATTTAATTCAATAATTAGCTGTCAATTTCTAATTTCAAATCATAAATCAAATCCTAACCTTTTTAACCTTCCAAAATCTCTATTTTTGCAAAACTTTCGTTTTGTAAAATTTCTCGACTTCTTTAAAACTTTTGAAAATTTTTGAATTATAAAATAAATATTTTAGTCTTAGAATTTAAAAGTAGAGATATTTCAGAAAAATTGTCAAACGCGCAACCTTTAACTTTTATCGCTTTTGACACCCGATTTTTTTTTAAAACTGATTAATTTCGTGAAAAACATTTTAAACAAAAATCAAGGGGACATTACTAGCACCAATAGTAACTTTGACTCAAATAAACTCAAGTAAAACCTAATTGATTCCTTTTGTTTCCTAATTAGTTTATTTAAACTTTATTTTCATAAAACCTAAACATATCTTATTCTTTATTTAAACTAAATTTCCTAACAACTTCCTCATTATTTCTAAGTCAAAAACTCACCCATATTTGCCCCCATTTTGCCGAGCCCTTGCTCTCCATTTCTCCTCTATATTTTTCTTTCATTTTTCACTTAAAACATCCTAAATAAAAACCCTAATAATACTCTAATATTATACTAGTGTTCTTAGTATACTTTGGGTACTTGGAGCTTACTTTGTTACGGGTTTTTGAAGGTGAAGACGGGTTCTTGGGTGAAGACTTAGACCTTGATAACATCATCGATCCGGAAAACCTTTAGCTTGCCGATCATAGGTGACTAACTATGTCTTGTATTATCCTTTTAGTAAATTAGTTTGTTTTGTTATTCTAGTTTTATAATTATGATTTTTATGTTAAATATGTTAAACATCATGTTTATATGCTTGTATGTTTATGTGTGGAGTAAATAAGGATAATAACTAAGTATATAGTTTACTAGTAATGTTTTAGTAAAATGATATCATGTTTAGCTAAATTGATTTTGAGCATTTTTAATTTATGTTCATATGATTTTTATGTTTATTTATGTTTTAGTGAAGTAGTAGTGTTATATAAAAATTATGTGAAATATTAAAAATGAGTTTAAAGTGATTAAAATCGAAAAATGAAAATTTACAAATATATATACATGCACACGGTTTTCTTTAAATTTTTAAATAAATTTTCACTTTTAATTTTTGTAAATTATATGTAGTATTAAGTTAGTATAAAATGGTTGTTCCTATAAAAAAAAAAAACTAAATTAGGAAAACAAATTATAAATTATTAAAATCGAAATTAGTGTTCTTGAGCTTTATTATGATCTTCATGAGTGTTCTTGATTTCTTCATGTTGGTGTTCATTTTGATTGCTCATTTTGATTATGTTTTATATTATGGTTGTTTATAATTTATGTTTATGTTTAGTTATGGTTTTATATATTGTTAGTCTTATTATATAAATCAACTTAAAACATTATAAATCTCTTAGAATAAAAAGTTAGAAAATTAAAGTGTTGAAAAACACTATTCATAAATATAAATGAAATTGTTAGTAAATTTCATTATAGTTTAAATCGTTTTAGTATAATTAGAATAATTAGAATATAAAGACTTTAAGCTAAAAACCGATAAAATCGAAAAATGAAAATTTAGAACACTATACTACTACTCACGGCATTTTTGATCTTTTGAGGTCAAAAATAGTTTTTATCACTTTTTAGTTTATTGTTTCAATAATTTAATTATTAGTTAATAAGTTAGAATTAAGAAATTAAAAGAAATAAATCAATTTTGTCATATATGTAAACCACACGGTTTTATCACTTTAAATGGACTAAATTTGATCAAAATGAAATTATCACTAAGTCATTAAAGTTTAAAGATTAGTAGAATGGAATTTGAGTATAAATCGATTTAGTTATAAATGAAATATAATGAACCGATAAAATGAGTAACCGTCATAAAAAAAGAATTAAATCGTGTGTTACTGCCTTTGCTATTCTGGACTGTTGGACTTGGACATACGGACTAAAATGAACCATCCACGATACTATAATTATTAAAAATGAAAATCGTTAAAATTAGTAAGTGGATGACTAAATTTAACTAAGTCGTATTTTTAAAATAAATGTCTTTATCACTTTTTACAAAACGAACTTAACGTTTTTAAAACTAGATTTTAAACTTAGTAACTAAGTCACAAATTTTAGATATTTTAGATATTTTAGATATTTTAGATATTTTTAGATATTTTTAAATATCTAGATATTTTCAAAAATCTTGAATAGTGAATAGTGAGAAATGAATAATTAAAAATTTTACTAAGTATAGAAATTTTTAAAATGAATAAGTAAATGACATAAAGTGTTTTGGAAAACACTTAAATAATAATTGGACATATTAATAAACGTATTAATATAGGAACTTAAAAATGTTAATAATTAACAACACTTCAAATAATAAACGAACGTGTTATGTGATCATATGAAACCTACGATTCAAATTAAACGTTTGACGCTGAGACTAGGAGAGTCTAGTAACATGTGATATGGAATATCAAATAAATAATGAATATTGAGTAAGTTAAATAAAAGGTCAAGCTTGGGCCTCAGATATGAAAACGTCAATCGTGAGTGAAGTGGGGTTAAGATAGTCTTGTAGCGGATACCACTATCTCGGCCTTCTGGCGTTGGCTATGTCGAATAGTGTGGTTTGAGCCGGCAGAATTATTGCTTAGCATCCTGCCCATGCCTTACGCCTTAAGTCGTATTGCCTAAGCCGTACAAGATAATGAAAAATTCAACTCTTAGTGGGTCAGGCTTTAGGAAATAGTCGTTTTATCCTGAGTTAAGGTGCTCTATGAATAACATAGCCCACTCTTAAATTGGATACTAGTGTACATGTACTAGACTAGGGTTTTATTCCCCTATTTCGCTAAAGTTACCAGGGCCACCGCGACCTTATTGCGATTGTCATCTTGCGGTTCTGTCTCCTTGCCGTGTTTCGTTCTTAGTGGGCGCGACACTAGCATTCACTCTTGCCACATGTAAAGATCACTTGACGAGATTGTATCTGAAGTTCGAATCATTTCGAACACTAGACGATGAGATGCAAGTAATATAGTATTCGGCGTGGTTTACGAGTCGAGTAAGCCTCTGCACTATGGAAGTGAGATGCAATCGATCAGAGTACAAAGGCCTACTCAGTGGTCAGGCTCGTAAGCAGTATGTGTTGTTTGTTGTATGATTAAATGAGAATGAGTGTGTACCATCTTCGAAAACTAAAGACCACAAATTTCTGAAATGAATCGAGTCTGCATGTTGAGAATGATATGATATGTATGTCTGTTTGCGATCTGATATCGCATTGTAATCCTGTTGAATTATTGTGATGCTATAGCTATGCTATTATGTGTTATTTGCCTTCATAATTGAATCTCATGCTTATATGATTTATCGCTTTAAACCGCATGCTTATTATGACTTATATGTCTTTATATGCTATATGTAATAAGCATGTTTTATATTTTTATCATAATGTTATGTTTATAAAGCGATAATATTAAACCAAAGTAATTGAAATCGAGGGTAAGTATGAGCATAGCTAGTCACTGTCCGCTCAGCGGGCATCCCCCCAATAGTTTATTGTGCAGGATAATCATGGACCGGAAGCTGGATTTTGGACGGGGCCATGCAACGTTTTAAAGCTTTACTTTTAGTTGTTTGCGAGAGATATGTAATATATACTACGCTACTCTTTTGAATTCCGTACTTGGAGTTGTTTTTATTCAACTCTTGAACGATGATGTAATATTTTGGGTTTATGTATAATTAATGACGCTGGTTTAAGACTTAATTAATTTCCGCCTTAGTAATTAAAGTCGACTAAAAACCAGGTTGTTACACCAAATACTTAGTTTATGCCGTTCACTTGAGTATGTTCAAAGTTGTCGCACAACTATTCGGATAAACAGAGTATGCATTCAGAATGACTTAAAAGAGTAAATATACTCTAAACAATGAATGTTATATTCATATATGTAATAG
Organism: Dianthus caryophyllus; assembly: GCA_023091065.1. Taxonomy (NCBI): domain Eukaryota; kingdom Viridiplantae; phylum Streptophyta; class Magnoliopsida; order Caryophyllales; family Caryophyllaceae; genus Dianthus; species Dianthus caryophyllus. The sequence continues at coordinate 18,789,300 of CM041526.1, read as the reverse complement.
GATACTGTATTCAATTACATATCACGAATCAAAAGGAAATCTAGCATACGCCGCAACCCCATTGAGGTGGTGTGCGCGTCACGCTTAGCCCTCGAAAGGGGCTTGGTTAAGGGATCAGCGATATCATCGTCTGTCCCAACCTTACAAATATCTATTTCCTTCATTTCCACATTATCTCTAATAACGTGGTATTTCCTCAAAAATGTGTCTAGACTTATTACTAGACATGGGCTCCATCGCTTGGAAAATAGCCCCACTGTTATCACAATAAACAGTGACAGGATCCTCGGCACTTGGGACTACTCTTAGTCCATCCAAGAATTGCCGAATCCACACAGCTTCTTTAAGACTTCAAGTCGCCAAATATTCACTACATTGTAGAATCCGCAGTGACACTTTGCTTGAAACTTTTTTCAGCAAATAGCACCCCCATTCAACATAAAGACATAGCCGATTTGGGATTTCAAATCATCCCCATCAGTTTGGAAACTTGCATCCGTGTAACCCTTTACACGTAGCTCAAGTTCTCCTCCAAACACTAGAAACGAATCCTTAGTTCTTCTCAAGTACTTAAGGATGTTCTTTACAGCTATCCAGTGACTCTCACCGGGATTAGCTTGATACCGGCTCGTCATGCTCAAGGCGAAAGAGACATCGGGACGAGTGCACATCATAGCATACATGATTGATCTTACAGCGGAAGCATAAGGGATCAATTTCATGCTTTCAATTTCCGCAGGAGTCGTAGGACATTGAGATTTCTTCAATGTTATTCCTACACTCATCGGAAGAAAGCCTCTCTAGGAGTCTTTCATATTGAACATGTCAAGAATCTTATCAATATAAGTTTCTTGACTCAATGCTAGTATCCTTTTAGATCTATCTCTATAGATTCGGATACCCAAGATGCGTTGTGCCTCTCCCAAGTCCTTCATTTGGAAATGGTTTCCCAATTCCACCTTTACCGAATTCAGACTTGGAACATCATTTCCAATCAGTAGTATGTCATCCACATACAAAACAAGGAAAGTTACCTTGCTCCCACTAAACTTCATGTACAAACAAGGTTCCTCGGTACTCCGAGCGAATCCGTGTTGTTTGATAACATGATCGAATCTGTGATTCCAACTCCTCGATGCTTGCTTAAGACCATAAATGGATCTCTTAAACTTGCATACTTTCTTAGGGTTGGATGTATCTACAAAACCTTCAGGTTGTGTCATAAACACTTCCTCTTCTAGAATCCCATTCAAGAAGGCGGTTTTTACATCCATTTGCCATATTTCATATTCATGAAATGCGGCAACCGCTAAGATTATCCTTATGGATCGAAGCATAGCAACCGGTGCAAAGCCCTTCGCCACCAATCTAGCTTTGTAAACATCTATATGTTTATCCATGCCGAGTTTGATTTTGAATATCCATTTACACTGAAGGGGTCTCACTCCTTCAGGTAAATCTACCAAGTCCCAAACTTGGTTCTCGTACATAGAATCCATTTCGGATTTCATGGCCCCAAGCCATTGTTCGGAGTTAGGACAACTAATAGCCGCCTTGTAGGTTGAGGGTTCGTTGCTTTCGAATAACAACAAATCACCCTCCTCCTCGATGTTACCGAGGTAGCGATCAGGTTGATGACTAATTATACCTGACCTCCTAGGGATTACGACCGTGTTAGAAGATGAGGGAACCGTTTCCTCATTTTCTGCTTCGGTTTGTGGCTCTTGAACTCCATTAAGTTCAAATTTTCTCTCACTCTGTCTATTAGAAATGTACTCATTTTCTAGAAAGACAGCATCACGAGCCACAAACTCTTTGTTCTCGTGAGGGTTGTAGAAGTAAAATCCACACGTTTCCTTAGGAAAACCTACAAATAGGGAACCGTTCCCGTCCATATCTCATATGGAGTCTTATCGGCCGCTTTAGTCGGACTTCGATTTAGTGAGAAAACAGTAGACGATAGCGCAAAGCCCCAAAACGATCCAGGAAGCTCACTTTGACTCATCATAGACCGAACTATACCTAGCAAGGTTCGGTTTCTCCTTTTTGCAACACCATTCAACAGTGGTGTGCCCGGAGGAGTCAATTTTTGATACTCTATCACAATTATTAAGATGTGAATCAAACTCATTACTTAGATATTTGCCACCACGATCCGATCGTAGTGCTTTTATCTTCTTATCCAATTGGTTCTCAACCTCATTTTGAAATTCTTTAAATTTCTCAAAAACATCACTTCTATGCCTTATTAAGTAGACATAACCATATCTACTTAAATCATCGGTAAAAGTAATGAAGTAATGATATCCTCCTCTAGCGGTGATGTTTAGTGGACCACACACATCGGTATGTACGAGTCCTAAAACCTCACTAGCTCGTGTCCCTTTACCGCTAAAGGTTTGACGAGTTATCTTGCCTAAAAGGCAAGATTCGCATGTACCATATGATTCGCAATCAAATGGTTTGAGAACCTTGGTCTCAACAAGTCTCTTTATGCGTCTATCGTTTATGTTACCTAAACGACAATGCCAAAGGTAGGATTTGTTTGATTCATTCGTTTTGAGCTTCTTGTTCTCTATATGATAAACATCATTGACATTATTTAAAACATGAATACCTCCAATCGAAATGGTTTCACCATAAACCATTTCATTAAATGAATAAGTACGTCGATTGTTCTTAATCATAAAAGCCTTCCGTATCAAACACGGAGACGGAGATAATGTTTTTGGTTAGAGTTGGTACAAAATAACGCTTATTCAAAAACAACTCTAAACCACTAGCTAGAGCGAGTACATAGGTTCCCACGGAAACGGCCGCTACTCTAGCTCCATTACCCATGCGGAGATCTACATCACCCTTGGCTAGTGCTCGCACATTTCTCATTCCTTGCAAGTGATTGCAGAGGTGAGAGTCACATCCGGTATCTCATACCCATGTAGAAATGCAAGCATGATTTATGTCAATCATATAAAGTCTAGAAGGAACAATATCTTTGGATGTCACACATCCATCATTCTTTTCCTTCAAGAATTTGGGATAATTGCGCTTCCAACGACCGGGTTTGGGCTTGCTATTCTCAATAGCCTTCCCCTTACCCTTATCTTCCTTGAACCGAGCTTTATAAGCTCCCTTCCCTTTCATGACCCTAATGTTTATGCTCTTCAATCTCATTGAAAGAACATCTTATCTCTCAATCTCATTCACTTTCATGCTCTTTGTGTTAAAGCACATCGTCGTCACTCTAGTGAATATCTCATATGCACTTTTATGAGTAACGAAGCGAAGTTTGAGAGAAGGTGACATTGACCAAATCAAAACACTTTTAACGTCATTGTCAGTCTTTAGGTGCTCATCGTGCGCGGCTTGCGCCGCCACGGTGGCCCCAAGTCCGGGTTCGGTGGGAGGTTATTCGGTAAGGTATTTAAGCACATTGTCGGATTAATGGCGCTTCTTATAGTCGAATCTCATTCGACAAAGTTGCTTCCGTCATCCTTTAGGATACACTTATCCATCACGGTTCTCAACCATGAATATTTACCCAAAATGGGTGCGGGAGTTGAAGTTGTCATTGCGATTTCAAATAAATAATTCTACAACAAATATGAGGAAATATATTACATTCATTGTTCATTAATGACATTTGCTAAAACCCTTTTAAAACAAATGTCCATTTATATAATGATCTCCCACGAAATTATATAAATGATTCCAAGACTCGTTTTTCATATAAAATTAGACATCTCATGTTTCCTTTTATATAAAAACGATAAGTCAACACTTGACTAATTCTACACTAGAATGCTTGGTTGATGATTTTCTATAAAATGCATCGATTAGCCCCAAATAACTCTTATTCGGTTGAGTCCAAACCAAACTAGCACGGGACTTCCTCCCACTACTTACCCATGGTAACAAGGTTCCACGTTGCGGAGGTCCTCACGAACATGGGGTTCATAGTTGCTACATTTGGAAAGGCTTAATCTCAATTCATTTTTGTTAAAAATGTGGGTGATCTTGTCGATTTTAGTCATAAAATTCTTTATAAGTGAACTAATTTTAAGAATGGCGACCTAAAAACGACAATCATAGTGGGATATCGTGGCATGCATGGCGATTTTGGCATGTGTGCGGAATAAATAAGCAATCAAAACAAGCATAAACAAGCATAAGCATAAACCTAGTATGGCCACCTAAAAAAAAAAAAATTAAAATTACGAGTTACAAATTGGAAACCAACTCCTTTGGTCCCTCTTCACATGGATCTCATCCAAGGCTCCTTCTTGCAAGCATTAGAACTCTTCTAAGGCACCATCTCGATCCATCGCTGCCTTCTTGCTTTACAAATAGTTACAATTATAAATTTACAAATGAATACATAGCAATCCTATTATACATTTATAAATGAAATAAACTATTAGAAAATTACAAACCGGCGATACGAGATCGCATTTAATTACAAAACCACACGATACTCCCTTTCATTACGGGTAATATCGGTAAAAATATAACAAACTATGGCCATACTAGTAAGAATAAACATTCATTCAACAATAAACATTCATCCAAACATGCATAATGAAAAGCTTATAAATAAAAACATGCCAAAATCGCCCTAAACAAAATCGCATTAAAACGTTTTATACCGATCTCATATTAAACCGATTAATCTTATATTAATCAATAATGCTTAAAACACTTTTTAAGCTTGAACCAAAACTTCTAAACTGATTTAGAACACCCAAAATTAGTTCATACTAACTTATGGTGATTTTAGTTCATAAACTTGGTCATTTGCTAATTAGATCTAGCTTTAATCATAACTTTTTATGAATAAAGCTTCATAAAATCAAAATAAAATAAAATAAAATCATTTTTATTTTGACAAAATTTTGTATATTCTGGAACACTTCCAAAATATCATAAAAGAAAAGTTTGGTCAGGAAAAATTTACGAATTAATTTATAATAAATAACATACGATTTCATTGATTTTATCTCATAAAATCAAGAAAACGTGCAAAACAGTGAGGAAAAATCCCAAATTTATACGAGAGCATCCTCATAATGTATAACAATATTGGTATAAATTTCATGTCCAGAAAACAACGCTTACTATATTTTTGGACATAAACTGCATTATATACCGATTTTAAACAAAAATATGAATAAATATTCAAAACTCAAAATCTGACTTTGAAAATTTACATGCAGAATTTATAAATATGATATATCACTGTGTAAAACTTTCGTGACCAGATTCCAAATATAACTATTTATAGTAATTATTTTAGCCAAAAACACACTTTTTGACTCGGTTTTGTATAAAAATCATTTTAATTAGCAAACAAATTCCAAAAATTACGAAATTTGACCAGTATCTTCATGACACCAGAAAATTTTCATGCTATAAAAATCTCGTGTTAAAACCATTTTTAACACTATTTTCGGATTTTATCATATTTATTCTCAATAAATACATAAAACCCCAAAATTAACAAAACAAATTTGTAACTACAAGCCTTGGCTCTGATACCACTTGTTGGGATCGGATCCCATTCACTAATCAAATATTAGTGTAAATCAAATTACTCTAATTTGATTTAGCAAGATCTATTGTAGTACAAATTCATTTTGTTACAAGTTTAGAAATTTTATACCTTTCTCAAAGGGAAATATGGGCACAAAACTAGAACTCCCTTCTAGTTTTGTTTCTTGAGCTAAAGCTTTGGATGATCCTCCAAAATACCGAGTTTCCATAATAGGAAACCTCCTTCTTGTTGCACCCAAGAAGTACACCAAAAATACTAAGGATTTTGATCTAGAAATCACTTAGTAATACTTGATAATATGTGAATAATATGTGAATAATAATATTACTACTAACTCTTAGTAGTATATAAAATATGAGAATCATATTCTAAGTTTTAGAGAGAAAGAGAGGAGAGAAAAGATGAATGATGCATGTTCTCCTTTTCTCTCTATGGCCTTATGTTTTTATCACAAAAACAAGCAAAACAAGTGTGCACAACACACCAAAAATTTCAGCCACTTGAGGAGAGTCATGGGAAGAGTTTTGTGCATGCTTTCCTTGTTAAGAACAATTCCTTTAATTGTTATCATTGTGTCTAGCATGCATGACAATGTGCTAGTAAACAAAATAGAAAAAGACAAAGAGGAATCTTTCCTCTCTTCCTTCCCATTTGGTATGGACCATATGGGTCTATTTTGTTTTCCAATATTTGTCTCCATTAAATACTTATAATTTATCACTTGATTATCTAATATAATAAAGTGTAAATTAATTAAACTCTTCCTTAATATACATGTACACTTACACATATATTAAAATTGTACTTTTACTAATCTCATTAGTAAAATATACATGATTAGTGAATTAACAGTTAATCACTAATTCTCATCTCCACTAATAATTTTATCGATATAAAATTCAATCATCCGAGTTCACAACTCGATTTCTCTCTAAATTAATTCACTGACTAACCGTTAGTCGATTTATCAAGTTACTTATTTAATCGTATCTCATACAATTAATTAGCTCTGATATTTAGTAATGCGTTCTATAGGTGTGACTTAAAGGGATCAATTGATTACCGCTGCTTCACGACAATAACGTCAAACTCTAGTCAGCCAACCGTTATTGATTTACGTTAATCAATCAATAATACAGGATTATCCCCACGTATTCCTTAATTGAGATTTATTAAGTAATCGCACTATTGTGGAGGACACTTACTCCAACAAATAACGGGCCAGCCGGCCGGCCGGCTGCCGGCCTGTCTGACCGGCCGGTCAGATGTCGCCCGCCCGGGCACAAAGGTCGCCCGCCCGGGCGCCTTGTTTCGACTTAGATATTTGCCGCATAGAGTTTTCCGCCCGCCCGGGCGCCTTGCTACGACACTTCAACACCAATTTGAGCAACTATTTTTAGGCTTGAGCTATGCCATGTGTCGTTAGCGTCTTTTATTCTTCTCTCGAGCTCTCGTATGAGCTCAAGCTTGGTCTTCTGGTCGTCTCGATACTCAAAGTGCTCCAAGTGTCTCGGGTTTTGGCTCAAAACCACCAAAACCTGCAAAATATAAATAAAAGGCAGCAGTAACGAGAAATATAACAAATAGCTCCTAAAACTAGTAATGAACACGAGTAAAAGCAGTTAAATGTGACTGAACCGGGGGTATAAAACGTATATAAATAACGTGTATCAATAATCAAATCTAGCATATGAATCAATAATAATCCTAATTAGTTGATCACTCTAATCAAGATTAAAATCAATAATTAAAACAAGCAATTGAATAATACTCAAAAGAAAGTAGAGAAATTGAAATCTCACAGATTAATTACCGTCGCTTCAATCGATCGTATCAAGTTTGAGAATTATTAGAAACTAGAAATTGATAATACCAAAGTATAAAAACTAGGTCTAGATGAGAAAATAAAAGTAGCAGTAGATTATGGTAGTAGTCGTTCTCCTAATAAAACAAAGCAATCCTATATATATAGGCTATTTTCTAAAACCTAACTAATTATAATAAAATAATTACAAGTCTTATTTCGAAAAACAGCTTATTTGACTCGGCCTTACATTCTTTTTCTTGGACTTCTTTATTCTCCACCACGGAAGTAGCAACGGACCGTCTCGATCAATAAAAGTATCATAAAAGTGATAACTCACCAATTATTCAGCGCAATACAAAATATATCAAAATTACTACTAAATCGACCTCTAAATATCTCAAAAGTATATAAAATAGACTCCTAGACACCTACTAATAACGCTCCATCACAAACACAACAACACCGTTTAAATAAATCTGCCGAAACTTCCAGTCATGTAAAATATGTTGTTCTTTTGTTATGCCCCACTCTATGTAGTTTCAACCAGACAAAACTAATTGCAGTGTAGCGAGGCATATTTCTTTTGATCAGTTGTTCTGCTCTTTAGCCGTTTAAGTAGGCGGTTTACGGATTATCGGTAAGGTTTTCTTAGGTGTTTTAGGTGGCTTCACGACATTTTGTAAAGTCTGCTAGACGTTATTGTAATGTACGCTTGAATTACTTCTGAAGTGATGCTGCATCAGCCATTTAAATCAAGTTGTATGAATACTAACCATACCATAGATGTTTACTAGTTTAGATGTTTACTAGTTTAGATCCCGTGCATCAATGCACGGTTATTATAGATTTAAATTATTTAAAATTAATAAAATATAAGTAATAAAATAATTGAAGAACAATACTCGTATAATAATAATTTAATGAAAAATCAAAGATTCTAAAAAACAACTAAAATATATGAAATGCATAAATTTTACTATTGTAGACTTTTATATGTAGATTTATGCTCAACATTAATTTATGTTCAGAAAATATTAAATGAGAAGTAAAATAAGCAAGTACTCTGTAATGAATTTGAAATGAATATAGAGCTGGTAAAGCTAGCTAATTATTTAATATATTATATAGATCTTTATAATACGGAGTTATAAACGAATTAATAGATTAAATTACTTATTACTCTATTTTATTATAGATATATAATGAAAAATTAAAATATTAAAATAAGAAAGTAATGAATTTAGAATAAAAATATATTATTAATAAAGCCTAACTTTTATTATTTTATAAATAATATAAGTATGAACATGATAATTGAGAACTGGTAATCGTAAATAATGAACCTAGACTCAGAAATGTGTAATATGGAGAATGATGTCAGCATTATGTTTTGGCGGGAAAAAAATGCATAGAATTGTGACATGTGGCATTGATGATGTCAGCGAAAACTGTCTCTTAGTAGAATAAAGATGCCACGGACATTTACGGGGTCGAACACCCAAGAACAATTCATAGCCAACACACATTTGTTCGTTATGCCTACAACAAAATGCAGGGTTTGTTGTCAACTGTGCCAACCCAAAGGTTTGCACATTTATTTTCAACGTCCTCCTCCTAACTAACTTTACCATGAAACGGCAAACTAAGACTATGATGCCTGATTGATCGAATGTTATCTCAATTGCATGTAGCTTTTATTATGCAGCAGGAAAATTCAACAGAAATCTGACACTTTAGGAGTCAAGAGTCGGGATGTTCAGATCATAAGACTGGTATCGTCTAAAGAGAACCACTACTTGCTTGGTTGCAGAAAATGATTTACCAACGTTGTTCTGCGGTGCAACATCTTATGCTAAAAGTGTTTACTCTTTTCGTCATAATATAATAACAACCGATCAACACCAAACACTTCTGAGCGCCAGAACGTACGAAAAACAACAAACTCGCAAATACCCGAAACAAGAAACACCGCATTGGGGGACCGCGCGCGCTAGCGCGCGGTCCAACAACTAGTAAGAGGAAAAATTCTATATTGTGCGAATAAAAAGGATAAATGAAAAAAATCATAATCCGTACAACATAACTTGTGAAAAATCAATAGCCAACAAATAAAGAGATGTGCTATATGCAGTAGGTTAATTACTTCGCGCAGTCGGCTTTTCTTTTTACTAATTACACTTAGTGAATTTCATAATTATTTTTTATTTTTAGTTAGTAATATTATTTATAATGTTTTGAATTACTTATTTTTTAAAACTTTGATATTTTCATAAAATCCGTAAATTTTATTGTCGTTATATTTAGGTGATTGTTTAATTTTTTTGAGTAACTCTTAAGAAAAATTAATTCCTCGATTTTCAATTGTTCATTATTTGCAATAAATTGATATTTTTAAAAAAAAAAAAAAAAACAAGTAAATTACAAGTAATTGAAAATCGTTGAAAAAAAAAAAAAAAAAACTCGGAGAGATCACCCAGGGTCCCTAGGTGAAGTGCAGGGAGATCACCCAGGGTCTCTAGGTCATCTTCCTTGACATCACCCAGGGACACTGGGTGATCTCCCTGCACTTCACCTAGGGACCCTGGGTGATCTCTCCGAGTTTTTTTTTTTTTTTTTCAACGATTTTCAATTCCTTTAAAAACGGAGTATAAATTATCGTTTTCAAATATCAACATTTAAAACTTTCTATTATCAAATAAACTAAAAAAACACAAATATATATAAAAGTATAAAAATTACCTCGCTTAATTCGTCGGACATTTAAAAAAAAATTGGATTTTAGAGTTTTTGGGTAGTGAGTGGATTTTTTTTAAGTGTAAATGAGTGGTGAGTGAAAAGATTAGATTATATTGTATTTTTACTATTTTACTAATACCGTGTTTAAAATTTTACAATTTTTTGTAAAAGTTTAAAATTTTTCAAAATAATAATTCGAAACTTAATAATAGATATTGATAACCTAAATAAATAATTATTTATTAAAATCCTTAAGTGTAATTAGTAAAAAGAAAAGCCGACTGCACGAAATAATTAACCTACTGCGTAAAGCAAATGACCAAATGAATCCATGCTACGAGCACTAATAAATTATTGGCAAATGTGCCATAACATAAATTTGTGGGGTAACATAAACAAGAAGTCAACAATCTCGAATACTTACCTTTTTACTCTATTTCCATTTTCCAACACATCACATGAACAAACAGTGTCTAACACAAAGACCGAAACACACATCAAACCAAAACACTTGCAGCAAACTTCAGCATTCCCTTCACTCACTCACTCACTCACTCACTCAATGTCTACCACACTATCTTCCATCATCTTCACTACCTTCTTCACACTTTCATCCCTCATTTCACTCACAACATCCTCTCAAAATGAATCAAACATTCTCTTAACTTTCAAATCAACTCTTTCTGACCCTTCTAACTCACTCTCTTCTTGGAACTCTTCTTCACTTACACACCACTGTAACTGGTCTGGTATTACCTGCAGTAAATCTCCCCTTTTTACTGTTACCTCACTTAACCTCCAAAGTTTCAACCTTTCTGGTCAAATTTCACCCCAAATATGTCACCTTTCTTATTTATCCTCCATTAATCTTGCTGATAATCTCTTTAATCTCCCCTTTCCTCTTCATTTATCTCAGTGTTTGTCATTAACAAGCCTTAATCTCAGTAATAATCACGTTTATGGAAATATCCCACATCAGATTTCTCAGTTTGATTCCATTGAAGTTCTTGATTTGAGTAAAAATCACCTTGAGGGTGAAATTCCAGAGAGTATAGGGTTTTTGAGACAGTTAAAAGTTTTTAACTTGGGCAGTAATTTCTTCACTGGGGAGTTACCAGGTGTTTTTGGTAATTTCACCCATCTCAAAGTTCTTGATTTATCTGGGAATTTATTTATGGGGAGTAAAATTCCTGGTGAAATTGGTGAATTGGGTGAACTTGAGCAACTTTTGCTACAAAATTCAGGGTTTTCTGGGATGATTCCTGAGACTTTTGTTAATTTATCTAATCTAAAAGTGATTGATCTATCCCAAAATAACCTCACTGGTGAAATTCCCCAAAATTTTGGTGATTCAATGAAAAAGTTGGAAACTTTTGATGTTTCTGTTAATAAACTAAGTGGTGAATTCCCAAGCAAAGTTTGCAGCGGAAATTCCGTTATTACCCTCAATCTTCACTCGAATTACTTCAGTGGCAATTTGCCTGAAAACATCAGCAGTTGCTTGAGTTTAGAAAAAATTCAAGTGCAGAACAATGGGTATTTTGGTAATTTCCCAAGTGGGTTGTTTTCACTGTCTAAAATTGTGCTCATTAGGGGTGAAAATAATAAATTTACCGGGGTAGTTCCTGGGAATGTGTCAAAAGCTACTCAGTTAGAGCAGGTTCAGATTGATAATAACAGTTTCACTGGGGTAATTCCTGAGGCACTTGGGTTAGTTAAAACATTGTACAGATTTTCGGCCTCGAAAAACAGTTTTTATGGTAAACTACCTCCTAATTTCTGTGATTCACCTGTTATGAGCATTATTAACCTGTCACAGAATTTACTGTCTGGTGAAATTCCCGAGGTGAAAAAATGTAGGAAGTTGGTGTCATTATCTCTGGGCAGTAACAATTTTACCGGAGAAATCCCGCCTTCGCTCGGGAATTTACCAGTGTTGACTTACCTTGATTTGTCTGACAATAAGCTTACTGGGTTAATCCCACATGAACTTGAGGGTCTAAAACTTGCATTGTTTAATGTTTCGTATAATAACTTGTCGGGGAGCGTACCATCCGGGTTGGTTACGGGACTTCCTGCATCGTATTTGGAAGGAAACCCTGGTCTATGTGGCCCGACGTTCCCCAAACCGTGTTCGAATGAAGAGAGAATTTTGCACCAAAGTGTTAGTCTTACGAAACTGGCTTATGCATTGATATTTGTAGCTGTAGCTGTTGCTGTTGTTTTCATGGCTTTATTCGGTTTTTTCATGTTTCATCGTCGGTTTAAGCAGAGTTCGGTGATGGGTGCTTGGCAGTCAGTGTTCTTCTATCCCTTGAGAATCTCTGAGCAGGATTTGGTCACTGCAATTAACGAAAAAACTATTGTCGGAAATGGTGGAACTTTTGGAAAAGTTCATGTTATCGGTTTACCAAGTGGTGAGCTGATCGCTGTTAAGAAGCTGGTGAATTGTGGTAGTCAGTCATATAAGGGTTTAAAAGGTGAAATCAAAACGTTAGCTAAGATTAGACACAAGAACATAGCCAAGATCTTAGGGTTCTGTAGTACAAACGATTCAATCATTCTAATTTACGAGTATTTGCCAAAGGGAAGCTTGGGAGATATTATTGGAAGGCCGACATTTCAGATTCAATGGAATGTGCGGTTGAAGATTGCGGCTGGAGTTGCTCAAGGGTTGGCTTATCTTCACAATGATTATTCCCCAAATTTGCTGCATAGAGATGTTAGATCAACCAACATTCTACTTGACGCCGATTTTGAGCCTAAGTTGACCGACTTTGCTCTCGACAAAGTTGTTGGGGACTCTGTGTTTCAGTCCATTCTGGCCTTTGCGTCTCCACCGTCTTGCTATGTTGCTCCAGGTGAACATCAGTTTCAGTCACTTGATTACCTTTATATTTTACGGAATAGTGCAAGATTAACTGTTTTCTCAGCCAAAGTCGATCTTCATTATTTAGAGTGATCTTTTAGGTTTGGTTTTAGTTGATTATAGTCCTGTCATTCCTTTCTCTGCAGAGTGTAAATACAGCAGAAAAGCCTCGGAGAAGATGGATGTGTACAGTTTTGGTGTGGTGTTACTAGAACTACTTACTGGAAGGTTAGCTGAAACATTGACTTCAGACGAATCATATGTAGACATAGTGACGTGGGTTCGTAGGAAGATCAATATCGCAGATGGACCTCAGCACGTTTTGGACCCTAGAATAATGAATTCCTCCAAAGACGAAATGCTTGGAGTCCTGGAGCTTGCACTCGAGTGCACTTCCGTGATGCCTGAGAAACGGCCGGCAATGACCGAAGTTGTTAGAGCACTTGAAACCATTGGCTCGAAGACTAGCTCTCGATATCTTCAGTTAGGCTTCAATGGTGATAGTTCATCAATCTCGGTTTAGGAAACCAGGATTAGCTGTAGCAATACTTATATGGAGGACTCCTTAGTACTACAACCCGATGTAATCCATCTCGATTTACATGGAAATGTGTGTGGGTGTGTTTTGTTGTTCCACCGTGCCTACCGTTCATCACGAAAAGCGTGAAAATGGTGCTGAGCATGCGTTGCACCCTCAGCTAGTAATATACAGAGTTAGACTCCGTTTTGTTTAGGAAATTTTTGTGATGAATACGATATTATTTAATCTCTACCGGTGTTATGTTGTACTCTTTTCATACGTAGCGTGATGATCCTAACACTAGAGAACAACTGAATTTTGAAGAGTTAACGGCCATTGTATCTCCATTTGGAGGAGATATTCGTCGTATTAGTAGCACAGACGAGATTAGACTATGACAACTGATGCTGAGATTATATTTGATCAAACTTACTGCCGCGAATAATACCATGGTCTGAACAGTAGTGGGATTGATAAATTATGAACCAATGAATATTTTGGGGTAAAGCTTTTCGGTAGTTATATTCCCTCTTTACTTGTAAAATCTTACGGAGTATATGCTTATCCTGTAAATTGGTGACTAAACTCTCGACATTTCGAGACAGATTCGCAAGTCTTTCAGCAAGTAATTTCCAAAAGCAGCTACAAAACTTGGCAAAGAATTGGGGAAACTCATGTATAATGAATGACCTATGAAAACCAAACCTCGCGCAGTAGTTCATACCTTGCATTCCCTCCGTATGCTGTTGGACTTTTAGTTTGGAGATTCAATTGTACGCGCAGTGATGTACTAGGCGATGGTGGCGCACTCAAAGACGTCAGTGGAGACCCAAGACCGTCCAATTCCACATTGCTGATATAACCATTCTTTTGCAACGTAGACACGTTTCTGTCAAGCCGTGGTTTCTCTTCCACCTCTCGAACTTTCTCTGAAACATCTTGTGCTGAAGGCAGATAATATTGAACTGGGCTCGCTGTATACGGGAAGCTTTTACAAGATTCTCCAGCGAATCTTCTCTCAGCCAAACACTGGAACGGGTTCAACAAAATAACTGTTAAATTTCCACTTCGATGGACTGCTTTTTGTTTTGACGAGAGAAGTAATCTTTCATTAGGGATTTTACCTCGTCATTTAACGCCTCTAAGACTTCCTCCGGGACTTGGTCTGGGCAAAATTCATCTGGAGTGAAGTAGCACAAGATCCGTTTGATCACGTCTACACTAATTGATGGGCAGACCTGTAAACATACATACATACGACGGTCACATTTTACTGCAATAAATAAACGGAATATAGAGAGGACTTAGACACCGAGTAAAATTCCGAGCCTACCTCTTTCCTCACAGAATTATCGATCAGCAAATCTTTTGGGAGCAGCAAGAGGTCACCTAGTTCATTAAGAAGACGGAAACATTTTGGTCTATGTTGGACAACAACGTGATCATCATCGCTGTCAAAGTCATGATTTTTAAGGAGATTATCCTTTATAGTGTCCTCAAACCACCTACACCAATTTCCAACCTAAACAAGAAATAAAATAACTGAAATTAGTCATATATTGAGCCACAAAGCCAAGAAGTCAAAATACAGGCATTAAATTTGATATATAAGACGAATAATTTGTCAGCAAACAGTCAAGAGGAACGAGATACATACGGCATTCTTCAGCAGTGCACCAGACCCGACGTTAAATTCTCCAGCAGGAATAGGCAGTACCCTGGAATCTATTATCGGATCTGAAGCTGGATCTGTCGGAATGTGGCTTGCAGATTCACGTAGTATAGCATTAAACATCGCCACATCTAATCTTGCTAAACATTGTTCCATCACCTGATAATGAACCGAGATATTGCATTCAGGTCAGTCATTAACTAAAGTAAATGTAAGTACTGCCTCCGATTCTTGGATTTGATGGAAGGTAAAGACGAGTATAACACACCATCGTGGCAAAGACGGGAAGACAGCCACATTCATGCCCTGCAGCACGGACAGGGCAAAGCCTTTGGAAAGCAGTCTGGAATGCATTTATCCACAGTTCAGTGGAGAAGACCCGTTCTCTCAGAACACTCAAGTCTGTGTTCGATGATTTACTGGTGCGCTTTTGTATGATCAGTTCTTCAACTTCTGATTGCATATTTGGAAACAATACCTGAAATTATATAGGATCATAGCATAAGATTCAGCGGAACATTCATTTGTTCATATGCATGTGTCGGACATGGGTGCTTATTGGAAGCGACTACTCGTGAAACGTTTTTCACGGTTTGGCTTCCGTGTCTAAGGAATGTTGTGTCAACATGTGACACGACCAAGTAGAAGTTCCAAATTAATGTAGGCTCTAAGCAATAACTTAAGCTACCTGCCACCACACGGATTCAACAATCCGAGAAAAAATCCTTGATTCGGTTTTTTCCAAAGCTGCGGTGAAGGTACTTGTCTCTTCCCAATCTTCAAAACCTGAACTAGTTGATGGTACTTGCTTCCCAACACTTTCCGAGATTGTCGGGGATGAGATGCCAAATGTTTGCGAGATTATCTCCCTCAGGACAACAATGTTGGACAACCAGAATGTTAACCTTAACCAATGAACAGAAAATGTGTCAGTTTAATTTAGACCGATTTTCAGAATCAAAGACACTATCGAACACACTAACCTTGTAATGTCGTTCCTGCACGTTCGGGTGATCAAGATGAGTCCAGATACCATATTTCTAGCAATGGTCGCGCTCTTATTTCGAGTCCAGTGCTTGCTGGCGTGTATGTACAATCTAGAAAGGCGTCGAGCAGGGGCGTGTACCTTGTGAGACGACCTTGCATGCTCAGGTATAACAGAGTAGAGTGCGATCTCAAGGGCAGCAACTTCTCTGAGCTCCTCCTCTAGTTGTTCGATCCTGTTTTCCATAATCTCGACTTTCTGTGTCAACGCTGAAGTTTCCTTCTCCGTCTCATTATCTTCCGTGACTGCAGTGTCATTATCACTTTCAATACTTTTTTCTCCAGCTGATGCATCTTCGAATACGTCTTCGTCATCTTCATCCATTCCTTGGGAGGAGCCCCATGAGGGATACACTTTCATGTACGACGACTTACGACCATCCGAAACAGCTTGATGTGAAGCAACTCTAAGATCAAGGGGACTCAACGGCTTCTTCAGTGTCGCAGAGCTGGACCGTTTTACGCTAGAGTTGCTTTTGTCGTGATCACTCTTTGTTCTTGCTGCACGCGATGTCACTTCTGACAATCCCTTCTTCAACATTTTCCTCAAACCTCCTGCACGCCTTTCTGATTTCTCATCATAAGCCGTAACAGAAGAGGAATCTACTGTGGACGATGAGGAACCTCTCCGAAACTCAGAACCAAAATAATTACCGTTTGATTTCTGACTGTTTCCTGCAGCAGTTTCACGACCCCGGACTTTAACGCCAGAGCTGTTTGAATCGTCAACATAATGTATAGCCACGTTTTCATAAACTTCAGCTGGTTCCGAGCTTATGTCACTTAAAGAACTAAGAGACGCAGGCCTATAACGCGATGCTCTAGAGTGACTGTCATTAGCTCTCACTAATCTTCTGCCAATCTCTTCACCTGATTGAATTTCTTTCCTAGGACTTCTGACGGTTCGTACTATTTGACTGTTATTTTGAAGTTTCTTTCTCTCAGACTCCCTCATACTCGCTTTCATTGCCGTTTTTCACCGTGATAAAGACTTTGGAACCAAATCAAGGCCGAACACAACCCTTACGGAAAAGAGGATTACGAATTCCAAGCACCAATGGCTACCTTTCTTCTGTTCTTTGCGACATTCTGTATTAATGGAAGTACGGCCAAAATCTCAAATCAATCTGGAAGACAGAATCCTTGTAGGATCAGCAAAAAATACTAGTGTACAAAATTTAAAAAAACCGACATTTTGTGAAGAAGAGCTCCACGTGCAATGTCCCACATTGACCAATCTAAAGAGAGTTGAGTATTATATAAGCCAAGGGGTTACTCCTCCCATTACCAATTGGTTTTGGGATGGAACCTCCTTCGACTTATGAAGTGCTCACCTCTCTCGACAGACTCGTGACAGACACGATTACGAAATGGCTTAACTATACAGAGAAGCTCCAAAAGAGCTAAACATTAAGCAATGACGCGAGTCACGCGACCACAACCAAGATCGATATATACACCACTAACGAGTATTGACTCGTCTAAGATAAGACTCTGTACATTCGTATCACATAAAATTTCAATGTCAAAATACAAAAATAAATAGTACGGAGTACTACGTATGTTGCTAAATGGTTACGTGGATAATTTGATAGATGACCAAAGTTTTATAAAACCAAAATTACGTGTAGGAAGATTCGAGTCAAACCAAAACTAACAAAATGGTGAAAAAATAGTCACACTATTGTTAAAAATGTGATAGATCCTAACGAAAACTCCTATAAGATTACGAAGTCATAAATAAAGAAACAATATTAGTGTTTCAAATTTAGGATTTTGAAAAATTAGGATGATAATCAGGGGCGGACCCATGTATACGTTTGGGGTTGCAAGTGCACCCCAAAGAATTTAGAAATTATTATACTCCGTATATAATAATGAGATGATTTGCACAGCAAAGTTGATGGTGGTGAGTTGGTTAGACGTTGGGAATTAGAACATGTCAATGCACGACGATGTCTTAGCTATTCTCCATCGTTATATAATTAGTGGTAATCAATGACTAGACGAAAAAGACAGTATGATCGCATATACGTTACTAAAATATATTGCAACACCAAAAAATATTTTTTGGGTCCGCCCCTGATGATAATCATCAAAAACATGATAATATTTGTAAATTGGCAGGGGAATTTCGATATTCCATTACAAATATTACGTTAACTTAATCTTACGTTAACTTACCTAAAATTTTAGATGAAAAATATTTTTTTTTTTTTTTTTTTTTTTTTGGTTTCCCAACCGATATCCGAATTCATTTGAGCCGACTAATTCGGTTTCGGAGCGTGTCCCGGGGTTAAGGTTTTAAACTCCTCCCAACGCGCTTGCGGGGGATCGAACCTCAGTTCTCCCTACCAAGTGTAGCCCCTGACACCACTAGACCAAGACCTCGTGGGTAAATGAAAAATATTGTGACACCTCTAAAATATTCAAACACACGTAACTATGTACTCCGTATATAACACAAACAAAAACTACTCGCTCTATTTCAGTTTTGTGTTCGGACTTTACCTTCTAGCCTTTGACCATTAGTAGATGATAAAAAATAAAAATATACGGAGTAATATTATATTATACGGAGTACAAAGTAATATATAATTAACATATATACGTTTGTTATCAAAAATACTTTCCAAAAAGATATATATTCGTCAAAAAATATTAATATTTAGATGTTGAAAAATGAAAACAATAAAATATCGTTAAAAAAGGCGTCTTAAAGATCGTGCAGAAGTCAAATGTGAAAATAATGAGACGAAAGGAATAGTTAATTTTTTTTTTTTTTTTTTTTTTTTACCCTAGCTCACAAATACAGTAAAATCTTAGAAATAAGATTAAAAAAAAAAAAAAAAAAAAGATTAATCTCAAATCTTTTTTGACTTGCAAAAATACAACCACCATTATTTCATGCAAATGAACAGAATTTAAATTAAAGAAGTTATAAAAAAAGTGAAGTGAATACCTTGTCAAATTAAAAGAAAACTCTTTAGGTTTGGATTGCAAAAAACTTAGTATGAGTATGAAAAAACGGAATAGAAATAGTGGGTTGTATATGTCAATGAGGAAGAACACGAATTGGTAGATGAAATGGAATCATGTGTGCACGTTGTAAGAGCTAGTTACTACGGAGTAATTATTACGGAGTACTCCGTAATAAGTTCACTCTCTCGATGTTTACTCTCGACCTCTAGTTATACTCTCTCGTAACCGTTATTTTGTTCTTTTGAGGTAACTTTGAAGGCTATCGTAACCGCTATTTTAGATAACTCTTGTCCATAAAAGTATTACAAAATCATGTGTCCATGTATATTTTTATCCTTCCATTTAACAGTAATTTTCCTGTAAAGTTGAATTTACACTAAGTTAATGTGAGATTAAGATACAAATTGCAGTTAAATGGGCACAAAAATATGAAACAAATCTACTAAAGTCACTAACAGAGGTACTAAAAAGATTTAGTAACTATTAATCATAATTATCATTTAAATTGTACAAAAGCTATATAATCAGGTACAAATGAGACGGACTTACACAAGAATTAGTGTCCATTTAATTGTATACATTTGTTTTTTCTAGACATTATTCACAAGCAGGGCTGGCCCAAAAATTTTGGAGGCCCTGTTCTGATTTTTAAAATGAGGCCCCTAATTTTTTGGTCGTAAAATATATAGAACTGTTTGAATACGTTGCATTTTCAAAAAAATAAACGAAAATAGCACTAAAGGAGATTGAACCTTGGTTGCTTATATAATGGCCACAATTTTTATCAACTAGACTACTACATTTTGTTGTTACATATAGTTTCAGTTTAATTTTTAACCATTAACATAATATCAGTTTTAACGAATTGGGGCCCTTATTTTTTTGGGGCCCTGTTCTGAGAACCTAATAGCACGCCCAATGGGCCGGCCCTGTTCACAAGTAAAAAGAATTTTCGATATAACTTTTAACATATAAAATAAAAAATAATCAAGTGCGATCTAGTTTTAAGTGTCTTTTTTAGTGCATTAAAAGTATCAAACTTTATAATTTTTTTTAACACCTAACTAAATATATGAATAAAAAATAACGTGCATCAACATACGTGTAAAATGTAAATGTATAGAAGTAAATGAGATGAAATAAATATTTGATATTAACATTTGTTATTTTATTAAACTATGTGTTTGATTAGATGTCGATAAAAAAATGTTAATAGACACGCTTTATTGATAATACTCCCTCCGTTCAATTCTTTCACATCCAATCCATATATCTCTTTTTGACATTATAAATAGATAGTTTTTGAAATTCTTCCAATGTACGTAATCGAGAAAATTTAATCATACGAACTGAAATTTTGTTTGATACTTAAAAAATGCTTGCAATAAGAATATAAAATTTTCATAATTTTTAGGCAAAATTTCAAAAAAAAACTACCTTTTAAAATTAACTTTTTACAAATAACTACCTTATATAATTTTTTTTGCAAATAACTACCTTATAACGCATTTTTTATTCATAACGGTACCACGTCGCCTGAAACCCCAATTTAACCCATAAAAATACCGATTTGTCACTCGTTATTTGGCATCCCAACAAAATAGAGATGTTTAGTAAGGGTAAACTCGATATTTTAAGTGTAAATTTCAAATAAAATTTGTCGAAAATTTTAGAATTTTTGACCGTTTTCAGGTGACTTGGTAGTGATATGCATAACATTTGTAATATTTAGGTAGTGATATGAAAGTAAAACGCTTTTAAGGTAGTTATTTGGAATAAAAATTATATGAGGTAGTTATTTGCAAAAAGTTGATTTTATAAGATAGTTTTTTGTAATTTTACCTAATTTTTATAACATCAAACTATACATATTAGCGTTCAAACATTTGCGTTGACAAACGTGGAAAAACAAATGATATGAAGGAAATTGAACAGAGGGAGTAAGAGCTTGATTGGTTAATCATCTAAATTTGTTACTCTGTACAAAGTATGAGAATTTAAAACTCTTATAAATTGCATTAATATAGATGGTTGCCAAATTTATCAGAATTTACTTACTCAGACCCCTAGATAATTAAAATTAAAATATTTACATCAATTTAATTATATCATGATAACCAAACACTTGTTTTTTCAATTCACATAAAATTTCCATTCACTTCATTCTAATATTTTTTTGAATTGTAATTTCCACATGTTATGTCCCAAACAACACATTAGTTGTGGATCGGAGTATATAATTTTGACGAAAAGAATTTTTATATGCATGCACATAATAAAAATAACAACCGCACAATAATTATAATTAATAAAGATATATAGAACTATAGAAGGTCGTTTTTTCCGCCTCTTAACATGTGGGTTATTATTCCTTTTTAGTGCATGGATATGTACTCAATAAAATATCCGTTTTGACAAATACTTAAAAATTGTAATGATTTTTTTTCCTAATTGTACTGTTATAGGGACTGCCGCCTCTTGCTCTACCTTGAACCGTTGGAACTAATACTTTAAATTATTCCCTCAATATCAATTAAATGTCTACTTTGTCTGCTTAAATTATTTTTCACAAAATATCTTTTTATTATTTATAAAGTATTATGGAGCAATTTTTTTTTAAGAAAAATTGACTCATTTATTATTTTCATAATTAAGTCTTAAAATACTTTAAATAGAAATGTGAACATGTAAAGTTGTATGGAGGTATGATTAAGCTAACGACACAAAAAAAAAAAAAAAAAAAAAAAAAAAAAAAAAAAAAAAAAAAAAAAAAGAAAAAGCCGTGATTATGTAGAAGTAATTAAGGAGAATTGCACCGACAAATGAAAAAGAAAGAGTAAAACATAATGAATGAATTATTGAACTAAGTAAAATGCTCCTCTACATTAGCATGATTACATGAATGTCCCACTTCACATTGACAATTACTTCGTGACGTTCAAGCCAAGTTATCTGATTATCTTTCTTTGTCTCTATTGGCCATTTATTTAGTCTTTTGTTCTACTTTCTTGCTCCTAATTTCGTAAAACCACTTTAATTTGAAAATTAAGTATAAATCGTTAATGTTTTTCTCTTTTGAAGTTATATACAAATGTTTTTGTTTTGAAGTTATAGTGCACTGGTATTTACTTAAAATTCAAGTATGAATCTAGACGTTGTCATCGGTAAATTTTTACTATGCTTTTCTTATATTTTGTAATTTATATTTAAATATTTAAAAAAAAAAAAAAAAAAAAAATCGCCAAATTTAAAAAGATAATATGGGATCTTAACATACATTATAAACTGACAACAAGATTACAAGAATTAGCTTAAGTGATAAGAGTACTCTACCTCCAACCTACGTTCATTTATAGAGTTGTGCATAAACATATACATAAACTAATGTACTCGTTATTTAACTAGGATGTCTAGTTCATGTAATGAGTTGCTTACAATATACTCTTAGCTTAACAACATGTTTTATTTAATTTTGGATTTTTCTACACGGTAATCCTGTGTTTTTTCAATTTCTACGTGGTAACCCGACTTTTAGGAAGGTATATATGGTAACCTTGTACTATATTAATACCCATCAACATATATGGCCCTAAACTTGTATTCTGTTAGTTTTTCCGTTAAATAGTTAACGGAAAGTGATGTGGCGGAATTGATTATGGTTTAATCTATGTAATAAGCTCGTGTTTTACAAAATTTTACATGGTAACCTTATTTTTCTTTACTTTTTTTTTTAGAAAAAGAACATGCATGGAACACACTCATTAAGTTAATCAATTTTTCTCGCTTTTACTTGATTACACCATAAATTTTCAAATTTACCCATTGAGTCACTTCTTCTGTTTTTTTTTTTTCTCCTACTTTTATTTTGAATTGAAATTTTGATTAGAAGTTGTTAAGGAGGTGTTTTAATCTCGTTTATGTGAAAGACATCGATGTAATGAGTTTGATAGAATTATTTTTTTCTTCAGACGACTCACTATCACATCTTCTTTTGTCTATAATGTGCTTAACTTAGTTTCCAACCTAGAAGTTCGTTAATTCGCTGATTAGCAGACTTTGAATGAACAAGTACACCTCAATCAGGAAGAGGCGGATGTATTTTTCGGGCGTTGAAAATAATTGATAATTTAATCTATAACATCGTGAGGGTAGACATGGAAACAATTCGTTAACATGCCCTCAATCACAGGGATGTAAAAAATAAATATTACATATTATAGAATGATGAATAAGAGAAAAAAAAAATTAATTTAATGAGTATTTTTTCAAGCATGAGTGTTATGTACAAATTATAAGGTTATCATGTAAAATTTTTTTAAATCACGGGGTTACCATATAGAAAAACACAAAATTACATCCGCCACAACACTTTCCGTTAACTACTTAACGGAAAATTTGACGGAATACAAGTTTAGGGTCACGCTGATAGATATTAATAAAGTAGAGGGTTACCACGTGAATCTTTCTGAATATAAGGTTACCATGTAGAATATGAAAAAACACAAGGTTACCATATAGAATAACCCTTTGATTTTTAAACTATTTTTTTTTTTTTTTTTTTTTTTTTTTTTTTTTTACGTGATATTAACTATTAGAGGGAATGAAATTATAACCCACAACCTTTCAATCACACAAATTCTAATATCATCAAGAAATATATTACACATGCATGAACCAAAATTTAACTTGAATCACATAATTAATTGGTTTATATGCTTGATCATTTATTTATGGTTTAGTATGAAACTTATACTCCCCCGTTTCGGTGATTTGTTTACGTTTACTTTATACAAATATATTGATGCGAGTAGAAAGGTAGAGGAAAATAAAATAAAAAATATAAGTACAAATTAGGTCTCACTTGCTATATATAAAGTATGTAAAATTAAACAATGTGAATGGGTTTAGGAAGTTGGGTCCACTTCCCACATGGGTTACCAAAGACATCTATGAAAATGTAAACAAATGACCTGTATGCCCCAAAAATAAAATGTGTAAACAAATGATTAGAAAAGAGAGAGTACAAATCTTCCCAAATTTAAAACGTAGAATTGAGAGGGAGAATAATTTCATGTGGACAAATTGATGGAAATAATTGCATAAATACATGTGAGAAGGCTATCCTTGAGTTGAAAGTATCTATTCCTTGCAAATTCTCGGCTCTACGCTTCACTACTCACATGCTTCGGACGTGCTACCAACAAACCACCCTATTAAAATGTTCCAATCTATATAATTCGGTCTATTTCATATTAATTTGGTGACGTCTTATTCCATGTTGGTAAGGATGTCAATTTCACTTGAACCAACCCAAATACGATTCACCTAATTTTAAATAACAAATAAAAATTCGACTTAAGTGGATGACTGATGGCTGATGGATGAAACGAATAAAGGATGGACGATGGTCTAGATGGAACTTCATTCAACCCATCATCCCTCTATCACTCAAATTGTCTCCTCATTATTAGATATTCTATGTAAAATTTATATCTTTATATAAAAATATATATTATACGTAATCTACTATCATACTGTTTTCACTATTTAAACTATAATCAATTGAGAAATTCACATTTTAACTTAACTTAAACACTTATTAGCTTTTTTATTTTTATTTTACAAAGAAGACACCTTTTTTGTTTTTTTATTAGATTTTAATCTTCATATCACGTTAGTTTTGTCATTCACTTTGTCACCCAATCCACCGGCTTCACCCGCGGATGATAGACGAGTTAGATATGAATGATAAGTTTCGTTGATGACTAGTGAATTGGATGAAGATTTTTTTTTTTTTGAGATGGAAGGATGCGAATGACGCTTCACCTGAATCCGATCCATTGGCATCCATACATGTGTGCGTTAAAAGTTACTCCGTATTAAATGTAGGCTAGTGTTTTTTCGTATACGAGTTTTAATCTCGTGATATATTTTTTTCATTTCGTTTTCCACCCTTATTCTTTTCTTACTCGCACAATATACAAAATTCTCTCTTTAACTAAAAAAATAAATTAAAAAAACAATAAACCAACAACCAACCCACCCAAAAAGTTTTTTTAAAAAAAAAAAAAAGACAACCCATCTGGTCACCCCGACTTCCGCCCACCAACACGCCGACAATACTCCCCACCGGCCAACCATTGTCGCCCCACCCTCGCTAATGAACAACCATACTCACCGACCACAAATTACAACCAAACCACACTCAGCCACCACAACCGACCACCACGCCCGAAGTGACGATCCTCACTTTGACTAGTATATTTTATGTTTCCGCATTTTATTTTTGTATGTACCTTTTTATGTACATTGACAAGTTAACTGTTAACATCCTCCATATTAAATATTGGCTTGAGATTTTTAGTGTTTCTTAAGTTTCTAAGCATTTCAGAAAACATATGCTATTGTGTGCGTTCAATGTTTAATGCCAAAAGATGTATAAAATAAAAAATCTCTATTTACAAGAACCTGTCGATGAAAACCTTCCTTATACTAAAGCATCGATATTGTTGTTGATGGGGGATAGTTAGCCGAGCAAGGCTAACCGCACTGTGGGTCATGATGTGAGGCCTCCCGACCCTGGTCAACTAAACTCCAGACCATGGGTTGGTGTACGGCCGAGGCCGCACGGTCACACACCGTGTACGGCCTACCAGGCACAGCACACCGCAGGATGCGAGAGACAGGAATGTCAGAGTTTGTTGGTATTAAGTCACTACAAGACAACACTGGAGGACAAAGGTTCAGCTTTATAGCTGACATAAAGCACTAGAGGAAAGAACGTTCCTTATAAGTAAAGGAAGAAGGGCACGACCGAGGATTCATTCACACAACAATACACAAAACACATAGAAAGGTATTACTTAGACTTATTCTTGTAATTCTCTGACTTCTCTCTTCCACACAGGCTGACTTAAGCATCGGATGGGTTATCCTCGGACAACCCCGAGGCTAGGTTTGTGTACTTGTGCAGGACACACGGTCAGGGAAGGTCAAGTGATACCGCAGCCCACAGAATTCAAGACAAATCATCCATTAGCTTCGAGTTGTATTTACTTTGAGTATTTGTGACACGGCTAAGTCGTATCACCGGTATCAAAAATAACCTTACGGACTACTAACTGGTAGCTAGTGGTAGGAAGGGATCGAATCCACAAGGAAAACGTATACTCGCAGGTTTACTAAGTCTAAGCTATTTCTAAAGTAACAATCTTGGGGTTTTGTAAGGTCTATAAAACTAATAGAACTAAGTAGAACGATAGAAAGAGGGTTTAAACGATTGGTAAAAGGCTAGGGTCTCGGGTTCCTTATGACAATAATCCGGATAATATAACTTTCAACAAGATAGCAATCAATCAGAATATGCAAGGCGATTAGGGCAAAACACGTTCTCTCGAATCAATGTTACCTTAAGCTGATTTAGCGGGCTCTCGCGACTTACTAAATCATCTCATCAATTACGCGTGGTGGTCTAATACTGATTAGGCTTTCGATCTTAAATCAATATTACCCTAAGTTCAATTAAATCAAGGCGTCCCTAAATTCAATTGATAAATAATCGTGCAGGAAGAAATCGCACAAGCATAAACTAATCGATTGCAACAATTTAACCAAAACACCGGATTAAAGGCATAATTCCCCCTCAACCCTAGTTAGGGGATTAGCTACTCATAATTAGGGCTAAAAGAGGATTAAACATTAAAGCAAAAGAATTGAAGAAAGCAAACATGAGATTACCAATAATTCGGATGCTTGAAATTAATGCGTAGAACCGACGATTACAAAGTTTAATCCGAATTTCAACGATGAGTTTTTAGTTTCTAGAGAAAAGGACTTAAAAATATTCTAAAGCTGCCAAATAAAAATGTAAGATAGTGTTAAAACCCTAACTTCAGCCTATTTATACAAGCACGAGAAACCGGAAAATAAAACACGCAAAACCGCCCGGTTTGGGGGATAACCGATCGGTTTGGGCTGCTGAACCGATCGGTTCAGCCTATGCCGATCGGTTTGGGTTGCACCATGTAAATTTCCAGCAACTTTTGACTTCCAATTTTAATTTAGCAACCTCTTGAACTGGTAGATTCACTCTGAACCTATAGGTTTAGCGTCCCGTAACATAGTATTGCTTCCGTATCAGCTCTCGAGCTTGAGTTCTTCCGTTTCAAGCATCGTTTAATGCTCCCGAGCCCTTCCAGCAACTACTGAGCTCGTGCAATCAATCACCGCCTCCGAGAAATGCTTCGTAAATCAGCACATAATCAACCAAAACCTGTAAAATGACATAAAAAGGCGGCAGTACCAACATTCATAGAATATCGCCTAAAACTCATAACTAAATGCATATAAACAACTAATAAATGTGACAAAATAGGGGGTACAAAGACGTAAAAACACTACATATCAAACTCCCCCAAACCGAACCTTTGCTTGTCCTCAAGCTGTTGGGGATACTAGGTGTCCGTCAACAATTGTGCATTGACTTCGTAGAAGTCATGGACCAAATATGAGATTATGATAATCGGATAAATTGGGTGGTCATAATGTCTTGCTAGAGGCCGCTTATGATCTGAGTATTTAGAATATTCTACCAATTTAGTCCGGTCCAATTGGGTCACACAACGGTACCCTAATGGATTAATTTATGGTTAATTGACATAATTAGATTAGTGCATTAACCTTTCGGGTTAGACCCGAGAACTTGTGTTTATACCGTAATCTATAGTAGATCACGAAAGCGGTCTCGTAATGCGTGCATGCGTGACAAGTGGCAATAAGGATGCATGCATTGGCCAACATATGCATGCTCCTTGATTGGCCCTTATTTTGGTGCAATTTGGTTGGGTATAGAGCAATGATTATGTTGGAACATAATCATCAAAGCATGCTCAATATATGCTGAGATTTTCAGCAAGAAAAATGTATGAAAAACACACCCAAACATACACCAAAAATCAGCAAAAGAAAGGGAGAGAAAGAGGGAGAAAAGACTAGGTTTTTCCTCCATATTCTCATAAGCTTAGAGCTTAGTTTTCAACACACAAGTTCACTTATACTCTCCTACGGTTCTAGTAAACTAAAGGAGGAGTAATCCAAGGGTACTAGTGGACTTCAATTGAGGAGTAACATTTGGGGCTCTCGGTTTAATCTTCGACAATACCGGTAAAATCACGCTACGAGGGTATACCTTCTAACTTGAGCTTGTTTACATATGATTCGATCTTGTTTTGTGTCTATTTTATTCCGCTTTAGTATTAGACACACCTTCAATTAGTATGAGAGCATCTCATATGCTCAAGCTTGGTTAGAAAGTGTTGAGATTAAGTTTCCACTACTACAAATATGAGCAACGTCAACGGCAAAGAAACAACACCAATTATGGTTTTGCGTTGTTTATAGTATTAAAAACAACGAACCATAAATATCCATTGTTAAATGTAAGGGGCGCCAAATCAAACTCCTAATAAAAAACAACGCAATTTTTAAAAAAATAACGGTTTTAAGAAATATAACGGTTTTTAACCAAAACCGTTACTTTAAATTTATTAAAAACAACGGTTTTTTAGTAATAACCGTTATATATATATCATATAAACAACGGTTTTCATATAATTTTTGTTAACGGTTTTTTTATCTAAAACGTTATATAATAGTTTTTATAACGGTTTTTTGAAAAACCGTTGTTTAACATTATATACAACGGTTTTTTGAAAAAAACGGTTATAAAAACAATTATTTATAACACTTTTGTTGAAACCGTTGTTTAAAGCATTTTATATAACGGTTTTGAATAAAACCGTTATTTTAGGTTTGTGTATTTAAAACCCTGAAATTATAACTTTGCAGTAGTTCATTCTAGCGTTTTATTTTTTCTCTCAAATTAAACTTCATCTCTTTCGTTGGTGTATTTGCAGTTCTAGCGTTTTATTATTACAAATTTTACTCAAATTTTTCGTATTTGTTCGAGGGTGGCTTAAATTTTCGATCAAACTTCATCTTTCAGAAAAGGTACGTAATATACGTTGTTGTAATTGTTAATTACATACGTAATTGTTGCCTTTGCATTGTACGTTGTTGTTGTTGTTTTTGAATTGTTGTTGTTGTTGTTCGTTGTAGTTGTCGTTGTGGTTGAACTTGGATGATCGAATCATATGTGTGTATGTGTATAGGTATATATTATTATGGCTCGAACTTGGATGATCGAATCAAGTAAGGGTGATCCAGTGTATAATGTCGGTTTAGCTGAATTTTACGATTTTGTTGCGATCCATATGAAAGGTAATTTAAATAAGATTCCGTGTCCTTGTGAGAGGTGTGTTAATTTTATGTATATGAGTTTTCCTGAGGTTCAAATTCACTTAGAGAAGTATAAATTTTGTAGTATTTACACACGTTGGATTTTTCGTTTTTAAAAGCGATTTTTGTAGTAGTGTTCGTTCGGAGTTGCATGTATACGTCTTTTTCGTTTTTAGTTTCTGCCTGCTGTCGAACTCCGTTTTTGACAAATCATATGTGTTTTTTGGGTGGAAACGACGTTTACTGCTTGAAATCGGCATTTTACTATTTAAAAATGCATTTTTCGGTATTTTCGACTAGTTTAAAAATTTGTTTTGCATTATTTCGACTTTGTAGAGTGAAATAATACATTATATTAATTTTAGAAATTAATTTTGAAAATATTGATTTTATGGAAAATTAATATTATTTTATATTAATTAATTATGGTAATTAGTTTAATATAAATCGGTATTTCTTAGGAAATACAATTAATTTTTTGAAATTAGTTGAAAATGAAAATTTTATGACAAATTATATTTTTGGTTGTTTATTAGTTTTAGAAGTTAATAAATTTTAATAATTTGTCATTTTGGAATAATTATTATTTAAATCGGATTTAAATATAATGTATGTAGTAATTAGATTACTAAATCGACTAGGTCGTTTTTCCTATTATGTTTGCACATATTTTGGCTTAGGTTTGACCTATTAATGTGTGTTTTATTATGATGATTATTCCTTGTTTTTCATTTTCGTGTCATTTATAATATAATTGGATGTATGTTATGAATCACTACAAAATAACAGTTGTTTTGCGACGGACAAATTCCGTCGCAAATGGCCTTAATCCGTCGCAAATGGCCATTTGCGACGGAATTTGCGACGACCTGTACCCGTCGAGCTAATTTGTCGCAAATAATACTCTGCGACGGGAATTTCCGTCGCAATTTATATTTGCGACGGACACTTCCGTCGCAAGCCACTTACTACGTCGCAGGTCAGGAGGACTTTATCCGTCGCATAATCCGTCGCATTCTCTATTTTGCGACGGAATTTCCGTCGCAATATATATGCGACGGACGAGGTCCGTCGCAAAACTGCCTAACATTTTGCGACGGCAGTCCGTCGCAAGTGAATATAATTCCGTCGCAGACCTTGCTGCATTTTGCCGTAGCAATTTTTTTTTTCTGCTCCCCATCAGAACCTGCATTTACAATCCATTTACGGTGTTCAATACACCCAAAACACACCCAATCAGCCAACACACAACACCGCCCATATAATAAACTTAACATATCATATAACTTAAACCGTTAATACAACGTCTAAAACATAAACCGTTTAAATTTACAAAGTTTGACATCAAAACATCACCCGTACATCGGTACATCTCCTCCGCCAGCACCACTACCGCCGTCACCGTCAAATGGTCCACGCCTAAAAAAGTCAAAGTCTCCTTGGTTGCAAGTAGGAAGAGGCTGCGTATTTAGGCGTTGTGACTCAATAAACTCTTCAATTGCAGCCATCCTTTAACTCATCGATCGGTTCTCGTCTGTAAGGCGGGTAAGTAGGCCGGGAGTATAGGTAGACTGTTCCCCAGCAGATGAGTGACGAGTGGGCGGACGCTCGTAAAACATAGGAGTCGCAGAACCTGTGCCGTAGACACGTCCTTTCTTGTCGTGTCCGCCGACAACCTCGTAGTACAATCTGTTCTCGTCGACGGGAGTGTCCGGCTGGGTATTCTGGACCTCCTCCACTCGTGGTCCGAAGCGGTCCTAATAATAAAATATAAAATATAATACTCGTTAATTTAAATAGATTGTAAATAACAATATAATCAAAAAATTATTACTTAAGTACAAATTAAGACTTACAAATATACTCTTCACTTTGCGACTTATGAAACCGCCACTCTTTTTCGAGGTCTTGGACTTCTTTACGAGCTCGGGGACAGACAAGGGTGTCTTCGCTCCTGCACACTGTACATAAAGAAATTAATTAATGGTTACTTATTAAATAAAAATACACAAACATATATATATATATAGATAAGATCTTTTAAGCCCAACTTATTAGAGAAAGTCATTGAGTCCTGAATCCGCTTTGAGATTTTAACACAAAAATTTGAGATTTTAACACAAAAATTTGAAACTGCAAAATTCCAGAAAATTTGAGATTTTAACATTGTTAAAATCTCAAATATTCTGAAATTTGGCAGTTCTAAATTTTTGTGTTAAAATCTCAAATTTTTGTGTTAAAATCTCAAAG
This sequence comes from Dianthus caryophyllus, assembly GCA_023091065.1. NCBI lineage: Eukaryota > Viridiplantae > Streptophyta > Magnoliopsida > Caryophyllales > Caryophyllaceae > Dianthus > Dianthus caryophyllus. The sequence goes on along the minus strand of CM041526.1, from coordinate 18,757,573 downwards.
TGGATGTCTTGACTCAATGACTTTCCCAAAACTTAGGGCTTGAAAGATCTTATATATATATATATATATATATATATATATATATATATATATATATATATATATATATAGAGGCAAGATCCGGTGAGTCCACCTAAATATTTGAGTCCGTGAGTCCAGTTACAATATCACTGGTTTTAAGGAAGAATATCACAACATATAGGAAACAATATCACGAAAAAAAGAAGAAAAATAAAGGGTTAAAAAAATCTGGCATAGTATGTGATATTGTTAGTTATAGTATGTGATATTGTTAGTTATTTTTTTTTGGTACATATATTGTTAGTTATAGTATGTGTACAGTTGTAAAAAATCTCAGATTTTTGTGATATTGTTAGTTATAGTATGTGATATTGTTAGTTATAGTGTGTGATATTGTAATCTGGACTCACGGACTCAAAAAGATAAGTGGACTCACGTGATCCTAATATATATATATATATATATATATATATATATATATATATATATAGAGAAAAGTTATAGAGAGTCCTAGTTTTCTATAGAGTCCTAGAGTCCTCATATTAGCCCTAGGATCAAAAGAGAATGTATGGCTGAGATTGAATGTGCAATTAATACACACTTTAAAAACAAAAAAAACAAAAAAAAAAAAAAAAAAAAAAAAAGGAAGTTGTGAGTTCCCATGTAGTATTGTACGTGTATTCTCCCACCTTTCCAACATTACAATATTTTTATTTTTTTTCTTATTTAAAATTTTCATCAATCTCTCTCCACATTCATTCAACTACTCATTCTTCATCTTCCACAAAATAATCTAATTTTTCAGCCAAATTCATTCAATTTTTTCATCCATGACTGATTCAATACTCTTCATCTTCAATTGTCCTATCAATTCATCATCGTTTTTCATCGATTTTCCTCAAAAACGGTAATTTTTTTTATATTCTCCATATTTGTTTCATTATAAGCAGAAAGATTTGTGAAATTATTAATTTTACGCTTTTGTTACGTGTTGTAATATTAAATATTGATAGTGTTTTTAGATCTTGTTTGAATTTAACTTTTACATTTATTTGTGTTTTTATGTGTTTTCATATATTTGTTAGGTGTGATTAAAGGAAGTTTGTTGCCCATTTCAAGCATCAATCTATGGAAGATGGTGGTGGGAATTCAAGCGGGCGTGGTGTAATTTTAAGGTCAGTGTGTTGAAATTTCAATTTTTTGTGTTAAAATTTTAAAAATTTCTGCTGAAATTCTTTTTTTAATAATTATAGTTATTCACTTTGTAATATCGTTTTTTAAATCAAATATTTTTCATGTTTAAAATATCAATCAGTTAAAGATTGAGATTTAATGTTTAATTAACTTTGAAAATTGATTTGATAGTATTCATTGATTCTTTTTTTTTTTCTTTTTATAAATCGAAGAAGACGAAATTAGAAGGGGAAAATGGTGGAGAGAAGATTGAAAGGAGAACCAAAGTTGTTGTAAAACACAACCATGAACTTGCTTCAGTCCAGGATCAGGAATTTCAGCAACTTTCATCAACCTGACTGATTATTACGATTCGTTCATTGTCTCTAATTTAAGGTTAGTAAATTGGAATTTCTTTTACTAGACTCGAAATTCTAAATTTTTGTGCTGAAATTTCATAATTGGTATATGTTGTTTGTCTGACCGAAATTGTTATGAAATTGAAATTCTATTTTACAGGTTCGGTTTTTTATTAAATTCAGGTTCGATTGAAGTCGTCGATTTAAGTGGAATAAATGAAGGGGCTTTGTGTGAGAACGTTGAAAAAGACTTCAATATGGCATAGGTTCTGGCTTTGGTACACGTAAATATACGTCAAAATACTGGAGAGATGGGTCGTTCAAGTCAAAGTTGATAGTATGTAATAAGGTGGGAGCTTATTATCCGCAGAAGAAGCGTAATAAAGAAGATGACAGCGAAGACTCAGTTGGAAGGTTGTTAGTTATTGAAATTGTACTCTGAAGTATTGAAATTTTAAAAAAGGTTGTCAGTATTCTTTTTTGTATTATTAAAATTTCATTTTCTGTAATACGTTTCATTTTAGTGATTAGTGAGTACTTGTTGTTATTGAAGATTAGTACCATGACAAAAGAAATTGTCCATTTCATTTTGTTGAAGATTAGTGAGTACTTGTTGTTATTGAATTGTACTTTGAAGAATTGAAATTTTAAAAAAGGTTGTTAGTATTCTTTTTTGTATTGTTAAAATTTCATTTTCTGTAATAGCTTTCATTTTTGTGTTGTTAGTTTTGAATGTGATTTTTCAACTTAGTGTTAAAATCTGAATTTAATATGTACTCTATTTTGAATTTGGGTGAATATCTGAGAATTTGATTATGGAATTCTAAAAATGTTATTATAATTCTTTTTTTTGTTCTTGAAATTTCATTTATTATTATATGTTTTTTTTCTTAGTTAGCAAAAAAAACAACAGCTGAAAGTACTTTAGTAGAAAACATTAAGTGCCATAATTGAATACTGAAGTAACACAAATATGAGTAAACTTCGAACAAAAGAATTCAAGGTTTTGTCAATTCAAATTACAAATCAATGTACTAATTACTACAAATTCAGAGGTTCAACGCGAACACAGTTTAATAAAGTCGGTGTTTGAAGACGATAAAACAGATCAAAATAAAACGATCACTTAATGAGCAATGAAATGGTGCAGTGGTTCATTTTTGCAGCTTCTTATGCTTCCGCTGAACCTGACGCTGCAGTTTAAGGTCCTTAATAAAGTGAGGCTTCTCCTTGACAAATTTGGAGACGTTATCAAGTAAAACATCACCCACTCTATTGCGGGGTTAGGTGTCAATTGACGATATGAAGCGACGAGCCTGTCGATATGAACCTGATAATATGTGACAAGAAAATGTGTTAAGCGTCATAAATTTGTAACATATAGTAGAAAAGCATAGTTACGGTTCAACATGTTAGAATTCTTCTTAACTGACTTAAAATGTTATTTTTCTCTGTTAGAATTTCAATTTAAATCATTGTAAAACACTGTCAGAAAAGTTTTCACTTGGGAATCTTACATTTTCCATACAGAATTCCATAATTATTAAACAATTACAAGAACTTTATTATTAGAAAGGGTAAATAATAATCCATACCGATCCACCAGAACATATGAACGCCATGCGAGGGACTTCACTCTCTTCAGCCTCTATTACATTTAAAAGCTTCGCCCAACATCAATTTCAACCTAATTTGAAATTAAACAAATAAGAAACTGAAAAAATCAATTAAAATTTTGAAATACCAACAACAGAAAAAGGAATAACAATAAATTTTTAGGGTTTTCAAATTTTTAAGTGAGATTCGAAAAAAAACCAGAAAATATACAAAATTCAATAACAAATTAACTCAAAAAAGTAAAAATTCACAACAAAGGGCAAAATACCACAAAAATTAAAAAAGGGCAAAATACACAAAATACATCAAGAACAAACCCTAAAAATTAAACCTTTAACATAAAACTTTCAACCTAATTTCAAATTAAACAAATACTAAACTGAGAAAATCAATTAAATTTTAAATCTAAACATTTAAACACAACTAAGAAATTTCAACCTAATTTGAAATGAAAAAAATAAGAAACTGAAAAAATGAATTAAAATTTTGAAATACCAAAGAAGAGAAAAGGAATAACAATCAATTTTTAGGGTTTTTCAAATTTTTAATCGAGATTCGACCAATAACCAGAAAATATACAAAATTCAACAACAAATTAACACAAGAAATCAAAAAAGTAAAAAAGCACAAAATAAATGGTGAATAAAATATAAAAATTAAACCTTTAACTAAGAAATTTCAACCTAATTTCAAAATTAATTAAACATGATCTAAAAAAACTATCAAATCAAATTTCAAAATTAATTAAACATGAAATCTCAATCTTTCATTGATTGATATTTCAAATATGAAAAAATTATTTAAATATGAAATTTCAATCAACCGAAATTCAGAGAAGGTGATGAAGCCTGACGAATTAATTAAAAAAAAAACGAAAATAAAAAATTAAATAAAAGAGAAAGGAATGGAAATAACCTGTAATTAAGCCCAAGAACCGAAGGTAAGTAAAGAGAAGGAAAAAACGACCGCTATCAATGAACCGAAAATAATTAGTGAATTGAGTGTTCAAAGAGAGAAGCAGAAAAATGAAGGATGAATTGAATGATGAAGATGAATTAATTCTGCTAATGGAAATTGTAGAGTCAGTTAGAGGTTGAAGAGAGAGAGAGAGAGAAATTAAAAAAAAAAAAAAAAAACAATTTGGTTTTGGTTAATGTGTTTTGGTCGACCAAAATCTTGGTCTTTGTGATTTTTTTTCTTTCTTTTTTTTTTTTTTTTTTTTTTTTTTTTGGGAAACAATGTATTTATTGATGGATGAATCTCAACCATTGATGTAATTTGATCCAAGGGTTGATATTAGGACTCTAGGACTCTAACACTAACCTAGGACTCTAAAGAACCTATTTCTATATATATATATATATATATATATATATATATATATATATATATATATAGATTTAGGATCTCGTGCGAACTAGTCTTATGTTACGAACCGTACGAACTAGTATTCCTGCACAAATTTACATACTCTAGCGCGCGACCCACTCAAAGTCCAACTAATGTATGGCCCAAACCAATCTCCACCACACAACAAAGCCCAACTATATTTTAACCTACCCTAATTCTAAACAAATTAAAATACCTCAACAACATCAAACAACATTAATGTCAGCCGAGAACCACAAGGCAACACCGACACCGACAACGTCGTCTCCACCACCGCATTCACCTTTCTTTCCGCCGTCTTCTCACACCATCTCTCCTCCCTCATCACCATCTCCCACGTAAATATCAGTGCTGGTTTAGTATCATCGTTGTAGATCTATGAATAAAAGTTTTCTGGGATGATTTGCTTGTTTTCTGGGAGAATAATGTTAATTTGTTAGATAGGGTTTTTATTTGGTGTAGTAAATTTGGGGCTAATATGATGGATCAATTTGATTTGTTAGATAGGATTTCTAGTTCAAATCTATAAATGAAGGTTACATCCTCCATTAATGGAGGTCAAGCTCCAGTTGATAAGAGGAGGAAGAACCACCGAGAGATCGATGTCGGCGCCAGCAACTCCTCAAACAACCACCGAGAGATGTTCGTGGTGGTTTCAGATCTGAACACGGAAGAGAGAGTGACGAGTGGGGGAGACGACGGTTGTAGCCACGACACCAGCGACGGAGTTGCAGGGTGAAAGCGGCTACATCGTTAAGTAGACAGCCGTTTAGGGAGTGATTTCAGGTGGAAAGAGGGAGTAGTGGTGGTCATCGGTGCAGGTGGTCGGTGTTACTATGACGTGTAGGGCGATGAAGAATGGAGAGAAAAGGTGGTTCCAGCGATTTCGGTGGTTGTCGGCGGAGTCACAGTGGTGGTGGTTGTTCACGGTGGTGGCGGAGGGTGGTGATGAGGTGCTCTTGAATATTGACGACGTGCTCTTGGAAGTGTGAGTTGTCACAGCTCCAAAATCGTATTCAGGAAGATCCTCGTCATCAGATGTAACACCCCGTGTTAATTTAAGCTAATTATAATTAGGAAATCAATAAATAATCATCCTCGCTCATTTATATTCCTAAAACATTATACTACAAGTTATTTTAGCACCTAAACTAAAACCATTTTGATATACTTCAAATTTGAACTTTATTTTTACATATTCAAACTCGATAAATCAAATGAAGCACCTACGACAAATTTCTCAACGACAAATTTTGGCACGCAAATCGAGGTCAAACTTTGACTAAATGGCCAAGCCACCTAAATGTGATTAAGTCACCTAATCCTTTCTTAAATATACTTACTCATAATTCAAAGTAGTTTAAGCTTAATCATTTTGATTATTACTAACAAAACATATAATAATAATATCAAATTACTATTTCATTTTGATTTAACTAACACATTCACTAAAACTCGATATATTGAGTTACACTAAGCCTAAACTGATAAACTTTCTGACGTTTGAACATAATGATTTAATTCGATAACCTTCAACGAAAAAAATATATGTTTCGATCGAATAAAATTTTTATTCAAACTTGCGAGGAACCTAATACCCAATTTTTATTTTGATTTTGTTTTGAGGCCTATTTCCATTTTTATTTTCGATCTTGCTACTAAACATTATTCTAAGACTATATATTTCATTTCGAGACTTTTCACGTGCGCGCAAATCGAAAATTTCAAAAACGTAAAATCGGACCAACTTGGTCCATGTTGGCCGAGATATTCACGGACCATAAGTCCTTGCTTGCCTCCTTTTCTTCCTTACTTTACTACCATGTCCAATCCACTCTTACACATCTACTTAAGCACATCATTACTAGTAGCCTCTTCTAGTTTAAGTGAGAACACAAAGCTAAATCACTAATGCACATTACATTACATTACACTACATAACTTACAACAAAACCAAAACACAACAACTATTATAAACTACTACTACTCGACATACTTACACACACACACAACAAATTTTTCTAACTCATTTTCTCTCTAAATAAAACCAACCCAAGAACACTTGTAAGCATAAACTCATCCTCAAGCTCAAGATCCTTCATGATCTTCATCTTCTTCCTCTTGATTTTTCTTCTTAAACATTTATTTTCTTGTTCTAAATTCACTAGAACACTTGTGTTCATTCTCCACTAATTAGTTTAGCAATCACCTCCTCTTTTAATCTTATAAATGAACATGAACATAAATCGAAATCATAAAAAAAAATTAATTAAAACATCACCTAAACATAAAAATGAAACTACACTTTAAATTTTTAGTTTAGCTAGTTTAATTCTAAAATAAATTACTAACATGCTTATTTCATTTTTATGTACTTATCGTAACCAAAGACGAGGAGCAAGGTGGAGGAGTCGATCTTAGCCAATTCGATCATATCATTGATCCCGACAACTGCTAAGCTTTTTCACTCATAACCTAACTAAGGTGCTTCCCGCACACTTATGTGATAAGCGCCTCGAATATGATTATATGTTAATGTTTTTGATGCATGTATGTTTTATCTTTATCACCTAGTAATCACATGTTAAATTAGGAGACAAAAATCGAAAAATAATATTAGAGTAACACCACTATAACCCACGGCCTACCCCTTAATTTTTGTTTAATTTTTCGTTTTAATTTTTGTAAATTGCATGCTTAAAATACTTGTAATGAAATGGACATGAAAATATAATTAGTTTATGTTTAGGTCTTAAAACGAATTTGTTATGAATTTAAATGTTTTAAAGTAGTTATGTGTGTTCTTGAATTTTTGATGTGATTCTTGTGCTTGAATGATTTTAATTATGTATGTAAATGTTTGTATATGATTTTCACATATGTTAAATATATAAATAATATAAAGTAAATTAGTTATTGAATTAGAAGTATAAAAATCAAAAATCAAATTTATGAACATATATACAATATACACGGCATTTTTGATTTATTTGGACCAATTTTTAGTTTTAATTTTTCCAAATTACATATTATGATTAGTCTAGTTAAATTAGACTTGTATGAAAAATTTGAGAAAATTATATAAACATATGAAAATTTGACTAATTAATAATCATATGAAAAATATTAGTGTTCTTCATATCTTCATATGTTCTTCATTTTTTTGACTAAGATTGATTTATAAATTTTTATAAGTTTTAGTATTTAATGTTTTTATTTACTAGTTTGAATCACTTTAGCATAAACTAGTTAATTAGTATATAAAAACTTTAAGTCAAAAACCGATAAAATTAGAAAACGAAAATAAATTGCTAAATAGTTAAGTGCCACGGTTTAGGGTCTATTTTTGACTTAAAATGAATTTGTCACTTTTTATTTTTATCACTTAAGTAATTAAAATAGTTAAAGTAATGATTTATTAATAAAAACAACAAAAGAAATAAATAGCTAATATGAATAAAAGGCCACGGCATTCACCCTTATTTTTGGTCAATTTTGGTCAAAATGAATTTATCACTTAGTCACTAAAATTGATTAATAATTAGGATTATATTAGATTGTATAATGAATCTTTAATAAAAAGAATCAACTAAACCGATAAAAACAATCGTTACATGTATTAAAATGAATTAGTGTCGAGTGTTACTGCCTTTGCTTAAATTGGAATGTGGACATACGGACTATTTAAAATGGACTACGACAACCTCGCTAAAAATTGAAACCGCTAAGGTATTAGTTAAGTATATGACTAAATAAAACCGAGTTTTTAATTTTGAAATATTATTTAAAATCACTAAGTACAAAATGAACTTAACAACTTTGAAACTAGAATTTTATACTTAGATTTTATCGAGTTTTTACTTCCGAAATAATATTTAAAATCACTAAGTACAAAACGAACCTAACGACTTTAAAACTAGAATTTTACACTTAGTAAATAAAAAGCTTAGTTTTATTTTCTAAAATATCCTTAGTATAACAAAATGTATAAAAGTATAAAAATACCAAGTATAAATAAAGTCAAATAATAAATACTAAGTATAAAGAAAATATAATAAAAATACTAAGTATAAAGAAAATAAAATAATAAATACTAAGTATAAGAATACATATACGTATAAAAATACGTATGAATACGAAGTATAAAAATACGTACAAATACGAAATACGAATACGTATAAAATACGAGGAATAGTAAATACGAGGAATAGTAAATACGATGAATAGTAAATACGATGAATAGTAAATACGATGAATAGTAAATACAATGAATAGTAAAATAGTGAATAGTGAAAATACTTAGAATTTACAAACGGACTCCAAATAAATAATTTAGTTTTTCTATGCTTTCTGTTTACTTGAAGAACTGCTGTTACTAAGAATTTCATTATATAAAGTTCGACGATATATTTATGTTTTAGAAGTAATACTTGTTACTTTTGAACGAGAAAATAAGGATTTGAGAAAGCAAGTTACTTGAATAAAATACTAGGATTGTTCGCCATGTTGCGACTCTTGAGATTTGAAGTTAAACGAGGTAGCTGTCTATGGGGACTTGGGCTCCCTCCCAGAGTTGCCCAAGGCTATTCAACGATCTTGAGATTGCTGTTTGACGTGTGGTATCAACCTCAGGGATGGGGCATACTTGATACTTCCGCGGGCCCATAGAATAGTAATTGGAAACTCCAGCCCCACCCGGGGGTACCCGTCTTTGGTGATAGTCGCACTTTTTCGTCGGTGATACCTTTTGAATAGCGAATACGTATGATCCTCGATAGGTAGTGTATGCATACATTAGACAAGGGATGTAGCCATCTTTATTACCTTAGGTATCTTTAAGCCTGGCAGTCATGTCCAAGTGATGTTGGCCCTGCCGGCTACTGCGCGGATTATGTCTGCATGCTTCCGCCTTGCTAACGAATACTCTTTAGTTATCACATGTTGAATGTATTTCCTTGTTGATTGGTTCTTCCTGAATGATTTTGTCTTGAGATTGAGAATTACCTTGTGGAGTATGATTGTTGAGGTTTGCCTTGTGATATGCGATTTGATTTATACTCATGTTTGAATCATCATTATTTCTTTATGTGCTTGCCTGACTACTTGCTAATTGTCTCTACTTATTTATTTTTCATTATTTATACTGCATATTGCTTTAGAAATTGCATGTATCGAAAGAGTGTGCGGGAAAATGATGAGATTTAATGCAGGTACCCCGAGTCTTGACCGTTGATCTATCAGGGGATTGAAGGCCTTATTTTGTAATCTATTTTGAGAGAACTTGTAATTTAAATACTCTGTTTTATCTCTAAACTCGTATTATGTATACTGAGTTTGTAAGACGATAACAGCTGGTTTGTAATATTTAGACTTAATTAATTTTCCGCCTTAGTTTAATTAAAGTCACGAAAAACCAGGTTGTTACAGTTGGTATCAGAGCTGTCTTGCGACCGTGAATGACTTAAAGTTATTTCACATAGCGAGACGACACCTGGGCCGGAAATATACATACTATATGTCTAGCATAGACTTATAGGATCAAATAATGAATTAGAAATTTCTAGATCGCTAAAATAATAACTTAGATCATTTGAAAATTGTGAGAAGGGGTAGAATCTTAAGGACCGACCTAATAAATAATAAACTAGTTAGATGAGCGTTAGAATCCTTACGTTAATAATTCTTTTACTTGCTATTTGCTCTGTGGCTAACTCTAGTTTGACAAAGGCCCTTAGGATGACGTACTACAGTTACTCCCGTAACAATTTACCACAACGTCCACCGATGATGCCACTGGATGCATATATATGTGGCCATTCCCACGTCATCGAGCAATACGTGGAAGCCAATGGGATCACGACGACCAGACCCTATCACACTAGGGGCATTGGCTTAGGCCTGACGCTGATTGAGAGCTTCCACCCGTACGATGAGTTTTGGACGCCACTAGGATGGCGACTTCTCCTGGATTACGATCTATATATGGATCGCATGTATCACCCAGACCCACTTCTGAGGGAGATGCAACCACCAGGGTGGATGGAGCACGAGGAACTACTCGAGAACCTGATGGAGCAAGAATATAAACACGCCTATCCTCCAATCCCAGTTGAACTACTTCCAGTCTGGGAGAGGGATCTCCTAACAGGGAGACTCTTCAGGGTCGCAAATCATATTTAGGGTCCTTGGACTCCAAATTGTAAAATATATGTAACCGACTTTTAACTATCTTAAGAACGACCTTAATGTCGTCACCTCTTCCTATCGGCTATAAATTTTCACTCGGATGTAACGTTGTGTGAACTTATGTATTATATTTCTTTGAATGTAATATCTTACCCATATATATATATATATATATATATATATATATATATATATATATATATATATATATATATATATATATATATATATATATATGTGGAGACGTTATGATACAACCTATTTTATGCTTCGCATTTTTGCATCGTATTAAATTTTCTTGAGCACATTTGGAAGATTCCAATTCTCACTTAGAATACTTCCCTTTTGCTTTCAGATGAGGCTACCGTGTGGCAAGAGGTACTCTGAGTGGACACCAAAAGAGAAAGCTCGCAAGAAAGCCATCGAGGCCTACGCACGACGTCAACAGTTGAAGTCATGGAAGAGATCACAGGACTCGAGTGATTCGGAAATCGACTGGAAGACTAGGGCACTTAAGACTCCGTATATGGAGCATCGGATTCCTGATCACCTCCGTCGATCCTCAGAACATACCGACGTGATCGAAGCGTTCATGCAGGGAAAGCCTGAGACATTTGAGGGAATTAGCGGGACACTCTACCCGTGGATCAGGAGTATGAACGCGAGGTTCCTGGAACACTCCGTTAGAGAGGAGTGGAAAACCTCCCTAGCAGCTGCTTGCCTTGATGAAGAGGCCAAAGCATGGTGGAGACGACTACGCTCCCCAGCTATCCTTGAGGGTGAATACTACCTGAGCTGGGAGGACTTCAAGCTCGGTTTGAGCGACGCAACTAATGCTATTAAGTATAAATACAACTTCTCAGAGGAAGAATACCACTACTCGTGCTTTGCTTAGTACCGAGAGCTAGTTTTTTTGTCATTCTCGATCCAATTTCATATCTTTCGAGAATGTATCTAAACTTTTATGTTATTTTGCTGAACTTGTATCTAAGTTTTCACCTTAGTTCATTTCATAGGGAATGTATTAGGAGGCGTTGTAACTTTTTGATGTAACCCTTTTACATTATCAATGAAATGTCTTTACCTTGCATCTTATAATGTGTCTCTTTTGGAATTACTCAATATTCATACAGTTTAATATTTTCAGAATGGATGCAAACAACTTAAACAACATGGCTGACCCAAACTTCGCCCAACATTTTGCCGAGGAAGAAGCAAGGAGGAAAGGGTTCGAAGATGCAATCACAAAAATTGCACAAAACATGCACCAACAACAGGGTGGCGGAAACAATCAGTCCGCATTTGAGAGGTTCTCCAAACATCGACCTCAACCATATTTTGGCTCTGTCGACCCCACAGTCTTGACAGAGTGGATAGAAGAGATGGAGAAGTTGCTAGATCTTAGCAAGACTCCGGCTAACGAGAGGGTGAACGTAGTGGCCTACTACCTCAAGGGGGAGGCCAATAGTTGGTGGCGTTTAATCAGGTCCACCTTTCCCCTAAGAATCTACACCTGGAGTGAATTCAAGACTCTATTAGAAAACAAATACTTTGGGGAAGAATTGAGATGGGAGAAGGAGGAGGAATTTAGAAACCTTACCCAAGGTGATATGACGCTACAGGCGTACACTGAGAAGTATCAGGGGCTGTCAAAGTTTGCTCCTAGAATAATAACCAACGAGGAGGAACTTGCAACTCGTTACGTACGAGGCATGGCTAATAACCTGAGGATAAACATGAGCGGGTTCAACTGCAAGAACTTTGCTGAGGCCTATGAAAAGGCAACGAGTATTTGGGCACCCATCCAGAAGGGTGAAGCTGAGGAGAAAAAGAAGAAGAAAACATTCACGCCTCCTGTGGCGAGTGCTAGCTTCGTTCATAAGCCAATGTTCGGCCGCCCAGGTTATCAGAATCAAGACAACCGCAATAGGAACCAGGGCAGGTCTCAGTTCTCCAACCGCAATACCACCCCTTACGTCGCAAGGAATAATCCACAAATTCCCGGACCTCCGGCTTACCAAGCAAATCAGTGTCGCTTTTGCCGACAACCGAATCACCCGGGGAAGCGTTGTAACGGGGAACAGATAGTGTGCTACTTCTGTAAGGTAGTGGGACACAAGTCGAATGAATGCCCTAAGAAGGGTACTGCTGCCAAAGCAAATGCGGGACCTCCGCCAGCTGTCAGGGTTCAGGGACGTGTGTATGTCCTGACCGAATCCGAAGAGGGTACTGATGATATCATCGATGTTGACGTCATCACCGGTAAATTTCTGGTTAACTCTATACCTGCTTTTATTTTATTTGATACGGGGGCTTCTTTATCTTTTATATCCTCAAAATTTATCAAACAATCCAAACTCACAAATCCAGAACAAATCAAAACTAATATATCTCTACCAGATGGTAAAAATATTCCTTGCTCTTTAAAATACAATAACGTAAAGATTTCAATTCACAACACAGACTTCCTGTCTGATCTAGTATTATTTGACCTACCTGAGTTCGATGTAATTTTGGGAATGAATTGGCTCGCTCGTCATCGTGCAACGTTCAAATGCCACGACCAGAAAATTTCACTGAGAACCAATAAAGGGAAGGAGGTGTCATACCAAAGTCTAAAGAGGAAAAGGGGAGTGAAGCTAGTTTCGGTAATGAAACTACAGAGCATGGAGAGAAAGGGGCACCAGGTATATTTGTGCAGCATAAACAAGGTCGAGGACGACTTACGCATCGAGGACATTCCAATTGTGAACGGATATCCTGATGTTTTTCCAGATGTATTACCAGGTATGCCCCCTGCGCGAGATGTTGAATTCTCTATCGACCTCGTACCCGGCACATCACCAATATCAAAGGCACCATACAGGATGGCACCTGTCGAGCTCCAGGAACTCAAGAAACAGTTAGAAGAAATGATTGAGTTGGGCTTTATAAGACCGAGTGTTTCACCTTGGGGTGCACCTGTACTTTTCGTAAAGAAGAAGGATGGGAGTATGAGACTCTGCATTGATTACAGGGAACTAAATAAGGTGACCATCAAGAATCGTTATCCTCTGCCTAGGATAGACGATCTCTTTGACCAGCTCAAAGGAGCAGGAGTGTTCTCCAAGATTGACCTAAGGTCAGGATACCATCAGATTGCGGTCCGCAAAGAGGATATACAAAAGACTGCTTTCAGATCAAGGTACGGACATTACGAGTTTAAAGTAATGCCGTTCGGCCTTACCAATGCGCCAGCAGTGTTCATGGATCAAATGAACAGAACATTTCATGAATACCTCGACATCTGCGTGGTCGTGTTCATCGACGACATCCTGATCTACTCCAAGGATAAGAAGGAACACGCAGAACACCTGCACATCATCCTAAGCATCTTGAGGGATCATAAATGGTATGCTAAGTTCTCAAAGTGTGAATTTTGGCTAAACCAAGTGGCATTCCTAGGCCACGTAATCTCCAAGGAAGGAGTAATGGTGGATCCAGCCAAGATTGAGGCTGTCAAGGAATGGATAGCACCAAAAACAGTCACTGAAGTCAGAAGCTTCCTAGGATTGGCTGGCTATTATAGGAGATTTGTACCTGACTTCTCAAAAGTAGCCCGCCCAATGACTAAACTGCTACAAAAGGAATCAAAGTTCTTATGGAGCGACGACTGTGAGAAAGCGTTCCAAGAACTTAAGTCTAGACTTACTACGGCACCAGTTTTGACCTTGCCAACCGATGGGGATGAGTATGAAGTGTACAGTGACGCATCACTGAATGGTTTGGGTTGCGTCCTGATGCAACAAGGGAAGGTAATAGCGTATGCATCTAGGCAACTTAAGGTGCATGAAAGGAATTACCCAACTCACGACCTAGAACTTGCTGCGGTCGTGTTTGCACTGAAGATTTGGCGTCATTATCTTTACGGGGTCAGCATAAAATTCTACACCGACCACAAGAGCTTAAAGTACATCTTTACCCAGAGAGAATTGAACATGAGGCAGCGAAGGTGGTTGGAACTGATCAAGGATTACAAGATCGAATTACTATACCACGAGGGAAAGGCTAATGTAGTTGCTGACGCACTGAGTCGTAAGGCAATACATACTCTGAACAATATTTGGGAAATACCCTCAGACATTACCCAAGACCTGAAAAGGCTGAACTTGGATCTGGTACTGTCAGATGACGTTGACCTAAATGCAATGGTGGTAGAACCAGATTTATTCCATGACATACGAGCACTACAGTGGGAAGACCCAGCCTTGTTAGAAATCAGGGAAAAGATTCCATCAGAGGGAACAGAAGGGTTTGAGATCTACACTGATGGGAGTCTACGCTTCAACGGCAGATGGTGCATACCTAACAATGAGGTTTTGAAACGCAAAATTCTTGATGAAGCACATAGCACCCGCTACTCAGTACATCCTGGCTCGGATAAAATGTACAAAGACCTTAAATTACGTTTCTGGTGGATAAGGATGAAGGTAGAGATAGCCGAGTATGTGGCGAGATGTATGATTTGCCAGAAAGTAAAATTTGAGCACCAAAGACCAGGAGGACTGCTCCAACCATTGGAAATTCCTCAAGGAAAGTGGGATTCCATATCCATGGATTTCATTATGGGGTTACCGAGGACATCAGGAGGTAAGGATGCAATATGGGTTATTGTGGATCGCTTGACTAAAGCAGCCCACTTTGTTCCGATCAAGGAGACTTGGGGATTAGAGGAACTAGCCAAAGCTTACGAGAAGGAGATTATACGACTTCATGGCGTCCCCCTCGACATCATATCAGACAGGGACGCAAGATTTACATCGCATTTCTGGAAGAAATTGCAAGAGGCTTTGGGTAGTAAATGTAGGTTTATATCCGTATATAGACCTTTTATTCCACAGGATTATAATGAAAAACTTTATAAGATTTTAAAGTCATAAATCAAAATTGCATAACAAATTAAAAGAATAAGAATTAACCTTTTAATCCTCAAGAATTTGGCCTAAGATCAATACCAAAAGTATGGTATCTCCTAATTATCTCACCCAAGATGTGTTCTTGATATGCCCTTGTATTGCTAGAAAATTAAGAGAGAAAACTGATTTTCTTTTCTTGAGATTTTGTGTTGTGTGAATTATAATGAATGAATTAGTTACTTAGGTTGAGTCAAAAACTCCCCTAATATACCCTCATAATTTCGGCCAACCCATCATTACGGGGAGTAATTTTTGTTTCCAAAAATCACTTTCCAAAAACCAATTCCTTGTTGACCAAGGAGTCAAAGAGCAATAAGGCTCTTTCCTAGAGGTTTCCTTTAGCTTTTAATATAATATAATATTACTAGTGTCACATAATAATGATCCACTATAATATATCATTAAATTATTAATATCCTTATATTTATAATTTTCTAATTAATTATAACAGTTTATGATTAATTAGCTTATATTATATTCAATAATTAAATATAACATTTTATATTCAATTTACGAATTACATTTAATTCGTCTTAACTAATATCATTTAATCTTTATTAAATGGCCATATTATTATCACACACTTGACTAACCTTTTAGTCAACAACACTAACTAACTGTTTAGTCATTAAGTAAGGCATCAATATGATCATTTTCTCAAATAATCATATTTCTCAAACACATCCTTTAGGTGTGACTCTTAGGGACCAGTTGATCACCGCCATCTGTATGACAATAACGTCAAACTTATCTAGCAAGCCAACCGTTATTGATAAACGTTAATCAACTGATTAAATACAAAATGTACCCTGTGTACCTTTAGAGATTTATTTATGTTATTGCACTAACTGTGGAGGACACTAACCCCAACAATCTCCCACTTGTCCGTACAAGTGTAGGTGCGATAACCGATTCTCATTTCCATAATAAATTTCTCCCACTCAATGTAAACCAATTTTCAAAGTCCGTACTTTCAAAGGTCGTAGTTCACAAGCGATCAGTATCAAGAGTGGTTTCCCCGACTAGAGAGTAACTCAACTGATAAACGAATCAATATTCGAGCATGGCCATGCATTTTCAGTTACAGCTCCTCGAGTGGCCCTGAGAATAAATATTATAACTCGATAGAAGTTTGGATATTTCCCTCAACTCGAATCTTGCAGATGTAAGCGCAGCATGAAATGACCCAGTGAAAATCAGCGGCGCTGTTCACGATTGACCGTGAGAAAGAAACCAAAGTCACCCAAAATCTGCCTTAATCTCAAGAGACAGTCGATAGTCAAAAGAATCGACTCTAGGAACACTATGGATGTCCTATCCACGACCCGGCACCTAATGTTCTGAAACATTTAGGACTCCATGTAGTCGTCACAAAAAGTGTCCTACGCGATTTCAGAAAATCCGTATCTGTGATCGATCAGTCAACAGTTTGACTTATGGCTCGTTGAACCCACCATCAATCGACGTCACAAAATGATTGCCAGAGTTATCAGCTCGTGCAGGCGATCACGGACCAAAACAAAATATAAAGCAATTGATTCACTTTGAGGTGTTCAACGCGTTATGCGACAACCCTCATGAAAAACAATATATATAACAAAACGATGATTTTATTAGAAGTTTTAGGAAATACAAGTGTCAAATCCATACAAACAACTAATACAACTCAGGAACACGCTTAATTCCCATGGATTTAACGTGCCCTTCATGCTTATCTTGCCTCAACGGCTTAGTGAGAGGATCTGCTATGTTATCATCCGTAGCAATCTTGTCAATCACTATCTCCTTCTGCTCCACGTAATCCCGGATCATGTGAGCCTTCCTTTGCACGTGCCGAGACTTGTTGCTGGACTTAGGCTCCTTCGCTTGGAAGATGGCACCACTATTGTCGCAATAGATGGTGATCGGGTCATTCGAACTCGGAACTACAGTTAGTCCTTGTAAGAACTGACGCATCCATATAGCTTCCTTCGCAGCCTCTGAAGCAGCATAGTACTCGGACTCAGTTGTTGAATCTGCTATAACAGTTTGTTTGGAGCTTTTCCAGCTGACCGCAGCGCCATTTAGAGTAAAAACGAATCCAGATTGAGATTTCGAGTCATCTCGATCCGTTTGGAAACTAGCATCTGCGTAACCGTTTGCGCATAGCTCAGTGTCTCCTCCATAAGTCAGTACCCAATCTTTAGTCCTCCGTAGGTACTTAAGAATGTTCTTGACGGCCATCCAGTGTGCTTCACCTGGATTGCCTTGGTATCGGCTCGTCATACTCAATGCATATGCCACGTCCGGACGTGTGCATATCATGGCATACATGATCGATCCTATAGCTGACGCATATGGAATCCGACTCATGCGCTTGATCTCTTCAGATGTCTTTGGTGCTTGAGCTTTACTCAAGTGCACCCCAGAGATCATTGGAAGATTCCCCTTCTTGGAGTTGGTCATGCTGAACCTCTCAAGAATCTTATCTATATAAGACTCCTGACTGAGGGATAACATCCGTCGTGATCTATCTCTATAGATACGGAGCCCCAAAATACGTTGTGCCTCACCCAGATCTTTCATCCGGAAATGGTTCTGTAACCATACTTTTACCGAAGTTAAGAGAGGTATGTCATTCCCAATCAAGAGTATGTCATCGACGTACAAAGATTAGGAAGACAATCTTGCTCCCACTGACTTGATATATAGGCATGGTTCCTCGACCGATCGAGTGAATCCATTCTCCTTTATCACTTGGTCGAAGCGATGATTCCAACTCCGTGAAGCTTGCTTAAGTCCATAAATGGAACGCTTAAGCTTGCAAACCTTCTTAGGATTTTCAGGATCAGTGTAACCTTCGGGTTGTACCATGTACAACTCCTCCTCCAAATAACCGTTTAAGAAGGCGGTTTTCACGTCCATCTGCCAAATTTCATAGTCATGAAAAGCGGCAATCGCTAAGAGTATCCGAATGGAACGAAGCATGACTACGGGTGCAAAGATCTCATCATAGTGCAACCCTTGCACTTGAGTGAAACCCTTTGCCACTAGTCGTGCCTTGTATATATCTGGTTGTCCTTCTACAGATCGCTTTATTTTGTAAAGCCATTTGCACTGAAGAGGCCTAGCCTTATCAGGTAAGTCAACCAGATCCCATACATGATTCTCGTACATAGAGTCCATCTCGGATTGCATGGCTTCTTGCCAAAGCTTTGAGTCAGAACACGTCATGGCACCTTTATAGGTTACGGGTTCGTTACTCTCAAGGAGTAAAACGTCATCTCTCCCATTCTCCTCGACTATACCGATATATCGATCTGGAGGAATGGGGAGTCTACCCGACCTCCTGGGTTCCAAAGGGATATTAACCGCAGCAGACGTAGAAGGAACAGTTTCCTCCATTGGTTGCTCGGTTGTTGGTTCAGGAATCTCCGACAGATCGAAGGTTCTATTACCTCTCTTGTCTTCGAGAAACTCTTTCTCTAAGAACGTCGCACTAGCCGCAACAAAAACTCGGTGTTCGGTAGGCGAATAGAAGTAATGACCAAACATTCCTTTTGGATAACCAATAAAGTATGTCTTGACCGATCGCGGGCCGAGCTTATCCTCGTGTCTCCACTTGACATAAGCTTCGCACTCCCAAACCCGAATAAAGGACAAGTTAGGGACCGTTCCCTTCCATAACTCGTATGGAGTCTTGTCAACAGCTTTAGTCGGACTTCGGTTAAGTATAAGAGCAGCTGACAAAAGAGCATAACCCCATAATGAGTCCGGTACAACCATATGACTCATCATGGATCGAACCATATCAAGTAATGTTCGATTCCTACGTTCGGACACACCATTCAGTTGTGGTGTTCCGGGTGGAGTTAACTGTAATACTATCCCGCGGTCTTTGGTCTCGATCAAACTCATTTGAAAGATATTCGCCACCACGATCTGAACGTAGTGCTTTTATCTTTCTATCCAGTTGGTTCTCAACCTTATTCTGGAATTCCTTGAACTTGTCAAAGGACTCACTTTTATGCTTCATTAAGTAGACATGTCCATATCTACTCAAATCGTCCGTGAAAGTGATAAAATACCTATAGCCATCTCTAGCGTTGATTGACATAGGTCCGCACACATCAGTATGTATGAGTCCTAATAGGTCAGCAGCGCGCATTCCAACACCTTTGAAGGAAATTCGAGACATTTTGCCTATAAGACATGATTCACACGTGCCAAAAGTTTCATAGTCAAATGGGGCTATTGTCCCATTATCAATGAGCTTTTTCACGCGTTTCTCATTTATGTGTCCCATTCGGCAATGCCATAAATACGTTTGATCTTTGTCACCAACCTTTGCTTTTTTGTTACTCACATGCATGATTTCTGTGGTTTGATCTAAAACATAAATTAGTTCATGGAAACGACTTTACCATAAATCATATCGTACAATGAGAAAATACACCTATTATTCTTTATTGAAAATGAAAATCCCTCTTTATCAAGAACGGATACAGAAATAATGTTTTTGGATAAACTAGGTACATAGTGTGATTATTGAAATAACTCAAATCCGCTCGGGAGTTGGATTACATATGTTCTCATCAAAGCAAAGAACTCTTGCTCCATTCCCCACTCGCAGTCCACATCACCTCTTGCGAGTTTTGATGCTTCTTAAGCCCTCGCAAATGATTGCCTGATGAGAACCACAACGATTATCTAGTACCCAAGTTAGAAACTTGCATGGTTAATCTCAATCATATGAATAAAAGAAGACATACCAACAGAGCAACGCGGCCGCTTTTATGTCCTCAAAGATACACGGACGATTCGCCTCAATGCCCAGGCATGTGGCAATGGTGGCACTCCATGGTTTGCTTAGCTTTTGCCTTGCCTTGTGGTCTACTGCTAGACTCACCAGGCCCACTCTTAGCAACCACTGGCTTCTTGAATTTCGGCTTCCCTACAGTTAGGTTAGCCGGAGTCTTACCCTTACCCCTCTTATTCCCCATCATGAGAACATCTTGCTCGTGCTCCCACTCAACTTCGTGATCACTCTCCGCCAGACGAGGAGTGAGTGTAGTTCATGCAGACTTTTCTGCATGTCATTCATATAATAGTTTGCCCTAAAGAGGGCATACCCATCATGAAGAGAGTGAAGCACACGATCAATGATGATCTTCTCATCGATCTTGCAGCCAAGCTCCTCCAGTTTTTCAACATTCTCGATCATGTCGAGAAGGTGTGGACCAACCGGTTGGCCCTTCTGGAGTCTAGCCTCAAAGAAACGAGTAGTGTACTCGTAACTCTTAATTCTCGGAGCTTTCGAGAATTCCTTAGTAAGGGTGGTGAAAATCTTGTTTGCACCCTGGGTAATGAATCGTCTTTGCAAATTGGATTCCATTGCATAGATGAGCACGTTCCGTAACGCACCCGCCTCCATCATGAAATCACTATAAGCTACGACTTCATTTGCTCCTGCATCGGGAGCTGGTTCGGCCGGCAGTGGCTCAGTCAAGTACTTGAGCTTGCCGTCAGCTATGGCGGCATTCCGTAATGCGGCCTCCCAATCAGCGAAATTGGACCCATCATTCTTCAGTCGAGTAGACTGATTCATGCTGTCCATAAAAATTCTCAGCCATGATTCACGTTCAAGTTTGACACTTAGCATTGGGCCTTCAACACGACCAGCCATTTTGTATTAGCAGTTATATCTGTATATAACGTATTCGAAACTGTGAAAAGAAAGAAGAAGAAGAGAGAAGATAAGAAATCATGGTTTTAAAGTTTAAGCCAAAACGATAACATATTAAAGCAATGACTTATGCACTCATATAATTGACCTCCCTCGAGAATTATATAAATGATTCCAAGACTCAATTTCTTTAAATTGATAAGCCAACCTCTTGGCTAATTCTACTGTTAGAATTCTTGGTCGATAGATTTCAGTAAATCCTATCTTTTAGTCCGCCATAACTACGAGATATTACTCGAACTATAGTGTTGAGGTAAACTAAGTCGACAACCACTACTTACCCAACGTAGAAGGGGTCATATTATGCCTACCGACGAAGAAGGGGTTCATAGTGGTTCGACTTTATAAAGACTAAATCTCAATTTTCATTTAGAGGAAGATCCCATCAACTCATTTTAATTCATTTTAAGTGAACTAATATCTAGCATTATCGTGAATGATTAAATTGAGGTGATAGCTCAAAACGCATGACATCCGTATGTCTATGAAAAGAATGCAACTATATGATCCATTTTCATGCATATTAGGTGGTTTGGTTTAGTTTAGGCGGAATATGATGCTACTAACTAAACATGAATGCAATAAGAACGGTAAAGTAAAACGCAAAAAGAAAAACACCTAGTGTGGCCTATCCCTATGAAAATAAAGACAATACAAATTGGAATCCATCTATGGACCCTAAGCAAGTCTTCATTCTTCATCTTGGGCTTCAAGTGGGAGTCCATCTTGAATCTTCAACTTGAATCTTCTTAAAATTACATATTTGAATTACAAAAATAAACCTATTTACATTCTAATTCAAAATATGCCAAAATTAAAAATATTACAAGATTGGAGATTCGAGATCTCAAAAATACAACCAATAATTATGTTTCCTTTCATTACGAAAACATAATCTTCTAAGGCCACACTAGTAAATTACAACCGTTTGTACAAAATTAATGCGTAGAAGTAAACCATTCAAACCATTCAAACACAAAATAGAGCATCAACTAAACAAAATAAAACAATGCAAACGAATTGATTTTTAATCCAAACCACCTCTTTTAAAAGATTATCATTATGCAACAATTCCTTAATTGTTCATAATATCTTATAATCAAAAGAATAATCCAAAATTAATTTATATTATCAGTATAATACAAATTAGGTCATAAAATATTTTAAACTGTTTTAAAATATTTGGTATCAAAATTATGAACCTTTTCATAATTACAAAATATTCATTATCTTTATAACAAATATTACCAAAAATTGAAAACAACAAATTTCCAAAAATAAATAAAACTTTCGGCCAAATCAAATTAAAATACCAAAATAATTTTTTTTTTTTTTTTTTTTTTTTATTGAAACTCTCGGCCAATTACAAAAAAAACAAATAAAATTTATCAAAAATTAAAATAATTCGGCCAATATGGAAATTAATGAATTAAACTGATTTAATTCGATTATACTAATGATTAGATCGATACAAACTCAATTTTAATCAGTATTAAACATTGACTTAAGAGATTCAAAATAACTTTTTAGATTAAACATCTTAAAATTGTAGATCTAATGATTAACAACATGATATGTTCATTAACATATAAAAATTTGATCCTTTTATGTTTTAATTCAATCGGTATTGAAACAAAACTTATACAAATCATATATAATAGTTTTAACATCTTAAAACATTGATAAATATGAATCAAAAGACCAAAATAAAATCTAAAATTGACAAAACAACTCACGGCCAAATCAAAACCATTCGTCCAACATGCAAAAATCGTTTAAAAATTCATACAAAATCGATTTTATGAAAACCTTATAAAAATTTCATATGCCCTAAGGCTCTGATACCACTTGTAGGTTTATATCCGTATATAGACCTTTTATTCCACAGGATTATAATGAAAAACTTTATTAGATTTTAAAGTCATAAATCAAAATTGCATAACAAATTAAAAGAATAAGAATTAACCTTTTAATCCTCAAGAATTTGGCCTAAGATCAATACCAAAAGTATGGTATCTCCTAATTATCTCACCCAAGATGTGTTCTTGATATGCCCTTGTATTGCTAGAAAATTAAGAGAGAAAACTGATTTTCTTTTCTTGAGATTTTGTGTTGTGTGAATTATAATGAATGAATTAGTTACTTAGGTTGAGTCAAAAACTCCCCTAATATACCCTCATAATTTCGGCCAACCCATCATTATGGAGAGTAATTTTTGTTTCCAAAAATCACTTTCCAAAAACCAATTCCTTGTTGACCAAGGAGTCAAAGAGCAATAAGGCTCTTTTCAGAGTTTCCTTTAGCTTTTAATATAATATAATATTACTAGTGTCACATAATAATGATCCACTATAATATATCATTAAATTATTAATATCCTTATATTTATAATTTTCTAATTAATTATAACAGTTTATGATTAATTAGCTTATATTATATTCAATAATTAAATATAACATTTTTTATTCAATTTACGAATTACATTTAATTCGTCTTAGCTAATATCATTTAATCTTTATTAAATGGCCATATTATTATCACACACTTGACTAACCTTTTAGTCAACAACACTAACTAACTGTTTAGTCATTAAGTACGGCATCAATATGATCATTTTCTCAAATAATCATATTTTTCAAACACATCCTTTAGGTGTGACTCTTAGGGACCAGTTGATCACCGCCATCTGTATGACAATAACGTCAAACTTATCTAGCAAGCCAACCGTTATTGATAAACGTTAATCAACTGATTAAATACAAAATGTACCCTGTGTACCTTTAGAGATTTATTTATGTTATTGCACTAACTGTGGAGGACACTAACCCCAACAGTAAATTGAAGATGAGTACGGCCTTTCATCCAGCAACTGACGGTCAGACAGAGCGAACTATCCAGACACTGGAAGACATGTTGAGGGCATGCACGATGGAGTTCAACGTGAACTGGGAAAAGAGCTTACCTCTCGTTGAATTCTTATACAACAATAGTCATCACGCTAGCCTTGGTTGTGCTCCTTTTGAAGCACTATACGGGAGAAAATGTCGCAGTCCTGTGTGTTGGGATGACGCGAGTGACAACGTGGGTACTGGACCCCAGGTTATACAAGATCAGATTGAGCACATCAAGATCATCCGAGAACGACTACAAGCAGCTCAAGATCGGCAGAAGAAATATGCAAACGAGCACCGTCGACCTATTGAGTTCAACAGTGGAGATAAGGTCTTCTTAAAGGTCTCACCCATGAAAGGGGTAAGACGTTTCGGACTAAAGGGGAAGCTTAGTCCAAAGTACATCGGACCCTATGAAATACTTGAACGAATTGGCGAGGTGGCATACCGACTCGCCTTACCGCCAAACTTATCCAAAGTACACGATGTATTTCACGTATCTCAGCTCAGAAGATACAGAAGCGACCCGAGTCACATTGTTACGCCCGATGTGATCGCCATCGAGCCTAACATGCTTTACTCTGAGAAACCAGTGGAGATTCTAGCCAGAGAGACCAAATTCTTACGACGCAAGTCGATACCCTTAGTCAAGGTTCTCTGGAGGGGACAGAAGACTGAACAAGCAACGTGGGAGACCGAGGCGTCAATGAAGGAAAAGTACCCGGAACTGTTCAGCGCAGGTAACCTTAGCAATCTAGTTAACTCTAAGTTTCGGGGACGAAACTTCTTTAAGGGGGGAGGATTGTAACACCCCGTGTTAATTTAAGCTAATTATAATTAGGAAATCAATAAATAATCATCCTCGCTCATTTATATTCCTAAAACATTATACTACAAGTTATTTTAGCACCTAAACTAAAACCATTTTGATATACTTCAAATTTGAACTTTATTTTTACATATTCAAACTCGATAAATCAAATGAAGCACCTACGACAAATTTCTCAACGACAAATTTTGGCACGCAAATCGAGGTCAAACTTTGACTAAATGGCCAAGCCACCTAAATGTGATTAAGTCACCTAATCCTTTCTTAAATATACTTACTCATAATTCAAAGTAGTTTAAGCTTAATCATTTTGATTATTACTAACAAAACATATAATAATAATATCAAATTACTATTTCATTTTGATTTAACTAACACATTCACTAAAACTCGATATATTGAGTTACACTAAGCCTAAACTGATAAACTTTCTGACGTTTGAACATAATGATTTAATTCGATAACCTTCAACGAAAAAAATATATGTTTCGATCGAATAAAATTTTTATTCAAACTTGCGAGGAACCTAATACCCAATTTTTATTTTGATTTCGTTTTGAGGCCTATTTCCATTTTTATTTTCGATCTTGCTACTAAACATTATTCTAAGACTATATATTTCATTTCGAGACTTTTCACGTGCGCGCAAATCGAAAATTTCAAAAACGTAAAATCGGACCAACTTGGTCCATGTTGGCCGAGATATTCACGGACCATAAGTCCTTGCTTGCCTCCTTTTCTTCCTTACTTTACTACCATGTCCAATCCACTCTTACACATCTACTTAAGCACATCATTACTAGTAGCCTCTTCTAGTTTAAGTGAGAACACAAAGCTAAATCACTAATGCACATTACATTACATTACACTACATAACTTACAACAAAACCAAAACACAACAACTACTATAAACTACTACTACTACTCGACATACTTACACACACACACAACAAATTTTTCTAACTCATTTTCTCTCTAAATAAAACCAACCCAAGAACACTTGTAAGCATAAACTCATCCTCAAGCTCAAGATCCTTCATGATCTTCATCTTCTTCCTCTTGATTTTTCTTCTTAAACATTTATTTTCTTGTTCTAAATTCACTAGAACACTTGTGTTCATTCTCCACTAATTAGTTTAGCAATCACCTCCTCTTTTAATCTTATAAATGAACATGAACATAAATCGAAATCATAAAAAAAAATTAATTAAAACATCACCTAAACATAAAAATGAAACTACACTTTAAATTTTTAGTTTAGCTAGTTTAATTCTAAAATAAATTACTAACATGCTTATTTCATTTTTATGTACTTATCGTAACCAAAGGCGAGGAGCAAGGTGGAGGAGTCGATCTTAGCCAATTCGATCATATCATTGATCCCAAACAAGCTAAGCTTTTTCACTCATAACCTAACTAAGGTGCTTCAGCACACTTATGTGATAAAGCGCCTCGAATATGATTATATGTTAATGTTTTTGATGCATGTATGTTTTATCTTTATCACCTAGTAATCACATGTTAAATTAGGAGACAAAAATCGAAAAATAATATTAGAGTAACACCACTATAACCCACGGCCTACCCCTTAATTTTTGTTTAATTTTTCGTTTTAATTTTTGTAAATTGCATGCTTAAAATACTTGTAATGAAATGGACATGAAAATATAATTAGTTTATGTTTAGGTCTTAAAACGAATTTGTTATGAATTTAAATGTTTTAAAGTAGTTATGTGTGTTCTTGAATTTTTGATGTGATTCTTGTGCTTGAATGATTTTAATTATGTATGTAAATGTTTGTAT
The DNA here is from genome assembly GCA_023091065.1 of Dianthus caryophyllus. Taxonomy (NCBI): domain Eukaryota; kingdom Viridiplantae; phylum Streptophyta; class Magnoliopsida; order Caryophyllales; family Caryophyllaceae; genus Dianthus; species Dianthus caryophyllus. Next base: position 18,730,625 of record CM041526.1, on the reverse strand, counting down.
ATGATTTTCACATATGTTAAATATATAAATAATATAAAGTAAATTAGTTATTGAATTAGAAGTATAAAAATCAAAAATCAAATTTATGAACATATATACAATATACACGGCATTTTTGATTTATTTGGACCAATTTTTAGTTTTAATTTTTCCAAATAACATATTATGATTAGTCTAGTTAAATTAGACTTGTATGAAAAATTTGAGAAAATTATATAAACATATGAAAATTTGACTAATTAATAATCATATGAAAAATATTAGTGTTCTTCATATCTTCATATGTTCTTCATTTTTTTGACTAATATTGATTTATAAATTTTTATAAGTTTTAGTATTTAATGTTTTTATTTACTAGTTTGAATCACTTTAGCATAAACTAGTTAATTAGTATATAAAAACTTTAAGTCAAAAACCGATAAAATTAGAAAACGAAAATAAATTGCTAAATAGTTAAGTGCCACGGTTTAGGGTCTATTTTTGACTTAAAATGAATTTGTCACTTTTTATTTTTATCACTTAAGTAATTAAAATAGTTAAAGTAATGATTTATTAATAAAAACAACAAAAGAAATAAATAGCTAATATGAATAAAAGGCCACGGCATTCACCCTTATTTTTGGTCAATTTTGGTCAAAATGAATTTATCACTTAGTCACTAAAATTGATTAATAATTAGGATTATATTAGATTGTATAATGAATCTTTAATAAAAAGAATCAACTAAACCGATAAAAACAATCGTTACATGTATTAAAATGAATTAGTGTCGAGTGTTACTGCCTTTGCTTAAATTGGAATGTGGACATACGGACTATTTAAAATGGACTACGACAACCTCGCTAAAAATTGAAACCGCTAAGGTATTAGTTAAGTATATGACTAAATAAAACCGAGTTTTTAATTTTGAAATATTATTTAAAATCACTAAGTACAAAATGAACTTAACAACTTTGAAACTAGAATTTTATACTTAGATTTTATCGAGTTTTTACTTCCGAAATAATATTTAAAATCACTAAGTACAAAACGAACCTAACGACTTTAAAACTAGAATTTTACACTTAGTAAATAAAAAGCTTAGTTTTATTTTCTAAAATATCCTTAGTATAACAAAATGTATAAAAGTATAAAAATACCAAGTATAAATAAAGTCAAATAATAAATACTAAGTATAAAGAAAATATAATAAAAATACTAAGTATAAAGAAAATAAAATAATAAATACTAAGTATAAGAATACATATACGTATAAAAATACGTATGAATACGAAGTATAAAAATACGTACAAATACGAAATACGAATACGTATAAAATACGAGGAATAGTAAATACGAGGAATAGTAAATACGATGAATAGTAAATACGATGAATAGTAAATACGATGAATAGTAAATACAATGAATAGTAAAATAGTGAATAGTGAAAATACTTAGAATTTACAAACGGACTCCAAATAAATAATTTAGTTTTTCTATGCTTTCTGTTTACTTGAAGAACTGCTGTTACTAAGAATTTCATTATATAAAGTTCGACGATATATTTATGTTTTAGAAGTAATACTTGTTACTTTTGAACGAGAAAATAAGGATTTGAGAAAGCAAGTTACTTGAATAAAATACTAGGATTGTTCGCCATGTTGCGACTCTTGAGATTTGAAGTTAAACGAGGTAGCTGTCTATGGGGACTTGGGCTCCCTCCCAGAGTTGCCCAAGGCTATTCAACGATCTTGAGATTGCTGTTTGACGTGTGGTATCAACCTCAGGGATGGGGCATACTTGATACTTCCGCGGGCCCATAGAATAGTAATTGGAAACTCGGCCACCCGAGAGTACAGTCTTTGGTGATAGTCGCACTTTTTCGTCGGTGATACCTTTTGAATAGCGAATACGTATGATCCTCGATAGGTAGTGTATGCATACATTAGACAAGGGATGTAGCCATCTTTATTACCTTAGGTATCTTTAAGCCTGGCAGTCATGTCCAAGTGATGGTGGCCTGGCCATCTGCTTGCGGATTATGTCTGCATGCTTCCGTCTTGCTAACGAATACTCTTTAGTTATCACATGTTGAATGTATTTCCTTGTTGATTGGTTCTTCCTGAATGATTTTGTCTTGAGATTGAGAATTACCTTGTGGAGTATGATTGTTGAGGTTTGCCTTGTGATATGCGATTTGATTTATACTCATGTTTGAATCATCATTATTTCTTTATGTGCTTGCCTGACTACTTGCTAATTGTCTCTACTTATTTATTTTTCATTATTTATACTGCATATTGCTTTAGAAATTGCATGTATCGAAAGAGTGTGCGGGAAAATGATGAGATTTAATGCAGGTACCCCGAGTCTTGACCGTTGATCTATCAGGGGATTGAAGGCCTTATTTTGTAATCTATTTTGAGAGAACTTGTAATTTAAATACTCTGTTTTATCTCTAAACTCGTATTATGTATACTGAGTTTGTAAGACGATAACAGCTGGTTTGTAATATTTAGACTTAATTAATTTTCCGCCTTAGTTTAATTAAAGTCACGAAAAACCAGGTTGTTACATCAGATAACACAATACACAAAATACGAGTCTAGATACACGAAATACGAGTCAAGATTCACGAAATACGAGTCCGGTTAAGCAAAATACGAGTCCGGTTACACGAAATACGAGTCCGGTTACACGAAATACGAGTCCGGTTACACGAAATACGAGTTCGGTTACACGAAATACAAGTCCGAATACACGAAATACAAGTCCGAATACATGAAATATAAGTCCAAATACATGAAATACGAGTTTAAATACAAGAAATACGAGTCCGGTTACGCGAAATACGAGTCCGGTTACACGAAATACGAGTCCGGTTACACGAAATACGAGTCCGGTTACATGAAATATAGTCCAAATACACGAAATACGAGTCCGAATACACGAAATACGAGTCCGAATACATGAAATATAAGTCCAAATACATGAAATACGAGTTTAAATACAAGAAATACGAGTCCGGTTACGCGAAATACGAGTCCGGTTACGCGAAATACGAGTCCGGTTACGCGAAATACGAGTCCGGTTACACGAAATACGAGTCCGAATACATGAAATATAAGTCCAAATACACGAAATACGAGTTTAAATACAAGAAATACGAGTCCGGTTACATGAAATACGAGTCCGGTTACGCGAAATACGAGTCCTAAGCATGAAATACGAGTCCTAAGACGCAAAAAATACGAGTCCTAAGCATGAAAATACGAGTCCTAAGCATTACTAAATACGAGTCCTAAGTATACTAAATACGAGTCCGGATACATGAAATAAAAGTCCAAATACATGGAATATAAGTCCAAATACACGAAATACGAGTTCAAATACAAGAAATACGAGTCCGAATACATATTATAAAAGAATTAATAATACTTAAAAAAATAAAAAGTATTTTTCTTAAAAATCATTTTAAATACATTAAATTTACTTGTGTTTACATTAAATTCATTGTTAGATACATTAAAAAAGTTGAGGGAAAAAATGTATGTACAACCATAAAAAATGTAACTGGAGTATTATATGATGTATCTAGCACCTGTAAACCTAGTTAAATGCAGTTAAGTAGCGAGAGATAGTTAAATGCAGATCTCACTCTATATATATATATATATATATATATATATATATATATATATATATATATATATATATATATAGAAATAGGATCTTATACATCCTCCCAACAATTATACATCCTACATCCAAATCTCAGCCCTAGGATCTTGATGATCCAATGGCTCAAATTAATTCCCTCTAATTAAAATATAATGGATGCTTATAAATAGGTCCCCCCTTACCTTTCTCCTTCATTCACGTAAATTAACTAATTAATGCTAATGTTAACCCTTCCCCTCATTACGTTTGTTTTATTGCTCTCAATCTCTACCTTCTCTCTTTCCAAATTAACGACAAATTCCGCTCAAATCTATTATCGTCGATCAAGGTCTGCAATTCAACGTGAATCAATTTCGTTAATCAATTTTCAGTTGATCGTCATGTCAGGTGTGCTTTCGATCGATTTGCTTTTGTTTTACATTTATCAAATCGTTGATCATCAACATTCAATTTTATGCTCATCGTCATCATTCATCGTCATTGTTCAATTTTATGTTCATCACCATCATCATCGTTAATCGTCATGTTTGCTTTCGATCGATTTTTGTTTGTTTTCGTCAATCAATTCTCAACTATCAACTTTTTTAGGTTTTTGTGTTCATCGTCATCGTTCAATTTTATGTTCATCGTTCATCTCATCTGAGATTTTTGTGTTTTCTTGTCGATTAAGTTTTTATAATTTGTGGTTTTTTTGAGTTGGCCTCCAAGTGTTCGATGAAATGTCTCAACGAAATGTTTGTTGTTGTTTTAAGTAGAAGTATCACTGATTCACACTAAAAGTATCAAACTGTTATAAAAGAAGTATCAATATATATTATATAAGAATATCACAATTATAGTAGATACTCCATATTTTTAAAAAGTACCAAAATACTATGTATGAAATATCAAAATGTTGTATAAGAAGTATCACAAGTTAATATAAAAAGTATCATAAACTCTTAGTTTCAATATGTTATGTAGGATTTGTTTTTTTATGTAATCATATTTATAAAATAACTGTTGTTTTATGTTTTTACAGTCATTTTCGGAGTCTCATTGATTCATGGCGTCGAATTGAAGAAGACCGAAAAATGTTGCTTTTCAAGAACATCATTTGTGTTGCGTTGATGGTGTTTTAAGCTAATTTAGATTTGGATACAAGAATATTATTTTTCAAGAATTTCATTTTTGTTGATTTCATCATGTATATGTGGTTGAACTTACTTACGTTGTTTCTGTAATTCGGATTTAATGTTAGAATATAAGAAGTATCACAATGCTACATATAAAGTATCACAACATTTCATTAAAAATATCATAATATTTTATAAGAAATATCATAATGTCTATTAAAAGTATCACCACTTTCTAAATAAAGTATCACAACATGCCATATAAAAAAAATCTCAATGTTCTATAAAAAGTATTGTAACAATTTACAAGAAGTATCACAATACTCTATATGAAGTGTCACAACATTTCAAATAAAGTATCACAATATTTTATATTATATACAAAAAAAAAAAAAAATTTGATTGTTTCATCGACTTATTCTATTACAAAAATGTCACATTAATCCTATTTTTCTAAGTCTAACCACTGCTCTGCCATTTCCTTGTCCTCCTCCTCTTGAATTTTTTGCACCTGTTGGTTTCTTTATAAAACTATGTAGAATAATATTCTGTAATAAACACCATATAAAACATAATTACACTCATTTTTAGGTATGAAAGATTCACTACCTTATATTGAAAGTATCACAACCATCTATCATACCATTTTATAATTAATCACAAACAAAACTAAATGTATCATAACATTATGTAAAAGTATCATAGTTCTCAATTAAAAATATCACTTATCATAATACAAAGTATCAAGACTACCTAAAAGAACTTTCACAGTTATACCAAGTATCATATATATTCCATTATAAGTACGGAGTATCATTTATCACAATAAAAAATATCACAACCTTATATAAGAAGTGTCATACTTCATTGAGACATTTCATCGAACACTTGGTGGGCAACACATGGTAACACAAAACATAATAATCAAATTGACTAGAACGATGATCTTAACCCTAATTTCAACACAAGGAATGTTAAAAATATACTAATAATGACGAAAAAAATCAAAAAACTTGTACGATGAAAACTTAATATTAAATCAATTATGCATATAATCATAAAAACTTTTTGAAACAATATGAAAAAAAAATCGAATTCAATAATTCATGTACCTTGTGAACGAAACTTGATAGATAATTAACAACGATTTAGATAAAAAATATTAGCAAATGATCAATGATTTGGATGATAATGTATCGATGATTTTTGTCAGTTAGAGATTTAGGGTGTAGATGTTAGTTGAAAGTAGAGAGAAAGTGTTTGACAGGAGTGTGGATGACAAATGAATGAATGTTTGCTGCAAGTTGAGTGTTTTTGTTAGGATGACGTGGTTCAATCTCAAACATCCAAATCTATTTAATCCAATGGTTGTTATTAGGATGTAGGATGTAAAAATAATAGAGGATGTACCGGATCTTGACTCTATATATATATATATATATATATATATATATATATATATATATATATATATATATATATATATATATACATAAATAAAGTTAATAATACGAACCGCTTGGTCGACATATTGCATCATATCTTGTCGACCCATTATTGTGTGCGTCCCCGCAGCTTTTCCACCTTCCCCCTGTGAGGAACGGTTTTTCGACTGGATCTCCGACTTTTTCTTCGTTTTCTAAATCAATAACATATTTAACGATAAATTAGTAGACGTATATACATATAATATTTAGCGATAAATTAATTAAAGTTTTAAGTTTCATAATTACCCCGTCAGCCTTCCATTTTAGATATCCCTCCAAAATGGTTTGATTGGTATCAATCCACGTTTTACCTTTAACTCGATCTGCGATTTATAATTAACAAAGTTTACGGCATCATACATGAGGCGAAAAAATAATCTATCGAATAATACGTATATGAGTTTTTCATACCTTTTTGGTGGACGTAGTCGGGAAGCCTTTTCTTCACAAACTCAAAGAACTTTTTTATTTCCGCTTCATGTTTCTGCTTGTACTGGTAGTTGAACTAAGTTCATATTTTCATAAAAAAAATCCATCATCAATACTCATATATAATTTTCTAAGTTTAAAAATAAAATTAAATAAGGGAAAATTAAATACTATTACCCTGAAACCGTTCCACCACCTCTCTTTCTGCTCCTCTGAAGCCGAAGACCAATTCGGAACGAATTCGATCATCGTAGAAACTACGGCTTTGCGAACTTTATTCTTCACGGTGCCATCTTTAAACCTGCATCAACATATATAACATACGGAAATCATTAGTAGTATATGTAACAATATTATAATAAAGTAATTAACTAAATTATATAATTAAGTATTAAACAAATTAAATTACAATTAAGCATTAAATTTACCATATGCCATTAGGATCTAATGTGGGTAGAAACTTCCCGCTGTTGACCATAATCTCACCTATCTCCTCTTCAGTCAACTGACGGTTCTCATCAGCTTGATCATGAGGAGCTGCGCCGCTTCCGCTACCCTGGTATCTTGTATTCACCATACTACACACACTTGAAGCAAACGTGAACACATGTATATATATATGTATATCATAGAATATATTAAATTAGACACGAACTAAAAATAAAATATATTAAATTGTTTGCAAATTGTTTTATTACATAATCAACACACGTTAAATATTTAAATCTAAGCTAATCACTGTCATCTGAACTATTAGCTTCACTATCATTGTCATCAGGAAACAGTTCCCCAACTTCTTCTTCATCCTCATCCTCATCCTCATCCGTGTCATCCTCGAACTCGTCACATTGCTCATCTTCTGTCGAGTCTTCCTGAATGGGCTCATCTTCGTCTGCAATAAATTCAGTTATGTCATTCTCGTTCTCAGTGATGTCAGTCTCGTTCTCATCATCCTGATTATGACCGATAGGAATACTACTGCCATCATCTTCATCATCGACATTAGGGGCTGATAACTCTGGTGGATCTGTAACAATGGTCTCCTGATAAGCATTATCCTCCGCGGAGGCATCAACGATCAACTTCGCTTTCGTTTTGAAGACAACTCTTCATTGCTCTTTGTCTTTCTTAAGACTTGGATATGGTGCATAACACACTTGCTCAACTTGATATGATAACACAAAAGGATCGTACGTTGGGTATTTTCTACCACGATGAACTTCAACTATTTTGTACTCCTTGTGTATATTCATACCACGTTCTGAGTTGTCAAGCCAATCACATTTGAACAAAACAGTCTTGTACAGCTGCTTTGATCCAACATATTTCAACTCAATCACCTCCTCAAGACTTCCATAATAGTCAGCACCATCAACAGAGGTTACACATACTCCATTGTTTATTGTACTTTTCTCTACGTCGGTGCGACCATTGAACGTTCTGAAGTTGTACCCATTGATTGAGTATCTCTTCCAAGTGTCGACTTCCCTTGACGGTCCAAGGGATAACGCCTTCTGTAGATCGTCTTTCAAAAACGGCTCCTAATGAAAAAATGATTTCGCTAAATTGTTACACAATTTTATACACTTTTTAAGTTAAATATTAATAACTACTATGTCACTGTATATAGTACTTACTTGCTGCTTGAACCACATAGGATATTCGTTACTGAACTTACTCCAAACATCAGCCAACGAAGTTCCAGGTGTTGTAGAAGGATAAAACTCTCAAACATCCTACATAATAACATTAGTTTATAATACTTGATTGTTAATTATAAAAAAAAAGGATCGTTATTAAAATTTATTCACGTTAATTAGTTATACACTTACAGTTCATAAGGCTTAAGGATCTCACAATTAGACAACACGTATTTGTGTGCACAATTGTATTCTTTTTCATCCAGAAATCGAGTGCGACACTTTCCAGTCGTTCTTCCACCATGGTCAGTAAACATCTCTGGTAGTTGGTCGTGAACATCGGAACGTCGACTGGATCTAATGTCCAGATCTCGCACCTTGTTGTCCACATGCTCTTTATAATAAACGGAAGAGAAATTTGAAATTTCTTCCAACAAAAACGCATTGCCTATGGATCCTTCAACATGTGCCTAATTTTTTATTTTTCGTTTCAAGTGATTGAGAAACCTTTCAAATGGATACATCCATCGATATTGGACTGGACCGCCCACTCTAAGCTCGTAAGGCAAATGAACTGGGATATGTTCCATCGAGTTGAAAAACGAAGGTGGGAAGATTTTTTCCAACTTGCATAATATTTCCGGTATATTATCCTCAAGACGATGTACATCGGAAATTGAAACTGTAGTGGCACACAAGTCGCAGAAAAATTGACTTACCTCCGTTAAAGCTTTCCATTCGTTCTTTGGAATTAATTCTTTAAGAGCAACCGGCAACAACCGCTCCATAAACACGTGACAGTCATGACTTTTCATGCCGCGGAGGGTGTAGTTTTTATTGTCAACACATCTACTTAGATCTGATGCATACCCGTCTGGAAACTTTAACTTCATAAGCGACTCGCAAAGAACCTTTCTCCGCTGCTTATCTAGGACACACTTAGGATCGGAGCGCTTTCGTCAATGAATCGTCAAATCTGCCTTTGCTTTAGGACCATAACACGTCTTGCTCTTGTCGTCCATAATTGTGTTAATTGTCTGCTCAAAGAAGTTCTTCTCAATGTGCATGACATCTAAGTTATGACGAATTAACAACGTTTTCCAATAAGGAAGGTCCCACAATATACTTCGTTTCCACCATCCCAACTTTTTAGCTTTTAAAGCCTTCAATTCAGCTTCACTTGCATCAACAACAGTGGGGAGAGGTTCCACAATTTTCCAGACTTCGTCCCCAGACAACAATTGTGGTCGGGCATCAAGTTCCACGGGTTTTTTCTTCAAAAAACTCTTATCCTTACGATACGGGTGGTCGGCTTTCAAAAACTTTCTATGACAATCGAACCAACTCCACTTCCCACTATGCTTAAGCCAGAAACATTTATTTTTATCACCACAATAAGGACACGCCTTTCCTCCCTGAGTCGACCAACCAGAGAGCATGCCATAGGCGGGAAAGTCGTTAATCGTCCATAATAGTGCAGCTCTAAGTTGAAAATTTTGTTTCCTTGAGACATCGTAGGTGAATACTCAGCTTTCCACAACTCTTTTAATTCTTTCACCAATTTGGAGGTATACATCTAAATTTTTCTTTGGATTATTTGGACCGGGAACAATTAAAGAAAGGAAAATGAATTGTCTTTTTAGACAAAGTGAAGGAGGAAGATTGTATGGCGTTAACATTACAGGCCAAGTCGAATACGGTTTACCGAACTGAGAGAACGGTGCAAATCCATCCGTACAAAGCCCTAATCGAACATTTCTACTCTCACTTGCAAAGTCAGGGTATGTCGCATCAAAATGTTTCCAAGCCTCACCATCAACCGGATGACCCATAGAACCACCTACTCGAGAATTCTCTGCATGCCATCTCATTTGTTCGGCTATATGTTTAGTAGCATACAACCTTTGAAGACGAGGGCCAAGTGGAAAGTAGAGGAGTGATTGTTTTGCCACACGTTTCCCCCGTCCATCTGAGTTTGGTTTATATCTTTGAAGACCACATTTTCGGCATGCATCTAAATTCGAGTCTTCTTCCCAAAACAACATACACCCTTCATCACATGCATCTATCTTCTCATGGGGTAATTGAAGACCTTTTAGCAATTTTTTAGCAGAATAAAAATCTTTGGTCATTTTGTTATTTTTTGGGAAAGCGTCTCCAAGCAGACTACTAATCGAGTCGACAACCCTATGAGATAGATTGTGGTCACACTTCAACGTAATTATTCTAGAAGCAGCTTCCAACACGGACATGGGACTTCCTTCATACAGAGGCTCATCAGCCTTGTTTAACATGTCAAAGAAAGCTTTTACTTGAGGGTGTGGTGCTTCGTTTACTTCATCAGCATTCAACGCTTCTTCTCTAATAGTATCCACCTCATCTCGTAAAGCGTCATTTATCATTTCTCGAAAAGGATTATCAACCACCGTACGCATAGGTCTATCATCTACGGGGAAATCCTCTCCGTGACAAAACCAACTAAAATAATTACTCATAAATCCTTTTTTAATCAAGTGGCTTTTGACATCGAACTCATTCCAAAGTATAGAGTTGCAACAATTAACACATGGACACTTAATCTTTTCGCCATTACGGTTGAAATCTGGCAAAAGTTTAGCATGTTCGATGAATGCGACAACACCATTAGCAAATCCCACTTTCACTCGTTTATTATCATCCAAACGCTCGTACATCCAACTACGTTCAATTCTCTTCATTGTCAATCCGTCTACAAAAATAAACTTGTTATAAATTATTAATTAAATTTCAAAAGCTTTGAAGTAATTTGTTTTTTTTGAAAAAACGTGTAGTCATAGGTAACTTCTTATCTCTCCAACCTAAACCCATCTTTGAATGACCAATATCACTAACAAATAGTTACATTTATTTATGTAATGGTAAAAAATTCGGCAGCAATTCGCATCAGTTCTCCAGATACACAAATAAATTGAGTTTCCTCAAAATATATGTATCCGGAGAACATCCGCTTAAAAATTGCCACCGAAATTTTTACTATCACATAAACAAATATAACTATTTGTCACCTAAGTGATATTAATCATTCAAAGACAGTCCCAAAAATGGGGACTATTCGAGAATTACTCCTAATGAATAATTCTCGAATGGGTATACTACGGTCAACGCAAAAAATTTGATTTTAAATCATTTTAATAAAATACATAACTTTAACAAAATACACAATCACATTATGTCATGCATACTATACCCAACACATTAATAATTATCTAACAACGGCTCTAAAATCACCACAAATCAACCTATCAGTGGCTCTACAATTCTCTAAAATACCCTAACAATGGCTCTACAGTTCTCTAAAATAACTTAACAATCATTTTATAACACTAATTCAACTTAAAATGGCTCTACAAGTCTCTAATTAAACATTAACACATAATCTAATCAAACTAATCAATTAAACTACTAACAAACTAAATTAATTACTCTATTAATCATCAATTAAACTAATCAATTAAAGTAAACTAAATTAATTAAACTAATTAATCAATCAAAGTAATCAATAAATTAATTAATTAAACCAATCAATTAAACATCAACTTAAATCAAACTAATCAATTAAACTAACAAACTAAATTAATTAAACTACTAATCAATTAAACTAAACTAAATTAATTAAACTAATTAATCAATCAAACTAATCAATAAATTAATTAAACTAATCAATTAAACATCAACTTAAATCAAACTAATCAATTAAACTATTAAACTAAACTAATCTAATCAAATCTAAATCAAATTAATCAACTTAAATCAAACTACTAAAACAATTACACTAAACTAAACTTAAATTAAACTAATATAATCAAATTAAAACAATCAATCTAAACTAATCAAATCAAATTAAAAAATCATACCTTCTTCACTCTTGTATTACGTCGGAACGGTGCCGGAGTGGGACGTGATGAGGCGGCGGTGGTGCCGGAGTAGGGGGCGGCGTGGTGGGGCGTTTGGCAGGGTGGGGCGTGGTCAGGCGGCAACAAGGGGGACCAACAACAGGGTGGGGCTCTATGGAGGGCCGGCGGCGTGAAGAGGCGGCGGCGTGGTGGTCGGCGGCGTGAAGAGGCGGCGGCGTGGTGGTCGGCGGCGTGGTGGGCGTGGTGAGCGTCGTCGTCTCGAGTCGCGTACTCTCTCTCTTTTTTTTTTTTTTTTTTTAATAAACGGCAGTAATGAACATAAAAGAGAGCGAGGGTTATTTTTTCTTGAGTTTTGCGAGGGACGTTTTGCGACGGACCCTAAATCCGTCGCAAAATCTGACATTTTTAAAGATGCCAGGGAATATTCCTTGGCATCTTTGACATTTGCAACGGATTTAGAGTCCGTCGCAGTGTTTCCGTCGCAAACTATTTCGCGCTTAATATTATTTTAACGCCAATAATTGGCGGTATACTCTGCGACGGAACTTGCGACGGAAGTAAAAAATTCCGTCGCAAGTGAATTGGCGCGTTCCTAAAATTGGCTCCAATACTTGGCGGGCTGTATTGCGAGGGAATTTGCGACGGAATTTTTTATTTCCGTCGCAAATGAACTTGTCCGTCGCAAATCAAAAGCTCTGCGAGGAATTGTTTTGTCCGTCGCAAATTCCGTCGCAAAACAACTGTTTTTTTGTAGTGAATGATTTATTTGTCTATTTTGGAAATGGATGAATGGTTACGGAAACTAGTATGGCCATATAGGATATTTTTACCGACTTGCATGTCGGGAGATTGTTGTATTTACGGCGCCTGTGCCGATGATATGTATTGTAAGAGCATATGCGGTCGTAATGGAACCGTGCTCATTTTATTTTATTTTGAATAGTTGAAAATGTAAGTAAAATGTAATGCTTGTAATTATTGTAATTGGGCTTGCACTTGGAGTGGGAGGTCCATGGAGTTACAAGACGGAGGCCCAAAAGAATTGCTTGAGGATTGGAGTCCACAAGAATAGATCTTTTAGGCTGGTGGCCATACTAGGATCCTTATTTATCGTATCGCATTTATTTATGCTTTCGTTTATTTATTGTTCGCTTAGTATTCGATTGCACACAAATATTTGCGAATCCCACTAAATATTGAGTCCAAATGCTATTCCAAAGCTAACACCTATGAAGCCTTCGATCATCGGTGACGTTTGTTTCTTGCTTCCGCAAGGCGTTACCTTCAATCTTTGGATAGTAGGGTGAATGTTGGACATTCACATGTGTAGTTTGGTTGACTCAACTGGGTTATCAAAATGTTTTTGGACCCTGATGCATAATGATTTTTGGACATTGGATGTCATTAATCAACCAAGAGTTATATTGGATATAATTAGTTTGTAGACTTACCTGATTAGTATAACTCCGAGAGTCATTCAGCTTCAGCTGGCTTGGAGATATATTGAATTGGGATCTTGGAATCACTATGATTTCTATCGGGATTATGAAATATAGTGCTAATGACTTTGATAAATTGACTAGGTTAATTACAAAGTTGTTAATGATGAGTATAATAAAGACTTGTAAATTTCTGGTTGTAGATGGCAAATCGCGCTAACAACGGAAACGGCAACTATATGAGGTCTATTCTTGAGAAGGATAGACTCGACGGAACTAATTTCCTCGATTGGTACCGAAATTTGAGAATTGTTCTCACAATTGAAAAGAAAGAGCATGTCTTAGAGACACCTCTTCCCGAGGAGCCTGGTGAGGGCGCGACAGTCGCGGCTCACACTGCCTATAGTAGGCAAAAGGATGTCTCGCAGGAAGTTGCCTGCGTCATGCTGGCGTCTATGACCCCTGAACTTCAAAAGCAATTTGAGTTCTTGGGTGCATATGACATGGTTCAGCAACTCAAGAGTCTGTTCCAGGAACAGGCGAGGATTGAGAGATATGACGTCGCTAAGGCTATACTCGATGCCAAGCTCGAGAAGGGCAAGCCAGTGAGTCCTCATGTTCTTCGAATGATTGGATTATTCGAGAGAATGGGGAGGCTAGGCAATGAATATAGTCGTGAAATGGCTACCGATATCATTCTTCATTCATTGCATGACGGATTTGACCAGTTCATAATGAATTATAACATGAATGGAATGGAGAAATCTCTGAATGAGCTTCACGGGATGCTTAAAATAGCAGAGAAGAACATAAGGCTTAGTCCTAAGCGAGATGTTCTAATGATATCAAAGGAAGAGAGGTTCAAAAATGCGAGCAAGGGAAAAGGAAAGGCTAAGGCACGCTTCACTAAGGGCAATGGCAAGGCCATTGTGCCTAAAAGTGGTGGCAAGGCGGCTAAAGCTGTGGATCCTAACACTTGTTTGTACTGCCGACGGCTAGGCCATTGGAAGAAAGATTGTCCCAAATACCAGGAGGACTTGAAGAGTGGAAGTGTTGCCACTACCTCTGGTATATTTGTGATAGACATTCACTTTTCAGATTCTACTTCATGGGTATTGGATACCGGTTGTGATTCTCACATTTGTTCAAATGTGCAGGGACTCACAAGAAGTAGAAGGCTTGGAAAAGGTGAAGTGGACCTACGAGTCGGGAATGGAGCTAGAGTTGCTGCATTGGCTGTAGGGACCTACAGTTTGTCATTGCCCACGGGGCTTGTATTGGAACTTAATAATTGTTATTTTGTACCAAGTATTAGCAAGAACATTATCTCTGTTTCAGTATTGGATACTGAGGGATTTTCATTTATGTTTAAAGATCGTAATTGTTCTTTTTACTTGAATGATATGTTTTATGGTGATGCACGTTTAGAACGTGGGCTTTACTTGCTAAATCTTGACAAACCAATCTATCACATTTTGATAATAAGAAGTTCAAATCAGATGATTCTAACCCTGTCTATCTGTGGCATTGTCGTTTAGGCCATATAAATGAGAAACGGATTCAAAAACTCCATAGAGATGGTCTCTTGGACTCGTTTGACTTTGAGTCTTACGAGACATGTGAATCGTGTTTAATGGGTAAAATGACAAAAATATCTTTTCTAGGAAAAGGTACTCGAGCAAGTGACTTGTTAGGTCTTATACACACGGATGTATGTGGACCTATGAGCACGATGGCAAGAGGAGGGTATTATTACTTCATAACTTTTACCGACGATTTAAGTAGATATGGTTATGTCTACTTAATGAGGCAAAAGTCGGAATCTTTTGAGAAGTTTAAAGAGTTCCAAAATGAAGTCGAGAATCAGCTTGGTAAGACTATAAAAGCCATTCGATCAGATCGAGGTGGTGAGTACATGAGTCAAGAGTTTGATGATCATCTTAAGAGTCGTGGTATAGTATCACAATTGACCCCTCCTGGAACGCCACAACTAAATGGCGTGTCTGAAAGGAGAAATCGAACATTGTTAGACATGGTTCTGTAGATACCCGTATCCGTACCCCCCAAAAGCAAACCCGATGACGAAAAGGACTTTCATGCATGTTTTAAAATGAGACAAAACGGTACATAAGTGTCGAAAACATTTTAGTCATTTTTAACGTATTAATTTGAATTTGCATATTTCGTAAAAATGAATATTAATTTAGTCATTTTAAATCGTAAGTCAACACAATACACACAAGCACGAGACATATACGCCTCAGAAAGTGGCCCAAGAACACAAGAATAACCCAAACACACAAGAACGGCCCAAAACACGCAAAAAGGCCCAAGCACCCGAAGCGGACCAAAATGCGTCCCGGGTCGCATTCTCACGAAACAAAATCTCACAAAATCGTAAAATAATGCATTACAATATTATTTTACTTCGAGCCAAGATGGAAAAACACGACGAAAAACCGAAACACGAAACACGAAACACGAAAATCGGAGCCAAATAAAACAAGTTGACCAATCAACTTGTACAAGTTGATGATCCAAGGCACTCAAAGTCAAGCAAATTGCTCGACAAACGCCTCATACCTACGATAACGTGCTGCTGTGGAACCCGGGATCGCGTCGAGGGACCCAACTCGGCGTCTTGCTTAAGGGCGATTAGGATTGAAAGTTAAAAAAGATTAAGTTAGAAAAACCTTTAAGAACTGTTTGGAGTCGCCACCTAATTATCGCGGAAATTAGGAACCTGCTACCATGTTCTAAGCTAAAAACATGTCTTAGATTTTGGAGCACGCCGACACCCCTAGATCTAAGGTTGTGAAACCAGATTGGATTCGGGGTGAGGGTACTTTAGAAAAAGAGTTATTCAAATAATGATTTATGAAAACCTTTTAGAAAAGCCTATGTAAAAATAGCCTCTAGTAACCTAGAACAATCCAAGTAAAATGATATTTGAGCTAATGTTATCGCTACGTACAAGTGCGAAAAGGTTTGTAAAAGATGCAGATGCAGATGCAAAAAGATTGATTAAAACCCTCAGTTTAGCATGTTTAACTTGTTAACGAAAACGGTTCAGTTAAAGGTCGAATTCATTGTTTAAGTTGATTTTAATGCAAAATAAGAAGGTGCAAGATGCATGCAATTAAAATAAAGTTCAATTGTCCATTGGTTTATTTTAAAAGGTCGGTTGCTTATGCGACTTTGGCGTGTCATCGGGTATGGAGTGTACCCGAAGTAAATATAACACTTGGAAGGCAAGCGCGCTGGGTGCCAAAGCCTGGGGGCGCTAGAGTGTAGTCCCCTTTGTTAGTCCATAGAAAATAAGAAAAAGCTTTGATCCAAGTGGATCGGTACCTACCGTGTCCTGACGCTTCAGATCCGGCAGAGCTTCGCTTCTTGAACTAAAAAGGAGGATGAATTCAACACGGGATGGTGTGTCGAACTCAAGGATTTGAGTGCTTGAGGCTTTTGTGAGTGTATTTGTGTGTATACCGTGCTAGACGGTATATTTTGTGGGACCCATGAGTGGGTGCTAAACCTAGGGAGAGAGGTTGTGAGAAGAGAGGTTTTCTTGTGTGGAAAACTTATGTGAATAGGTCGTGCATAGGGGGGTTTATATAGGAGAATAGCCGAGAGAAATTAGGAAAGACAGCGTAAAAAGCCGCCCTGGGAAACCGCATAGGCTTATGCGGTTTGGTGGGCAAACCGCATAGCCTTATGCGGTTTGTACCCTGAGCCGCATAAGCTGTTTCGGCTTGCTGGTGTGGTTTTAATTCTCAGATTTCGTATTTCCTTATTCCGGCTTGCAAAATCTTGGGAATATTCGGTGTAATCTCCTTGCTTGTGCTCCAAGAAGACCTAGTATGATCTTCTAGAGAGTTGAGGGCTTTGGAGTGAGGGCCAAAGGCCGGGTTTGGGCTCGGTTTTGGGCCCGAGACCCGAAAATGTGAAAAAGGTGCATTTTGTAGTGTTTTGTGAAATAAGGTAAGACGTGAGGTTGTATTTTGTGTGAGAGGGGGCTAAATAGCGGTTTTAGCTACCGGGCCTAAATTTAGGAATTTAGGAATGCTGAATTAGTCCTTGTTAATGTAAAAGGGCTAATTGTAGTGCAAATGCGAAGCTCATGCCAAATGAAGCAGGACGTGGACCAAGCTAGACTCCAAATGGACAAAATGAACGTTTATTTAAGTGTGATGTGAAGCGACCTAAATTATTTTAACATTTAAAACGACTCAAAATGAATTCGACAATATTTAGAACCGTTTAAGTTAGCGTTAAACATGCGTAATAAAAGTCCGTGTTACATCACAGGGTTTTGAGTGGGAGGGTACGGATATGGGTATCCACAGAGCCCCCAGTTTGACTGAGCTCGGACTAGAGCGCTAGTCAAACTCCACGAGCATATCCGGACCATTACAGTCTTGATATGATCAGCGGAACGAAGCATGTGTCCATGGGTGAGACGAGGACTTCGAACCGGGCTATGCGGGGCGGGACGTGCGCATTTTAAGGACTTGGCGGTCCGTGCATATTATAAGGGCCTGCCGACCTGCTGAGTGCCTTCGTTGTGCTTGGTGCGGATGTTGACGCCGTTGTTGATGCATAATGTCGTTGTCTGCTGCTGCTTATTGTCTTCAAGTTGCGTGTGGCCTCGTGAAAAAGCGTATGTGCTGAAATGTAAGGGGGCTAAAGTGCAGGGGTGCAAGCGTATCAGGGTTGGATGTATGGTCTCGTGAAGAGTGCTTTTGTAGGGCGTATGGTTTCGTAGGAATGTATTTGTAAAGGTTGTAATGTTCGTGTAGGGGTGCTTTTGTGCCATGGTTACTGCAATGTCTGTGTTCGGATGTAATTGTAGGATGCTTGTGCTTTGAACTCGCCGAGGAGCGTTCATGTAGAGTAGGATGCTTATTGTAGTTGAGTATGGTGTAGAGTGCTCATGCTTGAGCTCGCCGAGGAGTGTTTATGTAGTCGTTATTGCATAGATCGCCTTTGTTGATGCTGATTCCGCTGATGCCGTTGTGGATGTTGTGCTGGGTCTCGCCGAGGAGTGCGGGTGCTTAGTGTAGTATCTGTTGGAGAAGTACTAGTTTGCCCGGGAAGGATGTGTATGTATGGTCTCGCCGATGAGCGTAGGTGTAATTGTAGTTGTTTGGTCTTGTGGAAGAGTGATGGTGTTTCGTCTTGTAAGGGGTGTAGGTGTATATTCGCCGGGAGTTATGGTCCGAGGAGAGTGTATGTGTTCATGTAGACTGCTTTGTGTGATTGCGGATGCGTTGGCGTTTTGTAGTTGATGTAGATGCTTGGACTTGCTGGATGTGCTGATGCAGACGCTTGGTGTTTATGCTCCGACGTTGAAGGATGACTCGTTCAAGATGCTTTGTAGAGGTGTATATGCTGGGAAGAGTGTCGCAGGGATGTAGGTTAGTGTTTTGCTGGGGGAGTCAAAGGATATGTCTTGGACTCCGTGGGAAATGTCTGTATAGGTGTGTGGACTCCATGGGGAGGAAGTAATACTCCACAGGGACGTGTAAGAGGGTGTAAGGGCTCGTGGAGAGTGTTCGTGTTTCTGCTTCTGTACCGTGTATTAAATGCTTAGTACACGAGTATGGCGGACTGTAGGTGACGCCTTAACCAAGGCATAGCGCATAATGTATGAGCTAGCGCTTGTGGCGGACTTTAGGTGACGCCTTAACCATGGCATAGCGCATAATGTATGAGCTAGCGCTTGTGGCGGACTGTAGGTGACGCCTTAACCATGAAAGCTTGCGTGTATGAAGAAAAATGAGGAGAAAACGTGGAACAGAACATGCTTTGGAAATTGCCTGTAGACTAGTGACTCTTCCGGGGAATCTCTTATCAATTGGCGACTTCAAGCTTGAACTCATTCGCACATGTCGCGGTTTCGAACCCGGAAAAATTCAAACTCGCGATTTTCCTTCCGAAATCTTCAGTTTTTGCTTGCTTTGACCATGAGACGCGGTATCTGGTGGTTCGTTTGGATTCACGTGATAATTATCTCTCGGACTTGGGGTGTAGGTGCTTGGGATTGTATGAGTGGCTTGATGTTTGGACGTGCGGGACGTTTCTTGGATGTTTCTTGGACGTTCGGGTGCTTGTTGTTTGATGCACACATGAAAGTGTTATGCTTGTAGTGTGCATGCTCGTTTGTAGCGGTTCTGGAGGTGTCGCTCAACCGTAGATGCTTATGTTGATGTGGTTATTTATAGCAAGGGTGTCTTCAAAAATGCGAAAAATTATCCCATTTTTCGTTGTGAAGGTTTGATTCTTGATAAGAAGCGTCAGCCCCCAGTTGTCTTGATCATGGTGTCGGTGTGTGTGAGCCCCCAGGTGGGTGTATGCGAAAAATGCGAAAAATTATCCCATTTTTCGTGATATTGAGGATGGGTGTATGTGAGCCCCCAGTTTGACTGAGTTATGATGTATAACGATAGTCAAACTATGTGAAGAAGGCTGTTAGGTGTTAGGGTAAAGGTGTTTTTGGATTACCCCCTCGAGTTTGACTAGGTTTGGTATGAAAACTAAGTCAAAGTGTTGTGGATGATGTACTTGGAGAAAGAGTTTTTGAGTTACCCCCTCGAGTTTGACTAAATTTTGAATGAAAACTGAGTCAAAGTGGGGTGTAGGATGTGCATTGGGAGGAGTTTTTAGGTTACCCCCTCGAGTTTGACTAAGTTTTGAATGAAAACTGAGTCAAAGTGAAGAGTATGGTGTTTAGTTTTGAGATTTCCCCGTAGTTTGGCGTAACTTGTGTGAAATTAGGGCAAAATGGAGAAAAATGTAGTTGCTATGTTGGGTGTTGTAGGTTGCCAATGATGTGCATAAAAAGTTTAACAGGTGTAGGACGGCGTGGGCAGGTTCGGCATGACTTTGACGAGTACCGTCGTCGTCGTCCCTAGGTGTTTTCGTGATCTTGTGTAATAAGGATTGTGTGAACCCATCATTACATGACGGTGTGTGTTGTAGCTCGGCTTGAACTTGTAGTTGCTTTTTGTCGTCTTTCGCTTCTGCGCTGTGTTGTGCTTCCGTGGACCTGCGTAGTTAGTAGGCTTGGATTTGAAAGTGAAATGATTCCCGATTGGGATGTTAGGACTAAAGTGTTTTTGTTGAAAAATCACTTTTGTAAAAGATTCATTTTAGTTGTCGAAATGAGCTTTAAAAATGAACACTTGAAATGTCGGTTGTAAGGCTTCGTGCAAGATGAAAGGGGTGTTTTGACGTTGTAAGCTTGAGCTTAGAGTGGTGAAGACCATGAAGGGTCATTTGAGTGTGAAGGTTGAAAAGCCCCCAGTTGTCGGGAAGATGACAACGCGGAGTGGGATGTAGTGCTAAATTCGGTTGTGCTTTGCGTAAGCTGCCTACGTATCCACGAATGTGGAATCAAACCGGCGTAGTTCGATAGTGCTTTCGCTCAAAATGTGTTAACTCAAGTGTTGAGTTAAATTCGAAGAATGCTTTTGATCAAAATGTGCTAACTCGAGTGGTGAGTTAAAGATTTGAGATGCATTTTTGAAAGACACATTTTGCCTGCGAAAGGGTGTGTTTGCAAAAGGTGAATTGCAAAGTGCTATTATATTAACTCGAGCATTGAGTTAATTTTGAAAGGTGGTTTGCTATTTTGGGGGTGCATTGTCTCGTGCAAGTTTGAAAAAGCGTGTCGCCCCGTGGGAGCGTTTTAAAAACTGAAAAGTTTTGAAAGGAGCGGTTTAAATGTCGCTAAATTGTTTGATTGGAAGATAATTGACTTGATGTTTGTAGGATGCTTAAAATGCCGAAAAGTTTGCAAAATAGAGACAAATCGTATGCGTGATTTGAGACTCGACGGTTGCATGGATGCCATATTCGGGAACACGTGCGTTGGTGGAGCCCCCAGTGGTGCTTGCTTGTCTGCGGTGGGATGCTGTTGTTCCTGCAAAACGAACAAGGTTAGTCGAAATGGCAGAGTACCACTCCTAGGTCTAGCACAACTTTGTCTCGGCGTAGTCGTTTTAACGCCTCGGTAAAGAAACAGTTTGCCTTGGATTTTTGTGGATTTTTGTGGGGATGTCCTTGACTTTGGAAGCTTTAGACATAGGGGTGTTTTGTGTAAAAAAGGTTGGTTGAGCTCGGGTGAGCGGCCTACGTATCCGTGGGTACGGAATCAAACCTAGCGTAGTTCCAAAGGGTGACTTTTGTAAAATGTGTTTGTTTATGTGAAAAGGTGCTTATGTGCAAAGGTGCGTGTTTAAGGACCCGCCGGTCCAAGAGGTGTATTGTGTTTTGTAAACAGATACGTGTTTAAGGACCTGCCGGTCCAAGGGGTGTTTGTTTTTGTGGAAAGGTGCGTGTTTAGGGACCCGCCGGTCCAAAAGGGGTGTTTATGTGTTTAACCTTGATAGTTGCATCCTAAGGGTGGGTTCTCCTTAGTTGATCTAGGCTGGTTGCTTGCTGCTTCTGTTGTGTCTTCAATTTGGAATTTCAAGGACCTGGCCGCTCGTTTCTGGGCTTCGGTACTTCTTGCCTTTGGGGGTTTCGGCCCCTCGCTTATTGATTTCTAAGCTTGTTGACTTCTTAAGCTCTTTGATTTCTTGAGCTTTTGACTTCTTAAGCTTTTGACTTCTTAAGCTTTTTGCTTAGTTGTTTTGCCCCTTGTTCCGGAGCTTTTGAGACTTTTGCTTTTTGGTGACTTTGGTTTTTGACCTTTGTACCTTGTATTCCCGTTTGGTTTGAGAATATCCCACGCCCTGTATGGCTTGGGCTTGAGCTCGGACCTTGCTAAACCCTGTGGCTCGGTGGTCACTTGTGATCGTGTGTCTATCACGCCGGACTCCTTTGACAAGTTCGTTTGCTTATTAGGCACGCGATCGAGTACGCGGAGGGCGATCCAGGAATACTCGTACTTTTTGGTCGCGATCAAATTCATGACCACTGTGGAGCTCCAAATCAATGGATCCTCCTCCAAAAGCAGCGGAGTAGTAGACCACAAGCAGACTAGTGAACCTTAGGTGTTTAGTCGTAGGAACTTTCTTTGTCTTTGTTTTTGTCTTTGACTTTTGTTGTTGTTGACTTGGACCTTCGTACCCGGCCTAGATCTCCTTCGGATTGTTACTCCTAGGATGCAATGTATGTTGGTGTAAAATGTGTTTTGTATGAAAAAGATGGGTAGAAAGGAAGTTGTGTTGTAGGTGAACTTATTCCTTTATCGATTTGTTAAAGTGTCGTACGTCAAAGACTCGATTATCCTAGACTGACGGAGATTGACTCGATGCTTAAAAACTCGACCCGTATTGAGAAGACTCGAAAATCTTGAGGAGATCCGTGAGATCGTCGGTGGTGCCCTGGTGGATTCTTCGCTGGGTGCTCGAGACGCACATGTCTCGGATGTGGTTGATGCTCGCGTCGGGACTCGGTTCATGCATACTTAGATTTGTCTTTGATTTTGCGAAAGTTTTGTTTTCGGCGAAAGCGGGATGTTTTGTTGAGCATAAATGCGTTGTCACATTTGGCTCGATGTAAAGGGTGTTTTGAGATCGAATCTGATAAGCTTGTGTTAACGGTGGGTCGTTATAGGCTTGTCGATGGAAACGTGAGTCGATTCGAAGTAGCGATAGGCTATCGAATCGAGGATGTTTGAAAATGCGATGAAGACGGTTATGTTAGTTTTCATACATTTGGTTTGAAAGAGGGTTAGATTGAAGCGACTATGAGCCACTTGGTCTAACCGTGAAGGATTCGTAGGATGATGCTAGTTCATCCCTAGAGAGATGTCTGGATTAAAATGGCGGTAGGCCATTTGAACCATGGATTTCGAGAATGTTTATTTTGAAAGAGATGTTTAGCGGCCGTGAGCCGTTAGATTTGTTTTTGAGAATAGGTCCACGAGAATGGGTCACCACTCTCGGATTTGAACATGCTTGGTAATAAATGGTTTACAATGACCGTGAGTCATGTAGTTCATTTATGTTTTGGAATGTCGTGAGAGTAAAGTGATTACTCTCGGTGTTTTGAAGAGACTGTTTGTCTAGATCAAACCGTCAGGACTATGGGCCATTTGGTTCGAAGGAAGGATTTTTGAAAAAAGGTTATTTCAAAAACGTGATGCGGATTGAAAGAGGTTTGAGCTAGAGACGTGTTGACACGTTTCTGACTCGATGTTTGAAGAGTGCGATTGGCCCAAGTTAACGGTATATCGTTGTGGGCCGGTTGTAGATTGCGATAGAATTGCTTAGAGTGAACCTATGAGAGCGATAAGCTAGTTGGGTTAAAGATGTTGAGGTGGGATACGGACGGGTTTATGCGTCCACATGTTTTGCTTAAGAGGAATTGGGCCAAGATCATTTGGTCCGATGAAAAGTCCACGAGATTGGGCTTGGCCATTCTCGGGTTTTGTTTGCTTGTAAAAGATGATTTTTGCTGAATCGGGCCGATTTTGGGTCGTTTGGCCCAAAGAGATTTGTAAAGTGCTTTATTTGAAAATTGTTTTGCTAGGAATTGGCGTACGATGACCGTGAGTCATGTAGCCATTGACGTTTTGAAAGGTCTAATGTAGTGATTATTCCCGCACGGTTGAAGAGATTTGCGATTGGGTCGAATCAAACTAGGTATAGACTAGCTGATTTGACTCAGAAATTTTGAAAGAAGTTATTTCAAAAACATTAAAGGGCCGCGAGCCGCTTAGAATGAAAAGGTCTCCAAGAATGCGATGAGATTCTTGGGTTTTGCTTTATGAAAATGCTTTGAGATGAATGGCTTGCGATGGCCGAGGGCCACGTATTCCACTCGTGCCCAGAGAGGATTCGGGAATGTAATGATTATTCCCGAGTGATTTGTGAAGAATGCTTAGTGGGTTGAATCGAAATAGTGGAGGACTATTTGGTTCGACCCAGAACCTCGAAAGGTGTTTGTTGTGATTATTTCAAAATGAAAGGGTTTGCTTGTTTTGCAGAAAACACGGGTATTTTCGAAAAGAGTTTGTTTCAAAAATGAGAATGTCATTGATTGTCTTGTAAAAGTGTGAACATTTTTGAAAAGAGTTTATTTCCAAAAATGATAGTGTGTTGTTTGCTTCGTAAAAAATGAGAAGATTTTGAAAAGAGTTTATTTCAAAAATGAGAGTGTATTGCTTGTTTTGTAGAAGTGAGGAGATTTTTGAAGAGAGTTTTTTTTTCAAAAATGAGAGTGTATTGCTTTAGGAGCAATGTTGTGCCTAAGAAGTCTTTGAGGCGAGAACGCGTGTGCGGATCTTGTCTCGACGTTGAAATGTGTTTGATTTGCATTCGTCGAGCCCATGTTAACGGTTCATCGTTAAGGGCTCGAGCCTAGATGCATGGAAAGGATTCGACTCGTGAACGGTTGGCTAGTCGAGTCGAGGATGTTGAGAATGAATTAGGTTGTGTGGGTTAGATTTGCATTTTTACTAGACCAACGTTGATTTTAAGTGTTCATTCTAGCTCATTTCTTTGTTAAGAAAACTCTTTTAAGCTTGAAAAAGGAGGTTTTCGAAAAGGTTTAGCTAAAGGAAAGCTTTTGAGGCGAGGATGCGTGCGCACATCTCGTCTCGATGTTAAAGATTTTGTTTGCACCCGTCGAACTGATGTCGGTAATTTGCCGAGGTGAGCTCGAGTTCGGGTGTGTAAAAGAAAAAGGATTCGGCTCGAGCAAGTCGAGTCGAGGATGTTAAAGATGGAGTCTAGGCCGTATGACCTAGAGGACTAAATCCACGAGTTCGGGTTGTAATCCTTGCTCGGGTTTTTGCTTGTTAGTGAAAAAGGAAGTTTTGAAAAAGCTTGTTTCAAAAATTCGCGATAGTTTTGTTTGAAAAGTGTTAGTTTTGTTAGATGTTAGGTTCATTTATCTTTGAAAAGTTTAAGCGAGTTTTCGAAGATATGAATGCAGATGCTCGTTTTGAAAAGGACCATGGAGTGCATGGCCTCGAACTTGTACGTATGACTCAAAAAGGGTGAAAAATGAGTCAGTCGGGTACACCTCCAACTACCTCGAGTACGCTTTGGCAGATACTTAACCCCTTTATTTCCTTACGCCGGAGCGATAGGTTTTCTAAAGGGAGCACTGGGGCGGTCGAGATAGCCTTTTACGGCAAGCCGTGGAGGGGCGAGAGGAAAGCTAGTCCGGCATGTGCTTTATCGAGTGGACAAGCCTGCATGTGGGAACCACCTCTCGAGGGTGCAAAGGGTGCCTAGATTCCAAAAGGAATGGACTCTAAACGAATGTGCATAGCTCAAATATGTATACAAGGATTGTTCAAGGCTTTCAAGTTTCACCTCTTTATTTTTAAAAAGAAAAAGCTAGTTTTAAGTTTTAAAAATAAAATGTCCACAGCGGAGTCGCCAAACTGTGGAACCCGGGATCGCGTCGAGGGACCCAACTCGGCGTCTTGCTTAAGGGCGATTAGGATTGAAGTTAAAAAAGATTAAGTTAGAAAAACCTTTAAGAACTGTTTGGAGTCGCCACCTAATTATCGCGGAAATTAGGAACCTGCTACCATGTTCTAAGCTAAAAACATGTCTTAGATTTTGGAGCACGCCGACACCCCTAGATCTAAGGTTGTGAAACCAGATTGGATTCGGGGTGAGGGTACTTTAGAAAAAGAGTTATTCAAATAATGATTTATGAAAACCTTTTAGAAAAGCCTATGTAAAAATAGCCTCTACTGACCTAGAACAATCCAAGTAAGATGATATTTGAGCTAATGTTATCGCTACGTACAAGTGCGAAAAGTTTGTAAAAGGATGCAGATGCAGATGCAAAAAGATTGTTTAAAACCCTCAGTTTAGCATGTTTAACTTGTTAACGAAAACGGTTCAGTTAAAGGTCGAATTCATTGTTTAAGTTGATTTTAATGCAAAATAAGAAGGTGCAAGATGCATACAATTAAAATAAAGTTCAATTGTCCATTGGTTTATTTTAAAAGGTCGGTTGCTTATGCGACTTTGGCGTGTCATCGGATATGGAGTGTACCCGAAGTAAATAGAACACTTGGAAGGCAAGCGCGCTGGGTGCCAAAGCCCGGGCGCTAGAGTGTAGTCCCCTTTGTTAGTCCATAGAAAATAAGAAAAAGCTTTGATCCAAGTGGATCGGTACCTACCTTGTCCTGACGCTTCAGATCCGGCAGAGCTTCGCTTCTTGAACTAAAAAGGAGGATGAATTCAACACGGGATGGTGTGTCGAACTCAAGGATTTGAGTGCTTGAGGCTTTTGTGAGTGTATTTGTGTGTATACCGTGCTAGACGGTATATTTTGTGGGACCCATGAGTGGGTGCTAAACCTAGGGAGAGAGGTTGTGAGAAGAGAGGTTTTCTTGTGTGGAAAACTTATGTGAATAGGTCGTGCATAGGGGGGTTTATATAGGAGAATAGCCGAGAGAAATTAGGAAAGACAGCGTAAAAAGCCGGCCTGGGAAACCGCATAGGCTTATGCGGTTTGGTGGGCAAACCGCATAGCCTTATGCGGTTTGTACCCTGAGCCGCATAAGCTGTTTCGGCTTGCTGGTGTGGTTTTAATTCTCAGATTTTGTATTTCCTTATTCCGGCTTGCAAAATCTTGGGAATATTCGGTGTAATCTCCTTGCTTGTGCTCCAAGAAGACCTAGTATGATCTTCTAGAGAGTTGAGGGCTTTGGAGTGAGGGCCAAAGGCCGGGTTTGGGCTCGGTTTTGGGCCCGAGACCCGAAAATGTGAAAAAGGTGCATTTTGTAGTGTTTTGTGAAATAAGGTAAGACGTGAGGTTGTATTTTGTGTGAGAGGGGGCTAAATAGCGGTTTTAGCTACCGGGCCTAAATTTAGGAATTTAGGAATGCTGAATTAGTCCTTGTTAATGTAAAAGGGCTAATTGTAGTGCAAATGCAAATCTCATGCCAAATGAAGCAGGACGTGGACCAAGCTAGACTCCAAATGGACAAAATGAACGTTTATTTAAGTGTGATGTGAAGCGACCTAAATTATTTTAACATTTAAAACGACTCAAAATGAATTCGACATTATTTAGAACCGTTTAAGTTAGCGTTAAACATGCGTAATAAAAGTCCGTGTTACATCACAGGGTTTTGAGTGGGAGGGTACGGATATGGGTATCCACAGCTGCACAAAATACGGCGCTACAAATTTGTCAGAAACAAGAGAGAAAATCGCCAGAACACTGGCGATTTTCACAACAATCGCCAGTTTTCTGGCGATTCTCCCTCCTCTCGACATTAAGCGATTTTACGAGTAATCGTTGGTTCACTGGCGATTTTCTGAGCAACTAGGCATAAAACACGAAGCATTTGCTATAAATAGCAGCCCTTATTCGATCATTTTCATCGTCTAACACAATCAACATTCACAATAACTACAATTCTAATCAATTCAATTCAATACTCATACTCACATAAAACCTCTCGCACTTATAAATTTCCACTCTAAACCGTCTTTGCATTGCTAGGTAAAGAAATTTTACCTTCGGATTGGACGTTCGAAACTTATAGGGTTACTTTAACCCACCCCGATATTGGCATTAACGAACTCGTATTCGCAATACGATTGTAGTAATTCGAATCAAATGATTCGTCTAAACCCCGCCAATATCGCATAAATAAACGACTCAAAATCACTAAATTAAACACGCACTTTTACATTATGCAAATTCTCGATTCATGCGTTAAATTACGACTCAAACACGGATTCGACATTTAACTGTACCGTTTCAATTAGTCTCTTTAAACATGCAAAACCGAGGGTTTTATAAAATCTTAGAATTGAATGCAAGTCGGAAAATAACGTTTATTTATTAATTCAAATACAATGAATTAGTAATTTTACGTATATTTCCTACAGCAAATCGTCATAATCTTGACGGCTTACATTTATTTTACATATTTTTCGAGTCATACATTTGCATTTGTACGTAGCGTCCTATTAGCCCAAATATCGAAATTAAAGCATTTGTTTTCAAATTAGTAAAGACTACTTTTATGTAGGCCTTTTTATTACAGTTTTCAATATACATTTTGTCAAAACTTTAGAAGGGTAACCTCACTCCGAATCCTCTCTGGTTTCACAATAACCTCAGAAGGATAGGTATGGGCGCACCTTGAAATCTGAGACCCTCGCGTCTTATGATTTTAAGATGCGTTGAATAGGTTCCAAATTCCTTTAATATTTGGTGGCGACTCCAAAAATACATTTCAAAAGGATTTTTATATTTCTTTTTGTTATAATAACATGCAATGACATTCCCCCATAAGCAAAAGAACGCTCGAGCGAGTAAGCAACCAAAGCGAAGCTCCCGCAAGCGAGCTTCTTGCAAAATTCATTCTATTTTCCCGCGACGTGCATTCCGCCCCATGACATTAAATCGAGGGCGGGCGTGAGCGGGGCGTCGAGAAGGTCATTACGATTCCTGTTACCTTCAGTTGGCGACTCCGCTGGGGACGAGCATGTTTTTTTATTTTGAAAATTAACTTTTCATTTTATTATAAAAACATAAAGAAGTGAAACTTGAAACTTTGAAAACATTTCTGCTTTCGATATTTGGGCAATAGTACGTTTGAGTCGAATCCTTCTGATTCATAACCACACCCCTCGAGGGACGGCCCCAAGTAAAATCTTGCTTCATAAGCGAGTATACTCTGGACACGTCGATCTCTCACCCTTCCACGATCACATGTATGGCATCCGTACAAGTGAATCGTAGCAGTCAAACTCGAACGCTCTAGACCCCGTATTGAATCCATACTAATGTGTGTGATCTTGCAGATAACTCTACACAAACGTTGCGGGAATGACCGGAAGGAACCTTACCCTGAAAGCCAAAAACCCATGTCTATACGTACAAATGCAAAGCTATAACACCCTCGCTATGGTCGTCTTTTAAACAAATACATACCAAAAACATTTCATAAGTCACTACGCATTTAAAATACGTCCATTTTGAAATTATATTTTCAAAAATCTTTTCAAAAAGCATACTTTTTAAGCATACAGTCAGGGTCATTGACCTATAGTCAACTGAGCCTGACAAACATTACACCACGATATTCAAAATCGATCGGAAATAATTACTACATTTCCGATCCCTTACAAAACATAAATGCATTATACGACTGACGTATCGTCATAATACATTTATCGCAAAAACATTTTGCAAAGCAAAACCCGAGAGTGTCAATTCACTTCGGATATTTCATTTAAGCAGACACTTTTACATTTTTTTTGAGATAGCTCTAGGTCGAGTAACTTGCTAGTCACCTCGATTTAAACAAACTATCTCTCTCATAAACAAAACGCGGACTCGTTCAAATACGAATCCGTTGATTTACATGTTAGGTGTTGGGGTTAGTGTCCTCCACAGTTAGTGCAATAACATAAATAAATCTCTAAAGGTACACAGGGTACATTTTGTATTTAATCAGTTGATTAACGTTTATCAATAACGGTTGGCTTGCTAGATAAGTTTGACGTTATTGTCATACAGATGGCGGTGATCAACTGGTCCCTAAGAGTCACACCTAAAGGATGTATTTGAGAAATATGATTATTTGAGAAAATGATCATATTGATGCCTTAATTATGACTAAACGGTTAGTCAGTGTTGTGGACTAAACAGTTAGTCGGATGTGACTAAGAAGTTAGTCATATATGATAATGGATATTATTTAATAAAGATTAAATGATATTAGATGAGAGGAATTAACTGTAATTCGGAAATTGAATATAAAAGGTTATATTTAATTATTACGTATAATGTAGGCTAATTAATTTTAATCAGTTATAATTAATTAGTAAATTATAAATATAAGGATATTTATGATTAATTATAATATAAGGATATTATAATTACATTATACATTAAAGGCCAAATAAAACTAATTAATGGGTTAAACTTTTTAATTAGATTTGGGCTTGTAAATTAAGAAGTGGGAGAGCCCACTCCACCCTATATTGGGACGTGTGGTTTAGTGTGGGAAGGGGAGTTGTTTTCTTCTTCCCTACTTAATCTAAACACTCTCCTAATCTCATCTAACCTAATTTTATAATTACAAGAGCACACAACATCAAATTGAGAGAAAAACAGTTTTCTTCTCTAAAATTCTCTAGCAATTCTAAGGGCATATCTTGAATCATCTTGGGTGAGATAATTAGGAGATACCATCTCTTTGGTATTGTTCTTAGGCCAAATTCAAAGGATTAAAAGGTTAATTCTTGAATCTTTATACTTTATTATGCAATTTTATTTTATGACTTTAAATCTTATAAAAGTTTTCATTATAATCCTGTGATTTTAATGGTCTATATACGGATATAAACCTACAAGTGGTATCAGAGCCTTAGGGCACATGAAATTTTATAAGGTTTTCATAAAAATCGATTTTGTATAAATTTAAACCAATTTTTAAAGATGGCCGAACTGTTTTGTGATTTGGCCGTGAGTTTTTGCTCTATTTTTGGTTTGTTTTGGTCTTTTGATTCATAATTATTAATGTTTTAAGATGTTAAAACGATTACATATGATTTTGAATGAGTTTTGATTTAATACTGATTGAATTAAAACATAAAAGGATCAAATTCTTGTATGTTAATGAACATATTGTTGTTAATCATTAGATCTTCAAATTTAAGATGTTTAATCTAAAAAGTTAGTTTGAATACCTTAAATCAATGTTTAATACAGATTAAAGTTGAGTTTGTATAGATCTTATTATTAGCATAATCGAATTAAAACAGTTTAATTCGTTATTTCTTGTGTTGGCCGAATTAGATTATTATTTTTTTTTTTTGATAAATTTATTTTATTTTTTATTTTGGCCGAAACACTATAAAAAAAAAAAAAAAAAAAAAAAATTCGGTAATTTTTAATTTTTGGCCGAAAATTCAGTTTTTGGAAATTTATTTTTGGGAAGTATATCTTGTGATATCTTATTATATTTTAGTATATTATAAAGATAATATATTTTGTGTTATTATGAATTAGTTCATAATAAATATGATACCTAATATTTTAAAGCAGTTTAAAATATTTTGAGATCAAATTTATATTATACCGATAATATAAAATTGATTTGGATTATTATTTTGATTAAGATATTATGAACAATTAAGGAATTGTTGCATAATGATAATCATTTTAAAAAGGGTGGTTTGGATATATAATCAATTGTATGTATTGTTTGTTTTTATTATGTTTAGTTGATGCTATATTTTGTGAATGAATGTTTTTGAATGGTTTATTTTACGCATTAATTTTGTACAATCGGTTGTAATTTACTAGTGTGGCCTTAGAAGATTATGTTTTCGTAATGAAAGGAAACATAATTATTGGTTGTATTTTGAGATCTCGAATCTCCAATCTTGTAATATTTTAATTTTGGCATATTTTGAATTAGAATGTAAATAGGTTTATTTTGTAATTCAAAAAAAAAAAAAAAAAAAAAATTGTAATTTTAAGAAGATTTCAAGATGAAGATTCAAGATGGACTCCCACTTAAAGCCCAAGATGAAGAATGAAGACAGCTTAGGGTCCATGGATGGATTCCACTTTGTAATTGTCTTTATTTTCATAGGGTTAGGCCACACTAGGTGTTTTTCCTTTTTGCGTTTTCTTTACCGTTTTTATTGCATTCATGTTAGATAGTAGCATCATATTCCGCCTAAACTAAACCAAACCACCTAATATGCATGAAAATGGATCATATAGTTGCATCCTAGATTATAGACATACGGATGTCATGTGTTTTGAGCTATCACCTCAATTTAATCATTCACGATAATGCTAGATATTAGTTCACTTAAAATGAATTAAAATGAGTTGATGGTAGGGCTGAGCACGGATCGGATATCCGATCCGAACTGCATTTTCGGATCGGATATCCGTATCCGAAATTACAGATTTTTACTATCCGATATCCGATCCGAAGTCCTTCGGATAACCGAAATTTTATATCCGAAATTTTCGGATCGGATATCCAAATATCCGACGGATATCCAAACGTGGAAATACTTAGTTTTTTGTACCCAATTTTACAATGAAAGGCCCGATAAACGTAAAATTAACCCTTAATTTTCAATCATACCATCAATAATTCATTACAAATGTAATTATATATAGTATTAACAAATCACATATATTACATTGAGTAAGAAGGACATGAAATGGCACTGGAAAACTCGTGACGGTGGAGTGATGAATAGAATACGGTGGACGTACGGTGGCAGCGTGCTGAGCCGTGGTGGCCGACTGTACTGTGGAGAGAAGAGGACGAGGAGACTGATGACGGGCGTGAGTGATGATAGCGGTGCCGGACTGACGAGAGAGAGAGCGCGTGGGTGATGCCGGACTTGGTCACCGGACTTGGTTGATGAATGATTTTCAGATCTGAAATTGGATGGTATATTTGGGAGAGAGAGAAGTGGAAGAGGAGAGAGGCAAAAGGTGACAAAGGTGTAACGTGAATGTGATTTGTTTGGGTGGTGGGGCTGTGTTTTGGCCCAAATAGGTTAAGTCTAGGATGTATTTTTATTTTATTTTTATTATTTTTTTCAAAAGTTTCGGATATTTTTCGGATATCGGATATCCGAAATTTGAAAAATAAATATCCGATGGATATCCGATATCCGAAAATTTCGGATACGGATATCCGAAATTTTAAAAAAATCGGATCGGATATCCAAAAAATCGGATCGAATATCGGATCAAAAAATTTGGACTTCGGATATTCGGATATTTTGCTCAGCCCTAGTTGATGGGATCTTCCTCTAAAATGAAAATTGAGAATTAGTCTTTATAAAGTCGAACCACTATGAATCCCTTCTTCGTCGGTAGGCATAATATGACCCCTTCTACGTTGGGTAAGTAGTGGTTGTCGACTTAGTTTACCTCAACACTATAGTTCGAGTAATATCTCGTAGTTATGGTGGACTAAAAGATAGGATTTACTGAAATCTATCGACCAAGAATTCTAACAGTAGAATTAGCCAAGAGGTTGGCTTATCAATTTAAAGAAATTGAGTCTTGGAATCATTTATATAATTCTCGAGGGAGGTCAATTATATGAGTGCATAAGTCATTGCTTTAATATGTTATCGTTTTGGCTTAAACTTTAAAACCATGATTTCTTATCTTCTATCTTCTTCTTCTTTCTTTTCACAGTTTCGAATACGTTATATACAGATATAACTGCTAATACAAAATGGCTGGTCGTGTTGAAGGCCCAATGCCAAGTGTCACACTTGAACGTGAATCATGGCTGAGAATTTTTATGGACAGCATGAATCAGTCTACTCGACTGAAGAATGATGGGTCCAATTTTGCTGATTGGGAGGCCGCATTACGGAATGCCGCCATAGCTGACGGCAAGCTCAAGTACTTGACTGAGCCAATGCCGGCCGAACCAGCTCCCGATGCAGGAGCAAATGAAGTCGTAGCTTATAGTGATTTCATGATGGAGGCGGGTGCGTTACGGAACGTGCTCATCTATGCAATGGAATCCAATTTGCAAAGACGATTCATTACCCAGGGTGCAAACAAGATTTTCACCACTCTTACTAAGGAATTCTCGAAAGCTCCGAGAATTAAGAGTTACGAGTATACTACTCATTTCTTTGAGGCTAGACTCCAGAAGGGCCAACCGGTTGGTCCACACCTTCTCGACATGATCGAGAATGTTGAAAAACTGGAGGAGCTTGGTTGCAAGATCGATGAGAAGATCATCATTGATCGTGTGCTTCACTCTCTTCATGATGGGTATGCCCTCTTTAGGGCAAACTATTACATGAACGACATGCAGAAAAGTCTGCATGAACTGCATTCACTCCTCGTACAGACGGAGAGTGATCTGAAGTTGAGTGGGAGCACGAAGCAAGATGTTCTCATGATTGGGAACAAGAAGAGTAAGGGTAAGGCTCCGGCTAACCTAGTTGTAGGTAAGCCAAAATTCAAGAAGCCAGTGGTTGCTAAGAGTGGGCCTGGTGAGTCTAGCAGTAGACCACAAGGCAAGGCAAATGCTAAGCAGACCATGGAGTGCCACCATTGCCACATGCCTGGGCATTGGAGGCGTAACTGTCCTGTGTATGCTGAGGACATAAAATCAGGCCGCGTTGCTCCTGTTGGTATGTCTTCTTTTATTCATATGATTGAGATTAACCATGCAAGTTTCGGAACATGGGTACTAGATACTGGTTGTGGTTCTCATCTGTGCAATCATTTGCAGGGCTTAAGAAGCATCAGAACTCTGGCAAGAGGTGATGTAGACCTGCGAGTGGGGAATGGAGCAAGAGTTCTTTGCCGTTTCAAGAGGGACATATGTAATCCAACTCCCAAGTGGATTTGAGTTATTTCGAATAATCATTTACTATGTACCTAGTTTATCTAAAAACATTATTTCGTATCCGTTCTTGATAAAGAAGGATTTTCATTTTCAATAAAGAATAATAATTGTATTTTCTCATTGAGCGATATGATTTATGGTAAAGTTTGTTTCCATGAACGAATTTATGTTTTAGATCAAACCACGTAAATCATGCATGTGAGTAACAAAAAGCAAAGGTCGGTGACAAAGATCAAACGTATTTATGGCATTGCCGAATGGGACACATAAATGAGAAACGCGTGAAAAAGCTCATTGATAATGGGACAATAGCCCCATTTGACTATGAAACTTTTGGCACGTGTGAATCATGTCTTATAGGCAAAATGTCTCGAATTTCCTTCAAAGGTGTTGGAATGCACGCTGACCTATTAGGACTCATACATACTGATGTGTGCGGACCTATGTCAATCAACGCTAGAGACGGCTATAGATATTTTATCACTTTCACGGACGATTTGAGTAGATATGGACATGTCTACTTAATGAAGCATAAAAGTGAGTCCTTTGACAAGTTCAAGGAATTCCAGAATAAGGTTGAGAACCAACTGGATAGAAAGATAAAAGCACTACGTTCAGATCGTGGTGGCGAATATCTTTCAAATGAGTTTGATCAGCACCTGAAAGACCGCGGGATAGTATTACAGTTAACTCCACCCGAAACACCACAACTGAATGGTGTGTCCGAACGCAGGAATCGAACATTACTTGATATGGTTCGATCCATGATGAGTCACACAGTTGTACCTGACTCATTATGGGGTTATGCTCTTTTGTCGTGACTCTTATACTTAACAGAAGTCCGACTAAAGGCTGACAAGACTCCATACGAGTTATGGAAGGGAACGGTCCCTAACTTGTCCTTTATTCGGGTTTGGGGGTGCGAGGCTTATGTCAAGTGGAGACACGAGGATAAGCTCGGCCCGCGATCGGTCAAGACATACTTTATTGGTTATCCAAAAGGAATGTTTGGTCATTACTTCTATTCGCCTACCGAACACCGAGTTTTTGTTGCGGCTAGTGCGACGTTCTTAGAGAAAGAGTTTCTCGAAGACAAGAGAGGTAATAGAACCTTCGATCTGTCGGAGATTCCTGAATCAACAACCGAGCAACCAATGGAGGAAACTGTTCCTTCTACGTCTGCTGCGGTTAATGTCCCTTTGGAACCCAGGAGGTCGGGTAGACTTCCCATTCCTCCAGATCGATATATCGGTATAGTCGAGGAGAATGGGAGAGACGACGTTTTACTCCTTGAGAGTAACGAACCCGTAACCTATAAAGGTGCCATGACGTGTTCTGACTCAAAGCTTTGGCAAGAAGCCATGCAATCCGAGATGGACTCTATGTACGAGAACCATGTATGGGATCTGGTTGACTTACCTGATAAGGCTAGGCCTCTTCAGTGCAAATGGCTTTACAAGATAAAGCGATCTGTAGAAGGACAACCAGATATATACGAGGCACGACTAGTGGCAAAGGGTTTCACTCAAGTGCAAGGGTTGCACTATGATGAGATCTTTGCACCCGTAGTCATGCTTCGTTCCATTCGGATACTCTTAGCGATTGCCGCTTTTCATGACTATGAAATTTGGCAGATGGACGTGAAAACCGCCTTCTTAAACGGTTATTTGGAGGAGGAGTTGTACATGGTACAACCCGAAGGTTACACTGATCCTGAAAATCCTAAGAAGGTTTGCAAGCTTAAGCGTTCCATTTATGGACTTAAGCAAGCTTCACGGAGTTGGAATCATTGCTTCGACCAAGTGATAAAGGAGAATGGATTCACTCGATCGGTCGAGGAACCATGCCTATATATCAAGTCGAGTGGGAGCAAGATTGTCTTCCTAATACTGTACGTCGATGACATACTCTTGATTGGGAATGACATACCTCTCTTAACTTCGGTAAAAGTATGGTTAAAGAACCATTTCCGGATGAAAGATCTGGGTGAGGCACAACGTATTTTGGGGCTCCGTATCTATAGAGATAGATCACGACGGATGTTATCCCTCAGTCAGGAGTCTTATATAGATAAGATTCTTGAGAGGTTCAGCATGACCAACTCCAAGAAGGGGAATCTTCCAATGATCTCTGGGGTGCACTTGAGTAAAGCTCAAGCACCAAAGACATCTGAAGAGGTCGAGCGCATGAGTCGGATTCCATATGCGTCAGCTATAGGATCGATCATGTATGCCATGATATGCACACGTCCTGACGTGGCATATGCATTGAGTATGACCAGCCGATACCAAGGCAATCCAGGTGAAGCACACTGGATGGCCGTCAAGAACATTCTTAAGTACCTACGGAGGACTAAAGATTGGGTATTGACTTATGGTGGAGACACTGAGCTATGCGCAACCGGTTACGCAGACGCTAGTTTCCAAACGGATCGAGATGACTCGAAATCTCAATCTGGATTCGTTTTTACTCTTAATGGCGCTGCGGTCAGCTGGAAAAGCTCCAAACAAACTGTTATAGCAGATTCAACGACTGAGTCCGAGTACTATGCTGCTTCAGAGGCCGCGAAGGAAGCTATATGGATGCGTCAGTTCTTACAAGGACTAACTGTAGTTCCGACTTCGAATGACCCGATCACCATCTATTGCGACAATAGTGGTGCCATCTTCCAAGCGAAGGAGCCTAAGTCCAGCGACAATAGTAGATCCTCTCACTAAGCCGTTGAGACAAGATAAGCATGAAGGGCACGTTAAATCCATGGGAATTAAGCGTGTTCCTGAGTTGTATTAGTTGTTTGTATGGATTCGACACTTGTATTTCCTAAAACTTCTAATAAAATCATCGTTTTGTTATATATATTGTTTTTCATGAGGGTTGTGCAGACAATGTTGAACACCTCAAAGTGAACTGAATTGCTTTATATTTTGTTTTGGTCCGTGATCGCCTGCACGAGCTGATAACTCTGGCAATCATTTTGTGACGTCGATTGATGGTGGGTTCAACGAGCCATAAGTCAAACTGTTGACTGATCGATCACAGATGCGGATTTACTGAAATCGCGTAGGACACTTTTGTGACGACTACATGGAGTCCTAAATGTTACAGAACATTAGGTGCCGGGTCGTGGATAGGACATCCATAGTGTTCCTAGAGTCGATTCTTTTGACTATCGACTGTCTCTTGAGATTAAGGCAGATTTTGGGTGACTTTGGTTTCTTTCTCACGGTCGATCGTAACAGCGCTGCTGATTTTCACTGGGTCATTTCATGCTGCGCTTACATCTGCAGGATTCGAGTTGTGGGAAATATCCAAACTTCTATCGAGTTATAATATTTATTCTCAGGGCCACTCGAGGAGCTGTAACTGAAAATGCATGGCCATGCTCGAATATTGATTCGTTTATCAGTTAAGTTACTCTCTAGTCGGGGAAACCACTCTTGATACTGATCGCTTGTGAACTACGACCTTTGAAAGTACAGACTTTGCAAATTGGTTTACATTGAGTGGGAGAAATTTATTATGGATATGAGAATCGGTTATCGCACCTACACTTGTGCGGACAAGTGGGAGATTGTTGGGGTTAGTGTCCTCCGGTTAGTGCAATAACATAAATAAATCTCTAAAGGTACACAGGGTACATTTTGTATTTAATCAGTTGATTAACGTTTATCAATAACGGTTGGCTTGCTAGATAAGTTTGACGTTATTGTCATACAGATGGCGGTGATCAACTGGTCCCTAAGAGTCACACCTAAAGGATGTATTTGAGAAATATGATTATTTGAGAAAATGATCATATTGATGCCTTAATTATGACTAAACGGTTAGTCAGTGTTGTGGACTAAACAGTTAGTCGGATGTGACTAAGAAGTTAGTCATATATGATAATGGATATTATTTAATAAAGATTAAATGATATTAGATGAGAGGAATTAACTGTAATTCGGAAATTGAATATAAAAGGTTATATTTAATTATTACGTATAATGTAGGCTAATTAATTTTAATCAGTTATAATTAATTAGTAAATTATAAATATAAGGATATTTATGATTAATTATAATATAAGGATATTATAATTACATTATACATTAAAGGCCAAATAAAACTAATTAATGGGTTAAACTTTTTAATTAGATTTGGGCTTGTAAATTAAGAAGTGGGAGAGCCCACTCCACCCTATATTGGGACGTGTGGTTTAGTGTGGGAAGGGGAGTTGTTTTCTTCTTCCCTACTTAATCTAAACACTCTCCTAATCTCATCTAACCTAATTTTATAATTACAAGAGCACACAACATCAAATTGAGAGAAAAACAGTTTTCTTCTCTAAAATTCTCTAGCAATTCTAAGGGCATATCTTGAATCATCTTGGGTGAGATAATTAGGAGATACCATCTCTTTGGTATTGTTCTTAGGCCAAATTCAAAGGATTAAAAGGTTAATTCTTGAATCTTTATACTTTATTATGCAATTTTATTTTATGACTTTAAATCTTATAAAAGTTTTCATTATAATCCTGTGATTTTAATGGTCTATATACGGATATAAACCTGATTGTTCTTAGGCCAAATTCAAAGGATTAAAAGGTTAATTCTTGAATCTTTATACTTTATTATGCAATTTTATTTTATGACTTTAAATCTTATAAAAGTTTTCATTATAATCCTGTGATTTTAATGGTCTATATACGGATATAAACCTACATTAGGTTGGGTGACTTATCGTCATTACAACTTGACGCCCTGTGTCACACGTAAAAGGCGAACAACAGCCGCTTTTTACCCAATTTAACATCTTCAGGCCGACTAGCTTATCGCTACTTCGGTTTGATTCCTTTTTACATCACAATCTAACGATAAACCCCGGCAACATACCGCCAACTTGGGTTAATCAAGTTGTGATCATACAAACTTTTATTTACATCGAGACTAGGGACGCGCCAATGCATCCTTACCTCAAAAGCTTCCCGTGTCTTTTAAGCTAGAAACACGAGTCGAGTCCTGCACACGCTTCCACACTTTTACTTTTTTTACAAATGCTGTTATTCTTTGAGTCTTTTATTTTCTTTCGGAGGTCACTAAGGTTTAAAACCCTGCAGGTCCATTCCCTAAAAAGTCCTGGATACGCGACGTACCAAAGACCGTCATCTGAACCCTCCGCCACCTCCAAAGAAACGTACCTACAACTGATCAAAGCCAAGAACTGTCATGGCACTTAACAATGAAGAAAATGTCGGAGGAATCCCGACTCCTCCCCCATCAGTGGTTACCGCAGAACATGTTCAACAGCTCAACAGCAAGATCCTTAGCCTCACTGCTGCAATCGAACAGATGGCTATAATGCAGAAACTTGAGGCCGAGAAAAATGCCAAATACCTCGCTGAAGAGGCTGAACGAAATGCCAAAAGAATTCGTTCAATGGAAGAACGCCTCACTAACTCAAAGGGATACTCCATTTATGAGGAAACTGAACACGTCCCAAAAAGCGTCAAGTCCCTGCTACCGGCCAAGCTCTCACTCAGTGACCTCCCCATCTTCAAGGGTCATGAAAGTCCGCTGGTTCATATCAAGGATTTCAAGGCTAAAATGGCCGTCATGGGCGTCGACCCCTCAGCTTGGGCTACTCTATTCCCATACTCCCTGGAAGCACAACCTCGAGCCTGGTTCTATGCTTTGGACCCACACAAGGTCACTACCTTCAAGGAAATCACGGTCCAGATCGACAATCAGTATCATGACAATAACGATACTCAGGTCTCGCTGCGTACCCTGGAAGTGCTTGCACAAAAGGACAATGAGGGTTTCACTGAATACCTCACACGCTGGAAGAAACTCAGTGCCCAGATACCCAACCGTCCTAAGGATACAGAACTAATCACCAAATTCATCAACAACCTCACACCTGCGTATCAGCAGCATTTGCGGTATGGCAACTTTGACAATTTCTCCTCACTCAGCGCTGTGGGTGAATTAATCGAAGACGATCTCCGCAAAGAAAAGATGACCAAGGCTACAGGCCGAGGTTACCAGGGCAGCTCATCACGAGCCGTCACTAAAGCTGAACCAGTTCACTGCATTAACGCACTGGAGGCACTAGCGGCTTCCCCAACTTTCACAACACCAGCAAAATACACTGCGCCTCCTCCAAAGGCGCCATATTCATCTGCAGGCCAGACCTCGTCCAAACCATGACGGAACTTTGACCCAATCTACATGACTTATTCTAAAGCACTACAGAGACTTGTGAGCCGAAATGTGCTTCAATTCCTGGGACCTACAAGCGAGCCCCCTCAGGATAAAAAGCCCAAATCATGGGATCAGAACGCATACTGTGAGTTCCACAGGGGAAAAGGACATGATACTGAACAATGCTTCCGCTTAAAGAACATAGTCCAAGACCTGATCGATGACAAGACCATCGAGAAACCTACTCCAGGGCCTAAACCTTCAAACCAACTCAACCCCCTGCATACTCACGCCATCTTCGTAGGTACACACCCCATCCTCGACTGTTCTCACCTGATCATCTCAAATGATCGCGAAATCAATGGTATATGGGATAGTTCTGATGAGGAGGATAATCACGGTTACCTATCCCCTCCAGAGGAAGAAGAAGAGCGAGAGCCCACAGGGATATACGGAAAAGTGCCCCACAAATACCCAATCAGGCTGTCCGACAGTGACGATGAGATAGCTTACTTAACACGTTCTGGTCGCCCGTACAGAGCCTCGCTAAGTCTACTTGAACCCCCAGGTTTTCCATCAAAAACAACTAGCCAAGACAAAAACAAGGGGGTAGTCATCAACGAGGCTACACCTCCAATGACTGTGCCTCCAACAGCTACGCAATTGTCTTCTGTGACTACACCACCACCTGTAACCGCTGCAGGTCAACCACAAGGTGACCTAACATCATCAAGCACCTCCCCAGTACATATACCTGAAATTGGGGACACACTCCAAAAACAACTCGACAAAACAAAAGCAGACATCTCAATCTGGCGGCTCCTAAGAGAATCACTAGAACACCGTGGAGCCCTTTACCGAGCCCTGCAAATCACTCCTATGACAACAGAAATGTCACCTGAAAAGCTCATCAGTCACATTACTCGTGAATGGCAAGCTAGCGCCATCACTTTCTCTGACCAAGACCTCCCGCCATTCGGAGGCACTCATAACCTAGCACTCTACATTAATGTAGAATGCCATGGCATGACACTTCCTGTTGTCCTCATCGACAACGGATCTGCAGTCAACGTCCTGCCCCTAGAAATAGCAAAAAGGTTAGGGATCAAGGAAAATGACTTCATTCCCTGTGCAGACGGCGTCAGAGCTTATGATGGTACCCGCCGCAGCATAAAAGGGACCATCTCTTTTCCTATCATGACATGACCTGTCATAAGGGAAACTGAATTCCAGATAATCGATATACCCCCTGCATACAACATGTTATTGGGTAGGCCCTGGATCCATGCTACTAAAGCCGTCACTTCAAGCTTGCACCAAAAAGTCAAGCTCCCCTTAGACGACGAGATCGTCACCATCCATGCATCAAACTTTCGAGCTTCCCTGCAGCAGCAAAAGACCAATAATGATTCTGCAAGAATAAGCACCGAAACCCCTGACATCACCTGTGGTTTTGATTTCGACTTTGACATCTGCACATTGACTCGCGAGGAGGAAATTACCGCACTCTATGTGAAGGATAATGACAATAAATGGCCTACCATGGGTCTAGGTTATGTACCATGGTCCTATGAAGTTACCCGCGGGGAGCAAGCATTCAAAGACCGAAAGAGATGTCGTGACTTTCACATGGAGCCATATCACATTTTCACTAGCAAATACTTCATCAAGGAGGGTATGAGCAAAATGCCCAAGGACTTCTTCTCCTGCACTGTCGCGGGGATCGAACTAGTCTCCGACATCCTGCGCAACCACAACTTTAACCCCACTGACCTGATCGTTCCATATGAAGAGAAAACACACGACGGATGGTCAAAGACTCTTCAA
Organism: Dianthus caryophyllus; assembly: GCA_023091065.1. Lineage (NCBI taxonomy): Eukaryota > Viridiplantae > Streptophyta > Magnoliopsida > Caryophyllales > Caryophyllaceae > Dianthus > Dianthus caryophyllus. The sequence goes on along the minus strand of CM041526.1, from coordinate 18,687,637 downwards.
TGGACTGATGATCAAGGTCGCACCTTCAGGATCACTACAGGAGAAGGCTATACCTTCGAAAACACTAACTCTGAAGAAGACGAGGACAAGAACCCTGACAACAAACCTGTGATAGAATTTAGGCCCCCACGCCGTCATTTCAAGTCTTTCACCCCAACTAAGCCCCCGGGCTACATTCCTGATGTGATAGACATAGATAAAGAGTTAGAGTCTCTAAGTTTGTCCAAAGCTCCTCTGTCTGAGCTGTCTTCAAATGTAACTGCTTTTGAAAACACTAATAATAACAACGATTCTGGTTACTACTTGCCTTGTTTTCCTTTAAAAATTGCATTTTCTAATACTTGCGATAACACTAAACAAAACAGCATTGCATTACATAAATACATTGCAAATATCGTTTCAAAACCTGAGCAGGACCCCATCATTGAGGACACAACCATCATCAATGTGGGAACACTCGAAGAGCCCCGAAAACTACAGCTGGGGGCTTCCTTAAGCATGGAAGAAAAAGCTGCATACGTTGAACTACTCATAGAGTTCAAAGACGTCTTTGCCTGGTCCTACAAGGACATGCCGGGTATTGACCGCGAAATAGCCGAACATTGCATCCCATTAAAACCAGAAGCCAAGCCTGTTAAACAAAAACTCCGACGCATTAAACCCGAGTGGTCTCTCATGGTCAAAGAGGAAATCGAGAAGCAACTACAAGCAGGTTTCATCCAAGTTATTGAATACTCAGATTGGGTGTCCAACATGGTCCCAGTCATGAAAAAAAATGGGAAAATACGAGTATGTGCCGACTTCCGCGACCTTAACAAAGCTTGCCCAAAAGATGACTTCCCATTGCCTCACATGGATATACTTGTGGACAACACTGTTGATCACGCATTACTGTCATTCATGGATGGGTACGCAGGATACAACCAAATCAAAATGGCAACAGAAGACATGCCTAAGACAACCTTTGTAACACCCTGGGGCACATACTGCTACACTGTCATGCCTTTCGGACTCATTAACGCAGGCGCCACTTACCAACGTACCGCAACTACTCTATTGCACGACATGATGCATAAAGAAGTAGAGGTCTATGTTGACGACATGATCGTGAAATCAAAGGAAAGGCAAGATCACATTGCCAACCTTCGTAAGTTCTTCACCAGAATCAGGCAATACAAAATGCGCCTCAACCCACAGAAATGCACTTTTGGGGTTACGTCAGGCAAGCTGTTGGGTCATATCGTAAGCCAACGTGGAATTGAAATCGACCCTGTCAAAATCAAAGCAATAACGGAGATAGAACCTCCAAGCAACATTGATGAGATCAGAAGTTTCTTGGGACAAGTCTGTGGAACCCGGGATCGCGTCGAGGAACCCAACTCGGCGTCTTGCATAAGGGCGATTAGGATTAAAAGTTAAAAAAGATTAAGTTAGAAAAACCTTTAAGAACTGTTTGGAGTCGCCACCTAATTATCGCGGAAATTAGGAACCTGCTACCATGTTCTAAGCTAAAAACATGTCCTAGATTTTGGAGCACGCCGACACCCCTAGATCTAAAATTTGTGAAACCAGATTGGATTCGGGGTGAGGGTACTTTAGAAAAAGAGTTATTCAAATAATGATTTATGAAAACCTTTTAGAAAAGCCTATGTAAAAATAGCCTCTACTGACCTAGAACAATCCATGTAAGATGATATTTGAGCTAATGTTATCGCTACGTACAAGTGCGAAAAGGTTGTAAAAGAATGCAGATGCAGATGCAAAAAGATTGATTAAAACCCTCAGTTTAGCATGTTTAACTTGTTAACGAAAACGGTTCAGTTAAAGGTCGAATTCATTGTTCAAGTTGATTTTAATGCAAAAGAAGAAGGTGCAAGATGCATACAATTAAAATAAAGTTCAATTGTCCATTGGTTTATTTTAAAAGGTCGGTTGCTTATGCGACTTTGGCGTGTCATCGGATATGGAGTGTACCCGAAGTAATAAGAACACTTGGAAGGCAAGCGCGCTCGGGTGCCAAAGCCGGGGGGGGGGGGGGGGGGGGGGCGCGCTAGAGTGTAGTCCCCTTTGTTAGTCCATAGAAAATAAGAAAAAAGCTTTGATCCAAGTGGATCGGTACCTACCTTGTCCTGACGCTTCAGATCCGGCAGAGCTTCGCTTCTTGAGCTAAAAAGGAGGATGAATTCAACACGGGATGGTGTGTTGAACTCAAGGATTTGAGTGCTTGAGGCTTTGAGGGTGTTTTTGTGTGTGAAAGATGTGTTCTGAATTGTGAATTGTGTGTTTGGAGGTCGGGGTATAGGGCTCTATATATACTAAAAACCTCGGAGAAATTAGGAAAGACGGGGATAAAACCAGGCCAAGGAACCGCATAGCCTTATGCGGTTGCCAGGGCAAACCGCATAGGCTTATGCGGTTGCCACCCCAAACCGCATAAGGTCATGCGGTTTGGGGGTCTGGTTTTAGGTCTGCTTTCCAAGTTTCGGTTGCATAATATTTTTGAAAGATTACGTAATAATCTTGGACGTGTGGCTCAAGAAAACAGCTAGGGTATTCCTGAGATATTTTGTGATGCTTAGGGCTTTGGAGTGAGGGCCAAAGGCCGGGTTTGGGCTCGGTTTTGGGCCCGAGACCCGAAAATATGAAAAAGGTGCATTTTGTGATGTTTTGTGAAATAAGGTAAGACGTGAGGTTGTATTTTGTGTAAGAGGGGGCTAAATAGCGGTTTTAGCTACCGGGCCTAAATTTAGGAATTTAGGAATGCTGAATTAGACCTTGTTAATGTAAAAGGGCTAATTGTAGTGTAAATGCGAATCTCATGCCAAATGAAGCAGGACGTGGACCAAGCTAGACTCCAAATGGACAAAATGAACGTTATTTAAGTGTGATGTGATGCGACCTAAATCATTTTAACATTTCAAACGACTCAAGATGAATTCGACATTATTAGAACCGTTTAAGTTAGCGTTAAAACATGCGTAATAAAAGTCCGTGTTACATCACAGGGTTTTGAGTGGGAGGGTACGGATATGGGTATCCACAAAGTCCAATACATCTCTCGATTCATTAGCAAGCTCACAATGGTCTGCGAACCAATTTTCAAGAAGCTAAAAAAGGAAGAACACACAAAATGGGGCGACAGCTGTCAACAAGCATTCGACAAAGTCAAAACCCTACTCACCAATCCACCCGTTCTGGTACCACCCCAGAAAGATCTACCTCTTTCGCTCTACCTAACAACTACACCAAACGCCATGGGCGCCATGCTCGCCCAGGAGGTTAACAACGAAGAAAGAGCAATCTATTACATCAGCAAGAAGTTCCAGGATTACGAGACTCGCTATGAGCCTGTGGAGAAAAGCTGCCTCGCCTTAGTCTGGGCCACCAAAAAGCTCAGACATTACCTCTTCGCCCACACAACAAGGGTATACTCCTTAATGGACCCTCTCAAATACTTATTTGAAAAACCAGTACTAAATGTCCGCATGGCCAGATGGACGCTACTGCTAGCAGAATATGAGCTCAAATACTTGCCTTTGAAAGTCATTAAGGGAAGAGCCGTTTCAGATTTTCTCGCAGAGAATGCCATCATCGAACAACCCAAGATTGACACGACGTCATTTCCCGACGACGGAATCTTCGCAGTTGAAACCGATACTGGCAGCTCTACTTCGATGGAGCCTCAAACTACCGCGGCTACGGCGTAGGAATACTCTTAATATCTCCCAACGGTGATCACACACCTATCTCAATCAAGCTGGACTTTAACGTCACTAACAACGCAGCAGAATATGAGGCCTGCATTTACGGCTTACAAGCAGCCATGGCCCTCAACATAAAACACCTACGGGTACATGGGGACTCCTTCCTAATCATAAATCAAGTAACAGGTGCATGAAGAATCATGAACGAAACCCTCGCAAAATACCAAGCAAAAATACAAACACTCCAGACAGAATTCGACTGCATAGAATTCTATCACCTCCCAAGGGAAGAAAACCAATTCGCCGACGCAATGTCAAAGCTTTCATCCCTTCTCAACATGCCACCAAATGTTGACACATTACCTATCGTCGTCGAGAGACGTGGTGAGCCTGCATACATCCACACCATCGACATCGACGAGGCAGAACAGACAGAGCCATGGTACCAAGCAATACTCAACTACAAGACACACAATTCCTATATCCACCTGACACCGACAAGCGCGGTAAAAGAGCCATCAGACTCCTTGCGTCCCAATTCGTACTTGAAATGGGACAACTATTCAAAAAGACGCCACAAGGTACCTTGCTCATGCGTGTCGATTTCAAGAAAGGGCAGGAAATCATAGCCCAAGTGCATGATGGCGAATGCGGTCCACACATGAACGCAAGAGCATTATGCAAGCAAGTATTACGACTAGGTTGGTATTGGACGACCTGTAGGTTTATATCCGTATATAGACCGCCAAAATCACAGGATTATAATGAAAAATTTACAAGATTTATAATCATAAATTGAAATTGCAAAGCATAGAATAAAAATATAGAATTAACCTTTTAATCCAAGTAAATCGGCCTAAGATCAATACCAAAAGTATGGTATCTCCTAATTGTAACACCCAAGATAGTCTAAGATATGCCTTGAGTTTGCTAGAAAATTAGAGAGAAAAGAACAGTTTCTTTTTCTTTAAGTTTTTGTGTTGTAGTATGAATGAATTAGGTAAGATGAGATTAGGAGAGTGATTAGATTAAGTAGAGGAGAAGAAAACAATCCCCTCTAACCTACTATTCACACGTCCAAAGAGATGTATAGTGGGCTCTCCCACTTCTAAATTTCCAAGCCCAAAAACTAATTAAAAGCTTAACCCATTAATTAGTTTAATTTAGCTTTTAATATATAATGTAATTAAAATATCCATATATTATAATTAATCATAAATATCCGTATATTTATAATTTGCTAATTTATTATAACTGATTAAAATAAATTAGCCTACATTATACGTAATAATTAAATATAACCTTTTATATTCAATTTCCGAATTACAGCTAATTCCTCTCATCTATTATTATTTAATCATTATTAAATAACATTCATTATCATATTTGACTAACCTTTTAGTCACATTTGACTAACCTCTTAGTCAACAACACTGACTAACCGTTTAGTCATTAAATAAGGCATCGATATGATTATTTTCTCAAATAATCACATCTCTCAAACACATCCTTTAGGTGTGACTCTTAGGGACCAGTTGATCACCGCCATCTGTATGACAATAACGTCAAACTTATCTAGCAAGCCAACCGTTATTGATAAACGTTAATCAACTGATTAAATACAAAATGTACCCTGTGTACCTTTAGAGATTTATTTATGTTATTGCACTCACTGTGGAGGACACTAACCCCAACACGACCATGGAAGCAGACTGCATCCATTAAGTCAAACACTGCCATAACTGTCAAATTTTCAGCAACTGTAGATACCCGTATCCGTACCCCCCAAAAACAAACCCGATGATGAAAAGGACTTTCATGCATGCTTTTAAAAGAGTCGAAACGGTACAAAAAGTGTCTAAAACGTATTTAGTCATTCTTTAGCGTATTAATTTGAACTTGCATAATCATGAAAATGAATGTAAATTTTAGTCATTATGAGCATAACACGAGCACAATATAGGAACGTCTTATTAAGCCAAGCCACAAAAACAGCCCAACTAGCTACAAAACGGCCCAAACTTACAAAAACGACCCAAAACACAACACGCAAAACGGGCCAAAGTGCGTCCCGTGTCACATTTTCACAAAACTAGACTCTACAATACCAAAAAATAATATAACCCAATATTATTTTATTTTAAGCCAAAATCGAAAAACACGACAAAAACCGAAACACGAAAACCGAAATTCGGACCAAAACTGAACAAATACTTAACCCCTAAGTAAACAACAAAACATAATCATTACTTAATCAAAACATCCAAAACCCAAAGGCGGCTTAAAACAGCCCACCAAAACAAAAATAAAATCGCCAGTTGACAAAGGCGACAAAGTTAAACGCTGTCACAACAGCGATTATATTTTGTTTCTTACCAAATTACTTTTCATTTTTCTTACAAAATCCAAACCAAACAAAATTAAAAACGCCTGTACACAGGCGATTTAAATTTTGTTCACCCCCAAACCAGCCAACTTCTATAAATACCAACCCCATTCATTCATTTCAAAATATCGGTTTTACAAAACACATACACTATTCACAAAATCCACTCAAAAATACCGTCTTTACATTTTCGAAAGGTAAACATTTTACCTACGTTTTGGACGTTTGAGACTCGGACAATGGGGTTACATTAACCCCAAACCCGATATTGGCACTAGCGAAGCCGTATTCGTAATACGGTTGTAGCAATTCGGATTCATAATCCGTCTAAACCCCGCCAATATCGCATAAATAACGACTCATTATCACTAAAGCAAACCGACGTCACTTTTATAATTATGCAAGTCCTCATTCATGTGTTAAATAAACGACTAGAATCACGGATCCAACACTAAATTGTACCGTTTCATAGAGTCTTTTAGCATGTCAAAACTGAGGGTTTTTCACAAATTCTAAATACGAGGTCGGAAAATAACGTCTATAGTAATAATTTAGTCAATAAATTATTATTTAACGTACATTTCCTATAGCAATATGTCATTATTTTGACAGTTTACATTATTTATGCATTTTAATCGAGTCATATTTATTCGCACTTGTACGTAGCGTTATTTTAGCCCAAATATCGAAAGTAAGCAAATGTTTTCAAATTAGTAGAGACTACTCTTATGTAGGCTTTTTGATTACTGTTTTCAAAACTTATTTTGTCAAAACTTTCGAAAAGTAACCTCACTCCGAACCCCTTCTCTAGTTTCAAACCTCAGATTGATAGGTATCGACGCACCTTGAAATCTGAGACACTCGTGTCTTGTATTTCAAGACGCGTTGAATAGGTTCCAAATTCCTTTAATATTTGGTGGCGACTCCGAAAATACATTTCAAAAAGGATTTTTATACTTTTCTTTTTTGATCGCAAATTCATGCAATGATCTCCCCCATTTTTAGCAAACTTCGCACTTTTTTTCCTGCGAGGCGCATTCCGCCCCGGCGCCAAGACGGCGAGGGGGCGCGCGCGCAGTATGCCGATAGGTTTTCCCTCCACCTTCCCTGCACCTTTCACCGGTGGCGACTACCGGGACGAGCATGATTTTTATTATTTTTGAAAAACTTGTTTTTCTTTTATTTTAAAAACATAAAGAAGTGAAGCTTGAAACTTTGAAAACATTTACGCTTTCGATATTTGGGCAAAAGTACGTTGAGTCGAATCCTCCTGATTCAAACCACACCCTCTGAGGAACGGCCCCCAGTAACTCTCGCTTCATAAGCGAGGTAACTCGACACACCGCTCTCTCACCCTCCACGATTACAAGTACGGCATCCGTACAAACGATCGTGAACTACCAAACTCAACGCTCTAGGGCCCGTCTTGAATTCACACCTAAGACGTGTGTAGTCTTGCGGGTGCCACTACCTGAACGTTACGGGAATGGGCGGAAGGAACCTTACCCTATAAACCAAAAACCTGTGTTTATATGTACAAGTGTGAAGCTATAGTACCCTCACTATAGTAGTCTTTCAAAAACTTTCTGCATGTGAAAACTTTTCCTAGGCATTATGGTTTTAAAATACGTCCATCTTTGAAATTGCTTTTTCAAACTTTTTTCAAAAAAGGTCATACTTTTTAAAACACGCCGTTAGGCTCTTTGACCTATGGTCATTTGAGTCTGATAAATAAATGCCGCTGCATTTAAAACCGACCCAGGATAACCACTATATCCCAGGTCTTTTTCAAAACGTAAATGAATTATGCGACTGACGTATCGTCATAATACATTTATTGCTAAAGGTTTTCTTTCACAAAGCAAAAACCCGAATATGTCAATTCATTTCGGAGATTTTAAACGAAATTAACTTTTAGAACTCTAGAATTAGCCCTAAGTCGAATGACTCTTTAGTCATCCCGATTTAATCTTTTTCTCTCAAAAACAAAAAAACGCGGGCTCGTTCAGATGCGAACCCGTTGATTTACTCTTTGAATCAAGGTGACTTATCGTCATTTTTGATTTAAATCCCTGAGTCACACGTAAAAGGCAAACAAGTGATCGCCTTTTACCCAATTTTAACATCCTCAGATCGGTTAGCCTATCGCTACTTCGGTCTGATCCTTTTTATCATAATCCAATGATAAACCCCCGGCAACATACCGCCAAACTGGGTTAATTAGATTATGATCATACAAATTTTCTTACCTCGAGAATAGGGACGTGTCAACACGCCTCTATCTCAAAAGCTTCCCGTGTCCTTTCAAAAAGCTAAAAACACGAGTCTAGTCACCCACTTTTTACACTTTTGTGTCTTCCTTTGGTCGTGAATGTGATTTTTCATTTGAGTCTTTTCCTTCTCTTTTAGAATCACTAAAGGTTTGAAACTTTGTCAGGTCCACTCATTGAAAAACCCTGGATACGCGACGAACTAAGAACCGTCACTTAAACCCACCTCCGCCTCCAAAGAAGCGCCCCTACAACAGATCAAAACCAAAACCTCGCTATGGCCTTTCAACACGATGAAGGCTTCGGAGGACCGCCGCCGCCCCCCCAGAGGTAACTGCCGAGCAGGTCCGACAGCTCAATGATAGGATAGCTAGCCTCACTACGACGATCGAGCAAATGGCTATCATGCAAAAATTTGAAGCAGAGAAAAACGCCGTGCGCCTGGCCGAGGAATCTGAACGGAATGCGAAAAGGATTCGAACCATGGAAGAACGTCTCACGAACTCAAGGGGCTACTCCATACACCAAGAAAACGAGCACATCCCAAAGAACGTTAGGTCCATGCTACCAGATAAGCTAGCACTCAGTGACCTCCCCGTCTTCAAAGGTCACGAAAGCCCGCTCGTTCATGTCAAGGCTTTCAAAGCTAAAATGGCCATCATGGGTGTCGAACCCCCTGCATGGGCTACCTTATTTCCTCACTCATTAGACGCACAACCCAGGGCATGGTTCTATGCTTTAGAGCCACACAAAACGGGTAGCTTCGAGGACATAACGGTTGCGTTCGATCTACAGTATCGGGACAACAATGATATCCAAGTCTCGCTACGTACCTTGGAGGTCCTGACTCAGAGGGACAATGAAGGGTTTACCGAGTACCTGACACGCTGGAAGAAACTATGTGCTCAAATACCTAACCGTCCAAGGGACACTGACTTAATCACTAAGTTCATCAACAACCTCACCCCCGCATACCAACAACACCTACGATACGGGAATTTCGACAACTTCTCAACCCTCAGCGTCGTCGGCGAGCTCATCGAGGACGACCTTCGTAAGGAAAATAGGAATAAGAATACAGGTCGCGGATATCAAGGAAGCTCATCTCGAGCCACTGCCAAAGTCGAGCCCATCCATGCCATCAACGCCTTTGGACGCTGGCGTTAGAGGCACCGCCGGTTTTTACGACACCACCAAGACCTGCCATGCCTCCGCCAAAAGCATCATACTCACCTCCTGGTCCCAGTTCGATGAAGGCACGACGAAACTTTGACGCAATATACATGACTTACTCAAAGGCACTGCAGAAGCTGGTGAGCCGCAATGTACTTCAACTCATAGGGCCTACTAGTGAGCCTCCCCCAGACAAGAAACTGAAGTCATGGGATCAGAACGCATACTGCGAATTTCACAGAGGAAAAGGGCACGACACCGAGCAATGTTTTCGCCTAAAGAACATAGTTCAAGACTTAATCGACGATAATACTATTGTGAAGCCCAGCCCAAGTCCTAAGCCTTCGAACCAGCTGAACCCTTTGCATAACCATGCTATATTTACGGGAACACACCCTATCATCGACTGTTCTAAACTAATCATCTCAAATGATCACGAAATCAACGGCATCTGGAATACTTCTGAGGATGAAGCCGACAATGAGGACATCCGGATATGTCTCCAAGATAAGCCCTACGAGGAAGAAGCTCAACCCCGTCGCTCGCCAGGCAAGTACGGAGAGTTACGTCACAAGTACCCGTTCAGGCTATCGGACAGTGATGACGAAGTAGCCTACCTAACACGTTCTGGACGTCCGTACCAAGCTTCTCTAAAGTTACTTGAACCTCAAAACCCCCCACCAAGGTTGACTGCTCAAGAGAAGAACAAGGGAATAATCATAGACGAGGATACGCCGCCTACTTCCCCTACCTCCGCAACCTCACCTACGAGCGTTGCTCCTACGCCGCCAGTCAGCAAAGTGTCATTACCTGACACTGATCTCAGACTGTCTTGCCTGTTAACAAGGTAACATCACCAAATGTTGCCCCAACGCCCTTACCCACACCTGAAATCGGAGACACGCTCCATAAACAGCTCAACAAGACGAAAGCAGACATTTCAATCTGGCAGCTCTTATGGGACTCAATGGGACATCGTGAAGCCCTCTACCAAGCATTACAGGTCACCTCAATGATATCGGAAATGTCTCCAGAGAAACTTTTCAGTAACATAACACGAGAATGGCAAGCCAACGCCGTCACCTTTTCGGATAAAGACCTCCCTCCATTCGGTGGCGCGCATAACCTACCCCTCTACATCAACGTGGAATGCCACGGCATGACATTACCAGTCGTCCTCATCGATAATGGATCCGCAGTCAATGTCATGCCCCTTGAGACAGCCAGGAAGCTGGGAATTAAGGAAAATGACTTTATCCCGTGTACGGACGGCGTCAGGGCCTACGATGGAACACGCCGCAGCATAAAAGGAACCATCTCCTTCCCCATTATGACGGGACCAGTCATGAGAGAAACTGAATTTCAAATCATCGACATACCCCCTACCTATAACATGCTACTAGGAAGACCTTGGATCCACGCTACCAAGGCCGTCACCTCAACCCTACATCAAAAGGTCAGGATACCCCTTGATGACGAGATCGTCACCATCGACGCCTCGAACTTTCGAGCCACCCTCAGCGAAAAAGGCCAATGATAAGATCACAGAGATAAATGCCGATCCAGCCGACGACATGTGTGGGTTCGACTTCGACTTCAACATCTGTACTCTGACCCGTAGAGAAGAAATCGCTACACTCTACGCCAAGGACGACGATAACAAATGGCCCACCATGGGTCTATATTACGTACCATGGTCATATGAAGTCTCTCAAGGTTGGGAAACATACAATGATCGCAAAAAATATCATGACTTCCACATGCAACCATACCACATCCTCCCCAGCCACTACTTCGTCAAAGAGGGCACTAGCAAGATTCCTAAGGACACGACCACGTACACCATTGCCGGGATTGAGCTCATTTCCGACATCGTGCGCAACAACAACTTCAACCCTACCAGCCTGATCGTCCCTTACGAAGAAAAAACACACGACTGATGGTCAAAAGCCCTCGAATGGACCGACGAACAAGGTCGCACTTTCAAGATCACTACCGGTCAAGGCTACGCCTTCGAAGATTCCGACTCCGACGAAGATGAAGACAACACCCCCAAAAAGACTATCTTAAAGTTTAAACTCCCTCGTCGTCATTTCAAGTCTCTTACCCCAACTAAGCCCCCGGGCTATTCCCCTGACATAGTCAATTTAGCTAAAGAACTAGAGTCTTTAAGGTTATCCAAAGCTCCCTCGTCTGAGCTATCTTCAAATGTAACCGCTTTTGATAACATTAATAACATGAAAGTTTTTGGTTACTCTTTGCCTCAATTAAACTCTACTTTTTCTAATGATTGCGATAAATTTAAACTAAATAACATTGCATTATATAGATACATTGCAAGTATTGTCTCAAAACCCGAACAGGACCCCATTATTGAAGACACAACAACCATCAACGTAGGCACGCCCGAAGAGCCTCAAGAACTGCAGCTGGGGGCTTCCCTAAGCACAGAAGAAAGGGCCACCTATACCAAGCTCCTCGCAGAGTTTAAGGACGTCTTTGCCTGGTCATATAAGGACATGTCCGGCATAGACCGCGAGATAGCTGAACATCGTATCCCGATCAAGCAGGGTAGCAGACCGGTCAAGCAGAAGCTCCGACGCATCAAGCCAGAATGGTCTCTCATGGTCAAGGAAGAGATCGAAAAGCAGCTACAAGCTGGGTTCATCCAAGTCATCGAATACTCGGACTGGGTCTCCAATATGGTGCCGGTTATGAAGAAAAACGGCAAAATACGAGTATGCGCCGACTTCCGGAACCTAAACAAAGCCTGCCCAAAAGATGATTTCCCACTACCTCACATGGACATCCTAATCGACAACACAGCAGACCACGCCATCATCATTCATGGATGGATATGCAGGATACAACCAAATCAAAATGGCAAAGAGCGACATGCCAAAAACCACTTTCGTAACCCCCTGGGGATCATATTGCTACACAGTCATGCCATTTGGGCTCATAAATGCCGGCGCCACCTACCAACGCACTGCTACCACCTTGCTCCACGACATGATGCATAAGGAGGTTGAGGTATACGTCGACGACATGATTGTAAAGTCAAAAGGAAGGGACGACCACATCACTAACCTCCGGAAATTCTTTACCAGGATCAGGCAGTACAAAATGCGATTAAACCCACAGAAATGCACCTTTGGAGTCACGTCAGGCAAACTGCTAGGCCACATAGTAAGCCAACGAGGGATCGAAATAGACCCGACCAAAATCAAAGCAATAATGAGCATGAAAACGCCGAGCAACATCGACGAAATAAGGAGTTTCTTGGGACAAGTCCAATATATCTCCCGGTTCATCAGCAAACTCACCATGATTTGCGAACCAATCTTCAAAAAGTTGAAGAAGGAAGAGCATACGAAATGGGACGATGACTGCCAACAAGCATTCGACAAAGTCAAAAGCCTGCTTACAAACCCACCCGTTCTGGTACCCCCACAAAAGGACCTACCACTGTCACTATACTTAACGACTACGCCAAACGCCATGGGTGCCATGGTCGCCCAAGAAGTCAACAATGAAGAACGGGCCATCTACTACATTAGCAAAAAGTTCCACGATTACGAAACTCGGTATGAACCAGTCGAGAAGAGCTGCCTCTCACTGGTCTAGGCAACCAAAAAGCTCAGGCACTACCTACTCACTAGCACAACAAGAGTCTATTCCCTAATGGACCCCCTCAAATACCTATTTGAAAAACCAGTCCTGAACGGACGCATGGCCAGGTGGACTCTACTTCTCGCCGAGTACGAACTCAAGTACCTCCCTCTAAAAGTAATCAAGGGAAGAGCGGTTTCAGATTTCCTCGCAGAAAATGCTATCATCGAACAACCCATGATCGATACAATGTCATTTCCGGACGATGGGATCTTCGCCATAGAAAGGGAGTACTGGCAATTATACTTCGACGGAGCGTCAAACTACCACGGCTACGGAGTCGGAATACTCCTAATATCCCCAAACGGCGACCATACTCCACTCTCAATCAAGCTCGACTTTAGCGTCACAAACTACGCCATGAGTACGAAGCTCAGATTTATATTCGCAGTGACCATCACTCTCAAGATAAAGAACCTACGGTACATGGAGACTCATTTCTCATCATAAATCAAGTGACTGGGCATGGAAGATCATGAGCGAAACCTCACCAAATACCAAACAAAAGTACAAAAACTCCTAACCAACTTCGATCAGATCGAATTTTACCACCTCCCAAGGGAAGAAACCGCTTTGCCGACGCGACCGCCAAAACTCTCATCCCTCCTCAACATGCCACCACATGAAGTTACTACCCATCATCGCCGAAAGACGACGAACCAAAGATACATCCATACCATTGACCTGGACGAAGCCGAGCAGACGGAGCCCTGGTATCAAGCCATAATCAACTACAAAACAGACAACACTTACCCACCCGACACCGATAAACGTGGACAGAGGGCTATCAGACTCCTAGCTTCCCAGTTTGTGCTAGAGATGGGACAATTACTCAAGAAAACACCACAAGGGACACTGCTCATATGTGTCAACTACAAGAAGGGGCAGGAAATCGTCACGCAAGTCCATGATGGCGAATGCGGACCCCACATGAACGCTCGAGCACTCTGCAAACAGATTCTGCGGCTAGGATGGTATTGGACGACTATGGAAGCAGATTGCATCCAATACGTTAATCGCCATAATCGCCAAATTTTCAAAGAATGTACAAAGATGTACCACCTTTACCACTATATAGCCTAACCTCACCCTGGCCCTTTTCAACCTGGGGCATCGACGTCATAGGAAAAGTCCACCCCATCGGAGCAGGAGGTCACTGCTTCGTACTAGTGGTCATCGACTACTTTACTAAATGGGTAGAAGCAGCATCCTTTCGAACCCTCGGTTCCAAAGAAGTCTCCAAGTTCATCCAGACGAACATCATATGCCGATATGGCATACCCCATGAGTTCATCAGCGATCAAGGCTCGCACTTTCAACGCGAGACAGAAGCCATACTCACAAAATACAACATCCAGCATCACAAATCCTCGCCATATCGACCCCAAACCAATGGAGCCGTTGAAGCAGCAAACAAGACGGTCGTCACCATACTTGAAAAAATGATCGACAGTTGCAAAGATTGGCCCAACAAGATACCATATGCACTCTGGGAATCCGTACTACCATCCGAACCCCTACAGGCATGACCCCCTATTTTCTCACCTATGGCATGGAAGCCGTCCAACCAGTGGAAATAGAAATACAGTCTCTACGCATACTAATGGAAAGTAGCATCCCGGAAGCAGAATGGGCCCGTGAACGGTACGAACAACTCATACTCCTGGATGAACGCCGACTGCATTCCCTGAGCACCGTACGTATGTACCAAGCCCGGCTACAACGAGCATTCAACAAACGAGTCAAGCCACGAAACATTAAAGTGGGGGACCTCGTACTAAAATCAGTCCGGGCACCACTCCCAGTCGACCCACGAGGAAAGTTCAAGCCCAACTGGGCCGGGCCCTACCTCGTCAAGGAGATCTACACAGGCGGAGCAGTCAAACTAACCGATCTCGACGGCCAAGAATTCAACCTTGCCACAAACCTCGATCAACTCAAGAAATACTATCCCTGAAAACCCCTTGCAATGTATCTATAAAATACAATTTTATAAAAACGCAATTCATGGGCCGGCATGCCCCTAAACGTGCTCTCTCTCACTCTCTCTACAAAAATCAAACACAATTCATGGACCGGAAGGTCCTTAAACATGCTCATGGACCGGCAGGTCCTTAAACATGCTCATGGACCGGCAGGTCCTTAAACATGCTCATGGGCCGGCATGCCCCTAAACATGCATCCACCAAACACAATTCATGGGCCGGCATGCCCTTAAACGTGCACATTCACCACAAAAAAGCAAACACAATTCATGGGCCGGTATGCCCCTAAACGTACATTCCCGAACTACGCCGGTTTGATTCCACTTTTCGTGGATACGTAGGCAGCTTTGCAAAAAGCGCAACCGATATTCAACACAAAAATGACGCGTCCAAAGCTTAAAAAAGCCAAGGACATAGTCAACACAAAAACCGTCTCATAACCTAAAAGGTTAAAAGGGGCGATATTCAACACAAAAATGACGCGTCCAAAGCTTAAAAAAGCCAAGGACATAGTCAACACAAAAACCGTCTCATAACCTAAAAGGTTAAAATAAGGCGATATTCAACACAAAACGACAAACCCAAAGCTTAAAAAAGTCGAGGGAATAGTCAATACAAAAATTCCTGAAACCATGCTTACATTCTAAACTTTGAAAAAGATTAGAGCCAAGGAATTTCACACAAAATAACAAGCAAAATGAGGCAAAGTCGTAAATAAAAACCTGATTTTTATTAATCTTAAAAAGAACGGTTACATTTTGGATTTTTCAAACATAGGAGCATAACTACGACCTTAGAAATACACTAACAAACACTATATATTACAATACGAGTCCCGGCATGTACATCGGGTTTAGGATAGGTAATATATTACATAATACAACATAATATGAACATAATACTAACAAAGCACACATAAACTAAAACCAGGTTTTTCTCCAAAGCAGACTTAAAACCTTCCGGCTGAATAGGGGAGCACCAACCCTCAACCCCTGCGGCGACCCCCAACGTTACCATGACGATCCGGAGCACCTGGCCCTGGAATACGGCGACGACCAAACACACATTCAGCCGCCGAGAGAGGCACCGAGTTTGAAGCATTACCCCTACCACTATTGCGTCCAAAATGGATCGGGTCGTAGGCAGACGTCGGTGGAGGCTCGTTGAGCTCTATGGCACGGAGACGAGCACTTTCCTGAGCACTTCCAGCAACAGTCCATTTAGAATAGGCCCTCGACACTCGGATCGTCCCAGGAGTACCAGCTACAAGCCACTTAGGGCGCATGATCCAACCACTGACCCACTCGTCAGTCACCTTGTTATTTAACACAACCATGTCCTGTACCTCCGTGTCCCGGCCAGGAATGAACTGTGCATACCCTATCTGTCGCCTCACCCGCAGGGGATGGATGTAGACTCCCATCTCAAACCCGCACAATAGGACTCCAGAGGGACCATCACCCACCGCACTCGCCGTCACACTGACCACTCCCCACCATGATACCGACCAGCGGATAGCACATGACCGCACAAACTCAGGGAAATAGTTATTAGGACGCTCGTCTGGACCCGACCATCGCATATAACGATTGGTAATGCCTCCTGCGACATATTCGCCATCAAAGCCAAGGTCGTTCAACACACTTAGACGCTCCATCAGCCACACCTGGAGGATCAATGGACACCCTCGGTACGCATGTTCCCTATTACAAGCCCGGTCGTCCAATCCAAGGATCGTCTCAGCCAGGATTAAAGCAGAAGGATTGCAACCTATTTCCATCTGCTCCACGACGGCAATTAAACGCGGATCTCCCAACGACCCCTCGGACACAGAGTCCGGAAACATATAGCAGTGCACCAAGCAAAACGCCAAGGCCCTCCTCCTAGCCACAGCAGAGATGTGCACGTTTTCATTATTCCTAAACCATTGACACAAACGATAGAGGTTGATACGGCTCCCAACAAATAACTCTTCCACCTCGTCACGGGTCATCTGGAGATAATTCTGAACTTGCCTCTTATAGCCAAGCTCCTGCCTGACGCATACAGGCACGCTTATACGCACCCACCCGCCGATAGCCCCGAACTCCTCAACTAAAGGGCAAACCTCTCCGCAAGGAAAACGGAACACATGAAGACTTGGGTCCCAATACTCAAGACAAGCGTCCAGGAACTCATACTCCATTCGAACCTGCCTTAGCCCACGAAATACGCCAACCCCGCAATCTTTCAAGAGCTTCTTCTCGATACCCGACAAGGACGCACACCAACGGCGCAAGTTTCCTTCAAAATTCTCCATAACTCGATGAATGTTCTGTAAATATTCTGAATATTTTTGGAAAATCGAGAATAGAAGACGAGAGGATGAGTAAAATGAGTTAACCTAGCCCTCCTTTTATAGCCGAGATTTGCAAAACGAAATACAACACGAAAACTTAAACGCTAGTGAACAAGCGATTAAAAGAAATCAAACAAAACCCACAAAACAAAAACCTAATCGCCTGTAAACAGGCGATTAAAATTAAAATCGCCTGTAAACAGGCGATTTTCTTTTTCCCCCTGACAAAATTATTCGATTTCTTACACTTCTTACACACCTATACCCTAAAATTTTTAACTTATTACCCCCCTCACCTTTTTTACCGACCTCTTGGTCGACATTCACGGTCCCGTCGCGTCGTCTCGATTTGCGTAATTGACTCCCGTCTTTCGTATTTTTCATTTTCACAAAACACGATAATCACACAAAAATGAAACACAACACAAAATATGATTTTCGCATTCACAACTTTTTTTTTTTTCTCAAAACGTCGTTTTATCTCACATTTTTACTATGTCAAAAACGTCTTTTTACGAGTCTAAAATTGTTCTAAAACCAGCGTTTTTCAAAAACTCCTCGTTTTGCATTTTCAGTTTGGTCATTAGCGAGTCAGTCTCAATCGAGACATATATATATGCTTTTACGACTAACAATATTTTGCAGGTACGCTCAACAAGCAAATACGCAAGGATTTCAGACCCGGCTACGACACAGGAATGCATTTTTTGCAGCAAGACAAAATGACCGAATTAGGCCCATAAACAACCACAAGTCAAAAAAAAACCACCCAACCATACACAAATTCTAATACATAAACCGTTACAAACAAATACTAATATTTATAATACAAGTCCAAAATATACAAGTCCAAGCCTACTGCGACCGGTCACGACGCTGCAAGACAGCACGCAGGGAATCAATCTCAGCACGTGCCCTATCCAGCTCCCCTGCGTACCGACCCTCTAGCTCTGCCCGGACCCTCGCCAACTCCTCGGCATGCGCAGCCTCCAGCTCGGCCCGCAATCTCGCTCCCTCCTCAGCCCTGACCCTGGCTAACTCAAGTCGAGCGTCGGCCGCCTCTCTCTGCGCCCTGCAAGCCTCAACAACCTTCTCGTTCACGACCGCTCGCCACCGGTTTGCCGCCCGCCACAGCCTCCTGTGCACCTCACCCGTCACCTGCAACAACACGAGATCTCCATTTTAGCTTTCTGGGGGCTATAATCAAAACCCGCTTCAACAGAGTTTGACTAATGATTTTCCAATAAAATCTTACTCAAACTGGGGGCTATAATCAAAACCTGCTTCAACAGAGTTTGACTAATGATTTTACAATAAACTCTTACTCAAACTGGGGGCTATAATCAAAACCTGCTTCAACAGAGTTTGAATAATGATTTTCAACTAAAAATCTAATTCAAACTGGGGGCTATACTACATAATACTCGCGCTGCACAAAGAAGAGGATAAATACCTTTTTCACGCACGGACCCCGCTTCCAGGCCCACGCAGAATCACGGACAAAGTGCAAGGTCGCAAAGACGATCGAGCGAGCCTGTGAACAACCGGCAGATCCTCAGCGAACGGAGGAGGCTGAAACTCAAGGTCAGGATCACGGCGCTGCAAAACAAAAATAGGGTAAATTTTTGCTTTTTGAAACCAAAACATATACAAGCGAAAAGGATAAGCAAGCATACCTCGATCACAGCGTCAGCAAGGGCATGCTGTGCCCAAGTCACGTAATCCTCAGCCGGCCGCAGCAGGGAATCGGACTCACCCTCGTGATACACGTCACGACGCTCATTAGCGTCGGGCGTCTCCACAAACAAAACCGAGGGCGGAGGAGCAGGTACGATGAAGCCGCCGCGACCCGTCTGCGCAGACAGACGCTCACCCAAATGCCAGTACGAGCCGTACTGGGTCGCAATATACAGCCGCCGTCCGTCAAGGGGGCCAAAGCGAGCTGCAATCGATGGGGGAACGCCGGTAAACCTCCTCCAAGGGTCACGAACGAACTACAAAACAAAACCAAATTATAAACTACAAAAACAAACACAAACCCAAAACCAAACTACAAAAGACCAGAATACAAAACATAAACGCCCTAACCTTATCCACCGTCATCCCATTGAAGCACACACGAGCCGCGTCATAGTTCAGGCCAATACCCCTCCGATCCGCTGTCGCGTACGCATGGAAAGCCGGGTATGTAGCCGTTACCTGGAACGTGTCTGGGAGCAGAGAAGGGAAGTGAGCATAGCACTAAGACT
The DNA here is from genome assembly GCA_023091065.1 of Dianthus caryophyllus. Lineage (NCBI taxonomy): Eukaryota > Viridiplantae > Streptophyta > Magnoliopsida > Caryophyllales > Caryophyllaceae > Dianthus > Dianthus caryophyllus. The sequence continues at coordinate 18,667,860 of CM041526.1, read as the reverse complement.
GCAAGCAAACAGAACACGCGTTATAAAAGAAAAGCAGAAACGAAACAACAAAACATTACGAAATCAAACCTTACCTCCATCAGAAGACCAGGGCCCACGAGTGACACATCTGAATCCTCGTCAATGGTCGAGGCGCGCGCGTCCCTCAGATCTGGATCAACGGACTCCAGGCGGGAGTGACCCGGTCGAAGTCACCTAGGCGTGTCATGTCAAACGCGCCATCGGCCGACCGTCGGCCTTTCGCTCCCCTTGTCGGCCGAAATGGGTGGCGTCAAGAACCACCACGACCACAATGGGCCCTACGCTCGGCCGCTCGCTCGAGTAGACCCCTTCTTCTTCCTCTTCCCCTCGAAGAAGTCGGCAAACCATATCGTCCGAGGCTGGAACGTATGCTCCTCGTTCATCCCGCACTTGACCCCGTCGCCAATCAGACGCACGACTCGTGGGCTATCGATAGGAGGTCGCTCACGCCCCCAGTCAAGTACGCCCTCACCATGGGGCAGCCCCGTGACAACTGCCCACGAAGAAGGAGTCACGCCAACCTCGTAACCAGGCATGTGGAAGGTGTTGGTCGTATCCCAAAACCTATCCAACAACGCCCGAAGAACAGTGAGGCGCGAGTTCACCTTCTTGCCCCGCACCTCCCGCCATTTCTGCACCAGCGGACCAAAGGCCGTCCCAAGCACGATGTCCCGCTCCTCCTGGGTGAGCCTGGCCTCAAAGACGTCGAACACCGTCCGAAACCCAGAGAAGGTCCTCATCGAGCCCAACGGAAAGCCGACCTTCACTCGGACCGACAAGTGCTCCAAGGGACTCCAAACCAGAGTCACGCCGTCCCAATCCCTGGCCACCTCTGACCACAAGCGCGGACCGTGAGGATAGTCAGGCCTCGCGCCCAGCTCGTCGACCATCCCCATGAAAACCTCCGTCGCAGCCTCAAGAGATGCCGCACCTGCATCCTGGGCCTGACCCTGGGCCTGACCCTCGGACTCAGCCTCACCCTCCGCCTGCTCCTGAGCCTGGCCCTGAACCTGACCCCCGGCCTCAGCGGCCCGCGGCGCAGCGGCAACCTGGCGGCGTCGGCGAGCTGGCGGCGGCGGCGCGCCTCAAGAATCCGACCTCGGCGGCCTCGGCCACGATCTCGTCGAGAGCCCTCCTCGTCACTCGAAGACCCCTCCGACTCAGAAGGATCCTCGTAACGGCTCCCCGGACCCCGAGGCTTGCCACGCCTCCTCGGAACCTCAACAGGAGCTCCCCCCGCTCCAACCTCCTCAACAACACCGGCAACCTCAGCCTGGTCCCGGTCATCACCCTCTGCAGCAGCACGAGCTCGACGTCTCGGCCTACTGCTGCCCTCACCAGAAGCCGCATCCACCTTGCGCTTCTTCGGCCTCGGGTTCTTTCGGTCGCGACCACGACCCCTACCTCGGCCCCCTCCAGGAGCCACAGGCTCCCCTGAAGCAACGCCGTGGCCACGTCCCTGCGAAGCCCCAGCAGCACCACCATGACCTCTGCCTCGGCCCCCTCCCGGAGCCACAGGCGTCCCCGCAGCAGCGCCACGACCACGCCCCTGCGAAGACCCTGCAGCTACGCCTCGACCTCTACCTCGGCCTCCCCCAGCAGTCTCAGACGACTCCACAGCAGCGCCACGTCCGCGCCCCTGCAAAGGCTCTGAGACGTCACCCTGGGCCTGACCTCGGCCACCAACAGAAGCCCTCGGCGGCTCAGCAGCAGCTCCACTACCGCTCGCGTCACCAGAAGACCGCGCCCGCTCAGCAGCAGTCTCCTCGCGTGCCTCACTAGCTGAAAAAGTAGGTGACTCTGAGACAACGTCGTGCCTAACCCCGCCAATGAAGACCCAGGTCGCTCAACAAAGAACCTCCTCTCGCACCGCTAGCCAAAAAGGCGAGACTTCAAAGAAGAACGTCCACGACTCCACGCCACTAACCGACGGCTCGGGACCCTAGGGACGACCGTGTCATTGGGGTTAGTGTCCTCCACGATAAGTGCAATAACATAAATAAATCTCTAAAGGTACACAGGTACATTTTGTATTTAATCGATTGATTAACGTTTATCAATAACGGTTGGCTTGCTAGATAAGTTTGGCGTTATTGTCATACAGATGGCGGTGATCAATTTGGTCCCTAAGAGTCACACCTAAAGGATGTATTTGAGAAATATGATTATTTGTGAAAATGATCATATTGATGCCTTAATTATGACTAAACGGTTAGTCAGTGTTGTGGACTAAACAGTTAGTCGGATGTGACTAAGAAGTTAGTCAAATATGATAATGGATATTATTTAATAAAGATTAAATGATATTAGATGAGTGGAATTAACTGTAATTCGGAAATTGAATATAAAAGGTTATATTTAATTATTACGTATAATGTTGGCTAATTATTTTTAAACAGTTATATTAAATTAGCAAATTATAAATATAAGGATATTTATGATTAATTATAATATAAGGATATTATAACTACATTATACATTAAAGGCCAAATAATACTAATTAATGGGTTAAACTTTTAATTAGATTTGGGCTTGTAAATTATGAAGTGGGAGAGCCCACTTCACACCTTGTTTGGACGTGTGATAGGTCTTTGGGTGAGGAGTTTTGATTTGCTCTCTATTTAACCTAATCATGCTCCTAAATCTCATCTAACCTAATTTTCATAATTACAATAGCACACAACATAAAATTGAGAGAAAAACAGTTTTCTTCTCTAAAATTCTCTAGCAATTCTAAGGGCATATCTTGGATCATCTTGGGTGAGATAATTAGGAGATACCATCTCTTTGGTATTGTTCTTAGGCCAAATTCAAAGGATTAAAAGGTTAATTCTTGAATCTTTATGCTTTATTATGCAATTTTATTTTATGACTTTAAATCTTATAAAAAGTTTTCATTATAATCCTGTGATTTTAATGGTCTATATACGGATATAAACCTACACGTGCCCCAAGCCACTTGTAGAAGGCCTAGACGACGCACCAGCAGCCCCTGCGCCACTAGCTGAAAAGGCCGGAGACTCCGCAGCAGCGCCCTGGAACTCACTCCCTGGCGTCGTAGAACCCCTGGCGTCTGAGGGGGAAAAGCTCTAAACAAGTCTGACTGTGACGGACCCTCAGAAGCCTCCAAAGGAGGCGGCATCCCCGAAGTAGGAGTACGATCGTCCCCCGCAACGGTAAAGTCAACGCCAGCCAAGACCCGATCTATGGAACTGGAAGTGGGCGCAGAAGGCGCAGGATCACCTACACAAGATTCAAAGGCATAATCAGACGAAGGCAGCAGCAAATCAGCTTAGGAAAGCAAAAATGTGCCAAAAAGCAACAGGAAGCAAGCAAACAGGCCCATTTTTGACAGATAAGGCCAAAACGGAGCAGAAGCACAGGAAATCAAAATCCATGAGACGTATACGATATATATGTCCTACACAGTCAAGTCAAGAGCAAGCACGCGCAAAAGCAGCAGAGAATCAGCAAAAGACAGCAGAAAACAGGCCCTTTTAACCTAAAAATAGCAGAAGAGGGAAAAACGCAACAGAAGGCCAGAAACCCATATTTGCTGAGACAGGCCCAACCCATAAATCATAATAAGCATGTACAAAAAATTTTACGCGAAAACAGTGTCCCAAACCCCCCGACTGAACATCTTTTACAAAAACACTTACAAACTACAAAAACGGCCTCTCCTTGACCATACTCAACCAAAAAGCCCCAACTTCCCACAAAACAACCCCCTAGTCAGCACATACGACATACATTACGATATACTCAGCCCTTGAGGCGCGAAAAACGAGGAAAAAGGTTTTTGTAAACTTAACCTAAACTACAAAAAACCCTCCAAAACACCTCCAAACCATACATTTCCTACAAAACAAAGCCAAATATGTACCATGCTAACCATAACAATGCAATACAGAGAATTCGGGCAAGTTTCGAAGCCGAAAAATTTCGACCCAAAACCGGCCCCTGTACCAAACCATACGAAAATTACGGTTTTTCGAGCCGTTTTTCGCACACAAGCCACCCAAACCTATACCCTAGCATACTACAACACTTCCAAAACAACCAAGCCAATCGGGATCGTTTTAGGTAACGAAAACAGAGCAAAACCCCGACTTTACCCCCTTTTACACGGTTTTCAACCAAACGAACCGCTTTTCCCGCACATTTCAACGAAACGAACTCACCAACGTATTGTGCTACTAATGGGTAAGCTACACTGAAGTTTTGAGCCATTTTCAAGACGTTTTCAAAAATGACCAAAATGCCCTCCAAGTCAAAACGCACGAAAATCGAGGCTACAAGTCGGGTTTTCGCACAACGACAACAAGACAAGCGAGGCAAGCACTACAATAACCATGGCAAGCATTTTCAAGCAAAGACGAGGGGTAATTTCGACTCAAATCGATAAAAATCGACCGAAACCCTAGAAAAACGGTTTTTTAAGTTAAAACCGACTCAAACAAACTTCAAAACACGAAAAACCAAGTGAGTTGAGTACGTACCTTGGTCCATGACGAATTGTAGGAGTCGGAAAATTGAATTTTGGTCTAGCAAATCGCCGGATTGAGTTTTGGTGGTTTTCGATTTAGTTTTTATTTTCGAAATAAAATAAACTCTCCTCCTTTCTCTTCCCCGACTTTTATACGAATTCACAAAACAAAAACAAAATCGCCAGTTTACTGGCGATTTTCTTTTTGTTTCATGGGTTTCAGCTTTGTTTTGGGCTGTTTTCCTCGGCCCATTACGCTTTCAACCCATTTCAAACACATTTTCAACCCAATACAAAAACACGTAGCCTCCTTACGAGACGTTCATAAAAACCTAACCTTTTATGAGAAAAACGCGTAGCCTCCTCACGAGACGTTCAAATCCACAAAAACGCGTAGCCTCCTCACGAGACGTTCATAAAAACCTAACCCTTTTTATGAGAAATACAAAAACGCGTAGCCTCCTCACGAGACGTTCATAAAAACCTAACCCTTTTTATGAGAAATACAAAAACGCGTAGCCTCCTCACGAGACGTTCATAAAAACCTAACCCTTTTTATGAGAAATACAAAAACGCGTAGCCTCCTCACGAGACGTTCATAAAAACCTAACCCTTTTTATGAGAAATACAAAAACGCGTAGCCTCCTCACGAGACGTTCATAAAAACCTAACCCTTTTTATGAGAAATACAAAAACGCGTAGCCTCCTCACGAGACGTTCATAAAAACCTAACCCTTTTATGAGAAATACAAAAACGCGTAGCCTCCTCACGAGACGTTCATAAAAACCTAACCCTTTTTATGAGAAACCGAAAACGCGTAGCCTCCTCACGAGACGTTCATAAAAACCTAACCCTTTTTATGAGAAATACAAAAACGCGTAGCCTCCTCACGAGACGTTCATAAAAACCTAACCCTTTTTATGAGAAATACAAAAACGCGTAGCCTCCTCACGAGACGTTCATAAAAACCTAACCCTTTTACGAGAAATACAAAAACGCGTAGCCTCCTCACGAGACGTTCATAAAAACCTAACCCTTTTTATGAGAAATACAAAAACGCGTATGCCTCCTCACGAGACGTCCATAAAAACCTAACCCTTTTTATGAGAAATACAAAAACACGTAGCCTCCTCACGAGACGTTAAAATACAAAAGCGCGTAACCTCGAATACGAGACATCAAGCGAAGCAGAAGCAAGGAGCGCAAGCCAGAAGCGCAAGCAAAGCAGAAGCAAGGAGCGCAAGCCAGAAGCGCAAGCAAAGCAGAAGCAAGGAGCGCAAGCCAGAAGCGCAAGCAAAGCGAAAGCACGAGCAGAAGCCCAAGCAAAGACACAAGCAAGGCGCCAGCGGGGAGTACTCAGGCCACATGCAGGCCGACACGCCCTTAAACGTGTAGGACCGTCATGTCCTTAAAAACATGTCGTCCCTCCCCGCATTTCCCGACGCTAAGTCCTCGTCTCTCCCATAAGACACATGCTTAGCGCCGCCAGGTGGTATCGAGACTGTAATGGTCCGGATACTATCTTTAAGTTTGACTAACGCTTTGTCCAAGCTCAGTCAAACTGGGGGCTCTGTAGATACCCGTATCCGTACCCCCCAAAAACAAACCCGATGATGAAAAGGACTTTCATGCATGCTTTTAAAAGAGTCGAAACGGTACAAAAAGTGTCTAAAACGTATTTAGTCATTCTTTAGCGTATTAATTTGAACTTGCATAATCATGAAAATGAATGTCAATTTTAGTCATTATGAGCATAACACGAGCACAATATAGGAACGTCTTATTAAGCCAAGCCACAAAAACAGCCCAACTAGCTACAAAACGGCCCAAACTTACAAAAACGACCCAAAACACAACACGCAAAACGGGCCAAAGTGCGTCCCGTGTCACATTTTCACAAAACTAGACTCTACAATACCAAAAAATAATATAACCCAATATTATTTTATTTTAAGCCAAAATCGAAAAACACGACAAAAACCGAAACACGAAAACCGAAATTCGGACCAAAACTGAACAAATACTTAACCCCTAAGTAAACAACAAAACATAATCATTACTTAATCAAAACATCCAAAACCCAAAGGCGGCTTAAAACAGCCCACCAAAACAAAAATAAAATCGCCAGTTGACAGGCGATTAAAAAGTTAAACGCCTGTCAACAGGCGATTATATTTTTGTTTCTTACCAGCCGCCTTTTCATTTTTCTTACAAAATCCAAACCAAACAAAATTAAAAACGCCTGTACACAGGCGATTTAAATTTTGTTCACCCCCAAACCAGCCAACTTCTATAAATACCAACCCCTTTCATTCATTTCAAAATATCGGTTTTACAAAACACATACACTATTCACAAAATCCACTCAAAAATACCGTCTTTACATTTTCGAAAGGTAAACATTTTACCTACGTTTTGGACGTTTGAGACTCGGACAATGGGGTTACATTAACCCCAAACCCGATATTGGCACTAGCGAAGCCGTATTCGTAATACGGTTGTAGCAATTCGGATTCATAATCCGTCTAAACCCCGCCAATATCGCATAAATAACGACTCATTATCACTAAAGCAAACCGACGTCACTTTTATAATTATGCAAGTCCTCATTCATGTCTTAAATAAACGACTAGAATCACGGATCCAGCACTAAATTGTACCGTTTCATAGAGTCTTTTAGCATGTCAAAACTGAGGGTTTTTCACAAATTCTAAATACGAGGTCGGAAAATAACGTCTATAGTAATAATTTAGTCAATAAATTATTATTTAACGTACATTTCCTATAGCAATATGTCATTATTTTGACAGTTTACATTATTTATGCATTTTAATCGAGTCATATTTATTCGCACTTGTACGTAGCGTTATTTTAGCCCAAATATCGAAATTAAGCAAATGTTTTCAAATTAGTAGAGACTACTCTTATGTAGGCTTTTTGATTACTGTTTTCAAAACTTATTTTGTCAAAACTTTCGAAAAGTAACCTCACTCCGAACCCCTTCTCTGGTTTCAAACCTCAGATTGATAGGTATCGACGCACCTTGAAATCTGAGACACTCGTGTCTTGTATTTCAAGACGCGTTGAATAGGTTCCAAATTCCTTTAATATTTGGTGGCGACTCCGAAAATACATTTCAAAAAGGATTTTTATACTTTTCTTTTTTGATCGCAAATTCATGCAATGATCTCCCCCATTTTTAGCAAACTTCGCACTTTTTTTCCTGCGAGGCGCATTCCGCTTCACGCTCAAGACGGCGAGGGCGGGCGCGCGCAGGGCGTCGATAGGTTTTCCCCTCCACCTTCCTTGCATCTTCAAAGAACATACAAAGATGTACTCTTCACTCTATACACCTCACATCTCCTTGGCCGTTCTCAACCTGGGGTATAGACGTGATAGGTAAAATCCATCCAATCGGAGCAGGAGGACACTGTTTCGTACTAGTAGCCATAGATTACTTCACAAAATGGGTAGAGGCAGCATCCTTCCGTACCCTCGACTCAAAAGAAGTTGCCAAATTCATACAAACAAACATCATATGCCGGTACGGCATACCGCACGAGTTTATAAGCGATTAAGGCTCACATTTTCAAGGCGAAACAGAAGCCATACTGGCTAAATACAGCATACAGCATCACAGATCCTCTCCTTACCGACCTCAAACTAACGGAGCCGTGGAGGCAGCAAACAAAACAGTAATCACTATCCTGGAGAAAATGATCGACAGTTGTCGGGATTGGCCCAACAAAATCCCATACGCACTATGAGGATATCACACAACCATACGCACACCCACGGGCATGACGCCCTATTTTCTCACCTACGGCATGGAAGCCGTGCAACCAGTAGAGATCGAAATGAAGTCCCTACGAATACTAATGGAAAGTAGCATCCCAGAAGCAGAATGGGCTCGCGAACGCTACGAGCAACTCATGCTTTTGGACGAACGCAGGCTAAATTCCTTAAGTATTGTGCGAATGTATCAAGCACGACTACAAAGAGCATTCAACAAGCGAGTTCGACCACGAAACATAAAAGTGGGAGATCTAGTATTAAAATCAGTGCGCACCACTTCCTGTTGACCCACGAGGAAAATTCAAACCAAACTGGGCTGGACTTTACCTCGTCAAAGAGATCTACGCAGGAGGAGCAGTCAAACTAACTGACCTGGACGGCCAAGAGTTCAATCGGGCGACCAATCTCGACCAACTGAAGAAATACTATCCATGAAACATTTTGCAATGTATTTATAGCATGTAATTGAACAATTCCACGGGCCAGCATGCCCTTAAACATGCACATCCATCACAAAAAGAAAAAAAAAGCAAAAACACAATACTACGGGCATGCATGTCCCTAAAACATGCGCTCACAAAAATACAGCTCAGAACTACGCCGGCTTGATTCCATTTATATGGATACGTAGGCAGCTTTTCAAAGCACAGCCGACATTCAACACAAAATCACTTACCCAAAACGTCTCAAGCTAAGAGTATGATAAGCATCACAAAATTCAAAACGTAAAATACGCATGTCTCAAACTTCCTCTAACATTAAAGGAAACAAGGCAAGTTACGCAAAAGGAACTTTTGTTTTATTATGCTTGAAAGGGAAACATTTACATTTGGATTTTGCAACTAGGAGCACGAGCACTACACTACCAACACACACGACAAGCATTATAGAGCCCGGCATGACCTTCGGGTTTTAGGGAATTAAAAAAAAAACAAAAAAAGGAAAAGAAAACAACACGCGTACGACCAGTAGCTAGACCACAACAAACAAGCAGACTTCATCCTTCACGACTGAAAGGAGGACTCAACCCATATGAGGGGCGCAATCACCCCCATCCTGGTCTGGAGCGTTAAGCATGATAAAGCCCAGATGACTGAGTTCCGTCTCCATGGTCGGTGCACTCCCAGAGCTCGAATTCCCACGGCTTCCACGACCAAAACGCACTGGGTCAAAGGCAGACGTCGGTGGTGGCTCGTTTTGCTCTATAGCTCGAAGGCGGGCCCTCTGACGAGTAGTTGGTGTCGTAGTCCACCGGACGTACGACCTTGAAACCCTCACCGTGGCCGGTATCCCTGCCACCTGCCACCTGGGACGCATAATCCATCCTCGCGACCACGCATCAGTAATCTGGTTATTAAGCACAACCAAATCCTGGATCGTGGTATCCTGCCCTGGGATAAACTGAGCATATCCCATCTGCCTCCTCACCCTCAGGGGGTGAATGAACACCCCAATGTCAAAACCACATAGCATGACTCCAGAAGGACCATCGCCAACCGCACTGCCAGTCACAGTGGTAACCTCCCACCATGGCACGACCCAACGGATGGCGGACGCTCTCACAAACGTGGGGAAATAATCATTGGGCCGGCCATTAGGACCCATCCATCGCAGGCCACGACTAGTCACGCCGGCCGCCGTATATGACGCGCCATAAGGGATAGCGCCCAGTACGTTCAAACGCTCCATAAGCCAAACCTGCAAGATAAGACGACAACCACGATAAGCATGCATCCTATTACACGCCCGATCGTCTAGGCCAAGGATCGTCTCCGCCAGGATCAACGCCGCAGGGTTATAACCCATTTCCATTTCCTGCACAACACAGACCAAGCGTGCCTCGCCAAACCCCATCCCGTCCACTGAATCGGGGAACATGAAACAGTGCACAAGGCAAAGGGCCAGAGCTCTCCTACGAGCAACCGCGCCAATACTCCCATTATCATAATCCATGAACCTCTGGCAAAGTCGGATGATATTCAAGCGCCCATCTAGGAACAAATCCTCCGTCTCGAGCCTCGTCAGCTTAAGGAAGTTTTGCATGTTCCTTTGGTATCCAAGCTCCTGGCGAACACACACTGGAGTGACAGTGCGAGTCCTGCAGGTTTATATCCGTATATAGACCTTAAAATCCACAGGATTATAATGAAAAACTTTATAAGATTTAAAGTCATAAAATAAAATTGCATAATAAAGTATAAAGATTCAAGAATTAACCTTTTAATCCTTTGAATTTGGCCTAAGAACAATACCAAAGAGATGGTACCTCCTAATTATCTCACCCAAGATGATTCAAGATATGCCCTTAGAATTGCTAGAGAATTTTAGAGAAGAAAACTGGTTTTTCTCTCAATTTGATGTTGTGTGCTATTGTAATTATGAAATTAGGTTAGATGAGATTAGGAGAGTGTTTAGATTAAGTAGGGAAGAAGAAAACAACTCCCCTTCCCACACTAAACCACACGTCCAAAAGAGGGTAGAGTGGGCTCTCCCACTTCTTAATTTACAAGCCCAAATCTAATTAAAAGTTTAACCCATTAATTAGTTTTATTTGGCCTTTAATGTATAATGTAATTATAATATCCTTATATTATAATTAATCATAAATATCCTTATATTTATAATTTACTAATTAATTATAACTGATTAAAATTAATTAGCCTACATTATACGTAATAATTAAATATAACCTTTTATATTCAATTTCCGAATTACAGTTAATTCCTCTCATCTAATATCATTTAATCTTTATTAAATAATATCCATTATCATATTTGACTAACTTCTTAGTCACATCCGACTAACTGTTTAGTCCACAACACTGACTAACCGTTTAGTCATAATTAAGGCATCAATATGATCATTTTCACAAATAATCATATTTCTCAAATACATCCTTTAGGTGTGACTCTTAGGGACCAGTTGATCACCGCCATCTGTATGACAATAACGTCAAACTTATCTAGCAAGCCAACCGTTATTGATAAACGTTAATCAACTGATTAAATACGTAAAGTACCCTGTGTACCTTTAGAGATTTATTTATGTTATTCGCTATCATTGGAGGACACTAACCCCAACAATCTCCCACTTGTCCGTACAAGTGTAGGTGCGATAACCGATTCTCATATCCATAATAAATTTCTCCCACTCAATGTAAACCAATTTGCAAAGTCTGTACTTTCAAAGGTCGTAGTTCATGGCGATCGATTATCAAGAGTGGTTTCGACTAGAGAGTAACTTAAGCGATAAACGAATCAATATTCGAGCATGGCCATGCATTTTCGATTCTGACTCCTCGAGTGGCCCCGAGAATAAATATTATAACTCGATAGAAGTTTGGATATTTCCTCAACTCGAATCTGCAGATGTAAGCGCGGCATGAAATGACCCAGTGAAAATCGCTTGGCGCTTTATTACGATCGACCGTGAGAAAGAAACCAAAGCCACCCAAAAACTGCCTTAATCTCAAGAGACAGTCGATAGTCTAAAGAATCGACTCTAGGAACACTATGGATGTCCTATCCACGACCCGGCACCTAATGTTCTGTAACATTTAGGACTCCATGTAGTCGTCACAAAAGTGTCCTGCGCGATTTCAGTAAATCCGCATCTGTGATCGATCAGTCAACTGTTTGACTTATGGCTCGTTGAACCCACCATCAATCGACGTCACAAAATGATTGCCAGAGTTATCAGCTCGTGTAGGCGATCACGGACCAAAACAAAATATAAAGCAATTCAGTTCACTTTGAGGTGTTCAACGTTGTCTGCACAACCCTCATGAAAAACAATATATATAACAAAACGATGATTTTATTAGAAGTTTTAGAAATTACAAGTGTCAAATCCATACAAACAACTAATACAACTCAGGAACACGCTTAATACCCATGGATTTAACGTGCCCTTCATGCTTATCTTGTCTCAACGGCTTAGTGAGAGGATCTGCTATGTTATCATCCGTAGCAATCTTGTCAATCACTATCTCCTTCTGCTCCACGTAATCCCGGATCATGTGAGCCTTCCTTTGCACGTGCCGAGACTTGTTGCTAGACTTAGGCTCCTTCGCTTGGAAGATGGCACCACTATTGTCGCAATAGATGGTGATCGGGTCATTCGAACTCGGAACTACAGTTAGTCCTTGTAAGAACTGACGCATCCATATAGCTTCCTTCGCAGCCTCTGAAGCAGCATAGTACTCGGACTCAGTCGTTGAATCTGCTATAACAGTTTGTTTGGAGCTTTTCCAGCTGACCGCAGCGCCATTAAGAGTAAAAACGAATCCAGATTGAGATTTCGAGTCATCTCGATCCGTTTGGAAACTAGCGTCTGCGTAACCGGTTGCGCATAGCTCAGTGTCTCCACCATAAGTCAATACCCAATCTTTAGTCCTCCGTAGGTACTTAAGAATGTTCTTGACGGCCATCCAGTGTGCTTCACCTGGATTGCCTTGGTATCGGCTGGTCATACTCAATGCATATGCCACGTCCGGACGTGTGCATATCATGGCATACATGATCGATCCTATAGCTGACGCATATGGAATCCGACTCATGCGCTCGACCTCTTCAGATGTCTTTGGTGCTTGAGCTTTACTCAAGTGCACCCCAGAGATCATTGGAAGATTCCCTTTCTTGGAGTTGGTCATCTTTGAACCTCTCAAGAATCTTATCTATATAAGACTCTGATCGAGGGATAACATCCGTCGTGATCTATCTCTATAGATACGGAGCCCCAAAATACGTTGTGCCTCACCCAGATCTTTCATCCGGAAATGGTTCTGTAACCATACTTTTACCGAAGTTAAGAGAGGTATGTCATTCCCAATCAAGAGTATGTCATCGACGTACAGTATTAGGAAGACAATCTTGCTCCCACTCGACTTGATATATAGGCATGGTTCCTCGACCGATCGAGTGAATCCATTCTCCTTTATCACTTGGTCGAAGCGATGATTCCAACTCCGTGAAGCTTGCTTAAGTCCATAAATGGAACGCTTAAGCTTGCATACTTTCTTAGGATTTTCAGGATCAGTGTAACCTTCGGGTTGTACCTGTTGGGGTTAGTGTCCTCCACAGTTAGTGCAATAACATAAATAAATCTCTAAAGGTACACAGGGTACATTTTGTATTTAATCAGTTGATTAACGTTTATCAATAACGGTTGGCTTGCTAGATAAGTTTGACGTTATTGTCATACAGATGGCGGTGATCAACTGGTCCCTAAGAGTCACACCTAAAGGATGTGTTTGAGAAATATGATTATTTGAGAAAATGATCATATTGATGCCTTACTTAATGACTAAACAGTTAGTTAGTGTTGTTGACTAAAAGGTTAGTCAAGTGTGTGATAATAATATGGCCATTTAATAAAGATTAAATGATATTAGCTAAGACGAATTAAATGTAATTCGTAAATTGAATATAAAATGTTATATTTAATTATTGAATATAATATAAGCTAATTAATCATAAACTGTTATAATTAATTAGAAAATTATAAATATAAGGATATTAATAATTTAATGATATATTATAGTGGATCATTATTATGTGACACTAGTAATATTATATTATATTAAAAGCTAAAGGAAACCTCTAGGAAAGAGCCTTATTGCTCTTTGACTCCTTGGTCAACAAGGAATTGGTTTTTGGAAAGTGATTTTTGGAAACAAAAATTACTCCCCATAATGATGGGTTGGCCGAAATTATGAGGGTATATTAGGGGAGTTTTTGACTCAACCTAAGGAATTAATTCATTCATGATAATTCACACAACACAAAATCTCAAGAAAAGAAAATCAGTTTTCTCTCTTAATTTTCTAGCAATACAAGGGCATATCAAGAACACATCTTGGGTGAGATAATTAGGAGATACCATACTTTTGGTATTGATCTTAGGCCAAATTCTTGAGGATTAAAAGGTTAATTCTTATTCTTTTAATTTGTTATGCAATTTTGATTTATGACTTTAAAATCTTATAAAGTTTTTCATTATAATCCTGTGGAATAAAAGGTCTATATACGGATATAAACCTACAAGTGGTATCAGAGCCTTAGGGCATATGAAATTTTTATAAGGTTTTCATAAAATCGATTTTGTATGAATTTTTAAACGATTTTTGCATGTTGGCCGAATGGTTTTGATTTGGCCGTGAGTTGTTTTGTCAATTTTTGATTTTATTTTGGTCTTTTGATTCATATTTATCAATGTTTTAAGATGTTAAAACTATTATATATGATTTGTATAAGTTTTGTTTCAATACCGATTGAATTAAAACATAAAAGGATCAAATTTTTATATGTTAATGAACATATCATGTTGTTAATCATTAGATCTACAATTTTAAGATGTTTAATCTAAAAAGTTATTTTGAATCTCTTAAGTCAATGTTTAATACGGATTAAAATTGAGTTTGTATCGATCTAATCATTAGTATAATCGAATTAAATCAGTTTAATTCATTAATTTCCATATTGGCCGAATTATTTTAATCTTTGATAAATTTTATTTGTTTTTTTTTGTAATTGGCCGAGAGTTTCAATAAAAATAAAAAAAAAAAAAAAAAAAAAAAAAAAAATTATTTTGGTATTTTAATTTGATTTGGCCGAAAGTTTTATTTATTTTTGGAAATTTGTTGTTTTTCAATTTTTGGTAATATTTGTTATAAAGATAATGAATATTTTGTAATTATGAAAAGGTTCATAATTTTGATACCAAATATTTTAAAACAGTTTAAAATATTTTATGACCTAATTTGTATTATACTGATAATATAAATTAATTTTGGATTATTCTTTTGATTATAAGATATTATGAACAATTAAGGAATTGTTGCATAATGATAATCTTTTAAAAGAGGTGGTTTGGATTAAAATCAATTCGTATGCATTGTTTTATTTTGTTTAGTTGATGCTCTATTTTGTGTTTGAATGGTTTGAATGGTTTAATTTTACGCATTAATTAAAGTACAATCGGTTGTAATTTACTAGTGTGGCCTTAGAAGATTGTGTTTCCGTAATGAAAGGAAACATGATTTTGGTTGTATTTTTTGAGATCTCGAATCTCCAATTTTGTAATATTTTTAATTTTAGCATATTTTGAATTAGAATGTAAATAGGTTTATTTTTGTAATTCAAAATTGTAATTTTGAGAAGTCTCAAGTTGAAGATTCAAGATGGACTCCCACTTAAAGCCCAAGATGAAGAATGAAGACTTGCTTAGGGTCCATGGATGGATTCCACTTTGTATTGTCTTTATTTTCATAGGGATAGGCCACACTAGGTGTTTTTCATTTCTGCGTTTTCTTTACCGTTTTCATTGCATTCACGTTAGTTAGTAGCATCATTTTCCGCCTAAACTAAACCAAACCACCTAATATGCATGAAAATGGATCATATAGTTGCATCCTAGATCATAGACATACGGATGTCATTTGTTTAGGGCTATCACCTCAATTTATTCATTCACGATAATGCTAGATATTAGTTCACTTAAAATGAATTAAAATGAGTTGATGGGATCTTCCTCTAAAACTGAAATTGAGAATTAGTCTTTATGAGTCGAACCACTATGAATCCCTTCTTCGTCGGTAGGCATAATATGACCCCTTCTACGTTGGGTAAGTAGTGGTTGTCGACTTAGTTTACCTCAACACTATAGTTCGAGTAATATCTCGTAGTTATGGTGGACTAAAAGATAGGATTTACTGAAATCTATCGACCAAGAATTCTAACAGTAGAATTAGCCAAGAGGTTGGCTTATCAATTTAAAGAAGTTGAGTCTTGGAATCATTTATATAATTCTCGAGGGAGGTCGATTATATAAGTGCACGAGTCATTGCATTAAAACGTTATTGCTTTACGACTTAAACCTATAAAACGATGTTCTCTTCTCTCTTCTTCTTTCTTTCACAGTTTCGAATACGTTATATATAGATATAACTACTATAACAAATGGCTGTACGTACAGACAAACCAATGCCAAGTGCCACACTAACACGCGAATCATGGCTGAGAATTTTGATGGACAGCATGAATCAGTCTACTCGACTGAAGAGTGATGGGTCCAATTTTTCTGATTGGGAGGCCGCATTACGGAATGCCGCCATAGCTGACGGCAAGCTCAAGTACTTGACTGAGCCAATGCCGGCCGAACCAGCTCCCGATGCAGGAGCAAATGAAGTCGTAGCTTATAGTGATTTCATGATGGAGGCGGGTGCGTTACGGAACGTGCTCATCTATGCAATGGAATCCAATTTGCAAAGACGATTCATTACCCAGGGTGCAAACAAGATTTTCACAACCCTTACTAAGGAATTCTCGAAAGCTCCGAGAATTAAGAGTTACGAGTACACTACTCGTTTCTTTGAGGCTAGACTCCAGAAGGGCCAACCGGTTGGTCCACATCTTCTCGACATGATCGAGAACGTTGAGAAACTGGAGGAGCTTGGTTGCAAGATCGATGAGAAGATCGTCATTGATCGAGTGCTCCACTCTCTTCATGATGGGTATGCCCTCTTTAGGGCAAACTATTACATGAACGACATGCAGAAAAGTCTGCATGAACTACATTCACTCCTCGTACAGACGGAGAGTGATCTGAAGTTGAGTGGGAGCATGAAACAAAATGTTCTCATGATAGGCAACAAGCATAAGGGTAAGGGTAAGGTTCCGGCTAACCTAACTGTAGGAAAGCCGAAATTTAAGAAGCCAGTGATTGCGAAGAGTGGGCCTGGTGAGTCTAGCGGTAGCTCACAAGGCAAGGCAAAAGCGAAGCAAAGCATGGAGTGCCACCATTGCCACAAGTCTGGGCATTGGAGGCAGAACTGTCCCGTGTATGCTGAGGACATAAAAGCAGGCCACGTCATTCCTGTTGGTATGTCTTCATTTATTCATATGATTGAGATTAACCATGCAAATTTCGGAACTTGATACTGGTTGGGGTTCTCATCTGTGTAATCATTTGCAGGGTCTAAGAAACATCAAATCTCTAGCAAGAGGTGATGTGGACCTGCGAGTGGGGAATGGAGCAAGAGTTGCTGCCGTTTCAGTGGGAACATATGTAATCCAAACTCCCGAGCGGATTTGAGTTATTTCTGAATAACTGTTACTATGTACCTAGTTTATCTAAAACATTATTTCTGTATCCGTACTTGATAAAGACGGATTTTCGTTTTAAAGAATAATAGCTGTATTTTCTCTTTAAACGATATGATTTATGGTAAAGCAGTTTCCATGAACGGAATTTATGTTTTAGATCTAACCACAGATATAATGCATGTGAGTAACAAGAAAACAAAGGTTGGTGACAAGATCAAACATATCTATGGCAAAATGTCTCGAATTTCCTTCAAAGGTGTTGGAATGCGCGCTGCTGACCTATTAGGACTCACACATACTGATGTGTGCGGACCTATGTCAATCAACGCTAGAGATGGCTATAGGTATTTTATCACTTTCACGGACGATTTGAGTAGATATGGACATGTCTACTTAATGAAGCATAAAAGTGAGTCCTTTGACAAGTTCAAGGAATTCCAGAATAAGGTTGAGAACCAACTGGATAGAAAGATAAAAGCACTACGTTCAGATCGTGGTGGCGAATATCTTTCAAATGAGTTTGATCAGCACCTGAAAGACCGCGGGATAGTATTACGATTAACTCCACCCGAACACCACAACCGAATGGTGTGTCCGAACGCAGAATCGAACATTACTTGATATGGTTCGATCCATGATGAGTCACACGGTTGTACACGACTCATTATGGGGCTATGCTCTTTGTCAATTGCTCTTATACTTAACAGAAGTCCGACTAAAGTCAGCCGACAAGACTCCATACGAGTTATGGAAGGAACGGTCCCTAACTTGTCCTTTATTCGGGTTTGGGGTGCGAGGCTTATGTCAAGTGGAGACACGAGGATAAGCTCGCCCGCGATCGGTCAAGACATACTTTATTGGTTATCCAAAAGGAATGTTTGGTCATTACTTCTATTCGCCACCGAACACCGAAGTTTTGTTGCGGCTAGTGCGACGTTCTTAGAGAAAGAGTTTCTCGAAGACAAGAGAGGTAATAGAACCTTCGATCTGTCGGAGATTCCTGAACCAACAACCGAGCAACCGATGGAGGAAACTGTTCCTTCTACGTCTGCTGCGGTTAATGTCCCTTTGGAACCCAGGAGGTCGGGTAGACTCTCCATTCCTCCAGATCGATATATCGGTGTAGTCGAGGAGAATGGGAGAGACGACGTTTTGCTCCTTGAGAGTAACGAACCCGTAACCTATAAAGGTGCCATGACGTGTTCTGACTCAAAGCTTTGGCAAGAAGCCATGCAATCCGAGATGGACTCGATGTACGAGAACCATGTATGGGATCTGGTTGACTTACCTGATAAGGCTAGGCCTCTTCAGTGCAAATGGCTTTACAAGATAAAGCGATCTGTAGAAGGACAACCAGATATATACAAGGCACGACTAGTGGCAAAGGGTTTCACTCAAGTGCAAGGGTTGCACTATGATGTGATCTTTGCACCCGTAGTCATGCTTCGTTCCATTCGGATACTCTTAGCGATTGCCACTTTTCATGACTATGAAATTTGGCAAATGGACGTGAAAACCGCCTTCTTAAACGGTTATTTGGAGGAGGAGTTGTACATGGTACAACCCGAAGGTTACACTGATCCTAAAAATCCTAAGAAGGTTTGCAAGCTTAAGCGTTCCATTTATGGACTTAAGCAAGCTTCACGGAGTTGGAATCATCGCTTCGACCAAGTGATAAAGGAGAATGGATTCACTCGATCGGTCGAGGAACCATGCCTATATATCAAGTCGAGTGGGAGCAAGATTGTCTTCCTAATACTGTACGTCGATGACATACTTTTGATTGGGAATGACATACCTCTCTTAACTTCGGTAAAAGTATGGTTAAAGAACCATTTCCAGATGAAAGATCTGGGTGAGGCACAACGAATTTTGGAGATCCGTATCTATAGAGATAGATCACGACGGATGTTATCCCTCAGTCAGGAGTCTTATACAGATAAGATTCTTGAGAGATTCAGTATGACCAAATCGTGTTCCTTATGCTTCGGCAGTAGAATCGATCATGTATGCCATAATGTGCTCACGTGCAGACGTGGCATCTGAAATGGGTATTGACTTATGGAGGTGCTATAAGGCTATGCGCAATCAGTTGCACAGACGCTAACTTCCACACGAATCGAGATGACTCGATATCTCAACTCGGATTCGTCTTTACTCTTTATGGCGATGCGGTCAGCTGCAAAGTTCCAAAATATAGTGTCATAGTAGATTCTACGACTGTGTCCGGGTACTATGCTATTTCGTTGCAAGGGAAGCTGTATGGATGCGTCAGTTCTTACAAGGACTAACTGTAGTTTCTAGTTCGAATGACACTATTACCATCTATTATGATAATAGAGGTGTCATCTTCCAGGCTGCAAAGCCTAAAGTCTAGCAACTAGTCCAGATATGTACGTCGGTATATGATAAGCTTGAAGGGCACGTTATCTTCATGAGAAATAAACGTGCTCCTGGTTATAATAGTACTTGACGTGGATTGGATAAATGTATCTTTCTCCTATACTATTTATAACATCATCGTTTTGTTTTATATATACAGATAACTTTGAACACCACAAAGTGAACTGGAAAACATTATATTTGTGTTGGTCCGTGATCGCCTACATGAGCTGATAACTCTGGCGTTTATTTTGTGACGTCGATTGATGGTGGGTTCAACGAGCCATAAGTCAAACTGTTGACTGATCGATCACAGATGCGGGTTTACTGAAATCGCAAGGACTATTTTTGTGTCGACAACATGGAGTCCTACATGTTTCAGAACATTATGTGCCGGGTCGTGGATAGGACATCCATAGTGTTCCTAGAGTCGATTCTTTTGACTATCGACTGACTCTTGAGATTAAGGCAGATTTTGGGTGACTTTGGTTTCTTTCTCACGGTCGATCGTAATAGGCGCTGCGATTTTCACTGGTCATTTCACATCGCGCTTACATCTGCAAGATTCGAGTTGAGGGAAATATCCAAACTTCTATCGAGTTATAATATTTATTCTCAGGGCCACTCGAGGAGCTGTAACTGAAAATGCATGGCCATGCTCGAATATTGATTCGTTTATCAGTTAAGTTACTCTCTAGTCGGGGAAACCACTCTTGATACTGATCGCTTGTGAACTACGACCTTTGAAAGTACGGACTTTGCAAATTGGTTTACATTGAGTGGGAGAAATTTATTATGGATATGAGAATCGGTTATCGCACCTACACTTGTACGGACAAGTGGGAGATTGTTGGGGTTAGTGTCCTCCACAGTTAGTGCAATAACATAAATAAATCTCTAAAGGTACACAGGGTACATTTTGTATTTAATCAGTTGATTAACGTTTATCAATAACGGTTGGCTTGCTAGATAAGTTTGACGTTATTGTCATACAGATGGCGGTGATCAACTGGTCCCTAAGAGTCACACCTAAAGGATGTGTTTGAGAAATATGATTATTTGAGAAAATGATCATATTGATGCCTTACTTAATGACTAAACGGTTAGTTAGTGTTGTTGACTAAAAGGTTAGTCAAGTGTGTGATAATAATATGGCCATTTAATAAAGATTAAATGATATTAGCTAAGACGAATTAAATGTAATTCGTAAATTGAATATAAAATGTTATATTTAATTATTGAATATAATATAAGCTAATTAATCATAAACTGTTATAATTAATTAGAAAATTATAAATATAAGGATATTAATAATTTAATGATATATTATAGTGGATCATTATTATGTGACACTAGTAATATTATATTATATTAAAAGCTAAAGGAAACCTCTAGGAAAGAGCCTTATTGCTCTTTGACTCCTTGGTCAACAAGGAATTGGTTTTTGGAAAGTGATTTTTGGAAACAAAAATTACTCCCCATAATGATGGGTTGGCCGAAATTATGAGGGTATATTAGGGGAGTTTTTGACTCAACCTAAGGAATTAATTCATTCATGATAATTCACACAACACAAAATCTCAAGAAAAGAAAATCAGTTTTCTCTCTTAATTTTCTAGCAATACAAGGGCATATCAAGAACACATCTTGGGTGAGATAATTAGGAGATACCATACTTTTGGTATTGATCTTAGGCCAAATTCTTGAGGATTAAAAGGTTAATTCTTATTCTTTTAATTTGTTATGCAATTTTGATTTATGACTTTAAAATCTTATAAAGTTTTTCATTATAATCCTGTGGAATAAAAGGTCTATATACGGATATAAACCTACAGTACCATGTACAACTCCTCCTCCAAATAACCGTTTAAGAAGGCGGTTTTCACGTCCATTTGCCAAATTTCATAGTCATGAAAGGCGGCAATCGCTAAGAGTATCCGAATGGAACGAAGCATGACTACGGGTGCAAAGATCTCATCATAGTGCAACCCTTGCACTTGAGTGAAACCCTTTGCCACTAGTCGTGCCTTGTATATATCTGGTTGTCCTTCTACAGATCGCTTTATTTTGTAAAGCCATTTGCACTGAAGAGGCCTAGCCTTATCAGGTAAGTCAACCAGATCCCATACATGGTTCTCGTACATAGAGTCCATCTCGGATTGCATGGCTTCTTGCCAAAGCTTTGAGTCAGAACACGTCATGGCACCTTTATAGGTTACGGGTTCGTTACTCTCAAGGAGTAAAACGTCATCTCTCCCATTCTCCTCGACTATACCGATATATCGATCTGGAGGAATGGAGAATCTACCCGACCTCCTGGGTTCCAAAGGGACATTAACCGCAGCAGACGTAGAAGGAACATCTTCCTCCATTGGTTGCTCGGTTGTTGGTTCAGGAATCTCCGACAGATCGAAGGTTCTATTACCTCTCTTGTCTTCGAGAAACTCTTTCTCTAAGAACGTCGCACTAGCCGCAACAAAAACTCGGTGTTCGGTAGACGAATAGAAGTAATGACCAAACATTCCTTTTGGATAACCAATAAAGTATGTCTTGACCGATCGCGGGCCGAGCTTATCCTCGTGTCTCCACTTGACATAAGCTTCGCACCCCCAAACCCGAATAAAGGACAAGTTAGGGACCGTTCCCTTCCATAACTCGTATGGAGTCTTGTCAACAGCTTTAGTCGGACTTCGGTTAAGTATAAGAGCAGCAGACAAAAGAGCATAACCCCATAATGAGTCCGGTACAACCGTATGACTCATCATGGATCGAACCATATCAAGTAATGTTTGATTCCTGCGTTCGGACACACCATTCAGTTGTGGTGTTCCGGGTGGAGTTAACTGTAATACTATCCCGCGGTCTTTCAGTCTCGATCAAACTCATTTGAAAGATATTCGCCACCACGATCTGAACGTAGTGCTTTTATCTTTCTATCCAGTTGGTTCTCAACCTTATTCTGGAATTCCTTGAACTTGTCAAAGGACTCACTTTTATGCTTCATTAAGTAGACATGTCCATATCTACTCAAATCGTCCGTGAAAGTGATAAAATACCTATAGCCATCTCTAGCGTTGATTGACATAGGTCCGCACACATCAGTATGTATGAGTCCTAATAGGTCGCCAGCGCATTCCAACACCTTTGAAGGAAATTCGAGACATTTTGCCTATAAGACATGATTCACACGTGCCAAAAGTTTCATAGTCAAATGGGGCTATTGTCCCATTATCAATGAGTTTTTTCACGCGTTTCTCATTTATGTGTCCCATTCGGCAATGCCATAAATACGTTTGATCTTTGTCACCAACCTTTGCTTTTTTGTTACTCACATGCATGATTTCTGTGGTTTGATCTAAAACATAAATTCCGTTCATGGAAACAGCTTTACCATAAATCATATCGTTCAATGAGAAAATACAGCTATTATTCTTTATTGAAAATGAAAATCCTTCTTTATCAAGAACGGATACAGAAATAATGTTTTTGGATAAACTAGGTACATAGTAACAGTTATTCAGAAATAACTCAAATCCGCTCGGGAGTTGGATTACATATGTTCCTACTGAAACGGCAGCAACTCTTGCTCCATTCCCCACTCGCAGGTCCACATCACCTCTTGCCAGAGTTTTGATGCTTCTTAAGCCCTGCAAATGATTGCACAGATGAGAACCACAACCAGTATCTAGTACCCAAGTTCCGAAACTTGCATGGTTAATCTCAATCATATGAATAAAAGAAGACATACCAACAGGAGCAACGCGGCCTGCTTTTATGTCCTCAGCATACACGGGACAGTTACGCCTCCAATGCCCAGGCATGTGGCAATGGTGGCACTCCATGGTTTGCTTAGCTTTTGCCTTGCCTTGTGGTCTACTGCTAGACTCACCAGGCCCACTCTTAGCAACCACTGGCTTCTTGAATTTTGGCTTACCTACAGCTAGGTTAGCCGGAGCCTTACCCTTACTCTTCTTGTTCCCAATCATGAGAACATCTTGCTTCGTGCTCCCACTCAACTTCAGATCACTCTCCTGCATGCGAGGAGTGAATGCAGTTCATGCAGACTTTTCTGCATGTCGTTCATGTAATAGTTTGCCCTAAAGAGGGCATACCCATCATGAAGAGAGTGAAGCACACGATCAATGATGATCTTCTCATCGATCTTGCAACCAAGCTCCTCCAGTTTTTCAACATTCTCGATCATGTCGAGAAGGTGTGGACCAACCGGTTGGCCCTTCTGGAGTTTAGCCTCAAAGAAACGAGTAGTATACTCGTAACTCTTAATTCTCGGAGCTTTCGAGAATTCCTTAGTAAGAGTGGTGAAAATCTTGTTTGCACCCTGGGTAATGAATCGTCTTTGCAAATTGGATTCCATTGCATAGATGAGCACGTTCCGTAACGCACCCGCCTCCATCATGAAATCACTATAAGCTACGACTTCATTTGCTCCTGCATCGGGAGCTGGTTCGGCCGGCATTGGCTCAGTCAAGTACT
Source organism: Dianthus caryophyllus (assembly GCA_023091065.1). NCBI lineage: Eukaryota > Viridiplantae > Streptophyta > Magnoliopsida > Caryophyllales > Caryophyllaceae > Dianthus > Dianthus caryophyllus. The sequence goes on along the minus strand of CM041526.1, from coordinate 18,643,574 downwards.
TGAGCTTGCCGTCAGCTATGGCGGCATTCCGTAATGCGGCCTCCCAATCAGCGAAATTGGACCCATCATTCTTCAGTCGAGTAGACTGATTCATGCTGTCCATAAAAATTCTCAGCCATGATTCGCGTTCAAGTGTGACACTTGGCATTGGGCCTTCAACACGACCAGCCATTTTGTATTAGCAGTTATATCTGTATATAACGTATTCGAAACTGTGAAAAGAAAGAAGAAGAAGAGAGAAGATAAGAAATCATGGTTTTAAAGTTTTAAGTCAAACACGATAACAAATTAAAGCAATGACTTATGCACTCATATAATTGACCTCCCTCGAGAATTATATAAATGATTCCAAGACTCAATTTCTTTAAATTGATAAGCCAACCTCTTGGCTAATTCTACTGTTAGAATTCTTGGTCGATAGATTTCAGTAAATCCTATCTTTTAGTCCACCATAACTACGAGATATTACTCGAACTATAGTGTTGAGGTAAACTAAGTCGACAACCACTACTTACCCAACGTAGAAGGGGTCATATTATGCCTACCGACGAAGAAGGGACTCATAGAGGTTCGACTTTATAAAGACTAAATCTCAATTTTCATTTTAGAGGAAGATCCCATCAACTCATTTTAATTCATTTTAAGTGAACTAATATCTAGCATTATCGTGAATGATTAAATTGAGGTGATAGCTCAAAACGCATGACATCCGTATGTCTATAATCTAGGATGCAACTATATGATCCATTTTCATGCATATTAGGTGGTTTGGTTTAGTTTAGGCGGAATATGATGCTACTATCTAACATGAATGCAATAAAAACGGTAAAGAAAACGCAAAAAGGAAAAACACCTAGTGTGGCCTAACCCTATGAAAATAAAGACAATTACAAAGTGGAATCCATCCATGGACCCTAAGCTGTCTTCATTCTTCATCTTGGGCTTTAAGTGGGAGTCCATCTTGAATCTTCATCTTGAAATCTTCTTAAAATTACAATTTTGAATTACAAAATAAACCTATTTACATTCTAATTCAAAATATGCCAAAATTAAAATATTACAAGATTGGAGATTCGAGATCTCAAAAATACAACCAATAATTATGTTTCCTTTCATTACGAAAACATAATCTTCTAAGGCCACACTAGTAAATTACAACCGTTTGTACAATAATTAATGCGTAAAATAAACCATTCATTCAAACATTCATACACAAAATATAGCATCAACTAAACAATATAAAAACAATGCATACGAATTGATTTATATCCAAACCACCTTTTTAAATGATTATAATTATGCAACAATTCCTTAATTGTTCATAACATCCTATAATCAAAACATAATCCAAAAGAAATAATTTATATTATCAGTATAATACAAATTAGATCTCAAAAAAAATTATTTTAAACCTTTTTAAAATATTAGGTATCATCATTATTATGAACTGCTTCACAATAACACAAAAAATATATCTTAATAATATAACAAAAAATAATAAGATATCACAAGATTTAATTTCCAAAATTAAATTTCCAAAAATTAAATTTCGGCCAAAAATTAAAAATTACCGAAATTTTTTATTTTTTTTTTTTATAATGTTTCGGCCAAAACTTAAAAAAAATAAAAATAAATTTATCAAAAATTATAATCTAATTCGGCCAACACAAGAAATAACGAATTAAACTGTTTTAATTCGATTATGCTAATAATAAGATCTATACAAACTCAACTTTAATCTGTATTAAACATTGATTTAAGGTATTCAAACTAACTTTTTAGATTAAACATCTTAAATTTGAAGATCTAATGATTAACAACAATATGTTCATAAACATACAAGAATTTGATCCTTTTATGTTTTAATTCAATCAGTATTAAATCAAAACTTATACAAATTCATATACTATAGTTTTAACATCTTAAAACATTGATAATTATGAATCAAATAGACCAAATCAAGCCAAAATAATAGCAAAACCACACGGCCAAAAACAAAAATAAAATTCGGCCATGACAAAAATAAAAACCGAGGCCTTTAAATCAATTCAATATTACACAAAATCGATTTATATGAAAACCTTATAAAAATTTCATGAGCACTCTAGGCTCTGATACCACTTGCAGGTTTATATCCGTATATAGACCTTAAAATCCACAGGATTATAATGAAAAACTTTATAAGATTTAAAGTCATAAAATAAAATTGCATAATAAAGTATAAAGATTCAAGAATTAACCTTTTAATCCTTTGAATTTGGCCTAAGAACAATACCAAAGAGATGGTACCTCCTAATTATCTCACCCAAGATGATTCAAGATATGCCCTTAGAATTGCTAGAGAATTTTAGAGAAGAAAACTGGTTTTTCTCTCAATTTGATGTTGTGTGCTATTGTAATTATGAAATTAGGTTAGATGAGATTAGGAGAGTGTTTAGATTAAGTAGGGAAGAAGAAAACAACTCCCCTTCCCACACTAAACCACACGTCCAAAAGAGGGTAGAGTGGGCTCTCCCACTTCTTAATTTACAAGCCCAAATCTAATTAAAAGTTTAACCCATTAATTAGTTTTATTTGGCCTTTAATGTATAATGTAATTATAATATCCTTATATTATAATTAATCATAAATATCCTTATATTTATAATTTACTAATTAATTATAACTGATTAAAATTAATTAGCCTACATTATACGTAATAATTAAATATAACCTTTTATATTCAATTTCAATTACGATTAATTCTCTCATCTAATATCATTTAATCTTTATTAAATAATATCCATTATCATATTTGACTAACTTCTTAGTCACATCCGACTAACTGTTTAGTCCACAACACTGACTAACCGTTTAGTCATAATTAAGGCATCAATATGATCATTTTCACAAATAATCATATTTCTCAAATACATCCTTTAGGTGTGACTCTTAGGGACCAGTTGATCACCGCTTATCCGTATGACAATAACGTCAAACTTATCTAGCAAGCCAACCGTTATTGATAAACGTTAATCAACTGATTAAATACGTAAAGTACCCTGTGTACCTTTAGAGATTTATTTATGTTATTGCACTATCATTGGAGGACACTAACCCCAACAAGTCCAACCTCCGATAGCAGAAAACTCCTCGACCAGAGGGCAAACTTCCCCATCAGGGAAGCGAAATACGTGATAAGCCAAGTCCCAATAGTGCAGACAGGCATCCAGGAACTCAGGCTCCATTCGAACCTGCCTTAATCCTAGGAATACGCCCAAGCCACACCCTCTGAGGTTCCTTTTCTCAATACCCGACAAAGTGGCACACCATATCCTCACGAGTCCCTCCAAATGCTCCATCACTCGCAAAAAGGGAAAAACGCTCCGTGGGATATTATGAATACTATTATAATACGAGTAATAAAGTTGCAAGTTAAAACGTAATGTGAAGTATGGTTGGAGAGATGGATGAATGAACTAACACAAGCATCCTTCTTATAGGCAACGTCTTCAAGAGGCAACGACACGACATACAATCGCTAGTGAACCAGCGATTTACCAAAAAATCAAAACAAAAGGCAGAAAACACCGCAAAAATCGCCAGAAAACAGGCGATTATCACAATAATCGCCTGTTTTCTGGCGATTTTTGTGAGAATCGTTGGTACACAGGCGATTTTCTATGCTTTTCCGACAGATTTGACGCGACGACTGCACACCGCCTTGCAGCCTACGAGTTGCAGAAAGTTTTTCACAGCCTACGCACCGCTGTTTTTACTTTTTTTACGACGTATTATCGATTACGTTTCCGATACCCGGCTTTACGTCGTATTGGGTCATTTTGTGATCGACTCTCGACTAATATTTTGCACATACACTTCACAAAATTCAACCGTCTCATTTCGCAAGCTTACGTTAAAGCACGACGTTCTTAATTCACATTTTTATGAACGTCAAAAACACCTTTTACGGTCTCACAAAATTCAATCGTCTCATTTCGCAAGCTTACGTTAAAGCACGACGTTCTTAATTCACATTTTTACGAACGTCAAAAACACCTTTTACGGTCTCACAAGATTCAACCGTCTCATTTCGCAAGCTTACGTTAAAGCACGACGTTCTTAATTCACATTTTTACGAACGTCAAAAAACCCCTTTACGGTGTCACAAAATTCAATCGTCATTTTTCGCAGGCTTATATTAAAGCACGACGTTCTTAATTCACATTTTTACGAACGTCAAAAGCGTCTTTTGCGGACTCAAAATATTTTCCTCAAAAATGGCATATTTTATACAAATACTTTAAGCATGCATATTCTTATTACGGGTAGAAAAATCTCAATCGAGATTTGTATTCTTTTTACGACTAACGGTCTAATGCAGGAACACCAAATGAGCAAGTTGCGAGGGATTCGAACGCAGACAATGGCACAAACAGTCGTACTACAAAACGAGGCAAAATAACCCATAGGGCTTATGACGCCGCACGCATGATCATTAATCACGAAAGCTATACCCACAGGGAGGCTTACCATAGTCAACAAATACACCTGCTACGTAATCAAAGCACGCGTACAAAGTCATGTGACCTACTCGTGTCAAGCCACGATCACGAATCAATGACATATGACCCCTACAAGTACGATCATACAAAATAACCAAAGCACGAGAAGTCGCAAAGCCTACTCGCGTCAAGCCGCAATCACAAAATTGACTTGATACGAGATCCTACATGTCCAAGTACCTACAAATATGACCACAAAATAAAACGAGTCCATAGATATAAGCCGATGATCCTAGCATACATCCCAAATCAGCTCGCATGATCTCGCCGACTAAGCTCCGCGCGCAGTGAGTCAATCTCAGCACGACAAGCAGCTCACTCCTGCTCACGTTGAGTCTCCACGATACTCGCCCGCCCGATATCTCGACTGCGCCAAGGCCCCCTCAGAACTCGACACATACCGCTTTGCAAAGCGCGACCGCTTTATCATTCAAAGCCACGCGCCACCGGTTCGCTACCCTCCATAAATTCCTGTGGACATCTAAAGCCACCTGCAAACAACAACAGCCTTCATATACTCAAACTGGGGGCTATAATCAAAAGCAGCTTCATTCAAGTTTGAATAACGATTTTTGGACAAAATCTAACTCGAACTGGGGGCTATAATCAAAAGCAGCTTCATTTAAGTTTGAATAACGATTTTAGGACAAAATCTAACTCGAACTGGGGGCTATAATCAAAAGCAGCTTCATTTAAGTTTGAATAACGATTTTAGGACAAAATCTAACTCAAACTAGGGGCTATAATCAAAAGCAGATTCATCTAAGTTTGAATAACGATTTTAGGACAAAATCTAACTCAAACTGGGGGCTATAATCAAAAGCAGCTTCATTTAAGTTTGAATAACGATTTTAGGACAAAATCTAACTCGAACTGGGGGCTATAATCAAAAGCAGCTTCATTTAAGTTTGAAAAGCGATTTTAGGACAAAATCTAACTCGAACTGGGGGCAATAATCAAAAGCAGCTTCATTTAAGTTTGAATAACGATTTTAGGACAAAATCTAACTCAAACTGGGGGCTATACACTACATAAAACGTAAGCATAGAAGAAAAAGTCATACCTGCTTTACCCGAGGGCTCCAACTATCCATACCAGCGTCAGCCACCGCAGATAAACACGGCTGCAGTACGACCGAATGCCGACAACCATCATCATGCTCAAAATTTAGACTCTCATGGAACGGAGGAGGCTGAACCTCAAGGTCAGGGTCACGTGGCTACAAGATACAAAAATCACGATCAATTTTTGCTTTTTAAGCAAATAACATGCACAAGCAAACGCAAAAACAACAGTAAACCTCAATGACGGCAGGCGCCAAAGCAAGACGCGCCCACGACGGATAATCCTCATCCAGCCTCAGCAGAGAATCCGACTCACCCTCGCGATATACATCGCGGCGAACATCAGCATCCGGCATCTGAACAAAGAGGACTTTAGAAGGAGACACGGGCACAACAAACTCACCCCTAGTCTGCTCATACGACAGACGCCGCTTAAGAACCAAGATTTAATCGCATCGAGTAGCAATGTACAACCTCTGCCTGTCACGGGAAGCAAAGCGAGTCGCAATCGATGCAGGGACTTCTGTATAATCTGCCCAAGGATTACGAACAAACTACAAAAACAAGAAATGAATCAAGATCTGCAAACACAAGCAAATCAACAACACAAAGTATAAAAAGAATATAGGCTCCTTTTACCTTATCAACGGTCATCCCGTTGAACCGCACTCGAGCAGCATCATAAGTCAAGCGAATACCCCTCCTATTTGCCGTCGCATAAGCATGAAAAGCAGGATACTCCGCCGTCACGGCAAAGTTATCAGGAAGCAGCGACGGGAAATGAGCGTAACACCAGGACTACGAAAAAACAAAAATACGTCACCAAAGGAGGGAGTAACAGCAGCAAAGTAATAAAACATTACAAAAAGAAGAAAGCAAAGCAACCATACCTCCATCAGCAGACCAGGGCCAACCAAAGATGGTCTAGATCCATCATCGATCTTATCAGGACGAACCGCGTCCCTACAAAATCGAATCAAGACGCCCATGGCAGGAGTGACCCAGTCGAAGTCACCCAATCTAGACAAGTCTCTCAGCGCCATTAAAACAGCAGTCGATGCCCGCTCACCTTTATCTCCAAAATGAGTGTCCGACAGAAACCACCATAACCACAATCGAGCATTCTGCTCATGACTCGCATCACTCACCCGCTTCTTCCCACGGCCTTTGAAGTAATCATCGATCCACGACGTCCGAGGCTGAAATGTGTTTCGCTCCTCCTTCGCACATATAATACCTCCTCCAATCAAGCGAACTACTACTGCACTAGAAATAGCAGGACGCACTCTGTCCCACTTAATCTCCTCCTCTCCGTGGGGGAGTCCCGAGACAACTGCAAGAGACGAGAAAGTGATACCAACCTCATATCCCGGCATATGGAACGTATTAGTGGTATCCCAGAACCTATCTAACAATGCTCGAAGTACAGAAAGGTGCGCATTCACATTCTTTTTACGCACCTCCTGCCATGACACAGGTTTTAGTCGTATTGCCTATATCAAAATAAACCTAAATGACAACTAACAGCAGATAGCAGCAAGTAGGGATCGAATCCACAGGGAAACGGAGTAGTAATAAGCTAAGTCGGCAATAACAGGTCAATCTCAAGGGTGTGAAAAAGGTGTTTTGAATAAGCTATAACTAAGCAGGCAATAAAGCAGATGAAAATAAATATATAAGGAGAAAGATTAGGGCGTCGGGTTCATATATGACAACGATTCAGGAACGCAAGTTTTTAAGACGGAAGAGATAAACTGTGCAACTTGGCTAGGTTTATAAAACGCTCTCTCGAGTCAATTTTAGCCTTAAGCAAATTTAGCGGGCTCTCGCAACTTACTAAATTCAACTCATCCAACTCGCGTAAGTCTAGTTTTAACTCGGCTTTCGATCTTAAATTAAAACTTACTCAGGTTCAATTAAACTCAGATTAAACGGTGATCAGGCGAAATAATCCTAATTCAATTGATATAAAACGCGCAGAAAGAAAACAAGTGCACAATTTAATCAACCAATTTAATCTCAAAACATATTCCTAAATCATATGTCACAAATCACCCTAACCCTAATTAGAAATTTAGCTAGACATAATTAAGAATAAAGCAAGACAATCAAATAAAGTAAACATGATAAAAAGAATAACAATTAAAATTAAACCTGACGGAATCCTGGAATTGCAAAGTATGAACTCGAATTTAAACTAATTAATTTGAGAGAAAAGTGAAGAGCAGTAAAAACTAAACCTAAACTTCCAACTAAAAATAAAGCATAAAACTAAGATGAGTGCTTAGTTCCCGTCCTAGGGTATATATATAACATCCTAAACAATTAAACACGAATTAAAACAAAATCCGACGGAAATAACGGGCCAGCCGGCCGGCCGGTTGCCGGCCTGTCAGATGTCGCCCGCCCGGGCACAAAGGTCGCCCGCCCGGGCGCCTTGTTTCGACTTAGATATTTGCCGCATAGAGTTTTCCGCCCGCCCGGGCGCCTTGCTACGACACTTCAACACCAATTTGAGCAACTATTTTTAGGCTTGAGCTATGCCATGTGTCGTTAGCGTCTTTTATTCTTCTCTCGAGCTCTCGTATGAGCTCAAGCTTGGTCTTCTAGTCGTCTCGATACTCAAAGTGCTCCAAGTGTCTCGGGTTTTGGCTCAAAACCACCAAAACCTGCATAATATAAATAAAAGGCAGCAGTATCGAGAAATATAACAAATAGCTCATAAAATCATAACGAATACGAATAAATACAAGCTAAATGCGACTAAACCGGGGGCATATAAACAATATAAATAACATGTATCAAACTCCCCCAAACCAAACCATTACTTGTCCTCAAGCAAAAAGCGTCGGAGAAAATCAAAGCGACACGAACTAATCACGTTAGTATCTCGAAGTGGACGACCTATGCACATAAACAATACAGCCATAGCCTATTTCACCGAGAATAGAGCACAAGTCTCAATCTTTCACACCACATCGTATTATTAGCCTCTAACGCTTACGCAAAAATAAAACTGACGACATTTTCACTTCAAGCAAGGCCAACCGAACGTACCACTTTCTATCAACCAAAACTTTCCACATCAATTCCTTTTTCTCTTCTTTTCTTTTCTCTTTTTTTTTTCTTTTTCGCAAATGTGGAGCATCCCTCGTATGTAATACCGTTTAGCTTGACGTTCACTCGGTAAAAATCGCGCTCGGGTATACATTTTTCTTAAGGGTTACATTATTGCTCATACTCCCGGTCGCAACCAAATTCATGGCCACTGTGGTTACTCAAGTCAATGAGTCCCCTCCGAGAGCATCGAAGCATTGCTCCAACAAAAATAAAGTGATCTTTCCAATCAAACCACTAACCAACAAACCAATCATTCCACAAACCAATGCCAAGCTCGAATGTCAAAGTCGAAAGTAAACCAGCGAAAAGCAGGAAGAATTAAGCAAATACAACTGGGTTAGCATTTGAGGCTCGCAATCTATTAAAAGGAAACAAACCAATCGTGCAAGCTAAGGCGATAGAAAGTCGACTCGGAGATACTAAAGATCAAAGTTAATGTACTAATCACTTCTCCAAACTAGATAAAGCAGGACAAAGCAGACCAAAAGGACTCGTATTTTTGTAATTTTTTTTGAATTTTTCGATTTTTTTTGGTTTTTTTTGTAATAAATGCACACAAAATGAAAATGTAAAGCGCGAAAGAGCTTCCCTCCCCCAAACCAAATCACACATTGTTCTCAATGTGGAAAACAGCATAACCACAAGCAGAGGAGGACACATAAAATACGGGGTAAGGAAAAGTAAACGAAAGGGGAGGGTAAAATGGGGTCAAGAGTACTCACTTGATAAAGTCGTAGCTCCCCCAAACCGAAGTCAAGCGTGGAGTGCGGCTAAAATCCACGTATATGCGTCCAAATCAGTCCAACGATGAAGTACTTCGGCATAGCACACGAGAAGGAGAAAAACGAAATAGCAGGACATGGGGGCCGGTCCAGACCGGCGGCCGGCCGGCCGCCTCCCATGTTTTTTTCCTCGTTTTTTTTTTTTTTCGCGTTTTTTCACCTGTTTTAAATTCCAGCTACGGTGCCGGTCTGAGCCCGGCTGCCGGTCGACCGGCTGTGATGCATCCTCGTAGCGTCTTCTCAAAAATACTAAGGACAAAAGTCCGAAAGTACCTGCGCGCTAAAATCACAAATAAAACCCTCGTCCTCTCGCGCTCAAAATCAAACCAAAAGTCATTAAATCAAACTAAACAAGTACAAATGCAAACTAAAGTACAACGTCATCGGGTTGCCTCCCGGAAGCGCTGGTTTATAGTCCCGCACGACTCTTCACAGCTCCAAAATCATCAAGTATACGGAGGCCAAGGTTGTTGGCCATTTGCAACAGCTTCACTCGGCGAAATAGCACTCGTTCGCCAAAGAACGTCCCCCTCTCGAGGTAAAGCAGCATACTCGTTCATCGTAGGTTCTCGATCGCGAAATGGCTCACCAAATCGCCCCTGTGCTCCGAGTAACTCAACCGTAGGCCCCCCTCCATCACTAGCGTCAAATAAGTCAGCTTTAAGCACTTTCCTCTCCCCCAAACCAACCTTGCAGCTATCCTGTAAAGATCCTGCATACGAGGAGACAAAAGAAGCGACCTCCAAAGTGTCTCCAGTAGAGTGAGACGGAGGTATAACATTAACAGCACAAACCGACTCTAAGCGCATGGGCGACCGCGGGGTATCTGAATGAGTAAAGTTCAACCTCTCACCCCCCACTGTGAAGGCTATCGTCCTATTGCCCACGTCAATAACTGCACCAGCAGTGTGCAGAAAGGGTCTCCCCAAAATGATAGGTATGTGGACATCCTCGGGCATGTCAACTACAACAAAGTCTACAGGGATAAAGAACTTTCCGACCTGTACAGGGACGTCTTGTAGTATGCCTAGAGGGCGCTTTACGGAGCGGTCAGCCATCTGCAGGGTAATGCTAGTGGGTTGCAAAGCTGACAAGCTCATCTTTTGGTAAAGGGAGTGGGGTAGGACACTTACACTCGCTCCAAGGTCACACAAGGCATTGCGAACCACAAACTTACCAATGGAGCAGGGGATGGAAAAGGTACCTGGATCACTAAGCTTAGGAGGTTTACCACCCTGCAACCTAGTGCTAGCCTCCCCTACAAAAGCCACTGTCGACACATCCTCTAATGTTCGCTTACGAGCTAAAACCTCCTTCAAAAATTTTGCGTAAGCAGGAATTTGAGTAACAAGGTCAAGGAAGGGAACATTTACCTGAAGCATTTTGATGACGTCGACAAACTTTTTAAACTTAGCCGCGGACTCTTCACGTTGTCGACCCGGAAACGGGAGCTGAATCTGAATCGGGGGTGTTGGAACAGCAACAGGAACACCCAAATTAGCACCCAAATCAACTTTCCTCAAGAAGAGTTGTAGGTTGAACGATCGCCGGCCGACCGGCCATACCGCTGGCCAGCGGTCATTATAAAGTACCGCTCCTCAACGTAATCGCGCACGCTGTATCGGGAGGAGGGTTAGGAGGTTGGCCCTGAAGCCCGGCTGACGCGCAGCTTGTGAAGTGGCGAGTTGAGCCACTTGATTCTCCAAGTTCTTTATAGCTGCATCCTTAGCCTGATCGCTCTTTTGCACGAATTGCATCATTGTCTTCTGCGACTCCTGCATAGCCATCATCACCTGCTGCATCTGCGACATCATGGCCCTAGTCTCGGCCATAGGATCGGGTATCTGTGGGGGTGGAGGTGGTGTATAATTGGTTTTTTGGTAGTTAGGCGGGGGTTGTGGTTGAGTTTTGTAGGGAGGTTGGTAAGGGGTATTTTGTGGGGGTTGAGGAGTCGGGTTAAGTATATTATTGTTTCGGTATGATAGCAGTGACCGATCGTAACCCGGTTGATTCTGGTACGGCAAGTTCTGATTATTGGAATGGTATGCATAAACTCGCTTCCTGGGTGCAAAGATACCCCGTAGTGTAACCTGAATCATGCCCTGCAACAGCATTAACATGGGCACTCGAGCTCCCCTGCATAGCATCAAACTTCCTATTCAGCTCAGAAAGTTGGCTCATAATTGCATTCGTGCTCTCACTTCCACGGTCGTTGTGTGCGGACCGTGAATTACCCCTCGGCTTACCAAACTGAGCCGAGTGAACAGCCATCTCCTCAATCAACTGCCACGCTTTATCGTCGTCCGTATTATTAGCAAATCGACCTCCCGCGGCCGAGTCAAGAATAGCGCGACTCTCGACGTACAACCCATTATAAAATGTCATTATAACTAGCCAATCGCCCAACCCGTGATGTGGACATTTTCTAGTCAACCGTTTGTAACGGTCCCACGCTTCAGCCAATGTCTCGTCGTAACTCTGCTGAAAACTCTGTATCTGACTACGGAGTTGGTTAGTCCGCTCTGGAGGGTAGAACTTGCGATAGAATACAAGAGCTAGACTCGGCCAATCCGTTATACCCGCAGCAATCTTGTCTAAGTCGGTAATCCAATCACGCGCTCGATCTTTTAAAGAAAAGGGGAACAGCATCTCCCTAATCTGATTTTGGGTGATCCCATTCTGCTTGATTGTCGAGCAATAGTCCGTGAAAACTTGCATATGCGTCCCGGGATCTTCAGTAGGATTCCCACCAAATTGATTGCGCTCCACCAAAGATAGAAAGGCGGGGCGAATCTCAAAGTGACCTTGGACCGTGTTGGGTATAGTGAATCCATCTGGAATGGACTCGGTCCTAGGCACGGAGTAACTAGAAAGTTTAGGCATAGTCACTCGCGGTGGTGAAGAAGCTGGAGTAATAGGAGGTGTGTCCTCTTCGTAGGACGATTGCGCAGCACTTGACTCCGAATGCGACGCTTCCTCAAGGTCAAAATTGATTAACTTACTTGCTTCCTTACGGAGTCTATGAAAAGCTCGCTCAGGTTCAGGCTCGAAAGGAATTAAACCTGTAGGTGACCTGTGCATAAACAAGACTACAAGGAAACGATAAGAAACGGTCTCAAGGAACTAGGTTCCTTGAGACTAAGGGAAAAACCTGTAAGAACAACAAAAGCTAAAACTAACTAAAGCCGTTTCCCCGGCAACGGCGCCAAAATTGACACAGGTTTTAGTCGTATTGCCTATATCAAAATAAACCTAAATGACAACTAACAGCAGATAGCAGCAAGTAGGGATCGAATCCACAGGGAAACGGAGTAGTAATAAGCTAAGTCGGCAATAACAGGTCAATCTCAAGGGTGTGAAAAAGGTGTTTTGAATAAGCTATAACTAAGCAGGCAATAAAGCAGATGAAAATAAATATATAAGGAGAAAGATTAGGGCGTCGGGTTCATATATGACAACGATTCAGGAACGCAAGTTTTTAAGACGGAAGAGATAAACTGTGCAACTTGGCTAGGTTTATAAAACGCTCTCTCGAGTCAATTTTAGCCTTAAGCAAATTTAGCGGGCTCTCGCAACTTACTAAATTCAACTCATCCAACTCGCGTAAGTCTAGTTTTAACTCGGCTTTCGATCTTAAATTAAAACTTACTCAGGTTCAATTAAACTCAGATTAAACGGTGATCAGGCGAAATAATCCTAATTCAATTGATATAAAACGCGCAGAAAGAAAACAAGTGCACAGTTTAATCAACAAATTTAATCTCAAAACATATTCCTAAATCATATGTTACAAATCACCCTAACCCTAATTAGAAATTTAGCTAGACATAATTAAGAATAAAGCAAGACAATCAAATAAAGTAAACATGATAAAAAGAATAACAATTAAAATTAAACCTGACGGAATCCTGGAATTGCAAAGTATGAACTCGAATTTAAACTAATTAATTTGAGAGAAAAGTGAAGAGCAGTAAAAACTAAACTTAAACTTCCAACTAAAAATAAAGCATAAAACTAAGATGAGTGCTTAGTTCCCGTCCTAGGGTATATATATAACATCCTAAACAATTAAACACGAATTAAAACAAAATCCGACGGAAATAATCTGCCAGTACGGCTGTCGGCCTGTCGAGATGTCGTCGCCCGGGCACAAAGGTCGCCCGCCCGGGCGCCTTGTTTCGACTTAGATATTTGCCGCATAGAGTTTTCCGCCCGCCCGGGCACAAAGTCCATCGCCGGCGCCTTGCTACGACACTTCAACACCAATTTGAGCAACTATTTTTAGGCTTGAGCTATGCCATGTGTCGTTAGCGTCTTTTATTCTTCTCTCGAGCTCTCGTATGAGCTCAAGCTTGGTCTTCTAGTCGTCTCGATACTCAAAGTGCTCCAAGTCTCTCGGGTTTTGGCTCAAAACCACCAAAACCTGCATAATATAAATAAAAGGCAGCAGTATCGAGAAATATAACAAATAGCTCATAAAATCATAACGAATACGAATAAATACAAGCTAAATGCGACTAAACCGGGGGCATATAAACAATATAAATAACATGTATCATGCCACTTCGTCACCAACGAACCAAAAGCCGTGCCGAGGATTATTTTCTGCGATTCGGGAGACAACTTCTTGTTAAAAGCGTCCATGACAGTACGGAAGCCAGAAAAAGTCCTCATGATACCTAACTTGAAGCCAACTTTCACTCGAGTAGACAGATGCTCCAATGGGTTCCAAACTAAGCTCACACCATCCCAATCCTTAGAAACATTTGCCCACAATCTCGGCCCATAGGGAAATGATGGCCTTAGGCGTAACTCATCAACCACACCCATAAACATATCCTGCGCAGCAGCCAATCCAGCATCGACACCCCCCTCACCTGCGACCTCATCACCTGCGACCTCCTCATCAACACCACCCGCCACAGGTTCCTCGTCACCCGGCTCCTCCTCGGGCTCAGGGCCACTCTCAAAAGCATCCTCAAGTCGACGAGGAGGACCACGCCTCGGCTTATCAACAGCAGGATCATCTCCCTCCTCAGCCTCGTCAGAACTCACCTCCCCTGAAGCGCCAGCGCTACTACCCTCACCTCGCTCACAACTACCACCGGCCTCAGCAGCACGACGACTACGCGTCCGGACACCACCCTCGGCACCGCTAGCAACATCGGCTACCTTACGCTTCCTACTAGGTCTATCATTCTTACGCCCACCCCCCACGACCTTTATCTCGACCCTTCCTAGCAGACACCAGTGGCTCAGTAACCTCACGTCCACGCCCAACGCCTTGCAAAGGCACAGACTCGGCTCCAAACCCACTAGTAGGAGGCCTAGGCAACTCAACAGTAGCCCCACGTCCACCTACGGAAGGGATAGTTAACTCTGCGGCCGGCTCCACAGGAACCCCGGTCGCATCTGCAACGCGCCCTGCATCACCAACAGAAGGCCCTGTCGGCTCCACGGTAGTGCTATGCTCGCTAATAGAAGGCATAGGAGACTCTGGAATGACCCCCTGTACCTCATTCCCTGGCGTCAAAATAGGAGGAGTCTTGAACAAATCAGACTGGGACGGACCTTCAGAAGTCGCTAAATGATGACGCAGCTCGGAAATTGGAGTACGCTCCTCCCCGGTAGCATTAAAGTCAATGCTCTCGATGACATCCTGCATAGCACTGGTCGTAGGTATCACGATCTCAGCGTCACCTACAAGAAATCAAGAAACACTTTTAAGCAACGCAGCGATGTGTCAAGACAAAAATGCAATTCAGTCAAAGCAAGTTCATGACCAACAGAAGGACGCACATGTACAAAAGTAACAGAAAAGCAAGCTTTAGGCCCATCTTTGACAGAAAGGGCTAAAAGACGAGCAGAAATACAGAAATGCATTTTTCACGACACAAAGACGATATCTACGTTATACACATTTAATCCAAGGAACAAAGATGCACGAAGACAGAGAAAAATCAAGCAAAACAGCAAAAAGCAAGCTTCAGGCCTATTTTTGACAGAAAAGGCTAAAACAAAGCAGAGACGCGAAAATACATATTTTATGACACATATACAATGTACACGGCATGCACGTTCAAGAACAAAGAGCAAGGATACGCAAAAGCAAAGAAAAAACAGATGAAACAGCAAAAAAAGCAAGCTTTAGGCCTGTTTTTGACAGGCAAGGCCAAGACAACGCAGGAGTACAGAAAGGCGTATGTTATGACACATATGCGATATATACGTCATACACAACCAATACAAAGAGCTAGAAAGTACAAAAGATAACAAAAAACCAAGCAAAGCAGCAGAGAATACGCTTTAGGCCTATTTTTGACAGATAAGGCTAAAACGGCGCAGAGACACAGAAATACCCAATTCATGACACGTATACGACATACAAGTCATAATGAACACCTGCAAAAATTTTCATACAAAGATCATGTCCCGAACACCTCGACTGAATAGCTTTTGTAAAACGCACGCGAGCTACGAAAACGGCCTTTTCATAGCCTTTTCTTGACCAAGGAAGCCTTAAACTCCCACGAACCAACACCTTAGCCAACCAAACAACCTACATGACAGTACATCCGAGACTCGAAGCACGAGGAGCAAGAAAAACGGTTTCAAGAAGCCTAGCTCGAATACACAAAAACGCTCCAAAACACCTACAAGTCACGCGTGCTCAGCAAAAATAAGCAGGCCATACACCATACAAGTCATCATGACCCAAGACGAGAGTTTTCGACAAGTTTCGGGACGGAAAATTTTGACCCAAAAAACCGTATCCTACACAAAAACGCACAAAAACCACGGATTTTCAAACCGTTTTCCACGTACAAGTTACCCAAAGCCTCGTCACCAGCATACAAGGACGTTTTAAGAACAACAAGGCCACTCAAGATCGTCTCACTCGACAAAAACAGAGCACAACTACCAAAAACCCCCCTCTACACGGTTTTTCACCCAAAAAACCCGCTTTTCACGCCTATTTCAACGAAACAAATTCACCCATACATTATACTACTAATGGGTACTCTACATTGAAACTTTGAGCATGTTCCGAGACAAAAAAGAAAAATGACCAAATTGCCCTTGGCCTTCTACACGAAAAACAGCCTCACAAGTCGGGTTTTTCACGTACAATCATCAACAATAGCAAGACAAGCTTCTTACTACTCTCAAGTATCGATTTCAAGCAACAATGATAGCAAAATTCGAATCATGCAAGACGGTTTAACATAAACCCTAAAAAAACGAATTTTCAGTTAAAACCGACTCAAACCGACTTCAAAACACGAATTAGCAACTTGATTGAGTGCATACCTTGGTCCATTGCGAATCGTAGGAGGCGAAATCACGAATTTTGGTTGCAAAATCGCTGAGAACGAGTTTTTCGATTTGGATGTGTTTGTGTGTTTGTTTTCGGCTGCTCTACTCTTTCTCCTTCCCGTGTTTTTGAACAAAATAGCACACACACACACTAAATCGCCAGAGGTCTGGCGATTAAGTGGTCAGGCACGGGTCAATTTTCAGTTTGGGCTGGTTATTACGGTCCATTACGCTATTAATTCACTCTTTTATGCGCTACTATGATAAAAACACAAGAATACACACGCTCGTTACGAGCCGAGAGCCCAAATTTTACAAAATAACAACATATATGCACTCTTTACGAGTCACAAAATCAAGAATACGTATACCCCTCACGAGTTAGATACGTATATTTTTCAAAACAAATACACTCTTTACGAGTCACAAAATCAAAAATACGTATACTCCTCACGAGTTCAATACGTATATTTTTCAAAACAAATACACTCTTTACGAGTTACGATTCAAAATACGTATACTCCTCACGAGTAAAATACGTATATTTTCAAAACAAATACACTCTTTACGAGTCACAAAATCAAAAATACGTATACTCCTCACGAGTTCAATACGTATATTTTTCAAAACAAATACACTCTTTACGAGTTACAAATCAAAATACGTATACTCCTCACGAGTTAAATACATATATTTTCAAAAACAAATACATTCTTTACGAGTTACGATTCAAAATACGTATACTCCTCACTAGTTAAATACGTATATTTTCAAAACAAATACACTCTTTACGAGTCATAAAATCAAAATACGTATACTCCTCACAAGTTCAATACGTATATTTTTCAAAAAAAATACATTCTTTACGAGTCACAAATCAAAATACGTATACTCCTCACGAGTTAAATACGTATATTTTCAAAACAAATACATTCTTTACGAGTCACAAATCAAAATACGTATACTCCTCACGATTTAAATACGTATATTTTCAAAAACAAATACATTCTTTACGAGTCACAAATCAAAATACGTATACTCCTCACGAGTTAAATACGTATACTTTTCAAAACAAATACACTCTTTACGAGTTACGATTCAAAATACGTATACTCCTCACGAGTTAAATACGTATATTTTCAAAAACAAATACACTCTTTACAAGTCACAAATCAAAATACGTATACTCCTCACGAGTTAAATACGTATACTTTTCAAAACAAATACACTCTTTACGAGTTACGATTCAAAATACGTATACTCCTCACGAGTTAAATACGTATATTTTCAAAAACAAATACACTCTTTACGAATCACAAATCAAAATACGTATACTCCTCACGAGTTCAACGCAAATGCACACGCTTTTTACGCCAACAAAACACACACTTCTTACTTCAAAGCAAGCACGCAGCAAACATGCAAGACGCAGGAGATAGCCAGGCTACAGAACGCCAACGAATGACATCCAGGCAACAGCAGGCCAGCAAGCCCTTAAACATGCAGGACCGTCATGTCCTTAAACATGCCGTCCCTCCCCGCATTCCGGACACTAAGTCCTCGTCTCTCCCGAGACACATACTTAGCGTCGCCACGTAGTATCGAGACTGTGACGGTCCGGATACTATCTTCTAAGTTTGACTAGCGCTTTAGTCCAAGCTCAGCCAAACTGGGGGCTCTGTAGATACCCGTATCCGTACCCACCAAAAGCAAACCCGATGACGAAAAGGACTTTCATTCATGTTTTAAAATGAGACAAAACGGTACATAAGTGTCGAAAACATTTTAGTCATTTTTAACGTATTAATTTGAATTTGCATATTTCGTAAAAATGAATATTAATTTAGTCATTTTTAATCGTAAGTCAACACAATACACACAAGCACGAGACATATACGCCTCAGAAAGTGGCCCAAGAACACAAGAATAACCCAAACACACAAGAACGGCCCTAAACACGCAAAAAGGCCCAAACACCCGAAGCGGACCAAAATGCGTCCCGGGTCGCATTCTCACGAAACAAAATCTCACAAAATCGTAAAATAATGCATTACAATATTATTTTACTTCGAGCCAAGATCGAAAAACACGACGAAAAACCGAAACACGAAACACGAAACACGAAAATCGGAGCCAAATAAAACAAGTTGACCAATCAACTTGTACAAGTTGATGATCCAAGGCACTCAAAGTCAAGCAAATTGCTCGACAAACGCCTCATACCTACGATAACGTGCTGCACAAAATACGGCGCTACAAATTTGTCAGAAACAAGAGAGAAAATCGCCAGAACACTGGCGATTTTCACAACAATCGCCAGTTTTCTGGCGATTCTCCCCCTCCCCTCTGACATTCTGGCGATTTTCTGAGTAATCGTTGGTTCACTGGCGATTTTCTGAGCAACTAGGCATAAAACACGAAGTATTTGCTATAAATAGCAGCCCTTATTCGATCATTTTCATCATCTAACACAATCAACATTCACAATAACTACAATTCTAATCAATTCAATACTCATACTCACATAAAGCCTCTCGCACTTATAAATTTCCACTCTAAACCGTCTTTGCATTGCAAGGTAAAGAAATTTTACCTTCGGATTGGACGTTCGAAACTTATAGGGTTACTTTAACCCACCCCGATATTGGCATTAACGAACTCGTATTCGCAATACGATTGTAGTAATTCGAATCAAATGATTCGTCTAAACCCCGCCAATATCGCATAAATAAACGACTCAAAATCACTAAATTAAACACGCACTTTTACATTATGCAAATTCTCGATTCATGCATTAAATTACGACTAAAACACGGATTCGACATTTAACTGTACCGTTTCAATTAGTCTCTTTAAACATGCAAAACCGAGGGTTTTATAAAATCTTAGAATTGAATGCAAGTCGGAAAATAACGTTTATTTATGTAGATACCCGTATCTGTCGATATGGAAATTTATAGAAAACCCGACAAATACCCAATGATGATAGGACAACTTGTATTTCGTGTCATTTATTTGAGTTCGTTTTACGATGTAAGTCGGGCGCTGTCGACGCAATGCTTATTAATTCAAAGAATATTTGATAAACGAAGATCTGTCAAATTTTACTTTGTCGCGAGTTGTATTTTATTGAAAATAAAATATTTCGATTTGAAAAATCATTTTAAGTATTTCGATTTGAAAAGTCGCTTTTATAAATTCTTTTTTTGACTTGAAAAGTCGTTTCTTGTGCTTTTAAAACAGATTATTAAATCGTATTCGACGAATTCGTTTTCTTGACAGCAAGTTTTAAAACTCGTTTTAAGCTCGATTTTAAGAACGATTTTGGGCCCGTTTCAACACGAATTTCGAGGCTTTTCCTACCCATTCTCCCCTTCGACTAACCAGGCCAGAAAACAGCCAAGAAACCTGTCCAAAAACGACCCAGAACCCCATCCTCGTACCCTGTTTTGACAGCCCAAAAAAACGACCTAAAACCCGACTCCTATTTGCCTACCCATGACACATACCCGTATCCTAACTATCCTACCCATATAACCTTGCCTTGCCACTCAAGAAAAGCCCCTACAAAGCCCTAAACCGACCTTGGACAGCAGCAGCCCGAAAACAGAGCAAGAGCTGCTCTTTTTCCTCCTTAAACCCTACCTTTCGACCCTATAAATACACCCTAACCTCAAGCATTCAAGACACGAAATATAGAACATACATACACAAGATTAAGTCACAAAAAAGCCCTAAAAAAGCCTCAAAGGGAGTCGAGATCGCTGCTCTAAAAACAGAGCACGTTTTTTTTAGCTTTTTCATTCTGCTATCACGTATTCTACCCCGTTTTTCGTGTTACAAACATCCTAATCTTTCTGATTTGTTTACATAATCTTGAAGTTCACTTTACCATGATTCCAAAACATCTTTCGGTTCGAAATTTCGTTGAGAAACGAAGAAGTTACAAGCTTTTGAAAATTGCTGTCAGTTTTGGTTTAAAGCTACGGTTTTTACAATTGCTTTCGTCGACGACGGCCCCTTGGGATAAAATGTTGGAGCTGGTGTCCTCCACAGTTAGTGTGATTAATTTATTAAATCTCTTACAGGATCACAAAGGATACTTGTATTTAAAATCAGCTGATTAACGTATATCGGTAACGGTTGGCTTGCTAGAAAGTTTGACGTTACTGTCATATAGATGGCGGTAATCAGCTGGTCCTTATCGGTCACACCTATAGGACGATTTTATGAAATGTAATGTGATTACATTGATGCCTTAAATATATCTAAGCAGTTAGAAATTTGGAAATGTATTCGAATAATTATTTAATGTGATTAAATAGATTATTGTTATATTAGTGGGTGAGCTAAAATAAATGTTATTTTAGCTAGGTGAGCTGAATTGAATGTTAATTCACGTGTGTATAATAGTTATGAGCTACATTTATATTGTAAATATAGTTGATATTTATAGTTAAAATGATGCTATAAATTATGTTATTTAATCTATTGTATTATACGATAATCAATTAATTAAATACGTATTATACATATTATTTTGCATGTAATGTACATTAATAAACTAAGAACAAAATACACACACACACACTAATCAAGTGTGTCGTGTAAATGTGTGTATGTATATATTGTTTTAGTTTATTTAATTAGTTATGATGAGTAGTTAATGCATGATTAACCTCTCCTAAATAACTTCCCCCCACTAACTAGTAAACTACCCACTAACTACACATTATATACTAATTATTCTACTCATAATTTGATGAGCAATTTTTGGTGTATGTTTATGTGTGTATGTCGAGTAAGTTGGAGAGAAAAAGAGAGTTTTTGTCTCATATTTTTCACTCATCAAATTTCCAAATTCACTTCATATATTATTAGTAATATAAACCTTGTTTTCTAGCATAAACACAAGGCATTTCATAAGGCGTTTTGGGTGCAACTTATAAGAGATATTCTATTTTGAATATTGGTTTGTAAAACGTAATTCGGGTACGTTTTAGGAGGATCTTAGGCCTTTCACCGAAGTCTTGAAAGGTTATTTCTATGAACTTGTTATTCATATTATTATCATTTTGTATAATCTTGGGCATGTTAATGCGATTAACATTTTAGTAGTAATATCGTGTTTCATATTTCTACAAGTGGTATCAGAGCATTAGGCTCAAAATGATTTTAATATGGATTAAAATTGAAAGTATAAAATTGTTTATATTTTTTTTATTTCGGCATTTTCAATTTTTTTTTAAATTTTCGAAATTTTTTTTGTTTAATTTAATTATTTTAAGTTGTTAGAATAAGTTAAATTAAATTGATATGCAAATTTGTTATATGTTTGTATTTTGATATGATCATAATTTAAGATATATAACACTAAATTTTGGTTTAAATATGATTAAAATCAAAATAATATGATTATGTGATAATTATAAAGTTTATTATATGATAATAAAATTTGTGACACAATTTATGAAATTATGAATGTCAATTTTTGCATATATTAAATTTTTTTTCGAAATGTTTATATATATATATACATGTCGATTTTTATAGTTAAATATGATTTAATTTAAAATTGTTATATATATATGTATAAATTTTTTTATGTTGGCCGAGATAAATAAAAAAAAAAAATTGTTTTTGTTTTTTTATTTTGGCCGAAATATTTTAATTTGAATTAATATGATTGATTCATTTTGTTTTAATTTGAATTGTCAAATTGATTTTGTTATTGAAATGCCTTATTCTTATTGTCATAAAAATGTTTATGATATGTGAGTGTTTATGATACCATTCATTTTAAAATAGTTTAAAATGATAATTGAATTGATTCATTATATGTGATATGTTGAATTAATTCTTATTTATCAATTTATGCATGACATGATTGATTTTATGTTTATAGGTGATTTTTTGGGAAATTTTCACTTAAACATATTTTTAGTAGGTGGTTTGTGTTTTTCATGCATTTGGATGTATGAATTTTCTTTGTTTTAGTAGATGAATGCGTTTATATTTGATTGCGTTTTATATCTAGTGTGGCCTAAGTTTTTATTTGGTTTTAATTGCATTTTCGTAATGATGGAAATGTGATTTTGGGATTTTCACGTCTCCAACTTGTAATGTTCCTTTCTTTTATCCTAGATTATATGTAAATAGGTTTTTCATGTAATAGTTAGTGGTAAAAGAAGAGGAGATTGGAGATTTGCCATTCCTTTGGTGATCCAAGACGGAGGTTTTGAAGCCTTGTGACGGAGGTTTTGAAGCCTTGTTTTTTTGGAGTTAGGGTCCAATTTGATTGGATTCCGCCTTGTATAGTTTTTGTTAGGCCACACTAGGTTTCCGTGCTTGTTTTATTTATGCTTTTCGTCTTTTTCCGCCTAAAACAAACCACCTAAATCGATGAATATTGATTCATTCCCACGCGTTAGTTATTACATATGATGTTTAACAAGTCATCGTTCAATTAGACTCACCTAAATTGTTCACTTAAATGAGTCTTTAATGGATGATGAGATCTCACTCTTTTAAAAATTGAGATATAGTCATTCTAAATCGAATCGTTATGAATCCCTTGTTCGTCGGTGGGCATATAGGACCTGTTGTTAAATCCATGTGTACCCCTTCTACCTTGGGTAAGTAGTTGATGTCGATGTTAGTTGAACTCAACATTTGGTTTTCACTAATATGTGAGAATTGAATGGACTATTAATAAATTTGAGAAATTTATGAACCAAGAGTTTTTAAAAGGTTAAAAATTAGTCAAATGGTTGACTTATCGATTTATTGAAATTTGAGTCTTGGAATCATTTATATAATTCTTGAGTGGGATCAATTATATGAATGCTTTTTGTTTATTTACATGTTTTAAATAGACGCTTTAAATTTGATGGAGCCAATTCCGGCTGAACCTACTGCTCGATCTGGAGCTCAACGAACTGCATACGATGAGTTTGTGAAAGAGGCGGGTGCGATTAAGAACGTACTCATATATGCAATGGATTCCCATTTGCAACGTCGCTTCATTTCCCAAGGTGCAAATCGCATTTTCACCACGCTGACTAATGAATTCTCGCAAGCTCCGAGAATTGTTAGGTATGATGCAGCTGTACGCTTCTTTGAGGCTAAGCTGCAAAGGGGCCAACCTGTTAGCGCCCACATGCTTAATATGATTGAGAATGTGGAGAAGCTAGAAGCTCTTGGCTGCAAGCTTGAAGACTCGATCATTGTTGATCGTATCCTACACTCGCTTCATGATGGATTCACTCAGTTTAGGGTGAATTACAACATGAATGACATGAAGAAGAGTCTTCACGAGCTTCATTCTCTGCTCGTGCAAGCTGAGAAAGATCTCAATTTGAGTGGGAGTCACAAGAAAGATGTTCTTGTGATACAGTCTAAGGGAAAGGGAAAGGCACCTGCTGTCTCAAATGCTAAGCGACCACAGTTCAAGAAGAAAGGTCAGCCTAAACCCAAGAATGGTCCTGGGGAGTCAAGTCACTCAAAAGGCAAGAAGAGCAAAGAAAAGGAGGGAAAATGTCACCATTGCCAACAGTCTGGGCATTGGAGAAGGAATTGTCCTAAGTACCTCGAGGACATCAAAGCTGGACGTGTTACAGCTCAAGGTATGTCATCTAATATTCACATGATAGAAATTAATCATGCGAGTTCCTCTGTTTGGGTATTTGATACTGGATGTGGTTCTCACATTTGTAATCACTTGCAGGGCCTCCGGGACGTAAGACGTCTGGCTAAAGGCGATGTTGATTTACGTGTTGGGAATGGAGCAAAGGTTGCTGCTGTTTCTGTAGGAACTTACATCTTGTTATTACCTAGTGGTTTGGAACTTTGTTTGGATAATTGTTATTATGTTCCTAGTTTGTCAAAGAACATTATTTCCGTTAACATGTTGGATGTTTATGGTTTTTCATTTATTATTAAGAACAATTGTTGTACTTTTTCTTTAAATGATGTTATTTATGGTCAAGCGTTTTCCATGAATGGCATTTATGTTCTAGATCAAACGCAAGAAATATTTCATGTGAATCATAAAAAGGCAAAATTAGGTGATAAAGATCAAACGTATTTATGGCATTGTCGAATGGGACACATAAATGAAAAACGAGTAAAGAAACTCATTAAGAATGGGATTATTTCACCTTTTGGCTATGAATCATTTGGTACTTGTGAATCATGTCTCATTGGAAAGATGACTCGTATATCCTTTAAAGGTATTGGAATGCGAGCTAGTGACTTACTAGGACTAATACATACCGATGTATGTGGGCCAATGTCTGTCACAGCACGAGATGGCTATAGATATTTCATCACTTTTACTGATGATTTAAGTAGATACGGGTATGTCTATTTAATGAAACATAAAAGTGAATCTTTTGAGAAATTCAAGGAGTTTCAAAATAAGGTTGAGAACCAGTTAGATAGAAAAATAAAGGCATTACGATCAGATCGTGGTGGTGAATATTTATCTAATGAATTTGATCAACACCTAAAGGATTGTGGAATTGTTTCACAATTAACTCCACCTGGAACACCACAATTGAATGGTGTATCCGAACGGAGAAATCGAACTTTGTTAGACATGGTTCGCTCCATGATGAGTCACACGGTTTTACCGGATTCATTATGGGGGTTTGCTCTAAATGCTGCTGCGCTCATTCTAAACCGAAGTCCGACTAAAGCGACTGACAAAACCCCATATGAGATGTGGAAAGGAAAAGTTCCTGATTTGTCTTTTATTCGGGTTTGGGGATGTGAGGCTTACGTTAAGTGGAGACCTGACGATAAGCTTGGCCCACGATCGGTCAAAACATACTTTGTGGGATATCCAAAAGGAATGTTTGGTCATTACTTTTATTCACCTGCTGAACAACGCGTTTTTGTTGCAGCTAGTGCTAAATTCTTAGAGAAAGAGTTTATCACGAATAATCAAAGTAATAGGGTTTTTGAGTTGTCAGAAATCTCGTAACTGCATTAATCGCACAAGTGATGGAGGAAGATATTCCTTCAACCTCCACTGCAGTAGCTATTCCTGCGGAACCTAGGAGGTCAAGTCGAGTCTCTTATCCTCCGGATCGATACATTGGTATCGTTGAAGAAGGAAATGGAGATGATCTATTACTTCTTGAAAGTAATGAACCGACTACCTACAAAGGTGCAATGACTAGTTCTGACTCGAAGCTATAGCTTGAAGCCATGCACTCCGAGATAGACTCCATGTACGAGAACGAAGTATGGGATCTGGTTGATTTACCTGAAAAGGTGAGACCTCTTCAGTGCAAATGGATTTATAAGATAAAGCGTTCACTAGGTGGACAACCAGATATCTATAAAGCACGACTTGTTGCAAAAGGTTTCACCCAAGTGCAAGGTTTACACTACGATGATATCTTTGCACCTGTCGTCATGCTTCGATCTATCCGGATTATCTTAGCGATTGCTGCATTTCATGATTATGAAATATGGCAAATGGATGTGAAGACCGCCTTCTTAAATGGTTATTTAGACGAGGAATTGTACATGGTACAACCCGAAGGCTTCACGGATCCAAAATATCCTAAGAAAGTATGCAAACTTAAGCGTTCCATTTATGGACTTAAGCAAGCATCGAGGAGTTGGAATCATCGATTTGACCAAGTGATTAAACAATATGGTTTTAAACGATCAGTCGAGGAACCATGTTTATATGTCAAATCAAGTGGGAGCTATATTGCATTCCTAGTTTTGTATGTAGATGACATACTGTTAATAGGGAATCACATTCCTATGCTTTCTTCTGTAAAAGAATGGTTAAAGAATCATTTTCAGATGAAAGACTTAGGTGAGGCACAGAGAATACTCGGTATTCAAATCTATAGAGATAGATCCAAGAGATTGTTGGCGTTAAGTCAAGAATCTTATATAGATAAAATTCTTGAGAGGTTCAGTATGACGAACTCAAAAAGGGGTAATCTTCCGATGGTTCATGGGGTGCATTTGAGTAAGACTCAATCACCTAAATCACCAGAAGAAATAGAGCGCATGAATCGGATTCCAGACGCCTACCGTAGGATCGATTATGTATGCTATGATGTGTACACGCCCGCACGTGGCATTCGTGACTTAGTATGACGAGTCGTTACCAAAGGATCGGTGAGAGTCAACTGGATTGTCATTAAGAACATCCTAAAGTACTTAAGAAGGACTAAGGATTGGATGTTAGTATATGGTGGAGACGAAGAGTTATGTGCAAAAGGTTTCACAGATGCTAGTTTCCAAACGGATAGAGATGATTCTAAATCTCAATCCGGATTCATTTTTACACTAAATGGTGCGGCAGTGAGTTGGAAAAGTTCCAAGCAATCAGTCACAGCAGATTCCACTACAGAATCTGAGTATATTGCAGCTTCCGAGGCAGCTAAAGAGGCAATATGGATGCGTCAGTTCTTACAAGGGCTAATGGTAGTTCCTAGTGCGAATGACCCGATCACTGTTTATTGTGATAACAGTGGTGCCATATTCCAAGCTAAAGAGCCTAAATCTAGCAATAAGTCTAGACATGTGTTACGGAAGGCTCATATGATACGAGATTACGTGGAGCAAAAGGAGATAGAAATTTGCAAGGTTGTCACGGATGACAACATAGCGGATCCTCTCACGAAGCCATTGTCATACAATAAACATGTTGAACATGTTGTATCAATGGGGTTGAAGAATGTTCCTGATTTTCATTAGTTTGTTTTTGGATAATGTATCTATTTAAACTTCTACTTTGTAATCATCAAATTTTTTTTTATATATGGTATTTCATGTGGATTGTGTGACAATTTTGAACGCCACTAAGTGAACTGATTTACTTTATATATGTTTTGTCCATAATCACCAAAGTGAGCTGATAACTCTAGGTGATTACATTGTGGGTTGATTGATGGTAGGTTCAATAACCATAAGGACATGTGATGTCTGATCAAACACATATGCGAGGTATAAAGGATGCCGCGTAGGACATAGTGACCACTTAAATGAAGTCCTAAATGTACAGACATTGTGCCTGGTCGTGGATAGGACGTTCATTGTGTTCCTAGAGTCGATTCTTTTGACTGTCGACTGTTTCTTGAGATAAGGGCAGTTTTGGGTGACTTTGGTTTCTTTCTCGTGGTCGCACCGTAAAAGGAGGCCGAGTAGATTTTTTCTGGGTCATTTCATACTGTGCTTTAATCTGCAAGATTCGAGTCAAGGAAAATATCCAATCTTATCAATATTTATTAATCTCAGGGCCACTCGAGGAGTAGTAACTGAAATGCATGGCCATGCTCGAATGTTGTGAATACATTTGTATATCAGTTAGTTGCTCTCTAGTCGAGGAAACCACTCTTGATATGATCACTTGATAGATACGACCTTGCGGAAGTGCGACTTTGCAAATAGTCTACCATTGAGTGGGAGATTTATATGGATATGAGAATCGTTAATCACACAGTTAAACACTTGTAAGGACAAGTGGGAGATTGTTGGAGCTGGTGTCCTCCACAGTTAGTGTGATTAATTTATTAAATCTCTTACAGGATCACAAAGGATACTTGTATTTAAAATCAGCTGATTAACGTATATCGGTAACGGTTGGCTTGCTAGAAAGTTTGACGTTACTGTCATATATATGGCGGTAATCAGGTGGTCCTTATCGGTCACACCTATAGGACGATTTTATGAAATGTAATGTGATTACATTGATGCCTTAAATATATCTAAGCAGTTAGAAATTTGGAAATGTATTCGAATAATTATTTAATGTGATTAAATAGATTATTGTTATATTAGTGGGTGAGCTAAAATAAATGTTATTTTAGCTAGGTGAGCTGAATTGAATGTTAATTCACGTGTGTATAATAGTTATGAGCTACATTTATATTGTAAATATAGTTGATATTTATAGTTAAAATGATGCTATAAATTATGTTATTTAATCTATTGTATTATACGATAATCAATTAATTAAATACGTATTATACATATTATTTTGCATGTAATGTACATTAATAAACTAAGAACAAAATACACACACACACTAATCAAGTGTGTCGTGTAAATGTGTGTATGTATATATTGTTTTAGTTTATTTAATTAGTTATGATGAGTAGTTAATGCATGATTAACCTCTCCTAAATAACTTCCCCCCACTAACTAGTAAACTACCCACTAACTACACATTATATACTAATTATTCTACTCATAATTTGATGAGCAATTTTTGGTGTATGTTTATGTGTGTATGTCGAGTAAGTTGGAGAGAAAAAGAGAGTTTTTGTCTCATATTTTTCACTCATCAAATTTCCAAATTCACTTCATATATTATTAGTAATATAAACCTTGTTTTCTAGCATAAACACAAGGCATTTCATAAGGCGTTTTGGGTGCAACTTATAAGAGATATTCTATTTTGAATATTGGTTTGTAAAACGTAATTCGGGTACGTTTTAGGAGGATCTTAGGCCTTTCACCGAAGTCTTGAAAGGTTATTTCTATGAACTTGTTATTCATATTATTATCATTTTGTATAATCTTGGGCATGTTAATGCGATTAACATTTTAGTAGTAATATCGTGTTTCATATTTCTACATAAAATCTTACAATCGATTACGACTCAAAGACTTGGTCAATGATACATGTAAGTTGAGGGTGCAAAATACTCACTTTACTTTGTTTAAATTATTGTTTTTATCGCTTCTTATTACTCTCTGTCGCTTTTTATTACTTTCTGTCGCTCTGTTGTTTATCGTCGTAGTTATTGTTTTCATCGTTTGTTTTAGTTTGATATTTTTAGTATGATTTCGATGTGTGTATGAGTATGTCGTGCCTCTTATTCACCTAATATGCATGTTCAGTTTCGTTGTGTAGTATGACTTGAAAATTCTTCGTTAGGTCGATTCTGTTTGGCTCGTTAGTTTATTACGTAACTAGATCTTGTTCATGTTAGTTATGTTAATTATTTTAGACTAGATTTATCATGCTCTTCCAAATTTATGATTCACGTTTGTATGTCAAAATTGGTTATCGTGTTTTTATCTCATCGTTTAGCGTTTGTTAATATTTAGTTTCGTAATCATGTGTAAGCCGCTTGTTTGTACGTTTTTGCTTGTCGATGGCTTTGTTTCGTCCATTAAATCTTGAGTTGCATAGTAGTTTGGCATGTAGGATAGTTTGTTTAAGGTTTTCATGTGGTACATCTAAGTCTTCATGAGGTCTGCTTACATTTC
Source organism: Dianthus caryophyllus (assembly GCA_023091065.1). Lineage (NCBI taxonomy): Eukaryota > Viridiplantae > Streptophyta > Magnoliopsida > Caryophyllales > Caryophyllaceae > Dianthus > Dianthus caryophyllus. Next base: position 18,613,496 of record CM041526.1, on the reverse strand, counting down.
TTTCGTGTATTTATATTATTTGCTTCGTGTCATTTAGTTGGTTTCTGTTGGCCGATGCACTTGCTTGCTTGTGTGATTGTTAGTTGCTTTTTATTTATATTCGTGTAATTTGTGTGGGTCTGCATGTTTATTTAGTGGTGTTTGATTAATAGTTTATACGTTCGTTTGTGTTTGTTCGCTACAGTTTGCGTATGTTTGCGTGACTATTTGGTTGCGTATTAGTTTATACGTTTGGGTATGTTTGTCTGTCATTTCTCTATATTCGTGTGTAGTGTTTAATTATCTATGTTAGTCTATCATGCTGGTTCACGTATTATTCATGTTTTTTTTATTCATCTGCCGCTAACGTTTGTTAATCTATCTTATGCTGTCGGTAAGTATCTTCTGCTCTTTTTCTTCGTTTGCTAGAATAGTAAATGAACCCATGTTAAATAACTTCGACGAAATTATGTGTGCGTTAAATGACCTAGAATGGATATATTTTGCTTAGGATTAAAACATTTGTTTGCATATTCGCATGTGTACTCGTAATAGCCATGATTTTACTTAGTAGAGACCGTTACTGTAACGGGCGGGGTTAGGCGTTAAATTAATGAAATTATTTTAAACTTCCTAACACGTAAACTCACACGAACTCATTTTCTCTAAAACTGGTTTTCTAAATTCCATATAAAATTTAGTGGCGACTCTTTTCAAATGAAAATGTTTTTGAAATAAAAACATCGCGTGGATCAAATTCCCTTGTCCACAATTTGGCGACTCCGCTGGGGACAGTGATGCTTGAAAAGTAAAACGATGGCTAATTAGAGTACTTTTTTTATGTTATTTATGCATCATACTGTTAGGATTCGAACCATTTCTCCCTTTGGGTCGATCTCAAAGTAGGGAAATGACGTTCACTGTGTCTGGTTTAAATACCAAGGTGGTTCCGCCGAGGTTAGCAACTGCTGCTCACCATTTCGTTCCTGACTTATGGTGGGGGTGTAAGTTCCCTAACAACGTGGAATCATTGGCATGGACCCTTTTCGAGACTTAGAATAGTCTAGCTCATGCATTGCATCCTTGAACTGCGTGTGACTAATTGCTCTGTGAATTCCAAAGCCTTGTTTTAATTTTTTTCAAAACTGTCATCTTTTCAATCGAATATTTTCCAAAAGATTTTTCTAGCTGAAATGCTGTCTTTTTAGGATTAGAATAATCTTAAATATTTTCCAACTTTAACTCTTTTGAAAAAAGATCTCTTTCCAATCGAATATTTTTTCCAAAAGATTTTTCTGGCTGAAATGCTGTCTTTTTAGGATTAGAATAATCTTAAATATTTTCCAACTTTAGCTCTTTTGAAAAAAGATCTCTTTCCAATCGAATATTTTTTCCAAAAGATTTTTCTGGCTGAAATGCTATCTTTTTAGGATTAGAATAATCTTAAATATTTTCCAACTTTAGCTCTTTTGAAAAAAGATCTCTTTTCAATCGAATATTTTTTTCCAAAAGTTTTTTCTAGCTGAAATGCTGTCTTTTTAGGATTAGAATTAAATATTTTTCAACACTATCTCTTTCGAAAAAGCAAAGTTTTTTAAGCTGAAACGCTTTCCTTCTAAAATTAGAATAATCTTAGATATTTTCTGAATATTAGCTCTTTTGAAAAAAAGGTCTTTTCTTGGCTGAAATGCCATCCTCGTAGGATTAGAATAATCTTATATTATTTTCGATTTTAGTTCTTTTTGAAAAAAAATCTCTTCCTAGATGAAAGGCTATTCGTTTAGGATTAGAATAATCTTAAATAATTTTCTGAATTTTAGCTCTTTTTAAAAAAGGTCTCCTACAAGCTAAAAAGTTATTCGTTTAGGGTTAGAATAATCTTAAACATTTTTTTCCAATGTTAGCTCTTTTGAAAAAAGATATCCTCCAAGCTAAAAGTTATTCGATTAGGATTAGAATAATCTTAAATAATTTTCGATTCTAACTCTTTTGAAAAAAGATCTTTTCTAAGCTGAAATGCTTTTCGTTTAGGGTTAGAATAATCTTAAACAATTTTCGATATTGCCTCTTTTAAAAAAAGATCTTTTCTAAGCTGAAATGCTTTTCGTTTAGGGTTAGAATAATCTTAAACAATTTTCGATATTGCCTCTTTTGAAAAAAAAAAGATCTTTTTCTAAGCTGAAATGCTATTCTTTTAGGGTTAGAATAATCTTAACCAATTTTCGACATTAGCTCTTTTGAAAAAGGATCTTTTCTTAGCTGAAATGCTATTCGTTTAGGATTAGAACAATCTTAAATAATTTTCGATATTAGCTCTTTTGAAAAAAAGATCGTTTCTAAGCTGAAGTGCTCCTCGTTAGGATTAGAAAATCCTAAAACTTTTTTTCTTTAAAAGAAAATTATCTTTTGAAAAAAGATCCTTTTTAAGCTGAAATGCTATCCATTTAAGATTAGAATAATCTCGAACAGTCTTCGACACTAAGTCTTTTGAAAAAAAAGATCCTTTTTAAGCTGAAATGCTACCCGTTTAAGATTAGAATAATCTCGAACAGTTCTTAACAATTACTCTTTTGAAAAAGATCCTTTTATAGCTGAAATGCTATCCGTTTAAGATTAGAATAATCTCGAACAGTTCCCAACACTAACTCTTTTGAAAAAAAATCCTTTTCAAGCTGAAATGCTACCCGTTTAAGATTAGATTAATCCCGAACGATTTTTAACACTACGTCGGTCTTTTGAAAAAAGAATAGTTTTTAAGCTGAAATGCTATACGTTTAGGATTAGAATAATCACGAACGCTTTTGAAATGCTATCCATTTGGGAATAGAATTTTTTCCAACCAAAACGAAGTTTTTCAAAGGCAAAATCTAGCCCAAGGTAAACTGAAATTTCGAACCAAATAAGCTTTTTTTGTAGTCGAAGAGCTGCCCTTTTCAAACCTCAATTTCGAAAATAAGTTTCTGTTTTTTAAGTCGTGAGTAAGCATGAAATGCACCTAGTCGAGTCTAGTTGGAATCTAAGCCATGTATAGTAAGTCTAGTCCATCTAAAAGTTTTAGAGGTCTTACCTAGTTTGGTCACCCAGGCCTACACTTGGGCCCAAGTCATGCATGTGAAATTTTTAGTTTTGAGTCAGGGCACAACAACGTCTTAGCTAAGCTATCTGGAAGTTTTGTATAAACCATAGAAACTGTTTGGTCCGCGCATGAGCTAATTACTTCAAGTCCATGTCTAGTTGGGTCTAAATCCCGTACTGTGAGTCTGTCTTTAAGTCCATATGTCGCATGCATTTGTATAGTTACGTCGTAGACCATGTCGTTAAGCTCCGAGTCTTTTCATGATTAATCTGGTCCAGTCCATTCGCATCCCGAGTTGTTACAAATAGTGTCGAAACCGTGTCCATTTCTGAACCTGAGTCGCATATTCTTCTCCTTAAGTCAAAGTCAAGTTGCCAAGGTGGGGTAACTTTCGAACCAAGCACCTGAACCTTCTGTTTAATGTTTAGACTAAGATGAGTCAACGACAAACTCGAATCAAATTGTTTTTCGCAATGAATTGAGAATTTATGTTTTAAAGCAGCAAATGCATGAGCTTTTCCTCCTTATTTAAACTTGAGTTGATTAATTTCATGACATTACATATTTTAGTTCTCTTTTAAATTTGATTCATGAATGGATAATAAAGAATAGCACTTGTGTAACGATCTTAACCCCATTGTTGACTAATTAATAGTGTGGTGTGTAAGCCGGTCTTGTGTTTACTTTCGTGGTGACTCCTTTAATGGACCGACATGGAGATTACTTGACCTCAAAAGGGCGTGATTGACTATCTTGTGATTCGAGTTCTTAGCCCAAGGGGAACCCAATTTTAGCTATTGGGAGAATGCCTGATGACTTGTCCAGTTAGACGGGAACCATCGGTTGAGGCTTGCTACATGGGTCACTTGACAGATATTTTGAAAAAGAGAATGTTGAAAGAAAAAAATCAGAAAAAAAAAGAAGGAAAAATTGTGAGGAGGTATCGAGTACACCTTAGGTAACCGGGAGAACGATCCACGCACTAAAGTGGTAATACAAGGTGCCGAAAGTAAACCCCTTCCCTTGAGACCTTAATATTTGGCTGAAACCCATAGTCTAATTGTTGATATGTGGGGAGAAAGAAAGTGAAACAAGTTGTGAAGGATGAAAAGTTCGTTAATAATCTCAATTTAAAAGCGTCTAAAATCTGTAATGTGGTTTAATTAATCGATTGTACAGCTTGTTGTGGAGGAGAAATTTCATTGTAGGCGCTGCTGATTCACATGATTTGTTTGAAATGATCTTGAAGTATATATTTAAGTTTGTCGTTGACCGTTCTTAAGTCAATATAAGGTTAAGTATGGTGATATTTTTGGTAGCTCGGTTTATCATCGTCGAGGACGACAATAAGCTAAGTGTGGGGGAATTTGATAATAGAGTAAATGGATGTGTATTAGTTGTATAATTTTACACTTTTAGAGTCGTCTTTTATATTATTTTAAACGACGTTTTTAAACTAGTGTAATGGCCGAATTACTCGAAGCGTTCAAAATCCATAGTTCAGGTCGATGACCTCTTTCGATTTTCGAATGAAATTTGCTACACGGGTCAATGACCTCCCCACTTTCCAAAATGTGGGTCGATGACCCATTTCCAAAAGCTGTCTTGCGCTCGGGTCAATGACCCATCCACCCTTTCCTCCAAAATATGGGTCGATGGCCCCAGTTTTCAATGACAATTATAGTTCGGGTCGATGACCTATCCGCCTTTTCCTCAAAATACGGGTCGATGGCCCCAATTTTCAAATGATGTTTATAGTTCGAGTCGATGACTCATCCACTTTCCAAGATGCGGGTCGACGACCCATTTTCAAAAGATGTTTATGGTTTTCGGTCGACGACCTATTTTCAAAAGATGTTTACGGTTTTCGGTCGACGACTCATTTTCAAAAGATGTTTACGGTTTCCAGTCGAAGACCCACCACTCTTTAATCTCAAAATATAGGTCGAGGACGCAAAATTTTGAATAACTTCTCAGGTCGGGGTCGATGATCCATCTGTCATGTATCTACTTGAAATGCAAATCGAGGACGCAAATGTTGGTTTTAGCTCGGGTCAATGACCCATTTCCAGCGCGATATCTATTTTAGCTCAGATCACTACTTAAAGTTCGGATCGATGATCCATCCCTTTTGTTTAAAAAAAGCGGGTCGAAGGCCCATTTTCAAATTAAAATTCTAAGTTCGGATCGATGATCCATCCCTTTTGTTTAAAAAGCAGGTCGAAGACCCATTTTCGATTTAAAATCCTCAGTTCAGATCGATGATCCATCCTTTTGTTTAAAAAAAAACGGGTCGAAGACCCATTTCCAAATTAAAATTCTCAGTTCGGATCATTGATCCATCCTATCTGTATAAAAAGCGGGTCGACGACCCATTTCCGAACAACATTCGCAGCTCGGATCGATGATCCATCCCTTTTGAAAAATGTCGCAGATTTCACTATGTGAGTCATGTGCTATGATTTGTTATTAAGATTGAGCAGGAACGCTCCAACCGGGGGCTCTAAAGTCACCAACCTTAGACCCCGACGACAGGATGACATCCTCGAAATGAAGAAGTACTAGCAGAAGCTAAAAGAAGTGACACTTCCAAAAAGAATGCAGATATAGGCTTTACTCAATCGAGTAAACAAATATCATTTGTTTTGGGCCGAAGCAGCAGAGAGCTACTGGCCAGCGAGCTCGAACTACGATACGGGTTTGATTCTGTCACAACGGATACGTAGGCGCCTGAGGATAAGGCTCAACCCACACCTTCACGAAAATAAAGGCATCCATAATCAAGTTTCAGGTATGATTTCTTCTTATGGCTGGTGAGCTTTTATACACAGGTCTAAGGGACCATAAACGACCCGTAAGGCTCTCAAGTTGTGGTCTACGATCGACTCGAGAGTCTACTTTGACTTTCGCCTTTCCAAGCCTTAGTCAAAGTGGGGGCTCTGTAGATACCCGTATCTGTCGATATGGAAATTTATAGAAAACCCGACAAATACCCAATGATGATAGGACAACTTGTATTTCGTGTCATTTATTTGAGTTCGTTTTACGATGTAAGTCGGGCGCTGTCGACGCAATGCTTATTAATTCAAAGAATATTTGATAAACGAAGCTCTGTCAAATTTTACTTTGTCGCGAGTTGTATTTTATTGAAAATAAAATATTTCGATTTGAAAAATCATTTTAAGTATTTCGATTTGAAAAGTCGCTTTTATAAATTCTTTTTTTGACTTGAAAAGTCGTTTCTTGTGCTTTTAAAACAGATTATTAAATCGTATTCGACGAATTCGTTTTCTTGACAGCAAGTTTTAAAACTCGTTTTAAGCTCGATTTTAAGAATGATTTTGGGCCCGTTTCAACACGAATTTCGAGGCTTTTCCTACCCATTCTCCCCTTCGACTAACCAGGCCAGAAAACAGCCAAGAAACCTGTCCAAAAACGACCTAACCCCATCCTCGCACTGCTTTGTGACCCAAAAACGACCTAAAACCCGACTCCTATTTGCCTACCCATGACACATACCCGTATCCTAACTATCCTACCCATATAACCTTGCCTTGCCACTCAAGAAAAGCCCCTACAAAGCCCTAAACCGACCTTGACAAAGGCGGCCAAAAACAGAGCAAGAGCTGCTCTTTTTCCTCCTTAAACCCTACCTTTCGACCCTATAAATACACCCTAACCTCAAGCATTCAAGACACGAAATATAGAACATACATACACAAGATTAAGTCACAAAAAAGCCCTAAAAAAGCCTCAAAGGGAGTCGAGATCGCTGCTCTAAAAACAGAGCACGTTTTTTTTAGCTTTTTCATTCTGCTATCACGTATTCTACCCCGTTTTTCGTGTTACAAACATCCTAATCTTTCTGATTTGTTTACATAATCTTGAAGTTCACTTTACCATGATTCCAAAACATCTTTCGGTTCGAAATTTCGTTGAGAAACGAAGAAGTTACAAGCTTTTGAAAATTGCTGTCAGTTTTGGTTTAAAGCTACGGTTTTTACAATTGCTTTCGTCGACGACGGCCCCTTGGGATAAAATCTTACAATCGATTACGACTCAAAGACTTGGTCAACGAAACATGTAAGTTGAGGGTGCAAAATACTCACTTTACTTTGTTTAAATTATTGTTTTTATCGCTTCTTATTACTCTCTGTCGCTTTTTATTACTTTCTGTCGCTCTGTTGTTTATCGTCGTAGTTATTGTTTTCATCGTTTGTTTTAGTTTGATATTTTTAGTATGATTTCGATGTGTGTATGAGTATGTCGTGCCTCTTATTCACCTAATATGCATGTTGATTTAGTTGTGTAGTATGTCTTGGAGATTCTTCGTTAGGTCGATTCTGTTTGGCTCGTTAGTTTATTACGTAACTAGATCTTGTTCATGTTAGTTATGTTAATTATTTTAGACTAGATTTATCATGCTCTTCCAAATTTATGATTCACGTTTGTATGTCAAAATTGGTTATCGTGTTTTTATCTCATCGTTTAGCGTTTGTTAATATTTAGTTTCGTAATCATGTGTAAGCCGCTTGTTTGTACGTTTTTGCTTGTCGATGGCTTTGTTTCGTCCATTAAATCTTGAGTTGCATAGTAGTTTGGCATGTAGGATAGTTTGTTTAAGGTTTTCATGTGGTACATCTAAGTCTTCATGAGGTCTGCTTACATTTCTTTCGTGTATTTATATTATTTGCATCGTGTCATTTAGTTGGTTTCTGTTGGCCGATGCACATGCTTGCTTGTGTGATTGTTAGTTGCTTTTTATTTATATTCGTGTAATTTGTGTGGGTCTGCATGTTTATTTAGTGGTGTTTGATTAATAGTTTATACGTTCGTTTGTGTTTGTTCGCTACAGTTTGCGTATGTTTGCGTGATTATTTGGTTGCGTATTAGTTTATACGTTTGGGTATGTTTGTCTGTCATTTCTCTATATTCGTGTGTAGTGTTTAATTATCTATGTTAGTCTATCATGCTGGTTCACGTATTATTCATGTTTTTTTTTATTCATCTGCCGCTAACGTTTGTTAATCTATCTTATGCTGTCGGTAAGTATTTTCTGCTCTTTTTCTTCGTTTGCTAGAATAGTAAATGAACCCATGTTAAATAACTTCGACGAAATTATGTGTGCGTTAAATGACCTAGAATGGATATATTTTGCTTAGGATTAAAACATTTGTTTGCATATTCGCATGTGTACTCGTAATAGCCATAATTTTACTTAGTAGAGACCGTTACTGTAACGGGCGGGGTTAGGCGTTAAATTAATGAAATTATTTTAAACTTCCTAACACGTAAACTCACACGAACTCATTTTCTCTAAAACTGGTTTTCTAAATTCCATATAAAATTTAGTGGTGACTCTTTTCAAATGAAAATGTTTTTGAAATAAAAACATCGCGTGGATCAAATTCCCTTGTCCACAATTTATTAATTCAAATACAATGAATTAGTAATTTTACGTATATTTCCTACAGCAAATCGTCATAATCTTGACGGCTTACATTTATTTTACATATTTTTCGAGTCATACATTTGCATTTGTACGTAGCGTTCTATTAGCCCAAATATCGAAATTAAAGCATTTGTTTTCAAATTAGTAAAGACTACTTTTACGTAGGCCTTTTTATTACAGTTTTCAATATACATTTTGTCAAAACTTTAGAAGGGTAACCTCACTCCGAATCCTCTCTAGTTTCACAATAACCTCAGAAGGATAGGTATCGACGCACCTTGAAATCTGAGACCCTCGCGTCTTATGATTTTAAGATGCGTTGAATAGGTTCCAAATTCCTTTAATATTTGGTGGCGACTCCAAAAATACATTTCAAAAGGATTTTTATATTTCTTTTTGTTATAATAACATGCAATGACATTCCCCGATAAGCAAAAGAACGCTCGAGCGAGTAAGCAACCAAATCGAAGCTCCCGCAAGCGAGCTTCTTGCAAAATTCATTCTATTTTCCTGCGCCGTGCATTCCGCCCCATGACATTAAATCGAGGGCGGGCGCGAGCGGGGCGTCGAGAAGGTCGTTACGATTCCCGGTACCTTCAGGTTCGATCTATGATGAGTCAAGCTGAACTTCCAGTGTCATTTTGGGGACATGCTTTAGAGACTGCTGCCTTTACACTGAATAGAACACCGTCCAAAGCTGTAGAAAAGACTCCATATGAGATATGGAAAGGGAAGGTCCCTAATTTGTCTTTTCTCAAGATTTGGGGATGCGAAGCTTATGTCAAACGCTTGGTGTCTGACAAGCTTGCTCCAAAGTCTGATAAGTGTCTCTTTATGGGGTATCCAAAAGGGACCCAAGGCTATTACTTCTACAATCGTTCCGAGAACAAGGTATTTGTGGCTCGGAATGCTTTCTTCTTAGAAAGAGAATTTCTTTCCAAGAGAAAGAGTGGGAGTAAAATAGATCTTCAAGAGATCCAAGAGCCACAAATTGATGCTCCTATCTTAGAGAATGAGGAGAATCAGGAAGTTTTAAAAACTGTCCCTGTGGTTCAGCCTGTTTGTAGGTCGAGTAGGGAAAGTCGCCAACCTGATAGGTATCTTGGATACTTGATCACAGATGGTGAAATATTACTTTTAGAATGTAATGAACCTACTACCTATAATGAAGCTTTGGCGGGACCCGACTCCGATAAATGGCTTGAGGCCATGCGATCCGAGATGGAATCCATGTACGAGAATCAAGTTTGGAACTTGGTTGACTTGCCTGACGGTGCAAGAACTGTCAAGTGCAAATGGGTTTTCAAGGTGAAAACTGACATGGAAGGGAACGCGACCGTTTTCAAAGCAAGGTTGGTTGCAAAAGGTTTTACTCAAGTTCATGGTATTGACTATGACGAGACCTTTTCTACCGTCGCTATGCTTAAATCCATTCGGATTATCCTAGCTATTGCTACATATTTCGATTACGAGATATGGCAAATGGATGTAAAAACCGCCTTCTTAAATGGTTTATTGGAGGAGGATGTGTATATGACACAACCTGAAGGTTTTGTAGATCCTAAAAATGTTGGGAAGGTAGGCAAACTTCAGAAATCCATTTATGGATTGAAGCAGGCATCACGGAGTTGGAATGTTCGTTTCAACCAAGTAATCCAAGAGTTTGGATTTTCTAGGCGTGATGAAGAACCTTGTGTATACAAGAAATTCAGTGGGAGTAAGGTTACGTTTCTTATTCTGTATGTCGATGACATACTACTCATTGGAAATAACGTTCCTATGCTAGAGTCCGTGAAGGATTGGCTACGGAAGAATTTCGCAATGAAAGATTTAGGGGAAGCACAAAACATATTGGGCATTAAGATCTATAGAGATAGATCGAAGAGAATGTTAGGACTTAGTCAAACTACCTATCTCGATAAGGTACTTGATAAGTTTAACATGAAAGACTCTAAGAGAGGTTTTCTGCCCATGGGTCAAGGCACACAGCTTAGCAAGACTCAGTGTCCAGTGGGAGCTGATGAGCGAAGCAAGATGAGTAGGATTCCTTATGCATCTGCAATAGGATCTATCATGTATGCGATGATATGTACGCGTCCCGATGTCTCGTATGCTTTGAGCATGACGAGCAGGTACCAGTCAGATCCAGGTGAGAAACACTGGACCGCTGTTAAGAATATCCTGAAGTACCTTAATAGGACTAAGGACAGATTCTTAGTATACGGTGGAGAGGATAAGCTAAGTGTCCTAGGGTACACTGATGCTAGCTTCCAAACAGATAAAGATGACTTTAGATCTCAGTCTGGATTCGTCTTTACTCTTTATGGAGAAGCTGTTAGTTGGAAGAGTGCAAAGCAAACGACCATTGCCGATTCTACTTCAGAAGCTGAGTACATAGCTGCCTCGGAGGCAGCAAAGGAAGCAGTATGGATTCGAAAATTCATTACTGAATTGGGTGTTGTGCCTAGCATTGCCGACGCAGTAGTTCTCTATTGTGATAATAGTGGAGCTATTGCTCAAGCGAAAGAGCCTAGAGCACATCAAAGATCCAGACATGTGCTCAGAAAGTTTCACCTTATTCTAGAGATCATTGATCGAGGTGATGTAACTGTTTGCAAGGTCGACACAGATGCCAATGTGGCAGATCCTTTAACTAAACCCCTATCGCAGGCAAAGCACGAGGTGCATACTGCTGCAATAGGCATCAAGCGCATTGTAGAATGGCTATGATGTAATTGTTTTAAATTTGATTGTAAAACAATTGTTATGCTCATCTTATATGATATTTAATCATTAATCATTCAATCTTGGTTTAATTGAGTGATGTCCAAAATAATTTTATCTCCAAATAGGTTGTCAGATCATGTCTAGGCAATGAAACCCTATTATGGCGAACTGGAGATGTTAATTATGGTTGTCCCTGGTCAGGTTATCAAGTAGGGACATCGATGACCCATAATGACTAGTATGTGAGTTGATTAACGATCTTGTTTCATGATCTAGGACGTTGGACGTTCAAGTCATTCACATGGATACACGATGGTGCGTGTATTGGACTGACCCGCAGTGAGAATTCTAGAAGTCTTAGAAGTCATTAGAATATCTCACTATGACTTGGAGTCGGTTCCTTAGACCTGAGTCTATCACATAGAACTTGTACGAGGATTAGTTTGCTTTGACAGTGTCCAACGCCATGCCGTGAAAGGGGGCTATAAAGGCACTTGTTGGGTGGCTATGAAACGTATGGAGGGACATGGATAGACAAGATGGGATTGTCCTCCTAATTTATAGATTAAGATTGGTGTCTCTAGGCAACTTGGAGAGTTGAAACTGTTAAATGCGTGGCCACGCTCGGATGGATTGACCGAACAATCATCTGGTGTACAGTTTAGCTCAAAGTCCAAGAAAGCCTGAAATAGATATAGGGGTGACTTGACACTTACCTTATGTTCAGGCGAGACATTAAGAGACAAGGGAATTGAAGATGCACATCTAGCTCGTTTGCACACTTGTTTCGGACAAGTGGGAGATTGTTGGGGATACTAGGTGTCCGTCAACAATTGTGCATTGACTTCGTAGAAGTCATGGACCAAATATGAGATTATGATAATCGGATAAATTGGGTGGTCATAATGTCTTGCTAGAGGCCGCTTATGATCTGAGTATTTAGAATATTCTACCAACTTAGTCCGGTCCAATTAGGTCAAACAATGGTACCCTAATGGATTAATTTATGGTTAATTGGCATAATTAGATTAGTGCATTAACCTTTCGGGTTAGACCCGAGAACTTGTGTTTATACCGTAATCTATAGTAGATCACGAAAGTGGTCTCGTAATGCGTGCATGCGTGAAAAGTGGCAATAAGGATGCATGCATTGGCCAACATATGCATGCTCCTTGATTGACCCTTATTTTGGTGCAATTTGGTTGGGTATAGAGCAATGATTTGTAGGGATCGGATCCCCTTCACTAATCAAGTATTAGTGTAAATCAAATTACTCTAATTTGATTTAGCAAGATCTATGTAGTACAAATTTACAATGTTAACAAGTTTAGAAAATTATACCTTTCTTTTAAAGGATATTGGGGCACTAAACTAGAACTCCTTTCTAGTTTAGTTTCTTGAGAATAAGCTTAGGATGATCCTCCTTAATAACCCAAGTTTTCAATGTAGAAAACCTCCTTTAGATTGCACCCAAGAACTACTACCAAAATACTAAGTATTTTGATCTAGAAATATTTAGTACTAACTTGATAATATGAGATATTATTATTAATACTAACTCCTAGTATTAGTATAATATGAGTATTAAGTTTAGAGAGGAAATGTTAGAGAGAGAGATGAAAAATGCATGAATGAATTATTTCTCTTCTAACTCTTGTATTTAACAAGTAAAGAGGAGCCAAGATAGTGTGTAAGACACACCAAATGGCCGGCCACTTTAGTCAAGAGAGGAGAGGAAGAGTTTGCTTGTCTTGGGTAGAAAAATGACATGCAAACTCATGATTATGTTTTGCCATGCATATCCAAGAGCAAGAGTACAAAACAAATAAGACAAATGGAAGCTCCCTTCCTCTCATTTTGGACGTGTAAATGGTCCTAAGGGATCTTATTTGTTTTCTCAATATTTGTCCCACAAATACTTGTAATTTATCACTTAAATCATCTAATATGATAAAGTATAAATTAATTCAACTCTTCCTTAATATACATGTACACTTACACATATATTAAAATGTTCTTTTACTAATCTCATTAGTAAAATATACACAATTAGTGAATTAACACTTAATCACTAATTCTCGTCTCCTCTAATAATTTTATCGATATAAAATTGAATCATCCGAGTTCACAACTCGATTTCTCTCTAAATTAATACACTGACTAACCGTTAGTCAAATTATCAAGTCACTAATATAATCGTATCTCATACAATTAATTAGCTTAAATATTTGGAGTAAGTTCCTATAGGTGTGACTTAAAGGGATCAATTGATTACCGCCGTTCTCACGACAATAACGTCAAACTCTAGTCAGCCAACCGTTATTGATTTACGTTAATCAATTGACAATAATACAGGATTATCCCCACGTATTCCTTAATTGAGATTTATTAAGTAATTGCACTATTGTGGAGGACACTACTCCAACAATCTCCCACTTGTCCGAGACAAGTTGTGCATTACCAATTCTCATGTCCGTTTCACATCTCCCACTCGATGCAAGGTGTCTTACAGGTCGTACTTGCATCCTGAGATATATATATCGTGAGTGGTTTCCTCGATAAGGAGAGTAGCTGTCTGACCGGGGAATCTACCGTAGATTCTTACCGAGCGTGGCCACGCATTTTCAGCGACTACTCCTCGAGTGGCCCAAAGATGTTTTACCCTGACGAGGGTGGACATTTCCCTTCCACTCGATTATACTGTATAATGCAGATCACCATGACCCCAAAGATGCCCTTATAACCCCCTTTCACGGCATGGCTTAGGACAAAAATGAAAGTCACTCGGAAACTGCACCTACTCAGACAATCAGTTCCAGTCAAAGAATCGACTCAAAGGAATACTATAGAATTCCCACCACGACCAGGTTTCAATCTCATTGAAAAGGAATTCTATAAGCGTCACTGCCCGACAGAGTGTTCTTCACAGTCTGTCTATGCAAACGATCAGTCATCACATATGACCCTATGGTGTTGAACCCCACCATCGATCGACTTGCAATCTAGTCTCTCCGAGACGTCACCTCATATGAGAGACCAGGGACCAAATACTAAGTTTATTCTGTTCACTTGAATACGTTCAAACTTGTCACACAAATATTCGGATAAACAAAGTATGCATTCAATAATGACTTAAGATAAAAACAATGAATGTTACTTTCATATATATAATAAGATACATCGTTCAATTACATATTACGAAACTAAAGGAAATCTGGCATACGTCGCAACCCCATGGAGGCGGTGTGCGCGTCATGCTTAGCCCTCGAAAGAGGCTTGGTTAAAGGATCAACGATATTATCGTCTGTCCCAACCTTACAAATATCTATTTCCTTCCTTTCCACATTATCTCTAATAACGTGGTATTTCCTCAAAACGTGTCTAGACTTGTTGCTAGACTTGGGCTCCTTCGCTTGGAAAATAGCCCCACTGTTATCACAATAAGCGATCCACGGGATCTACGGCACTAGGGACTACTCTTAGTCCTTCCAAGAATTGCCGAATCCACACGGCCTTCTTTAGCGACTTCAGATGCCGCCAAATATTCGACTTAGTTGTAGAATCGCGGTGACACTCTGTTTGAAGCTCTTCCAACAAATGACTCCTCCATTCAACATAAAGACATAGCCGGATTGGGATTTGGATCATCCCCATCGGTTTGGAAACTTGCATCCGTGTAACCCTTTACACGTAGCTCAAGTTTTCCTCCAAACACTAGAAACGAATCCTTAGTTCTTCTCAAGTACTTAAGGATGTTCTTTACAGCTATCCAGTGACTCTCACCCGGGTTAGCTTGATACCGGCTCGGCATGCTCAAGGCGAAGCGACATCGGACGAGTGCACATCATAGCATACATGATTGATCCTACAGCGGCAGCATAAGGGATCAATTTCATGCGTTCAATTTCCGCAGGAGTCTTAGGACATTGAGATTTCTTCAATGTTATTCCTACACTCATCGGAAGAAAGCCTCTCTTGGAGTCTTTCATATTGAACCTATCAAGAATCTTATCAATATAAGTTTCTTGACTTAGTGCTAGTATCCTTTTGGATCTATCTCTATAGATCCGGATACCCAAGATGCGTTGTGCCTCTCCCAAGTCCTTCATTTGGAAATGGTTTCCCAATTCCACCTTTACCGAGTTCAGACTTGGAATATCATTTCCAATCAGTAGTATGTCATCCACATACAAAACAAGGAAGGTTACTTTACTCCCACTAAATTTCATGTACAAACAAGGTTCCTCGGCACTCCGAGCGAATCCATGTTGTTTGATAACATGATCGAATCTGTGATTCCAACTCCTCGATGCTTGCTTAAGACCATAAATGGATCTCTTAAGCTTGCATACTTTCTTAGGGTTGGATGTGTCTACAAAACCTTCAGGTTGTGTCATAAACACTTCCTCTTCTAGAATCCCATTCAAGAAGGCGGTTTTTACATCCATTTGCCATATTTCATAGTCATGAAATGCAAGAACCGCTAAGATTATCCTTATGGAACGAAGCATAGCAACCGGGGCAAAGGTTTCATCATAATGAATACCTTGGACTTGTGTAAAGCCCTTCGCCACCCATCTAGCTCTGTACACATCCATATGATTATCTATGCCGAGTTTGATTTTGAATATCCATTTACAGAAGGGGTCGCACTCCTTCGTAAATCTACCAAGTCCCAAACTTGGTTCTCGTACATAGAATCCATTTAGGATTTCATGGCCTCAAGCCATTGTTCCGAGTTCGGGCTACTAATAGCCGCCTTGTACGCTGGGGGTTCGTTGCTTTCGAATAACAACAAATCGCCCTCCTCCTCGATGTTACCGAGGTAACGGCCAGGTTGTTGACTAACTCTTCCTGACCTCCTAGGGATTATTACCGTGTCGCAGCGAGGAGCGGTTTCCTCATTTTCTGTCTCGGTTTGTGGCTCTTGAACTTCATCAAGTTCAAATTTTCTCCCACTGCTTCTTAGAAATAAATTCATTTTCTAGGAAAACAGCATCACGACCCACAAACACGTTGTTCTCGTGAGGGTTGTAGAAGTAATAGCCACAGGTTTCCTTAGGATAACCTACAAATAGACATTTGTCAGACCTAGGAGCGAGTTTATCGTCGCTTTATTCTTGATTTAATGCCTCACATCCCCAAATTCTCATGAATGACAAATAGGAACTGCTCCCATCCATATCTCATATGGAGTCTTATTGGCCGCTTTAGTCGGACTTGATTTAGTGAGAATACAAAGATAATAGCGCAAAGCCCCAAAATGATCCAGAAGCTCAGTTTGACTCATCATAGACCGAACCATGTCAAGCAAGGTTCGGTTTCTCCTTTCGCAACACCATTCAATTGTGGTGTGCCCGGAGGAGTCCATTGTGATATTATACCACAATTCTTAAGATGTGAATCAAACTCATTACTTAGATATTCGCCACCACGATCCGATCGTAGTGCTTTTATCCTTTTGTTTAATTGGTTCTCAACCTCATTTTGAAATTCTTTAAATTTCTCAAAAGCATCACTTTTATGCCTTATTAAGTAGACATAACCATATCTACTTAAGTCATCGGTAAAAGTAATGAAGTAATGATATCCTCCTCTAGCGGTGATGTTTAACGGACCACACACATCGGTATGTATGAGTCCTAAAACCTCACTTGCTCGTATCCCTTTACCGCTAAAGGGTTGACGAGTCATCTTGCCTAAAAGGCAAGCTTCGCATGTACCATATGATTCGCAATCAAATGGTTTGAGAACCTTGGTCTCAACAAGTCTCTTTATGCGTCTTTCGTTTATGTGACCTAAACAACAACGCCAAAGGAAGGATTTGTTTGATTCATTCGTTTTGAGCCTCTTGTTCTCGACATGATAAACATCATTAACATCATTTAAAACATAAATACCTCCAATTGAAATAGCTTCACCATAAACCATTTCATTAAATGAAAAAGTACAACGGTTGTTCTTAATCACAAAACAAAAGCCTTCCGCATCTAACACGGAGACGGAGATAATGTTTTTCGTTAGAGTTGGTACAAAATAACAGTTATTTAAATGCAACTCTAAACCACTAGCAAGAGCAAGTACAAAAGTTCCCACTTTAAACGGCCGCTACTCTAGCTCCATTGCCCATGCGAGATCTACATCACCCTTGGCTAGAGCTCGCACGCTTTCTCATCCCCGCAAATGATTACAAAGGTGAGATCCACATCCGGTATCCAATACCCATGTAGAAATGCAAGCATGATTGATGTCAATCATATAGAGATTAGAAGGAATACCTTTGGATGTCGCACATCCATTCTTGAGATCCTTCTTATACTTGAGACAATTGCGCATCCAATGACCCACCTCATTACAATATTTGCAAGTGTCTTTGAGGGGTCTTCCCTTGTTGATCTTGGGCTTAGGCTTATGTGGAACACCTTCCACAATGGCCTTACCCTTACCCACCATGCCTTTGTTAGATGGCCCTTTTTTGGCCACCTTCCCCTTCTTCACTCCCAAGTTCATGTTCTTCATTTTCATGGAGAGAACATCTTTCTTCTCCACCTCATTCACTTCCATATCCCTCTCGGCTTGGACCAAGAGAGCATGAAGTTCATGGTAACTCTTATCCATGTTGTTCATGTTATAGTTTACTCGAAAGTGAGCAAACTTGTTAGGAAGAGAATGGAGGATGCGGTTGATCGCAAGAGCCTTGGGTATAGCACACTCTTGACGCTCAAGAGTGTCTATATGCTCAATCATTTTGAGCACATGAGGACCAACTTTTTGGTTCCTCTCAAGCTTTGCATCGAAAAACCGCACCGCGGCTTCATAAAGCCTTATTTGCGGTGCTTTGGAGAACATGGTTGTCACTCGAGTGAATATCGCATATGCACTCTTTTGAGTAACCATTCGGAGTTTGAGAGCGGGTGACATGGACCAAATCAAGACGTTTTTCACGTCATTGTCCACTTTCACATACTCATCATAAGCGGCTCGTGCCGCCCCGGATCGAGCAGTGGGTTCGGCGGGTGGTTGATCGGTAAGGTGCTTGAACACATTGTCGGATGTCGCGGCGCCCTTCATTGTCGAATCCCATTCGACGAAGTTGCTACCGTCATCCTTGAGGATACACTTATCCATCACGGTTCGCAATCATGAATCTTTGCCCAAAATAGGCGCGGTAGTTGATGATGATGCCATTGCGATAAATGATTCTACAATAAATATGAGGAAATATATAAGCATTCATTGTTCATTTTTATAACATTTGCTAAAACTCATTTTTAAAACAAATGTCCATTTATATAATGATCTCCCACGAAATTATATAAATGATTCCAAGACTCGTCTTTCATATAAAATTAGACATCTCATGTTTCCCTTTATATAAAAACGATAAGTCAACACTTGACTAAATCTACACTAGAATGCTTGGTTGATGATTTTCTATAAAATGCATCGATTAGCCCCAAATAACTCTTATTCGGTTGAGTCCAAACCAAACTAGCACGGGACTTCCTCCCACTACTTACCCATGGTAACAAGGTTCCACGTTGCGGAGGTCCTCACGAACATGGGGTTCATAGTTGCTATATTTGGAAAGGCTTAATCTCAATTCATTTTTGTTAAAATGTGGGTGATCTTGTCAATTTTTAGTCATATAAATTCTTTATAAGTGAACTAATTTAAGAATGGCGACCTAAAAATGACAATCGGAGTGGGATAACGTGGCATGCATGGCGATTTTGGCATGTGTGCGGAAAATATAAGCAAACAAACAAGCAAACAAGCAAGCAAGCATAAACCTAGTATGGCCACCTAAAGGTAATTAAAATACAAGGAGTTACAAATTGGAAACCAACTCCTTTGGTCCCTCTTCAAATGAACTTCATCCAAATCTCCTCCTTGCAAGCTTTAGAACACTTCTAAGGCTCCATGTCGATCTCCATCACCGGTCTTCGATTTACAAATAGTTACAAATATGATTTACAAATTAATACATAGCAATCCTATTATACATTTATAAATGAAATTAACTATTAAAATTATAAACCGGCGATACGAGATCGCATTTAATTACAAACCACACGATATACCCTTTCATTACGGGTAATATCGGTAAAAAATATAACAAACTATGGCCATACTAGTAAGAACAAACATTCATTCAATAATAAACATTCATCCAAACATGCATAATGTAAAGCTTATAAATAAAACATGCCAAAATCGCCCTAAACAATAATCGCATAAAATCGTTTCAAAACCGATCTCATTTTAATCGATTAATCTTATATTAATCAACAATGCTTAAAACACCTTTTAAGCTTGAACTAAAACTTCTAAACTGATTTTAGAACACCCAACATTAGTTTATACTAACATATGGTGATTTTAGTTCATAACTTGGTCATTTGCTAATTAGATCTAGCTTTAATCATAACCTTTTATGAATAAAGCTTTGTAAAATCAAAATAAAATAAAATAAAATTATTTTTATTTTGAAAAAAATTTTGTATATTCTGGAACACTTCCAAAATATCAGAAAAGAAAAGTTTGGTCAGAAAAATTTTCGAATTTATTTTATAATAAATAACATACGATTTCTTCGATTTTATCTCATAAAATCACGAAAACGTGTAAAACAGTGAGGAAAAATCCCAAATTTATACGAGAGCATCCTCATAATGTAAAAAAATATTGGTATAAATTTCATGTCCAGATAACAATGTTTACTATATTTTTGGACATAAAACTCATTATATACCGATTTTTTAACAAAAATATGAATAAATATGCAAAACTCAAAATCTGACTTTGAAAATTTACATGCAGAATGTATAAATATGAGATTTCACTGTGTAAAAATGTCGTGACCAGATTCCAACTATAACTATTTATAGTGATTATTTTAGCCAAAAACACACTTTTTGACTCGGTTTTGTATAAAAATCATTTTAATTAGCAAACAAATTCCAAAAATTACGAAATTTGACCAGTAACTTCATGAGACCAGAAACTTTGCATGCTATAAAAATCTCGTGTTAAAACCACTTTTAACACTATTTTCGGATTTTATCATATTTATTCTCAATAAATATATAAAACCCCAAAATTAACAAAATAAATTTGTAGCTACAAGCCTTAGCTTTGATACCACTTGTAGGGATCGGATCCCCTTCACTAATCAAGTATTAGTGTAAATCAAATTACTCTAATTTGATTTAGCAAGATCTATGTAGTACAAATTTACAATGTTAACAAGTTTAGAAAATTATACCTTTCTTTTAAAGGATATTGGGGCACTAAACTAGAACTCCTTTCTAGTTTAGTTTCTTGAGAATAAGCTTAGGATGATCCTCCTTAATAACCCAAGTTTTCAATGTAGAAAACCTCCTTTAGATTGCACCCAAGAACTACTACCAAAATACTAAGTATTTTGATCTAGAAATATTTAGTACTAACTTGATAATATGAGATATTATTATTAATACTAACTCTTAGTATTAGTATAATATGAGTATTAAGTTTAGAGAGGAAATGTTAGAGAGAGAGATGAAAAATGCATGAATGAATTATTTCTCTTCTAACTCTTGTATTTAACAAGTAAAGAGGAGCCAAGATAGTGTGTAAGACACACCAAATGGCCGGCCACTTTAGTCAAGAGAGGAGAGGAAGAGTTTGCTTGTCTTGGGTAGAAAAATGACATGCAAACTCATGATTATGTTTTGCCATGCATATCCAAGAGCAAGAGTACAAAACAAATAAGACAAATGGAAGCTCCCTTCCTCTCATTTTGGACGTGTAAATGGTCCTAAGGGATCTTATTTGTTTTCTCAATATTTGTCCCACAAATACTTGTAATTTATCACTTAAATCATCTAATATGATAAAGTATAAATTAATTCAACTCTTCCTTAAAATACATGTACACTTACACATATATTAAAATGTTCTTTTACTAATCTCATTAGTAAAATATACACAATTAGTGAATTAACACTTAATCACTAATTCTCGTCTCCTCTAATAATTTTATCGATATAAAATTGAATCATCCGAGTTCACAACTCGATTTCTCTCTAAATTAATACACTGACTAACCGTTAGTCAAATTATCAAGTCACTAATATAATCGTATCTCATACAATTAATTAGCTTAAATATTTGGAGTACGTTCCTATAGGTGTGACTTAAAGGGATCAATTGATTACCGCCGTTCTCACGACAATAACGTCAAACTCTAGTCAGCCAACCGTTATTGATTTACGTTAATCAATTGACAATAATACAGGATTATCCCCACGTATTCCTTAATTGAGATTTATTAAGTAATTGCACTATTGTGGAGGACACTACTCCAACATGATTATGTTGGTACATAATCATCAAAGCATGCTCAATATATGCTGAGATTTTCAGCAAGAAAAATGTATGGACGACGTGCAGCTGACCGTGGTGCATTAGCAGGCACCGCCTCGTCGAGTGGGAGCAAGTAGTTTGGCTCCGGTAAAGTGTGGAAATGGTGAGGCTCCACCATAGCCAGCTGTGTCAGTGCAGGTAAGCGCTCGTGGGGGAGCTTAAGCCAGCGATCGAGGTCCCTCATGACATGCCAAAAGTAACCCTTGTCAAATCGCACCCACTTATAAAGGGTGGAGAGACATGTCATGTCGAGAAGATTATGGTCGCTCACTGGAACCCGTTCATCATCAGAAAAACCAGCATTCAACGCCTTAGCAAGGTGAGTGACCAAGCCACCCACGGAAATGGTCTTTACCTTAGACCCACCCTTAGCCAATTAGATAGCCCAAGTCCATATAAAACGGTTCGACCCTTTGAACATTAAGAAACGAGCCCAAAATCTCGAGCTCTACCTTAGTGAAATTCCTCATTTCATGACGACCCAAAACCGAATTAGCAAGCAGACGATGCCAAATTCGAATGACCGGATGATGTACAAAATGACTACTGACACGTTTAAAACTAGAGGGCAAGGGAGAATTGGCTACCAAGCGCCATAAGTAGTCCGCATTATACTCGTCGGGGGCAACCTCCCTCATATTCGGGCCGTTTTAGTCATCCCAACGACGAAAACCAAAAATCTCACGAAAGCGGTCTAGAGTGATATTAAGCTGCTCATTCAGTAGACGGAAACTGACCGTACAAGGGTTTGCAACATCATCAAACACAAAGCTACTCAGAAATTCAAGAGTGAGGTCGGCGTAGCTATTCTCGCGCATATTAAACAATGTAGACATATGCAAACCAGCACAAAATTGTTCCAGTGCAGAGAGTATGCCTAGTTTACTCAAGAGCTGAAATGAAAGGAAACAAGTAGATACCATTTCTTTTGAAGTGAGAGCGATGAACCGAGTGCGCTGATCGGTGCTCTCGAACACGACACTTTCAAAGCCGGGAACCGGTGGAATTGCCGGTGCTTGAGGCGCTCTCGGCTGGGCCCTTCGTGACGTGCTCGCTTTTCTCTTTCCTGCGCGCGTCCCCGGACCTTCCATAACCACAACAAAGAGGAAAACCAAGAGAAACCCGAGCAAAACCCGAATGAAATCTAAAATTCGTAGCACCCCGGGACCCCAAAAATCAAAGTTGTCAAAAATCGATTTTTGCTTGCAATAGACTCTTCAAAACCTTCCTAGGACCCAATATAAACCAACAATGAACCCGGAAATCGACCCAAGGATGTTTAATTTGAGTTTTGAACTCAAACCCTAGAAATCGATTTTTTGATTTTTCAAGCTTTTGGAGTGTTTTAATGGTGAAATGAGGATGTGGAGAGGTTGAAGATGAAGTTGGAGGGATGATTTGATGAAGAAAGCTTGAATTTTAGAGGGTTATGAAGATTTGGAGGTGAGGGTTTTGGGGTTGAAGAGAGTTTTGGGGGTTTTTTTTTTGTTTGAAGTTAGATTATGAAAGTTTAAGGGGAAAAAGGGGGTTATAAGCTGAAGAAACTCGTGAAGTTGCTGCCTACAAACTCGAACCGATCGGTTCTGGCACGAACCGGTCGGTTTTGCTGGAACCGGGCGGTTTTAGCTGGAACCGCTCGGTTTTTTTCTGCTCTTCCTGTTTTCCAGCAACTTTTGCTTGATTTTTCAAAAAAAAAATTTAGACTTTTGGCCACGAACTCCATTACCTACACTCAAAACGTAATTAGATACTCTCCCTCACTCGCTCTAAAATGAGATAAAACGAAACTAAAAATGTACAAGAATGAAAAAGCGAATAAAAAACGAAAATCACACTACAAAATGCATAAAACACGGATTGCCCTCCGGTTAGCGATGGTTTTAAGTCCCGCTCGACTGTGTTACCTCATCAGCAAGAGGAATCAAGTGGTGCAAGGTCAGCACCATCGTGATATAGCTTCAAACGATGTCCATTCGCTTGGAAACGCTCTCCCGCGCCATTTTCAAGTTCAAAATACCCGTACTTACTTGTTTTAGTGATAGTGAACGGTCCAGACCACCGAGACTTCAGCTTTCCCGGAAATAAGCGAAGTCGGGAATTATAAAGGAGCACCTTATCGCCGACCTTGAACTCACGAGGTAGAATCCGCTGATCGTGCTACTTCTTCGTACGCTCCTTATAGACCCGCGAGCTTTCATAAGCACTCATACGAAATTCATCGAGCTCATTCAGCTGCAATAATCGCTTCTCCCCACACAGAGTCGAATCGAAATTATGCTCCTTAATTGCCCACAAAGCTTTATATTCCAACTCAACGGGGAGATGACATACCTTCCCGTACACCAACCTGTAAGGTGAAGTTTCAATCGGCGTTTTGAACGCCGTCCTGTAGGCCCATAGGGTGTCATCAAGTTTCAAACTCCAGTCCTTGCATGATTTAACGACCACCTTCTCAAGAATAGACTTGAGCTCCCTGTTAGAAACTTCAACCTGCCCGCTCGTCTGCGGGTGATAAGCAAGAGCAGTACGGGGTTGAACATCATATTTTCGCAGTAGAGTATCGAGATGCTTCTCATGAAAATGAGTTGCCCCATCACTTATTATTGCCCGGGGTACCCCAAATCGAGGAAAGATTGATCACCACCTTAGCATCTTGTAGATACCCGTATCCGTACCCCCCACAAAAGCAAACCCGATGACGAAAAGGACTTTTATGCATGTTTTAAAATGAGACAAAACGGTACATAAGTGTCTAAAACATTTTAGTCATTTTTAACGTATTAATTTGAATTTGCATATTTTGTAAAAATGAATATTAATTTAGTCATTTCAAATCGTAAGTCAACACAATACACACAAGCACGAGACATACTCCGCCTCACAAAATAGCTCTTTAACACACAAAAACGACCCAAACACACAAGAACGGCCCAAAACACGCAGAGGCCCCAAACACACGAAACGGACCAAAACGCGTTCCGAGTCACATTCTTACAAAACAAAGTCCCACGAAGTCGTAAAATAATGCATTACAATATTATTTTACTTCGAGCCTAGATCGAAAAACACGACAAAAAACCGAAACACGAAACACGAAACACGAAAATCGGAGCCAAATAAAACAAGTCAACTTGATCAACTTACACAAGTTGATCCAAGGCCTTCAAAGTCAGCCCACTTGACAAATTACGCAAAATCAGCTTACACACCTACGAAAACATTGTCATACAAAATACGGCGCTACAATGTGTCAGAAAAAGGCCAGAAAATCGCCTGTGTACTGGCGATTTTTTGGAAAATCGCCAGTATACAGGCGATTTTCCTGGCCTGTTCTGACATACTGGCGATTCTTTAAGTAATCGTTGGTTCACTGGCGATTTTCTGATCAATTAGGCATAAAACACGAAGCATTTGCTATAAATAGCAGCCCTTATTCGACTATTTTCATCATCAATTCTTCCAACAATCTTACATACTAATCACAAAAACTTCAATTCTTCATTCAAATCCAATTCAACGCTCATACTCACATAAAGCCTCTCGCACTTATAAATCTCCACTTAAAAAAAACCGTCTTTGCATTTCAAGGTAAAGAAATTTTACCTTCCGATTGGACGTTTGAGACTTATAGGGTTACTTTAACCCACCCCGATATTGGCATTAACGAACTCGTATTCGCAATACGATTGTAGTAATTCGAATCAAATGATCGATTCGTCTAAACCTCGCCAATATCGCATAAATAAACGACACAAAATCAATAAATTAAGCACCCACTTTTACATTATGCAAATTCTCGATTCATGCATTAAATTACGGCTAAAACACGGATTCGACATTTAACTGTACCGTTTCAACTAGTCTCTTTAAACATGCAAAACCGAGGGTTTTTATAAAATCTTAGAATTGTATGCAAGTCGGAGAATAACGTTTATTTATTAATTCAAATACAATGAATTAATAATTTTACGTATATTTCCTATAGCAAATCGTCATAGCTTTGACGGCTTACATTTATTTTACATATTTGTCGAGTCATATATTTGCATTTGTACGTAGCGTCCTATTAGCCCAAATATCGAAATTAAAGCATATGTTTTCAAATTAGTAAAGACTACTTTTACGTAGGCCTTTTTATTACAGTTTTCCAATACACTTTTTGTCAAAACTTTAGAAGGGTAACCTCACTCCGAATCCTCTCTGGTTTCACAATAGCCTCAGAAGGATAGGTATCGACGCACCTTGAAATCTGAGACCCTCGCGTCTTATGATTTTAAGATGCGTTGAATAGGTTCCAAATTCCTTTAATATTTGGTGGCGACTCCAAAAAATACATTTCAAAGTGATTTTCATATTTCCTTTTTATTTTAATCACATGCAATGACATTCCCCCCTCTAAACAAAAGAACGCTCAAGCGAGCTAAGCCAAGCATGAGCAGCTAAAAGCGAAGCTTTGGCGTCCGCGAGCTTCTTCCAAAATCCATTTTCCCGCGCCGTGCATTCCGCCCCATGACACGAGGGCGGGCGCGAGCGGGGCGTCGAGAAGGGATCCCCCTAATCCGGTATCCTCACATCATTAGTAGGAGATGCAACTGCTTCGACCCACTTAGAGACGTAGTCGACAACAACGAGTATAAAACGGTTCCCATTAGAAGACGGGAATGGGCCTTGGTAATCAATTCCCCACACATCAAAAAGCTTGACCTCCAATATACCTGTTTGAGGCATTTCATGCCTCCGTGAGATGTTCCCGCTCCTTTGGCACGCGTCACATGAGTTCTTCCGTTTCAAGCCCCATTTAATGCTCCCGAGCCCTTCCAGCAACTACTGAGCTCGTGCAATCAATCACCGCCTCCAAGAAATGCTTCGTAAATCAGCACATATTCAACCAAAACCTGTAAAATGACATAAAAAGGCGGCAGTACCAACATTCATAGAATATCGCCTAAAACTCATAACTAAACGCATATAAACAACTAATAAATGTGACAAAATAGGGGGTACAAAGACGTAAAAACACTACATATCAATTTGTAAGCCGAAATAAATGGCGCCGTCTATGGGGAACAAATAGAAAAGCTATGGCAGACCGAGAAGGAAATCCCGAAAAAAGACCAGAAAATGTTACACCGTCGGGGTGGGCGGTGGGAACCCCGTTCGAAGAAGAAGTGCTGAATGCTTTTCTCAGGCAGATGAGAGTGACACCGCAAGAACCTACCAAAGAATATCAAGTCCCGGAGCTGCGGGTAGAACACCCAGAGAGCACAGAACGACACATGCACGTTACCCCAAGAAATCTGTTTGGAGGGGAAGACCATCCGCAGACAGTGGAAAATACGGGGATGCAGATACTTACTGAAGATGAATCGACTTCAAGGCCTGAACCATCGGTCGAAGAAGTCTCTAGGGTCGAGAGGCCGAGGCACATCGCACCGAGGGGAGGACATGTGCCAATTAAGTCCCCCCTAATTGTGGCTGTGCTTAAATGCCCATTACCAAAGATGAAAATGCCGACGGCACAGTACGACGGGAAGACTGATCCATAAGACCACTTGGCTGCGTATGAAAGCCAAAACAATTTTGTAAGACATTTGGCAAGAAGCCAGAAAAACCAGAGAAGAAAGAAGAGCAGAGTGGGAATAAGGAGAGATGGAGCCAACGGCCGCATGAAGGTTACTCTAACCGTGGCGGAGACAGAAGGACCAGGGACAAGGGGCTGCATTATGATAGCTATACCCTACTCACAAGGCTGAGGGCCGAAATCTATGAGTTAGCAAGGAAAAAGACGAAGTTCACAGCACCGAGGCCGCTTGCACCTGGGGCCAACATAGACAAATACTGCAAGTATCACAGAGTCCACGGGCATAACACCGAGGACTGTTGGTCCCTAAAAAAGAGATTGAGCGTCTGATCA
Source organism: Dianthus caryophyllus (assembly GCA_023091065.1). Lineage (NCBI taxonomy): Eukaryota > Viridiplantae > Streptophyta > Magnoliopsida > Caryophyllales > Caryophyllaceae > Dianthus > Dianthus caryophyllus. Next base: position 18,585,938 of record CM041526.1, on the reverse strand, counting down.
AGCAAGGGGAACTGCAGAAGTATACTGACAGCAAAAGAGTAAGGGATAATAGAGATAAAGACCAAGATGACTGTAAGCAAAGCAAACCGAGAGTTGGAGAAATACATGTGATTTCTGGGACGGAGGACTCGGCTTTGTCAGGCAGAAAGCGCAAGGCTGACAGGAGGAAAGAAAATTTTGGAGAAATATACTCAACGGACTCTAAGGTGTCGTTGGTCGTGCCAACGCCGTCTATCAGCTGTGAGGATTTGAATGGTCATATATATTCGTACTTATAGCCCCTGTTTCACGAGCTTTGCATTGCGTTTCCCGCGCTTTTACTTGCGTTTCAGCTCCTATTTCTCTCCGAATTGGCACTGCTGCGTTTTTGTGTCCATTTTGCAAGTACAAGCGCATATTTGGAGTTTAGGATGCTGTTCGGGAGGTTTCATAAAGTTTCGCAAATTAAAGTTTCGTGAAGTTCCGAGTTGGTTTCGTTGCGTTTTGCTTGCGCACGAGCCTCGTTTTAGCATTGGAAGGTGTCCCGGGACCTCGGGACTGAGTTTGAAGCTCATTTACTCGATTTGGAATTTGTCCCTATGCTCTAGGACGACCTAGGCCTTGTCTTTACACTTTGGGACAACTTTGGAGTGAATTTTGGCTAAGTATAAGAAGTGCAAATTGAAGACAAGAACTGAAGGCTCTAGGATACACCTGTCCCGTCCGGGGTGCACCTGTCCCGGTCGGGATGACCCCTGTCCCGGTCGGGATGGACATGTGATGCCTCGTGTGCTTAAATTACTTCGTCTATTTGAAGGCTAAGGAGATCATATTTTCGGATCATCTTTTTACATTATTTTCTGAACACTTTTAAGTACTTTCTCAAGAATTCTTAGGTTTGATAGTTTTCAACTTTTGTAATTTCAATCCCCGACTCGGTTTATGCTAGTTTGATCTACTATTTGGTATTTGTTGCTCTTGTTCATCATCTTCTCTTTTGAATTCTCTGATTTGGTATTGATAGTTCTTCTCCCTTTTTACTATAATTTCATTTCTTATTGTTGTTGATCATGTTTTTCTCTATTGTTCTTGCTTTTGTTGTTGATTTCAATATGGGTGAGTAGTTCTTTATCTAGGGTTGAAGGGTGACCATGGGTGAGTAGTCTTGGATGGTTTTGGTGATGTTTTGATTAGGGTCTTGCATGTGTTTCTGGTTTCTCTCGTTTTGTTTGCGTTTGTTGATCCTTTGTCCAAGGATTTGTGAGCGTTTGCGACCCTTAAACTTAAGATCGAAAGCCTAGTTTGAGGTAGGGCACGAGACTAACCATTAGGACCCTCATTTGTAAGTTGCAAGAGCCCGCACTTGAGACCTAGAGGACGCTTAGGACCGAGAGGCCGAGCCTATGCCTTAGCACATGCGATTCCCGACTCATTTCTATCGCTATCCTTTATCCTTGCTTTACCCTTGCTAACCCCGATTCCCTAGACCTTTTCCCTATAAGTTTTTACCCTTATCTTTCGCTATAGCTCTAGTAAACCAACCTACTCGAACCGAGACTAGAATCGTTTAAAATAACCAACAATTCGACCTTCTCCCTGCGGATACGATACCCGACTTACCCTTACTACCCGTTAGAGTTTGTTCGGATTTATTTTTGATTAGGTGACGCGACTAAGCCTTTCAAATTTTGGCGCCGTTGCCGGGGAGACGGCTTTGTTTTTTGTTGTTATTTGATTCTTTTCTCATTTGTTACTCTTGTCTCAAGGAACCTCAATTCCTTGAGGCCGTTACTTATAGCTTCCTCGAGTGTTGTGCATGCCCAGGTTATCACGTACGTCTCAAAAAGGCTTGGCAATTCCATTTGACCCGGAGCCGGAGCGTACATTCTTAAGGCGCAAGAACTTGCTCAAGGACTTGGAAGCTACTGTTTCCCCTTCTACTTCATCTCACATTGAACCCGTGCCCGAAATAAAGAAGATGGTTAAGTTATCAGATCATTCACGGCCGACTGCGGCTCAAGTTCCAACGGACAATGCTATGCCCAATATCGCCGCCAACAAATTTGATGTTAGGCCGGCTTTTATCAACTTGATCGAGCGCAGTCAATTCGGAGGAAGTCCTGGGGAGGATCCCAACCTCCACATTCAGAACTTTTGCGACTATTGCTCTACCATAAAGCAAACGGGTGTCACCCAAGATCAAATACGGGAGATGCTCTTCCCGTTCTCCCTCCGATACAAAGCCAAGTTGTGGCTTAACTCCTTGAATCGCGTGGCTCTTGCGATTGTTGATTGGAACTCCTTGGTCTTGGCTTTCTATCAAAAGTATTTCCCTCCGGAGAAGACCGCCATGCTTAGAAGCCAAATTACGAGCTTTGGGCAAAGAGGACACAAGTCTCTCTTTGATGCTTGGGAGCGGTACAAAGACCTACAACGCCAATGTCCTCACCACGGTATGGATAAATGGTTTATTGTCATGCAGTTTTATAATGGTCTTTACAACGAGTCACGCCAAGTGCTTGACTCGGCCGCGAACGGACGCTTCGACAACATTGACGTGGATGAGGCCATTGATACGATCGAGGCCATGGCAATCCACAATGCTCAATACGGGAGTTCTAGGAATGTTCCTAGGATCGGGAGTAAGACCGATGGTGACGCGGTGGCCATGCTAAATGCTAAGATGGATGCCATGACCGCGATGATTATGAGTCAAATGCAAGCGGGTTCTTCCAATGCGGGTGGGCAAACGGTAGCGGCAATGCACACTACTCAAGACGCGCCTTGCAATTCTTGTGGCGGTCCCGGTCATTTTTCTCATGAATGTCGAGGTATGTATGCCCCTGTTCTTGCCTTTCAATCTCATCAAAACAACCCTTACTCTAACTATTATAATGAGGGTTACAAAAACCACCCGAACTTGTCTTACAAAAGCCAAAACGTTTTGAATCCACCTCCACAACAACAAAATTTCAGCCCCCAACAAACACAACACCAAAACAGCCCACAAAATTTCAGCTACAATGCTCCAAGACCTTACAACCCCCCGGGCTTCAATCGCCCTAATTTTCAATCTCAAAATGTCCCACCACCCGTTGCTCCCGCTCCGGTTCCCGATCCTATGAGCGAAATGAGGGCCATGATGATGCAAATGGCCAAAACGCAGGAGACTATGATGGCTCACATGCAAAAGAGCGATCAAGCGAAAGATGTAGGTTTATATCCGACTCATGCGCTCGACCTCTTCAGATGTCTTTGGTGCTTGAGCTTTACTCAAGTGCACCCCAGAGATCATTGGAAGATTCCCCTTCTTGGAGTTGGTCATGCTGAACCTCTCAAGAATCTTATCTATATAAGACTCTTGACTGAGGGATAACATCCGTCGTGATCTATCTCTATAGATACGGAGCCCCAAAATCCGTTGTGCCTCACCCAGATCTTTCATCTGGAAATGGTTCTGTAACCATACTTTTACCGAAGTTAAGAGAGGTATGTCATTCCCAATCAAGAGTATGTCATCGACGTACAGTATTAGGAAGACAATCTTGCTCCCACTCGACTTGATATATAGACATGGTTCCTCGACTGATCGAGCGAATCCATTCTCCTTTATCACTTGGTCGAAGCGATGATTCCAACTCCGTGAAGCTTGCTTAAGTCCATAAATGGAACGCTTAAGCTTGCAAACCTTCTTAGGATTTTCAGGATCAGTGTAACCTTCGGGTTGTACCATGTACAACTCCTCCTCCAAATAACCGTTTAAGAAGGCGGTTTTCACATCCATTTGCCAAATTTCATAGTCATGAAATGCGGCAATCGCTAAGAGAATCCGAATGGAACGAAGCATGACTACGGGTGCAAAGATCTCATCATAGTGCAACCCTTGCACTTGAGTGAAACCCTTTGCCACTAGTCGTGCCTTGTATATATCTGGTTGTCCTTCTACAGATCGCTTTATCTTGTAAAGCCATTTGCACTGAAGAGGCCTAGCCTTATCAGGTAAGTCAACCAGATCCCATACATGGTTCTCGTACATCGAGTCCATCTCGGATTGCATGGCTTCTTGCCATAGCTTTGAGTCGGAACACGTCATGTCACCTTTATAAGTTACGGGTTCGTTACTCTCAAGGAGTAAAACGTCGTCTCTCCCATTCTCCTCGACTATACCGATATATCGATCTGGAGGAATGGAGAGTCTACCCGACCTTCTGGGTTCGAAAGGCACATTAACCGCAGCAGACGTAGAAGGAACAGCTTCCTCCATTGGTTGCTCGGTTGTTGGTTCAGGAATCTCCGACAGATCGAAGGTTCTATTACCTCTCTTGTCTTCGAGAAACTCTTTCTCTAAGAACGTCGCACTGGCCGCAACAAAAACTCGGTGTTCGGTTGGCGAATAGAAGTAATGACCAAACATTCCTTTTGGATAACCAATAAAGTATGTCTTGACCGATCGCGGGCCGAGCTTATCCTCGTGTCTCCACTTGACATAAGCCTCGCACCCCCAAACCCGAATAAAGGACAAGTTAGGGACCGTTCCCTTCCATAACTCGTATGGAGTCTTGTCGACAGCTTTAGTCGGACTTCGGTTAAGTATAAGAGCAGCTGACAAAAGAGCATAACCCCATAATGAGTCAGGTACAACCGTGTGACTCATCATGGATCGAACCATGTCAAGTAATGTTCGATTCCTGCGTTCGGACACACCATTCAGTTGTGGTGTTCCGGGTGGAGTTAACTGTAGTACTATCCCGCGGTCTTTCAGGTGTCGATCAAACTCAGTTGAAAGATATTCGCCACCACGATCTGAACGTAGTGCTTATATCTTTCTATCCAGTTGGTTCTCAACCTTATTCTGGAATTCCTTGAACTTATCAAAGGACTCACTTTTATGCTTCATTAAGTAGACATGACCATATCTACTCAAATCGTCCGTGAAAGTGATGAAATATCTATAGCCGTCTCTAGCGTTGATTGACATAGGTCCGCACACATCAGTATGTATGAGTCCTAATAGGTCAGCAGCGCGCATTCCAACACCTTTGAAGGAAATTCGAGACATTTTGCCTATAAGACATGATTCACACGTGCCAAAAGTTTCATAGTCAAATGGGGCTATTGTCCCACTATCAATGAGCTTTTTCACGCGTTTCTCATTTATGTGTCCCATACGGCAATGCCATAGATACGTTTGATCTTTGTCACCAACCTTTGCTTTCTTGTTACTCACATGCATGATTTCTGTGGTTTGATCTAAAACATAAATTCCGTTCATGGAAACAGCTTTACCATAAATCATTTCATTTAAAGAGAAAATACAGCTATTATCCTTTATTAAAAATGAAAATCCTTCTTTATCAAGAACAAATACAGAAATAATGTTTTTTGATAAACTAGGTACATAGTAACAGTTATTCAGAAATAACTCAAATCCACTAGGGAGTTGGATTACATATGTCCCTACTGAGACGGCAGCAACTCTTGCTCCATTCCCCACTCGCAGGTCTACATCACCTCTTGCCAGAGTTTTGATGCTTCTTAAGCCCTGCAAATGATTGCACAGATGAGAACCACAACCAGTATCTAGTACCCAAGTTCCGAAACTTGCATGGTTAATCTCAATCATATGAATAAAAGAAGACATACCAACAGGAGCAACGCGGCCTGATTTTATGTCCTCAGCATACACAGGACAGTTACGCCTCCAATGCCCAGGCATGTGGCAATGGTGGCACTCCATGGTTTGCTTTGCTTTTGCCTTGCCCAGTGATCTACTGCTAGACTCACCAGGCCCACTCTTCGCAACCATTGGCTTCTTGAATTTAGGCTTACCTACAGCTAGGTTAGCCGGAGCCTTACCCTTACCCTTGTTGTTCCCAATCATGAGAACATCTTGCTTCGTGCTCCCACTCAACTTCAGATCACTCTCCGTCTGTACGAGGAGTGAATGTAGTTCATGCAGACTTTTCTGCATGTCGTTCATGTAATAGTTTGCCCTAAAGAGGGCATACCCATCATGAAGAGAGTGGAGCACTCGATCAATGATGATTTTCTCATCGATCTTGCAACCTAGCTCCTCCAGTTTTTCAACATTCTCGATCATGTCGAGAAGGTGTGGACCAACCGGTTGGCCCTTCTGGAGTCTAGCCTCAAAGAAACGAGTAGTATACTCGTAACTCTTAATTCTCGGAGCTTTCGAGAATTCCTTTGTAAGGGTGGTGAAAATCTTGTTTGCACCTTGGGTTATGAACCGTCTTTGCAAATTGGATTCCATTGCATAGATGAGTACGTTCTGTAACGCACCCGCCTCCATCATGAAATCATTGTAAAGATAGAGTTCATGCGTTCCTGCATCGGGAGCTGGAATAGTTGGCAGTGGCTCAGTCAAGTACTTGAGCTTACCATCAGCGATGGCTGCATTCCGTAATGCAGCCTCCCAATCAGAAAAGTTCGACCCATCACTTTTCAGTCGAGTTGACTGATTCATGGTGCCCATAAAGATCCTAAGCCATGATTCGCGAGCCAGTGTGGCACTTGGCATTGGTTCGTCTGTACGTAAAGCCATTTGTTATAGTAGTTATATCTGTATATAACGTATTCGAAACTGTGAAAAGAAAGAAGAAGAAGAGAGAAGATAAGAAATCATGGTTTAAAAATTAAGTCGTAAAGCAATAACGTTTTAAAGCAATGACTCGTGCACTCATATAATTGACCTCCCTCGAGAATTATATAAGCGATCCCAAGACTCAATTTCTTTAAATTGATAAGCTAACTGTTTAGCTAATTCTACTGTTAGAATTCTTGGTCGATAGATTTCAGTAAATCCTATCTATTAGTCCACCATACCTTCGAGATATTACTCGAACCACAATGTTGAGATAAACTAAGTCGACAACCACTACTTACCCAACGTAGAAGGGGTCATATTATGCCTACCGACGAAGAAGGGATTCATAGTGGTTCGACTTATAAAGACTAATTCTCAATTTCAGTTTTAGAGGAAGATCCCATTAACTCATTTTAATTCATTTTAAGTGAACTAATATCTAGCATTATCGTGAATGATTAAATTGAGGTGATAGCTCTAAACAAATGACATCTGTATGTCTTTAATCTAGGATGCAACTATATGATCCATTTTCATGCATATTAGGTGGTTTGGTTTAGTTTAGGCGGAATATGATGCTATTATCTAACATGAATGCAATAAAAAACGGTAAAGAAAACGCAAAAAGAAAAAAAAAACACCTAGTGTGGCCTATCCCTATGAAAATAAAGACAATACAAAGTGGAATCCATCCATGGACCCTAAGAAAGTCTTCATTCTTCATCTTGGGCTTTAAGTGGGAGTCCATCTTGAATCTTCATCTTGAATCTTCTCAAAATTACATATTTGAATTACAAAATAAACCTATTTACATTCTAATTCAAAATATGCCAAAATTAAAAATATTACAAAATTGGAGATTCGAGATCTCAAAAATACAACCAAAATTGTGTTCCCTTCATTACGAAAACACAATCTTCTAAGGCCACACTAGTAAATTACAACCGTTTGTACAAAAATTAATGCGTGAAATTAAACCATTCAAACCATTCAATCACAAAATAGAGCATCAACTAAACAAAATTAAAAACAATGCATCCGAATTGATTTTAATCCAAACCACCCTTTATAAATGATTATAATTATGCAACAATTCCTTAATTGTTCATAACATCTTATAATCAAAACAATAATCCAAAAGAAATAATTTATATTATCAAAATAACATAAATTATATCTCAAAATATTTTAAACTGCTTTAAAATATTTGGTATCAAATATTATGAACCTTTTCATAATAAGATAATATTCATAATCTTTATCACAAATATTACCAAAAACAAACAATTTCCAAAAACTGAAAATTTCGGCCAAAATAATGAAAATACCGAATTAAATTTATTTATTTTTTTTTATTTTTTATTTTTTCAAATATACACAGCCAGATTTAAAAAAAAAAAAAAAATTAGCAAAAATAAAATCTTATTCGGCCAAAACAATGAAATTGAATTAAACTGATTTAATTCGATTATGGTAATGATTAGATCAATACTAACTCAATTTTAATCCGTATTAAACATTGATTTAAGAGTTTCAAATTAACCTTTTAACTTAAACATCTTAAACTGATAGATCTAATGATTAACAACATGATATGTTCATTAACATACACAAATTTGGTCCTTTTATGTTTTAATTCAATCAGTATTAAATCAAAACTTTATACAAATTCATATGAGATAGTTTTAACATCTTAAAACATTGATAAATATGAATCAAATAGACCAAAACATAACCAAAAGCAACAAAACTTACGGCCAACATTAACATCAAATTGATTAAACAACAAAAATGATTAAAATATTGGTACGGCCATATTGAACGAAATCACAAATCATACGCCAAGTTGCTTTAAAAATACGGCCAATTCAATAAAAAAAAAACCGGCCAATTCAATTAGAATATCACGGCCAATTCAATCAAAGTCAATCCAATTCATTCAATTCGGCCAATTCAATTAAAATCCAATACAAAATCGATTTTATGAATATCTTATGAAAATTTCATGAGCACTCTAGGCTCTGATACCACTTGTAGGTTTATATCCGTATATAGACCGTTAAAATCACAGGATTATAATGAAAAATTTACAAGATTTATAATCATAAATTGAAATTGCAAAGCATAGAATAAAAATATAGAATTGTAGATACCCGTATCCGTACCCCCCCAAAAACAAACCCGATGATGAAAAGGACTTTCGTGCATGCTTTTAAAAGAGTCGAAACGGTACAAAAGTGTCTAAAACGTATTAGTCATTTTTAGCGTATTAATTTTGATTTGCATAATTGTAAAAACGAATGTCACCTTTAGTCATTATGAGCATAATACGAGCACAATATAGGAGCGTCTTATTAAGCCAAGCCACAAAACAAATTTCAACTAGCTACAAAACGGCCCAAACTTACAAAAACGACCCGAAACGCACACTAACACAACACTCAAAACGGGCCAAAGTGCGTCCCGTGTCACATTTTCACAAAACGAGACTCCACGATACCATAAAATAATATAACCTAATATTATTTTATTTCGAGCCAAAACCGAAAAACACGACAAAAACCGAAACACGAAAACCGAAATTCGGACCAAAACAAAAGACTTAACCCATAAGTTAATTACATCACAAAACACCATCATTACCCTATAATACGTCATTTACCAAATGACGGCATAAGCAGCCCACCAAAACAAAATAACAATCGCCAGTTGACAGGCGATTAAATTTCTAATCGCCTGTTAACAGGCGATTATTATTTTGTTTCCTACCAGCCGCCTTTTCATTTTTTTTCTTAAAAAATATCCAACTCAAACAAAACTAAACGCCTGTCAACAGGCGATTTAATTTTGTTATCCCACAAAAACCACCAAAACTCTATAAATACCAACCCACTTCATTCATTTCAATATATCGGTTTTACAAAACACATACACTATTCACAAAATCCACTCAAAAATACCGTCTTTACATTTTCGAAAGGTAAACATTTTACCTACGTTTTGGACGTTTGAGACTCGGACAATGGGGTTACATTAACCCCAAACCCGATATTGGCACTAGCGAAGCCGTATTCGTAATACGGTTGTAGCAATTCGGATTCATAATCCGTCTAAACCCCGCCAATATCGCATAAATAACGACTCATTATCACTAAAGCAAACCGACGTCACTTTTATAATTATGCAAGTCCTCATTCATGTGTTAAATAAACGACTAGAATCACGGATCCAACACTAAATTGCGCCGTTTCATAGAGTCTTTTAGCATGTCAAAACTGAGGGTTTTTCACAAAATTCTAATACGAGGTCGGAAAATAACGTCTATAGTAATAATTTAGTCAATAAATTATTATTTAACGTACATTTCCTATAGCAATATGTCATTATTTTTGACATTTTACATTATTTATGCATTTTAATCGAGTCATATTTATTCGCACTTGTACGTAGCGTCATTTTAGCCCAAATATCGAAATTAAACAAATGTTTTCAAATTAGTAGAGACTACTCTTATGTAGGCTTTTTGATTACGGTTTTCAAAACGTATTTTGTCAAAACTTTCGAAAAGTAACCTCACTCCGAACCCCTTCTCTGGTTTCAAACCTTAGATTGATAGGTATCGACGCACCTTGAAATCTGAGACACTCGTGTCTTGTATTTCAAGACGCGTTGAATAGGTTCCAAATTCCTTTAATATTTGGTGGCGACTCCGGAAATACATTTCAAAAAGGATTTTTATACTTTTCTTTTTTGATCGCAAACTCATGCAATGATCTCCCCCATTTTTAGCAAACTTCGCACTTTTTCCTGCGAGGCGCATTCCGCTTCGCCCAAGACGGGCGAGGTCCGCACAGGCGTCGATAGGTTTTTCATCGAGATCTTCCCGGTACCTTCAGCTGGCGACTCCGCTGGGGACGAGCATGATTTTTATTATTTTTGAAAAACTTGTTTTTCTTTTATTTTAAAAACATAGAAGTGAAGCTTGAAAACTTTGAAAACATTTACGCTTTCGATATTTGGGCAAAAATACGTTGAGTCGAATCCTCCTGATTCAAACCACACCCTCTGAGGAACGGCCCCCAGTAACTCTCGCTTCATAAGCGAGGTAACTCCGGACACACCGCTCTCTCACCCTCCACGATTACAAGTACGGCATCCGCACAAACGATCGTAACTACCAAACTCGAACGCCTAGGGCCGTCTTGAATGCACACCTAAGACGTGTGTAGTCTTGCGGTGCCCCTACCTAAACGTTACATGAATGGCGGAGGGAACCTTACCCTATAAACCAAAAACTGTGGTTTATATGTACAAGTGTGAAGCTATAGTACCCTCACTATAGTAGTCTTTCAAAAAACTTTCTGCATTTGAAAACTTTTCCTAGGCATTATAGTTTTAAAATACGTCCATCTTTGAAATTACTTTTTCAAACTTTTTTCAAAAAAGGTCATACTTTTTAAAACACGCCGTTAGGCTCTTTGGCCTATGGTCATTTGAGTCTGATAAATAAACGCCGCTGCATTTAAAACCGACCCAGGATAACCACTATATCCCAGGTCTTTTTCAAAACATAAATGGATTATGCGACTGACGTATCGTCATAATACATTTATTGCTAAAGGTTTTCTTTCACAAAGCAAAAACCCGAATATGTCAATTCATTTCGGAGATTTTAAACGAAATTAACTTTTAGAACTTTAGAATTAGCCCTAAGTCGAATGACTCTTTAGTCATCCCGATTTAATCTTTTTCTCTCAAAAACAAAAAAACACGGGCTCGTTGAATTTAACCCGTTGATTTACTCTTTAAATCAAGGTGACTTATCGTCATTTTCTGATTTAAATCCCTGAGTCACACGTAAAAGGCGAACAAGTGATCACCTTTTACCCAATTTTAACATCCTCAGATCGGTTAGCCTATCGCTACTTCGATCTGATCCTTTTTTATCATAATCCAATGATAAACCCCCGGCAACATACCGCCAAACTGGGTTAATCAGATTATGATCATACAAATTTTCTTACCTCGAGAATAGGGACGTGTCAACACGCCTCTATCTCAAAAGCTTCCCGTGTCTTTTCAAAAAGCTAAAAACACGAGTCTAGTCACCCACTTTTTTGGTCTTCCTTTGGTCGTGAATGTGATTTTTCATTTGAGTCTTTTCCTTCTCTTTTTAGAATCACTAAAGGTTTGAAACTTTGTCAGGTCCACTCATTGAAAAACCCTGGATACGCGACGAACTAAGAACCGTCACTTAAACCCACTTCCGCCTCCAAAGAAGCGCCTACAATGCATCAAAACCAAAACCTGCCATGGCCTTTCAACGCGATGAAGGTTTCGGAGGACCGCCGCCGCCCCCCTCAGAGGTAACTGCCGAGCAGGTCCGACAGCTCAATGATAGGATAGCTAGCCTCACTACGACGATCGAGCAAATGGCTATCATGCAAAAATTTGAAGCAGAGAAAAACGCCGTGCGCCTGGCCGAGGAATCCGAACGGAATGCGAAAAGGATTCGAACCATGGAAGAGCGTCTCACGAACTCAAGGGGTTACTCCATACACCAAGAGAACGAGCACATCCCAAAGAACGTCAGGTCCATGCTACCAGATAAACTAGCGCTCAGCGATCTTCCCATCTTCAAAGGTCACGAAAGTCCGCTCGTGCATGTTAAGGCCTTCAAGGCTAAAATGGCCATCATGGGCGTTGAACCCCCCGCATGGGCTACTTTATTTCCGCATTCACTCGATGCACAACCCAGGGCATGGTTCTATGCTTTAGAGCCACACAAAACCGGAAGTTTCGAGGACATAACGGTTATGTTCGATCTACAGATCGAGACAACAATGATATCCAAGTCTCGCCACGCACTGGAGGTCCCGACTCGCAGAGACAATCAAGGGTTTACCGAGTACCGACGCTACCGAAGAAACTATGTGCTCAAATACCTAACCGTCCAAGGGACACCGATTTGATCACCAAGTTTATCAACAACCTAACCCCCGCATACCAACAACACCTACGGTACGGGAATTTTGACAATTTTTCAACCCTCAGCGTCGTTGGCGAGCTCATCGAGGACGATCTCCGTAAAGAAAATAGGAATAAGAGTACGGGCCGCGGGTATCAAGGGAGCTCATCTCGAGCCACTGCCAAAGTCGAGCCCATCCATGCCATCAACGCACTGGACGCATTAGAGGCACCACCGGTTTTTACGACACCACCGAGACCTGCCATGCCTCCGCCGAAAGCATCATACTCACCTCCTGGTCCCAGTTCGACGAAGGCACGACGAAACTTTGACCCAATATACATGACTTACTCAAAGGCACTACAAAAGCTGGTGAGCCGCAATGTACTTCAACTCATAGGGCCTACTAATGAGCCTCCCCCAGACAAGAAACCGAAGTCATGGGATCAGAACGCATACTGCGAATTTCACAGAGGAAAAGGGCACGACACTGAGCAATGTTTTCGCCTAAAGAACATAGTTCAAGACTTAATCGACGACAATACTATTGTGAAGCCCAGCCCAAGTCCTAAGCCTTCGAACCAGCTAAATCCTTTGCACAACCATGCTATATTTACGGAAGCATACCCTATCATCGACTGCTCTAAAATGATAATCTCAGATGATTACGAAGTCAATGGCATCTGGAATACTTCTGAGGATGAAGCCGACAATGATGACATCCGCACCTGTCTCCAAGATGAGCCCTACGAGGAAGAGGCTCAACCCCGTCGCCCACCAGGAAAATACGGAGAGTTACGTCACAAGTACCCATTCAGGCTATCAGACAGTGATGATGAAGTAGCCTACCTAACACGTTCTGGACGTCCGTACCAAGCTTCTCTAAAGTTACTTGAACCTCAAAGCCACCCGCCAAGGTTGACTGCTCAAGAGAAGAACAAGGGAATAATCATAGACGAGGATACGCCGCCTACTTCGCCTACCTCCGCAACCCCACCTATAAGCACTGCTCCTACGCCGCCAGCCAGCAGGGTGTCATTACCTGACACCAATCCTGTACCTGTCTTGCCAGTTAACAAAGTAACATCACCAAATGCTACCCCAACACCCTTGCCTACGCCTGAAATCGGAGACACGCTCCATAAACAGCTCAACAAGACGAAGGCAGACATTTCAATCTGGCAGCTCTTAAGGGACTCAATGGGACATCGTGAAGCCCTCTACCAAGCATTACAGGTCACCTCAATGACATCGGAAATGTCTCCAGAGAAACTCATCAGCAACATAACACGAGAATGGCAAGCCAACGCCGTCACCTTTTCGGATAAGGACCTCCCTCCATTCGGTGGCACGCATAACCTACCTCTCTACATCAACGTAGAATGCCACGGCATGACATTACCAGTCGTCCTCATCGATAATGGATCCGCAGTCAATGTCTTGCCCCTTGAGACAGCTAGGAAATTGGGAATTAAGGAAAACGACTTCATCCCGTGCACGGACGGCGTCAGAGCCTACGATGGAACGCGGCGCAGTATAAAGGGAACCGTCTCCTTCCCCATCATGACAGGACCCGTCATGAGAGAAACCGACTTCAAATCATCGACATACCCCTACCTACAACATGCTACTAGGAAGACCTTGGATCCACGCTACCAAGGTCATTACTTCAACCCTACATCAAAAGGTCGATACCTCTTGATGACGAGATCGCCACCATCGACGCCTCGAACTTTCGCCACCCTCAGCAAAGAAAAGGCCAATGATAGTACTGCAGAGATAAATGCCGATCCAGCAGACGACATGTGTGGGTTCGACTTCGACTTCAACATCTGTACTCTGACCCGTAGAGAAGAAATCGCTACACTCTACGCCAAGGACGACGATAACAAATGGCCCACCATGGGTCTATCCTACGTACCATGGTCGTACGAAGTCTCTCAAGGTTGGGAAACATACAATGATCACAAAAAATATCATGACTTCCACATGCAACCATACCACATCCTCCCCAGCCACTACTTCGTCAAAGAAGGCACTAGCAAGATTCCTAAGAACACGACCACGTACACCATTGCCGGGATTGAGCTCATTTCCGACATCGTGCGCAACAACAACTTCAACCCTACCAGCCTGATCGTTCCTTACGAAGAAAAAACACACGACGGATGGTCAAAAGCCCTCGAATGGACCGACGAACAAGGTCGCACTTTCAAGATCACCACCGGTCAAGGCTACGCCTTCGAAGATTCCGACTCCGACGAAGATGAAGACAACACCCCCAAAAGGACTATCTTAAAGTTTAAACTCCCTCGTCGTCATTTCAAGTCTCTCACCCCAACTAAGCCCCCGGGCTATTCCCCTGACATAGTCAATTTAGCTAAAGAACTAGAGTTATTAAGGTTGTCCAAAGCTCCCTCGTCTGAGCTATCTTCAAATGTAACCGCTTTTGATAACATTAATAACATGAAAGTTTTTGGTTACTCTTTGCCTCAATTAAACTCTACTTTTTCTAATGATTACGATAAATTTAAACTAAATAACATTGCATTATATAGATACATTGCAAGTATTGTCTCAAAACCCGAACAGGACCCAATTATTGAAGAAACAACAACCATCAACATAGGCACGCCCGAAGAGCCTCAAGAACTGCAGCTGGGGGCTTCCCTAAGTACAGAAGAAAGGGCCACCTATACCAAGCTCCTCGCAGAGTTTAAGGATGTCTTTGCCTGTTCATATAAGGACATGCCCGGCATAGACCGCGAGATAGCTGAACACCGCATCCCAATCAAGCAGGGTAGCAGACCCGTCAAGCAAAAGCTCCGACGCATCAAGCCAGAATGGTCTCTCATGGTCAAAGAAGAGATCGGCGACTACAAGCTGGGTTCATCCAAGTCATCGAATACTCAGACTGGGTCTCCAATATGGTGCCGGTTATGAAGAAAAACGGCAAAATACGAGTATGCGCCGACTTCCGGGACCTAAACAAAGCCTGCCCAAAAGATGATTTCCCACTACCTCACATGGACATCCTAATCGACAACACAGCAGACCACGCCATCGGCTATTCATGGATGGATATGCAGGATACAACCAAATCAAGATGGCAGCAGACGACATGCCAAAGACCACTTTCGTAACCCCCTGGGGAACATATTGCTACACAGTCATGCCATTTGGGCTCATAAATGCCGGCGCCACCTACGAACGCACTGCTACCACCTTGCTCCACGACGTGATGCATAAGGAGGTCGAGGTATACGTCGACGACATGATCGTAAAGTCAAAACAAAAGGACCTACCACTATCACTATACTTAACGACTACGCCAAACGCCATGGGTGCCATGCTCGCCCAAGAAGTCAACAATGAAGAACGGGCCATCTACTACATTAGCAAAAAGTTCCACGATTACGAAACTCGGTATGAACCAGTCGAGAAAAGCTGCCTCTCACTGGTCTGGGCAACCAAAAAGCTCAGGCACTACCTACTCACTAGTACAACAAGAGTCTATTCCCTAATGGACCCCCTCAAATACCTATTTGAAAAACCAGTCCTGAACGGACGCATGGCCAGGTGGACTCTGCTTCTCGCCGAGTACGAACTCAAGTACCTCCCACTAAAAGTAATCAAGGGAAGAGCGGTTTCAGATTTCCTCGCAGAAAATGCTATCATCGAACAACCCACGATCGATACAATGTCATTTCCGGACGATGGGATCTTCGCCATAGAAAGGGAATACTGGCAATTATACTTCGACGGAGCGTCAAACTACGCTGACTCACGGTCGAATACTCCTAATATCCCCAAACGGCGACCATACTCCACTCTCCATCAAGCTCGACTTTAGCGCCACAAACAACGCCATGAGTACGAAGCTTTGCATTTATATTCGCAGTACCATCACTCTCAAGATAAAGAACCTGCGGGTACACGGAGACTCATTTCTCATCATAAATCAAGTGACTGGGGCATGGAAGATCATGAGCGAAACCCTCACCAAATACCAAACAAAAGTACAAAAACTCCTAACCAACTTCGATCAGATCGAATTTTACTACCT
This sequence comes from Dianthus caryophyllus, assembly GCA_023091065.1. Lineage (NCBI taxonomy): Eukaryota > Viridiplantae > Streptophyta > Magnoliopsida > Caryophyllales > Caryophyllaceae > Dianthus > Dianthus caryophyllus. The sequence continues at coordinate 18,569,321 of CM041526.1, read as the reverse complement.
CCCAAGGGAAGAAAACCAGTTTGCCGACGCACTGTCAAAACTCTCATCCCTCCTCAACATGCCACCAGACATGAAACTACTACCCATCATCGTCGAAAGACGAGTCGAACCAGCATACATCCATACCATTGACCTAGACGGCGCGCATTTTGAGCCCTGGTATCAAGCCATAATCAACTACAAAACAGACAACACTTACCCACCCGACACCGATAAACGTGGACAGAGGGCTATCAGACTCCTAGCTTCCCAGTTTGTGCTAGAGATGGGACAATTACTCAAGAAAACACCACAAGGGACACTGCTCATATGTGTCGACTACAAGAAGGGGCAGGAAATCGTCACGCAAGTCCATGATGGCGAATGCGGACCCCACATGAACGCTCGAGCACTCTGCAAACAGATTCTACGGCTAGGATGGTATTGGACGACCATGGAAGCAGATTGCATCCAATACGTCAAGCACTGCCACAACTGCCAAATTTTCAGCAACGTCCAACATATACCACCTTCACCACTTTATAGCCTAACCTCACCCTGGCCCTTCTCAACCTGGGGCATCGACGTGATAGGAAAGGTCCACCCCATCGGAGCAGGAGGTCACTGCTTCGTGCTAGTAGCCATCGACTACTTTACTAAATGGGTAGAAGCAGCATCTTTTCGAACCCTCGGCTCCAAAGAAGTCGCCAAGTTCATACAGACAAACATTATATGCCGATATGGCATACCCCATGAATTCATCAGCGATCAAGGCTCGCACTTCCAGCGCGAGACGGAAGCCATACTCACAAAATACAACATCCAGCATCACAAGTCCTCACCTTATCGACCCCAAACCAATGGAGCCGTTGAAGCAGCAAACAAGACAGTCGTCACCATACTCGAGAAAATGATCGACAGCTGCAAAGATTGGCCCAACAAGATACCATATGCACTCTGGGGATACCGTACTACCATCCGAACCCCTACAGGCATGACCCCCTATTTCCTTACCTATGGCATGGAAGCCGTCCAACCAGTGGAAATAGAAATACAGTCACTACGCATACTAATGGAAAGTAGCATCCCAGAAGCAGAATGGGCCCGCGAACGCTACGAACAACTCATGCTCTTGGACGAGCGCCGACTTCATTCCCTAAATGCAAATGCGGATGTACCAAGCACGATTACAACGGGCATTCAACAAACGAGTCAGGCCGCGAAACATCAAAGTTGGGGACCTCGTACTAAAATCAGTCCGAGCACCACTCCCAGTCGACCCACGAGGAAAGTTCAAGCCCAACTGGGCCGGGCCCTACCTCGTCAAGGAAATCTACACAGGCGGAGCAGTCAAACTAACCGATCTCGACGGCCAAGAATTCAACCTTGCCACAAACCTCGATCAACTCAAGAAATACTATCCCTAGAAACCTCTTGCAATGTATCTATAAAATGCAATTTTATAAAAGACAATTCATGGGCCGGCATGCCCCTAAACGTGCTCTCTCTCTCACTCTCTCTACAAAAATCAAACACAATTCATGGACCGGCAGGTCCTTAAACATGCTCATGGACCGGCAGGTCCTTAAACATGCTCATGGGCCGGCATGCCCCTAAACATGCATCCACCAAACACAATTCATGGGCCGGCATGCCCTTAAACGTGCACATTCACCACAAAAAAGCAAACACAATTCATGGGCCGGTATGCCCCTAAACGTACATTCTCGAACTACGCCGGTTTGATTCCACTTTTCGTGGATACGTAGGCAGCTTTGTAAAAGCGCAACCGATATTCAACACAAAAATGACGCGTCCAAAACTTAAAAAAGCCAAGGACATAGTCAACACAAAAACCGTCTCATAACCTAATAGGTTAAAAGGGGCGATATTCAACACAAAAATGACGCGTCCAAAACTTAAAAAAGCCAAGGACATAGTCAACACAAAAACCGTCTCATAACCTAAAAGGTTAAAAAGGGGCGATATTCAACACAAAAATGACGCGTCTAAAGCTAAAAAAAAAAAGCCAAGGACATAGTCAACACAAAAACCGTCTCATAACCTAAAAGGTTAAAACAAGACGATATTCAACACAAAACGACAAACCCAAAGCTTAAAAAAGGGTCGAGGGAATAGTCAATACAAAAATTCCTGAAAACATGCTTACATTCTAAACTTTGAAAAGAGATTAGAACCAAGGAATTTCACACAAAATAACAAGCAAAATGAGGCAAAGTCGTAAATAAAAACCTGATTTTTATTAATCTTAAAAAGAACGGTTACATTTTGGATTTTTCAAACGTAGGAGCATAACTACGACCTTAGGAATATACTAACAAACACTATATTACAAATACGAGTCCCGGCATGTACATCGGGTTTAGGATAGGTAATATATTACATAATACAACATAATATGTACATAATACTAACAAACCACACATAAACTAAAACCAGGTCTTTTTCCAAAGCAGACTTAAAACCTTCCAGCTGAATAGGGGAGCACCAACCCTCAACCCCTGCGGCGACCCCCAACGTTACCATGACGATCCGGAGCACCTGGCCCTGGAATACGGCGACGACCAAACACACATTCAGCCGCCGAGAGAGGTGCCGAGTTTGAAACATCACCCCTACCGCTATTGCGTCCAAAACGGATCGGGTCGTAGGCAGACGTCGGTGGAGGCTCGTTGAGCTCTATGGCACGGAGACGGGCCCTCTCACAAGCACTTTGAGCAACGGTCCATTTAACATAAGCCCTCGACACCCGAATCGTCCCAGGAGTACCAGCTACAAGCCACTTAGGGCGCATGATCCAACCACTGACCCACTCGTCAGTCACCTGGTTATTTAACACAACCATGTCCTGTACCTTCGTGTCCTGGCCAGGAATGAACTGTGCATACCCTATCTGTCGCCTCACCCGCAGGGGATGGATGTAAACTCCCATCTCAAACCCACACAATAGGACTCCAGAGGGACCATCACCTACTGCACTCGCCGTCACACTAACCACTCCCCACCATGATACCGACCAACGGATAGCACATGACCTCACAAACTCGGGGAAATAGTCATTAGGACGTTCTTCTGGACCCGACCATCGCATGTAACGGTTGGTAATGCCTCCTGCGACATATTCGCCATCGAAGCCAAGGTCATTCAGCACACTTAGACGCTCCATCAGCCACACCTGGAGGATCACGGGACACCCTCGGTACCCGTGTTCCCTATTACATGCCCGGTCGTCCAACCCAAGGATCGTCTCAGCCAGAATTAAAGCAGAAGGATTGCAACCTATTTCCATCTGCTCCACGACGGCAATTAGACGCGGATCTCCCAACGACCCCTCGGACACAGAGTCCGGAAACATATAGCAGTGCACCAAGCAAAAAGCCAAAGCCCTCCTCCTGGCCACAGCAGAGATATGCACGTTGTCGTTATTCCTAAACCATTGACACAAACGATAAAGGTTGATACGGCTCCCAACAAATAACTCTTCCACCTCGTCACGGGTCATCTGGAGATAATTCTGAACTTGCCTCTTATAGCCAAGCTCCTGCCTGACGCATACAGGCACGCTAATACGCGTCCACCCGCCGATGGCCCCGAACTCCTCAACTAAAGGGCAAACCTCTCCGCAAGGAAAGCGGAACACATGACGGCTTGGGTCCCAATACTCAAGGCAAGCATCCAGGAACTCATACTCCATTCGAACCTGCCTTAGCCCACGAAATACGCCAACTCCGCAATCTTTCAGAAGCTTCTTCTCGGTACCCGACAGGGACGCACACCAACGACGCAAGTTTCCTTCAAAATTCTCCATAACTCGACGAATGTTCCGTAAATATTCTGAATATTTTTGGAAAATCGAGAATAGAAGACGAGAGGATGAGTGAAATGAACTAACTTAGCCCTCCTTTTATAGCCGAGATTTGCAAGACGAAATACAACACAAAAACTTAAACGCTAGTGAACAAGCGATTAAAATAAATTACACAAAACTCACAAAACAAAAAAACTAATCGCCTGTAAACAGGCGATTAAAAATGAAATCGCCTGTTTACAGGCGATTTTCTTTTTCTTTCTGACAAAACTATTCGTTTTTCTTACACTTCTTACACACCTATACCCCTAAAATCTTTAACTTATTACCCCTTACCTTTTTTACCGACCTTTTGGTCGACGTTCACGGTCCCGTCGCGTCGTCTCGATTTGCGTAATCGACTCCCGTATTTCGTATTTTTCACTTTTCACAAAACACAATAATCACACAAAAATGAAACACAACACAAAATATGATTTTCGCATTCACGATTTTCGTCTCAAAACGTCGTTTTAGCTCACATTTTTACTATGTCAAAAATGTCTTTTACGAGTCTAAAATATTTTTCTAAACCAGCATTTTTCAAAAACTCCTCATTTTGCATTTAATTTAGTCATTAGCGAGTCAGTCTCAATCGAGACATATATATGCTTTTACGACTAACAATGTTTTGCAGGTACGCTCGGCAAGCAAACACGCAAGGATTTCAGACCAGGCTACTACGCAGGAATGCATTTTTGCAGCAAGACAAAATAACCAAACTATACCCATAAACACCCACAAGTCCAAAAAATCAACCAACCATACATAAATTCAAATACATAAACCGATACAAACAAATACTAATATTTATAATACACGTCCAAAATATACAAGTCCAAGCCTACGACGACTGGTCACGACGTCAGAGGACAAAGACGCAGGAATCAATCTCAAGACGTGCCTCTATCCGGCTCCTGCATATCGACCCTCTAGCTGCCGGGACCTGCTAACTCCTCGGCATGCGCGACCTCCATTTCGGCTCGCGATCTCGCGCCTCACCGATACGACCGAGAGCTAGCTCCAATCGCGCGTCGGCCGCCTCTCTCTGCGCCCTGCAAGCCTCAACAACCTTCTCGTTCACGACCGCTCGCCACCGGTTTGCCGCCCGCCACAGCCTCCTGTGCACCTCACCTGTCACCTGCAACAACAAAGGATCTCCATTTTAGCTTTCTGGGGGCTATAATCAAAACCTGCTTCAACAGAGTTTGACTAATGATTTTACAATAAAATCTTATTCAAACTGGGGGCTATAATCAAAACCTGCTTCAACAGAGTTTGACTAATGATTTTACAATAAAATCTTATTCAAACTGGGGGCTACAATCAGAAACTACTTCAACCAGAGTTTGAATAATGATTTTCAACTAAAAATCTAATTCAAACTGGGGGCTATACTACATAATACTCGCGCTGCACAAAGGAGAGGATAAATACCTTCTTCACGCGCGGACCCCAGTTCTCCAGGCCCAGACGCAGAACCACGGACAGCAAGGTCGCAAAGACGATCGAGTGAGAGCAAATCGTGAACAACCAGCAGATCCTCAGCGAACGGAGGAGGCTGGAACTCAAGGTCAGGATCACGGCGCTGCAAAACAAAAATAGGGTAAATTTTTGCTTTTTGAAACCAAAACATATACAAGCGAAAAGGATAAGCAAACATACCTCGATCACAGCGTCAGCAAGGGCGTGCTGTGCCCAAGTCACGTAATCCTCAGCCGGCCGCAGCAAGGAATCGGACTCACCCTCGTGATACACGTCACGACGCTCATTAGCGTCGGCGTCTCCACAAACAAAACCGAGGGCGAGGAGCAGTGCGATGAAGCCGCCGCGACCGTCTGCGCATGTGACGCCATTTCCAAATGCCAGTACGAGCCGTACTGGGTCGCAATATACAGCCGCCGTCCGTCAAGGGGGGCAAAGCGAGCTGCAATCGATGGGGGAACGTCGGTAAACCTCCAAGGGTCACGAACGAACTACAAAACAAAACCAAATTATAAACTACAAAAACAAACACAAACCCAAAACCAAGCTACAAAAGACCAAAATACAAAACATAAACGCCCTAACCTTATCCACCGTCATCCCGCTGAAGCGCTGGCCAGCGTCATAGTTCAGCCAATACCCCTCCGATCCATTGTCGCAGACGCATGGAAAGTCGGGTATGTAGCCGTCACCTGGAACGTGTCCGGGAGCAGAGAAGGGAAGTGAGCGTAGCACCAAGACTGCAAGCAAACAGAATACACGTTATAAAAGAAAAGCAGAAACAAGACAGCAAAACACTACAAAATCAAACCCTACCTCCATCAGAAGACCAGGGCCCACGAGCGACACATCTGAATCCTCGTCAATCCGGTCAGGGCGCACCGCGTCCCTCAGATACCGGATCAACAGACCCAGAGCAGGAGTGACCCAGTCAAAGTCACCTAGACGTGTCATGTCCGACAGCGCCATCAAAGACGGCCGTCCGACGCCGCTTCCCTTGTCGCCAAAATGGGTGGCCGCCAAGAACCACCATACCAAAGTCTGCCCTCGCTTCGGCCGCTCGAGTGGACCCCTTCTTCTTCCTCTTCCCCTCGAAGAAGTCGGCAAACCATATTGTCCGAGGCTGAAACGTATGCTCCTCGTTCGCCCCGCACTTGACCCCGTCGCCAATCAGGCGCACGACTCGGGGGCTATCGATAGGAGGCCGCTCACGCCCCCAGTCAAGTACGCCCTCACCATGGGGCAGCCCCGTGACAACCGCCCACGAGGAAGGAGTCACACCAACCTCGTAACCAGGCATGTGGAAGGTGTTGGTCGTATCCCAAAACCTATCCAACAACGCCCGAAGAACAGTGAGGCGCGAGTTCACCTTCTTGCCCCGCACCTCCCGCCATTTCTGCACCAGGGGACCGAAAGCTGTCCCAAGCACTATGTCCCGCTCCTCCTGGGTGAGCCTACCCTCAAAGACGTCAAACACTGTCCGGAACCCAGAGAAGGTCCTCATCGAGCCCAAAGGAAAGCCGACCTTCACTCGCACCGACAAGTGCTCCAAGGGACTCCAAACCAGAGTCACACCGTCCCAATCCCGGGCCACCTCCGACCACAAGCGCGGACCATGAGGATAGTCAGGCCTCGCACCCAGCTCGTCGACCATCCCCATGAAAACCTCTGTCGCGGCCTCAAGAGCCGCGCTGCATCCTGGGCTCGACCACCGGCCTGCCTCGGCCTCGGCCTCGGCCACCCTCCACTGCTTCCGAGTCCGCCTGAGCCCGACTGACCTCAGCGCCCCGCGGCTCGCAGCGGCAAAGAAGAACTGGCGGCGTCGGCGGCGGTTTGGCGGCGGCAGACTGCAGCGGCGGCCTCAGCCAATCTCGGCCTCGGCGGCGGCCTCGCGATCTAGAGAGCCCCTCCTCGTCCCCCAAAGACCCCTCCGACTCAGAAGGATCCTCGTAACGGCTCCCCGGACCTCGAGGCTTGCCACGCCTCCTTGGGATCTCAACAGGAACTCCCCCCGCTCCAACCTCCTCAGCAACACCGTGAACCTCGGCTGGTCGGTCATCACCTCTGCGAAGAAGACGAGCTCGACGTCTCGCCATCACGCCTCTCACCGAAGCCACGCCCACCTTGCGCTTCTTCGGCCTCGGGTTCTTTCGGCCGCGACCACGACCCCTACCTCGGCCTCCAGAGCCACAGACTTCGGCAACGCTGGCCACGCCCTCGCTGGCCCCCAAAGAAGAAGAAGACGACCTCCGCTCGAGCCCTCCCGGAGCCACGTGTATCCTCCAAAGACCGCCACGCCACGCCCGCGAAGACCTCGCACCGCAGCCTACGCCGACCTCCACCTCGGCCTCCCCCAGGAGTCTCAGACGACTCCACAGCAGCGCCACGTCCGCGCCCCTGCAAAGGCTCTGAGATGTCACCCTGGGCCTGACCTCGGCCACCAACAGAAGCCCTCGGCGGCCAAGAAGCCCACTACCGCCGCCTCACCGTAAGATCCGCGCCGCCAGCTAGCCTCGCGCGTGCCTCACTAGCTGAAAAAGTAGGTGACTCTGACACAGCACCGTGCCCCAGGCCACTCGCAGAAGGCCTAGACGACGATTAGCCGCCAGACCGCTTAGCGTAAAAGGCCGGAGACTCCACAAAGAAGACTGAACTCACCTGGCGTCGTAGATACCCCTGGCGTCGTAGAAGCCCCTGGTGTCGGAGCAAAGGCTCTCAGCAAGTCCGACTGAGACGGACCGTCGGAAACCTCCAAGGGCGCGGGCATACCTGAAGTAGGAGTACGATCATCCCCCGCAACGGTAAAGTCAACACCAGCCAAGACCTGGTCCATGGAGCTGGAAGTAGGCACTGAAGGCGCAGGATCACCTTCACAAAATACAAAGAACATACTCAGACGAAGGCAGCAGCAAATCAGCTTAGGAAAGCAAAAAGTGCCAAAAAGCGACAGGAAGCAAGCAAACAGGCCCATTTTTGACAGATAAGGCCAAAACGGAGCAGAAGCACAGGGAATCAAAATACATGAGACGTATACGATATATACGTCCTACACAGTCAAGTCAAGAGCAAGCACGCGCAAAAGCAGCAGAGAACCAGCAAAAACAGCAGAAAGCAGGCCCTTTTAACCTAAAAATAGCAGAAGAGGGAAAAACGCAACAGAAGGCCAGAAACCCATATTTTCTGAGACAGGCCCAACCCATAAATCACAATAAACACGTGCAAAAAATTTCATGCGAAAGCAATGTCCCAAACCCCCCGAATGAACAACTTTTACAAAACGCTTACAAACTACAAAAACGGCCTTTTCTTGACCATAACTCAACCAAAAAGCCCCTACTTCTCACAAAACAACCCCCTAGTCAACACAGACAACACACATTACCATACATTCCAAAAACGGGGCACGAAAAGCGAGGAAAAGCGATTTTAGGAAACCTAGCCTAAACTACAAAAAACGCTCCAAAACACCTCCAAACCATACATTTCCTACAAAACAAAGCCAAATGTGTACCATACTAGCCATGAAAGCACAATACAGAGAATTCGGGCAAGTTTCGGAACCGAAAAATTTCGACCAAAATCGGCCCCTATACCAAAACACACGAAAATGACGGTTTTTCGAGCCGTTTTTCGCACACAAGCCACCCAAACCTTCACACTAGCATACTACAACATTTCCAAAATAACCAAGCCACTCGGGATCGCCTCACGCTACAAAAACAAAGCAAAACCCCGACTTTACCCCCTTTTACACGGTTTTTTACCCAAACGAACCGCTTTTCGCGACCATTTCAACAAACCGAGCTCACCAACGCGTTATACTGCTAATGGGTAAGCTACACTGAAGTTTCGAGCCATTTTCGAGACGTTTTCAGAAATGACCAAAATACCCCTCACACACAAAACGCACGAAAATCGAGACCACAAGCCGGGTTTTCACGCAACGACAACAATACAAGCGAGACAAGCACTATACTAGCCATGGCGAACGTTTTCAAGCAAAGACGAGAGCTAAACTCGAATCAAACCAACAAAAATCGACCCTAAACCCTAGAAAACGGTTTTTCAGGTTAAAACCGACTCAAACGAACTTCAAAACACGAAAAACCAAGTGAGTTGAGTACGTACCTTGGTCCATGACGAATAGTAGGAGTCAGAAAATCGAATTTTGGTCTAGAAAATCGCCGGATCGAGTTTTGGTGGTTTTCGATTTTGTTTTTGTTTTGAAAATAAAATAACCCTCCTCTCTCTCCTTTCCCGTGTTTTAACCAAAAACACCAAAACAAAAACCTAATCGCCAGTACACTGGCGATTATGTTTTTGTTTCTGGGTTTCAGTTTTGTTTTGGGCTGTTTTCCCTCGGCCCAATACACTTTCAACCCATTCCAAACACATTTCAACCCAACACAAAAACACGTAGCCTCCTCACGAGACGTTCATAAAAACCTAACTTTTTATGAGAAATACAAAAACACGTAGCCTCCTCACGAGACGTTCATAAAAATCTAACCTTTTATGAGAAAAACACGTAGCCTCCTCACGAGACGTTCATAAAAATCTAACCTTTTATGAGAAAAACACGTAGCCTACTCACGAGACGTTCATAAAAACCTAACTTTTTATGAGAAATACAAAAACACGTAGCCTCCTCACGAGACGTTCATAAAAATCTAACCTTTTATGAGAAAAACACGTAGCCTCCTCACGAGACGTTCATAAAAATCTAACCTTTTATGAGAAAAACACGTAGCCTCCTCACGAGACGTTCATAAAAATCTAACCTTTTATGAGAAAAACACGTAGCCTCCTCACGAGACGTTCATAAAAACCTAACTTTTTATGAGAAATACAAAAACACGTAGCCTCCTCACGAGACGTTCATAAAAATCTAACCTTTTATGAGAAAAACACGTAGCCTCCTCACGAGACGTTCATAAAAACCTAACTTTTTATGAGAAATACAAAAACACGTAGCCTCCTCACGAGACGTTCATAAAAATCTAACCTTTTATGAGAAAAACACGTAGCCTCCTCACGAGACGTTCATAAAAATCTAACCTTTTATGAGAAAAACACGTAGCCTCCTCACGAGACGTTCATAAAAATCTAACCTTTTATGAGAAAAACACGTAGCCTCCTCACGAGACGTTCATAAAAACCTAACTTTTTATGAGAAATACAAAAACACGTAGCCTCCTCACGAGACGTTCATAAAAATCTAACCTTTTATGAGAAAAACACGTAGCCTCCTCACGAGACGTTCATAAAAATCTAACCTTTTATGAGAAAAACACGTAGCCTCCTCACGAGACGTTCATAAAAATCTAACCTTTTATGAGAAAAACACGTAGCCTCCTCCCGAGACGTTCATAAAAACCTAACCTTTTATGAGAAAAACGCGTAGCCTCCTCACGAGACGTTCATAAAAATCTAACCTTTTATGAGAAAAACACGTAGCCTCCTTACGAGACGTTCATAAAAACCTAACTTTTTATGAGAAATACAAAAACGCGTAACCTCTGCCACGAGACGTCCAGCAGAAGCAAGGAGCGCAAGCCAGAAGCGCAAGCAAAGCGTGGCGAGCGAGCCGTAAGCGCAAGCAAAGCGTAAGCGAGCGCAAGCCGGCGCAAGCAGCGTAGCGAGCGAGCGCAAGCCGGCCGCAAAGCGTAAGCAAGGAGCGCAGTTTAAGCGCAAGCAAAGCAGAAGCAAGGAGCGCAAGCCAGAAGCGCAAGCAAAACAGAAGCAAGGAGCGCAAGCCAGAAGCGCAAGCAAAGCGAAAGCACGAGCAGAAGCCTAAGCAAGGACACAAGCAAAGCGCCAGCTGGGAGTACTCAGGCCACATGCAGGCCGACACGCCCTTAAACATGTAGGACCGTCATGTCCTTAAAAACATGTCGTCCCTCCCCGCATTTCCCGACGCTAAGTCCTCGTCTCTCCCATAAGACACATGCTTAGCGCCGCCAGGTGGTATCGAGACTGTAATGGTCCGGATACTATCTTTAAGTTTGACTAACGCTTTGTCCAAGCTCAGTCAAACTGGGGGCTCTGTAGATACCCGTATCCGTACCCCCCAAAAACAAACCCGATGATGAAAAGGACTTTCGTGCATGCTTTTAAAAGAGTCGAAACGGTACAAAAGTGTCTAAAACGTATTAGTCATTTTTAGCGTATTAATTTTGATTTGCATAATTGTAAAAACGAATGTCACCTTTAGTCATTATGAGCATAATACGAGCACAATATAGGAGCGTCTTATTAAGCCAAGCCACAAAAACAGCCCAACTAGCTACAAAACGGCCCAAACTTATAAAAACGACCCGAAACGCACACTAACACAACACTCAAAACGGGCCAAAGTGCGTCCCGTGTCACATTTTCACAAAACGAGACTCCACGATACCATAAAATAATATAACCTAATATTATTTTATTTCGAGCCAAAACCGAAAAACACGACAAAAACCGAAACACGAAAACCGAAATTCGGACCAAAACAAAAGACTTAACCCATAAGTTAATTACATCACAAAACACCATCATTACCCTATAATACGTCATTTACCAAATGACGGCATAAGCAGCCCACCAAAACAAAATAACAATCGCCAGTTGACAGGCGATTAAATTTCTAATCGCCTGTTAACAGGCGATTATTATTTTGTTTCCTACCAGCCGCCTTTTCATTTTTTTTCTTAAAAAATATCCAACTCAAACAAAACTAAACGCCTGTCAACAGGCGATTTAATTTTGTTATCCCACAAAAACCACCAAAACTCTATAAATACCAACCCACTTCATTCATTTCAATATATCGGTTTTACAAAACACATACACTATTCACAAAATCCACTCAAAAATACCGTCTTTACATTTTCGAAAGGTAAACATTTTACCTACGTTTTGGACGTTTGAGACTCGGACAATGGGGTTACATTAACCCCAAACCCGATATTGGCACTAGCGAAGCCGTATTAAATGTCTGATTTGTAGCAATTCGGATTCATAATCCGTCTAAACCCCGCCAATATCGCATAAATAACGACTCATTATCACTAAAGCAAACCGACGTCACTTTTATAATTATGCAAGTCCTCATTCATGTGTTAAATAAACGACTAGAATCACGGATCCAACACTAAATTGCGCCGTTTCATAGAGTCTTTTAGCATGTCAAAACTGAGGGTTTTTCACAAAATTCTAATACGAGGTCGGAAAATAACGTCTATAGTAATAATTTAGTCAATAAATTATTATTTAACGTACATTTCCTATAGCAATATGTCATTATTTTTGACATTTTACATTATTTATGCATTTTAATCGAGTCATATTTATTCGCACTTGTACGTAGCGTCATTTTAGCCCAAATATCGAAATTAAACAAATGTTTTCAAATTAGTAGAGACTACTCTTATGTAGGCTTTTTGATTACGGTTTTCAAAACGTATTTTGTCAAAACTTTCGAAAAGTAACCTCACTCAGAACCCCTTCTGCGGTTTCAAACCTTAGATTGATAGGTATCGACGCACCTTGAAATCTGAGACACTCGTGTCTTGTATTTCAAGACGCGTTGAATAGGTTCCAAATTCCTTTAATATTTGGTGGCGACTCCGGAAATACATTTCAAAAAGGATTTTTATACTTTTCTTTTTTGATCGCAAACTCATGCAATGATCTCCCCCATTTTTAGCAAACTTCGCACTTTTTCCTCAAGCGAGGCATTCCGCTTCTGGCCTGCACGGCGGCGAGGCTCAAGGCAAGGCGTATGCCGATAGGTTTTTCATCGAGATCTTCCCGGTACCTTCAAGAATTAACCTTTTAATCCAAGTAAATCGGCCTAAGATCAATACCAAAAATATGGTATCTCCTAATTGTAACACCCAAGATAGTCTAAGATATGCCTTGAGTTTGCTAGAGAATTAAAGAGAAAAGAACAGTTTCTTTTTCTTTAAGTTTTTGTGTTGTAGTATGAATGAATTAGGTCGGATGAGATTAGGAGAGTGATTAGATTAAGTAGAGGAGAAGAAAACAATCCCCTCTAACCTACTATTCACACGTCCAAAGAGATGTGTAGTGGGCTCTCCCACTTCTAAATATCCAAGCCCAAAAACTAATTAAAAGTTTAACCCATTAATTAGTTTAATTTAGCTTTTAATATATAATGTAATTAAAATATCCATATATTATAATTAATCATAAATATCCGTATATTTATAATTTGCTAATTTATTATAACTGATTAAAATTAATTAGCCTACATTATACGTAATAATTAAATATAACCTTTTATATTCAATTTCCGAATTACAGCTAATTCCCCTCATCTATTATTATTTAATCATTATTAAATAACATTCATTATCATATTTGACTAACCTTTTAGTCACATTTGACTAACCTCTTAGTCAACAACACTGACTAACCGTTTAGTCATTAAATAAGGCATCGATATGATTATTTTCTCAAATAATCACATCTCTCAAACACATCCTTTAGGTGTGACTCTTAGGGACCAGTTGATCACCGCCATCTGTATGACAATAACGTCAAACTTATCTAGCAAGCCAACCGTTATTGATAAACGTTAATCAACTGATTAAATACAAAATGTACCCTGTGTACCGTTAGAGATTTATTTATGTTATTGCACTCACTGTGGAGGACACTAACCCCAACAAAAGACGCGTCCATCAAAATGCTCAAGACGCAAATGGCTCAACTTGCTTCTTCAAGTTCTCAAAGGAAGCCCAGCTCTCTTCCGTCGCAAGGATCACAACCTCAACAACATGAGTCGATCAACGCCATTTCTTTGAGGAGCGGGACAAGTTATGACGGTCCTCCAATGCCCACTTTTGACGCTCCACCCGCTAAGGTAGTAAGTGAGGTAGACCCTGTAGGGAACTCTTCCCAATCACTAATCAAATATTAGTGTAAATCAAATTACTCTAATTTGATTTAGCAAGATCTATTGTAGTACAAATTCACTTTGGTACAAGATTAGAAATTTATACCTTTCTTTAAAGGGAAAAAGGGCACAAAACTAGAACTCCTTTCTAGTTTTGTTTCTTGAGCTATAAACAAGGATGATCCTCCAACCCTAGTTTCCAAACAAGGAAACCTCCTTTGAGATGCACCCAAGAACACTCCAAAAATTCAAAGGATATTGGACTTGAAATCACTTAGTATGACTTGATAATATGTTATAATATTATTACTAACTCTTAGTAAAAATAGTATAAAGAGAGTATTATGTTTTAGAGAGAAATGGTGAGAGATAAGAGAGGAAAAATGAATGAATACTTTTTCTCTCTTTATCACTTGATTATATAAGAGAACAAGCAACAAATGAAGTGTATAATACACTCCAAATGGCCGGCCCCCTTGAGAAGAGAAAAGAGAAGAGTTTCTCTCTTGTAAAGAGAAATGAATTGCATGCTAATGATGGTGTTTGTCACATGCAAAAGTAAGCAAACAAAATGAATAAAAACAAAAGAAATCTTCTCCTCTTGCTCTTCATTTGGACGGTCCATAAGGACCTTTCATGGGTCCATTTTGTTTAAAATATTTGTCCCACAAATACTTATAATTTATCACTTAATTATCTAATATAATAAAGTATAAATTAATTAAACTCTTCCTTAATATATATGTACACTTACACATATATTAAAATTGTAGTTTTACTAATCTCATTAGTAAAATATACATGATTAGTGAATTAACAGTTAATCACTAATTCCCATCTCCTCAAATAATTTTATCGATATAAAATTAAATCGCTCGAGTTCACAACTCGACTTCTCTCTAAATTAATACATTGACTAACCGTTAGTCGATTTATCAAGTTACTAATTTAATCGTATCTCATACAATTAATTAGCTTAGATATTTGGAGTACGTTCCTTTAGGTGTGACTTAAAGGGATCAATTGATTACCGCCGTTCTCACGACAATAACGTCAAACTCTAGTCAGCCAATCGTTATTGATTTACGTTAATCAATTGACAATAATACAGGATTATCCCCACGTATTCCTTAATTGAGATTTATTAAGTAATCGCACTATTGTGGAGGACACATACTCCAACAATCTCCCACTTGTCCGAGACAAGTTGTGCATTACCAATTCTCATGTCCGTTTCACATCTCCCACTCAATACAAGGTGTCTTACAGGTCGTACTTGCATCCTGAGATATATATCATGAGTGATTTCCTCGATAGGGAGAGTAGCTGTCTGACCGGGGAATCTACCGTAGATTCTTACCGAGCGTGGCCACGCATTTTCAGCGACTACTCCTCGAGTGGCCCAAAGATGTTTTACCCCGACAAGGGTGGACATTTCCCTTCCACTCGATTGTACTGTATAATGCAGATCACCATGACCCCAAAGATGCCCTTATAACCCCCTTTCACGGCATGGTTTAGGACAAAAATGAAAGTCACTCGGAAACGCAGACCGACTGCATAATCGGTTTCGGTCAAAGAATTGACTCAAAGGAATACTATAGAAATTCCCACCACGACCAGGTTTCAATCGCATTGAAAAGGAATTCTATAAGCGTCACTGCCTGATAGAGTGTTTTCACAGTCTGTCTATGCAAACGATCAGTCATCACATATGACCCTATGGTGTTGAACCCACCATCGATCGACTTGCAATCCAGTCTCTACGAGACGTCACCTCTTATAAGAGACCAGGGACCAAATACTTAGTTTATGCCGTTCACTTGAATACGTTCAAAGTTGTCACACAAATATTCGGATAAACAAAGTATGCATTCATAATGACTTAAGATAAAACCAATGAATGTTATTTTCATATATGTAATAAGATACATCATTCTCTTACATATTACGAAACTAAAGGAAATCTGGCATACGTCGCAACCCCATGGAGGCGGTGTGCGCGTCATGCTTAGCTCTCGAAAGAGGCTTGGTTAAAGGATCAGCGACATTATCGTCTGTCCCAACCTTACAAATATCTATTTCCTTCCTTTCCACATTATCTCTAATAACGTGGTATTTCCTCAAAACGTGTCTAGACTTGTTACTAGACTTGGGCTCTTTTGCTTGAAAAATAGCCCCTCTGTTATCACAATAAACAGTGACAGGATCCACGGCACTACGGACTACTCTTAGTCCATCCAAGAATTGCTGTAGATACCCGTATCTGTCGATATGGAAATTTATAGAAAACCCGACAAATACCCAATGATGATAGGACAACATGTATTTCGTGACATTTATTTGAGTTCGTTTTACGATGTAAGCCGGGCGCTGTCAACCCCAATGTTTATTAATTCAAAGAATATTTGATAAAAGAAGCTCTGTCAAACTTTATTTTGTCGCAAGTAGTATTTTATTGAAAATAAAATATTTCGATTCGAAAAATCATTTAAAGTATTTCGATTTGAAAAGTCGCCTTTACAAATTCATTTTTTTTGACTTGAAAAGTCATTTCTCGTGCTTTTAAAACAGATTATTAAATCGTATTCGACGAATTCGTTTTCTTAACAGCAAGTTTTAAAACTCATTTTAAGCTCGATTTTAAGAACGATTTTGGGCCCGTTTCAACACGAATTTCAAGATTCCCCTACCCATTCTCCCCTTCGACTAACCAGGCCTGAAAACAGCCCAGAGACCTGTCCAAACACGACCCAGAACCCCCATCCTCGTACCCTGTTTTGACAGCCCCAAAAACGACCCAAAACCCGACTTTTAACTACCTGCCCATGACCCATACCCATCTCCTAAATATCCTACCCATTTACCTTTCCTTAACCCTCAAGAAAACCCCCTCTAAAACCCTAAGACGAGCTTGGAACAGCAGCTCTCGAAGAAAGGAGAGAAGCTGCTCTTTTCCTTCTTAAAACCCTACTTCTGTCACTATATATACACACCCACCATAAGCATTCAGAGACACGAATTATATTGCATACACACATAACTTCAAGTCACAAAAAGCCTCAAAAAAGCCCCCAGGGAAGACGTGATAGACGCTCGAAAAACAGAGCATCCTTTTCTGATTTTCGTGCAGCTATCACCTGTTCTTCCTCGTTTTTCGTGTTGTAAACCTCATAGTCTCTTTGATTTCTTTACAAAATCTTAAAGTTCATTTTACCACGATTCTAAAACATCTTTCAAAGTTACAAGCTTTTGAAAATCGCTGTCAGTTTCATTCAAAGTTACGGTTTTTATTATTGGTTTTCGTCGACGACGGCCCCTTGGGATAAAATCTTACAATCGATTACGACTCGAAGATTTGGTCAACGATACATGTAAGTTGAGGGTGCAAAAATACTCTTTTATTTTGTTAAATTATCGTTTTTTATTGTTTTTATAGCCCTCTGTCGTTTTTTATTACTCTCTGTCGCTCTGTTGTTTATCCTCGTAGTTATTGTTTTTTTATCGTTTGTTTTAAGCTTATATTTTTAGCATGATTGTGATTTGTGTGTGTGAATGTTTTGTGCCCCTTTGTTCACCTAGTATGCATGTTTAGTTCTCTTGTGTGATATGACTTGTGTAGGATAACATGCTGTCGTTAGTTCGATTTTTGATTTGCTCGTTAGCATATATATAATTAGGTCCTACCCATGTTCAACTGATTGTCTGAAAACCGGTCTTTCATGTTTTACTTTAGATTTGCAACTCACGTTTTTTACGTTAGAATAGTCTTCGATGATTTTGCTCTGTCGCTTAGTATTGGTCTCACAATTCATCTCGTTAATCATGCAATAGTCGTGCAATTCATCTCGTTTCTGCCTGATGTTTCTTTTTCTGTTTTGCTTGTTCAAATCCTCAATCGTGTAGTTCTTTGATGTATGAATTTGCATAGCTTCGTATTTCATGCGTCGTGCTTAATTAGTTACGTTATGCGTTCATGTTTGTTTATATTTGTTAGTCGCTTTTGATTATTTTGATCGTGTTAGTTTGTTTGCATTTAGGAGTGTATTAGTTGGATTTTGATCTTTTGAGTCCTTGTTGGTGTTTTACTACGTTATATTAATTGTTTTTTTTAGTTATTCGTTTTGTACATCTGCTTGCATGTTAAATTAATTGTGCTCGTTTGTTTTTTTAGTTATTCGTTTTGGACATCTGCTTGCATGAGTTATATTCAACTGATTAAGTAGTTTGCTCATTTGTTTGTGCTTGTTTGTTGCAATTTGGGTGTGTCTGCGTGTCTATTGGGCGTACTTGATTTGTAGCTTATGCGTTTGGTGGTCTTTGTTTGACGCTTCTGTATATTCATGTGAAATGTTTATCTATGTTGGTCTTTCGTGCTTATTGGTCATGTTTAATTTTTTTTTTTATTCGCCTGTCGCTAACGTGTGTTAATCTATCTTATGCTGTCGGTGAGTATTTCTGCCTCTTTTCTTTGTTTGCTAGAATAGTAAATGAACTCATATGTTATATAACTTCGACGAAATTATGTGTGCATTAAACGACATAGAATGGATGTATTTTATTTATGGTTAAAATATTGTTTGCATATCTGCATGTGTACTCATAATAGCCATGGTTTTACTTAGTAGAGACCATTTCTGTAACGGGCGGGGTTGGGCGTTAAATTAATGAAATTCTTTTAAACTTCCTAACACGTAAACTCACACGAACTCATTTTCTCTAAAATTGGTTTCTAAATTCCATACAAAATTTAGTGGCGACTCTTTTCAAATAAAAATGTTTTTGAAATAAAACATCGCGTGGATCAAAATCCCTTGTCCACAATTTGGCGACTCCGCTGGGGACAGTGAAGCTTGAAAAGTAAAACGATGGCTATTTTGAGTACCCTTTCTTTTTTATGTTATTTATGCATCATACTGTTAGGACTCGAACCATTTCTCCCTTTGGGTCGACCTCAAAGTAGGGAAATGACGTTCACTGTGTCTGATTTAAATATCAAGATGGTTCCACCG
This sequence comes from Dianthus caryophyllus, assembly GCA_023091065.1. Taxonomy (NCBI): domain Eukaryota; kingdom Viridiplantae; phylum Streptophyta; class Magnoliopsida; order Caryophyllales; family Caryophyllaceae; genus Dianthus; species Dianthus caryophyllus. The sequence goes on along the minus strand of CM041526.1, from coordinate 18,550,072 downwards.
AGGTTAGCAACCCCCATCTCCCCATTTCGTCCCTGACTTATGGCGGATACGTGAGTTCCCTAACAACGTGGAATCATTGGCATGGACCCTTTTGAGACTTAGAATAGTCTAGTTCATGCATTGCATCCTTGAACTGCGTGTGACTAATTGCTATGTGACTTCCAAAGCCATGTTTTCAATCCTTTTTAATCAAAACTGTCATCTTTTCATTCGAATATTTTCCAAAAAAGCTGAAATGCTGTCCTTTTAGGATTTAGAATAATCTTAAATATCTCTTTTGGAACATTTTTGACTTAGCTGAAATGCTTTTCTTTTTTCTAAAAAAATCGTTTCTTAGCTGAAATGCTACTCGTTTAGGATTAGAATAATCTTCAAAGGTTTCCGATACTAGCTCTTTTGAAAAAAGATCCCTTCCTACCTGAAATGCTATCAGTTTTTTTTAATGTCACCTTCCTTTGGTCGTCCTCGATTTCAAATTTCAAATCATACTCCGAGTCTAACCCAAGTCTAGAATAAGGAGTTCGGGTCAGTCCGAGTCAGTCAATCCCCATTAGTCCGCTTTAGAGTCCATGTTTTTATTAAAGTATGGGGGTGGGTGTCATTTGTGTCGTACATGTGTCAGTCGAGTCTTAAGTGTGCAAGGGGATTATAATTCGATGTCTGATTTTAGTTCGGGGCTTTATTGTAGAAAGGCCGGTCGAAACAAGAAATATGACTACTGCGGAACAGTTAAGCAAACTCAATGATACTCTAGCTGCAATGATGAGTCGTTTGGAGTCCGTAGAAAAGAAGCTGACGGTGGAAACCCCACCACCTCCACCACCAACTGAGCTTGAGAAGCGTTTCAAGCTAATAGAAGACCAACTGAAATTGTCTCAAGGAGAAAGCATTCACTTCGAGAATGCTCGTGGGTATACGCCGGTTCAAGATAAGCTACCAACTAACTTCGTGCTTACTGACATCCCTAAGTTTAAGGGAACTGAGGACCCGCTGCAACATATTCGATCCTACAAATAATACCTCGCCTTGAAAGGGGTGCCCGCTTAAATGTTGTCTCATGTTTTTGCTCAATCTTTAGGGGAACATCCAAGGAAATGGTTTTATGGTCTCGAGCTCAAAAATTTGCCGACATTTGAGGATATCACTGTGGAATTTTGGAAGCATTTTGCTGATAATGCTGAAATTCAAACCACTATGCGAACATTAGAAGTAATGACGCAAAAAGAGAAAGAGGGATTTACAGAATTCCTTAATCGATGGCGCGCAGAAATCGTGAAATTGCCAAAAAGGCCCGAAGATGTCGAAATGGTAGATAAGTTCATTAAGAATCTTCGTCCCGTCTACCGAGATGCTATCAAATACCAAAATTTCAGCTCATTCAAAAACCTTGGCCGAGTAGGGATGAAAATTGAAGACGATGTCCGAACTGCGGAGGCTGAAAAGCCTAAGGGATATCAAGGACCCTCTTCCTCTAAATCAAGGGCATCCAATTCAGCTAATCATGTGCAAGCAATCAGCTTTGGGGGACCTCGTGAACAACAACGTCGAGCACCAAGAACATTTACTGATCTCGGGTGCACATACACCTCTGCTCTTCAAAAGCTCTCGGCCCAGGGGAAATTAAGCCCAATTGGTCCAACTCCGGACCCACCTGCTGACCGACAAGGTAAATGGTACAAGCCCAACGCGTACTGTGCGTTCCATCAAGGGAGAGGGCACGATACGGAAAATTGTTTTCGTCTCAAGCACGAGATCCAAGACATGATTGAAAATGGGTCTCTGCCAATCCCTACGGTCAAGCCGAATAATGTGACTATCCCTTTCGGCAACCACTCCAACGCAGTGTTCATTGGAGACAATGATGATATGTCTCATTTGATCCGACCTGTTAATTATCTCACCGGTTTTTTCGTTGGAAAGGTCTACATAGACTGCGCCAACCTCTTTCCCAAGGCAAGAAATGATGTTCGCATTGGAGATTTTAGCATTGATTGTACAACCTACCTTGCCCAAAGCGGAAATGAAATTAACGGTGTTTGGGCTGACGATGAGGATGACATTTATCTCACCGAAGGTGCAGTCATCCCACGTACCAAAGCTGAGATCATGCAGTTACGAAAGGATGTCCTCGAATCTGATCATCTAACTCGGTCTGGACGTCCTTATCGAGTAGAAAAGTCGAGGAGCACGTCTATTTTTGGGGACACCCAAAACGCAACGCAAGCAAGTACGCCTACTGTAACAAAGGCACTCGAAGAAGTGTCGACCGCAGGGGACCCCCTTATCAAACAACTACAGAAAACTAAGGCGGATGTCTCTATATGGGAGCTTATTCTAAGCTCATTCGAACATCGGCAAGCTCTGCTACAATCTTTGATGAACATGACTGTGTCTCCCACCACCACGCCTAATGATATGATCTCGTTGGTTTCGTCAAACCAACCTCGGCTTACAAACGTCGTGACCTTTTCGGATGAGGACTTGCCTTCCTTCGGACCTCAACATTGCCGAGCCATGTACATCACGGTAGAATGCCGTCACAAGAGGCTTCCGTTGGCGCTAGTGGATGATGGGTCCGCAGTTAATGTGCTTCCATTAAAAACCGCGTATATTCTGGGCTTAGAAAAGAACGATCTTATTCCAACTACGCAAACGGTCCGGGCTTTCGATGGTACAATACGTCGCGTGGCTGGGCTCGTCGCTTTAAACGTGAGTACTGGTGCGATGAGAAAAGGCGGTCGCTTTCAGGTTATAGACCTTGTTTCGTCCTTTAATATGTTGCTTGGAAGACCTTGGATCCACGCCGTAAAAGCTGTGTCTTCAACCCTTCACCGGAAGATTAAAATTCCGTTCAATGGAGGGGTGGTAACCATTAATGCTACTCCAATGGTCGTGACGGGTGGAGATGTGACTTTCGAAGTTCAAAATGATATCACCATTGAAACGGGTGGCTTTGAGGTCGTCAATGTGATCGAATCCCAAGTCAACGAGCCAAACTTGGAGTTATACACCGGAAGCCGTGCGTGGGAAACAGTGCTATGGACCGGAAAATACTTTGGCTTGTCTTTGTATCCAAGGAAAGAGAATACCTTCACTCCACCTCTGATGATCCCGAAGGGAATCACGTTTGGCCTCGGATACGAACCAACAAAAGAGAAAGACTGTCTAAGCAAGGGTAAGGGTCAAGATGCGAAGCTGAAACCATACCCACTGACACTTAATGGGCAATTCGTGAGAGCTGGAGAAGACACGCCATGTTTGGACTTTCCCGAACCTATCTATAACCATAAGGTAAATCGTTGGGTCCCCGAAATTGAGATATTCCAAGATTATTACTACATTCCAGACGACATCATGGCAACAATTACGACAAGGAAGGAGTGCAGCCCAGTCGAAGACGGGAAAGCAATGGGCCTTCTTTTTGGGGAAGAGAGGAAAGTAGAAGCATCGAGCGAAGCTTTGGTGAGTATGATCCTCAAGAGCGACCGGTTCGATCCATCCACCCTCATTACAGATGTTAATTCACAAGGGGTTACGTCCGGATGGAGAAAGACCATCAAGTGGACCGACAACAAGGGATTGCTGTTCAAAATGACCGTAGGAGAAGGAGAAATGTCCGGGCCAGATGGAAGTTCCGAGTCTGATTCCGAGTCCGAACCTGATGATAATAGGAGTCTTAGTGCTAAGTCTAAGGAGTTAGGTGTCAAGGATACCCCCTCCCCAGTCTTTCGTTTTCATGTACCTTCATCTAGTTCCGGTATTCCAAGGCCTGTCTTGGATACCACATCTATCCAGCCACTGACCCCTGATCAGTTGGCCCAAATGTTAGCACAATTCGCACAATTTCAAATCAATTATAATAAAATGTACCAGTTTGCTTACGACTTGTCTCTTTTACATTGCAATTCAATTTTTTAAAATGATTGTTTTAATAGTGACATTGAGAATGGGAACCAAGGAGAACAGGTAGAAATTGAGGAGATAGAACCATCTCCTCAGTTGCTAAAAGGGATACAAGAGTATGATGAGAAAAACTCGGTAGTTGAAGACACCGAAACAATTAATGTGGGAACCACACTCGAACCACAAGAGCAGAAAATACGGACAACTCTCGACCCTGCTGAAAAACAAGGGTTTATCAATCTGCTAAATGAATTCAAAGACGTTTTTGCATGGTCTTACAAAGACATGCCAGGGATTGACAGGGAAATTGCAGAGCACAAAATCCCGATCAAACCAGGGTTCAAACCAGTAAAACAGAAACTCCGCCGAATGCGACCCGAATGGTCTCTGAAAGTCAAAGAAGAAATCGACAAGCAATTCAAAGCAGGGTTCATCAAAGTTTCAGAATATTCAGATTGGGTAGCTAATGTAGTGCCAGTACCAAAGAAAGACGGGAAGGTGCGGGTCTGCGTTGATTTTCGTGATTTAAATAGAGCCAGCCCGAAAGACGATTTCCCGTTACCTCACATCGACATTTTGGTTGACAACACCGCCAATCACGCATTATTGTCCTTCATGGACGGTTACGCGGGCTACAATCAGATAAAGCGTTCACAACGCAGTGGGGAACTTATTGTTATACGGTAATGCCGTTTGGTCTGATTAACGCGGGGGCCACATATCAACGAACTGCAACGACGTTGCTACATGATATGATGCATAGAGAGGTAGAGGTCTATGTCGATGATATGATTGTGAAATCCAAGGAACGCAGCGTTCATTTAAGTGCACTAAAGAAATTCTTCGAAAGATTAAGAAAGTACAACATGAGGCTAAATCCGCAGAAATGTGCATTCGGAGTCACTTCGGGTAAGCTACTCGGCCATATCGTCAGCCATCGTGGCATTGAAGTCGATCCGTCAAAGATCAAAGCCATATTGGAAATGCCTCACCCAAAGACCGAGAAAGAAATTCGAGGTTTTCTGGGCCGAGTGCAATATATCAGCCGATTCTTCGCTAAGTTAACTATGATTTGCGAACCCATATTTAAAAAGCTCAAAGTTGGAGAACACGTTACATGGGACCATCAATGTCAAGCTGCGTTCGAAAAAATAAAAGAGGTTTTATCTTCCCCGCCTGTTTTAAGCTCACCAGTGGCCGAGCTGCCATTGTCGTTATACCTAACGGTGACAGATACCGCGATGGGTGCAATGTTAGCTCAAGCTGTTGACAAAGAAGAAAGGGCGATTTACTATATTAGTAAGAAGTTTTTGGGGTATGAAGTAAAGTACACAACGCTAGAAAAAACATGCCTCGCTTTGGTTTGGGCCACAATGAAGTTAAGACATTACATGCTCAGCTACAGTGTGAGTGTCTACTCCAAAATGGACCCGATCAAGTACTTGTTTGAAAAACCAGTATTAAATGGCAGAATGTCAAGATGGACTCTCATGCTAGCAGAGTTTGACCTTAAGTACAGGCCCCTGAAGGTAATTAAGGGAAGGGCTGTCGCTGATTTCCTTGCCAATAATCCAATTGAAGAAACTGAAATCACAGATACATGGTCATTTCCAAATGAAAATGTCGCGAGCATCGAAGATGACACGTGGGATTTGTACTTTGATGGAGCTTCGAATTACATGGGTTACAGGATTGGTATCCTCCTTATTTCACCAAAGGGAGAACATATACCCGTAGCCATAAAATTGGATTTTGCTGTTACCAACAACGCTGCAGAGTACGAGGCATGCCTTTTGGGTCTACACAGCGCTATCAATTTCAGCTCATTCAAAGACCTTGGCCGAGTAGGGATAAAAATTGAAGACGATGTCCGAGTCATGAGGTGAAAAGCCTAAGGGATATCAAGGACCCTCTTCCTCTAAATCAAGGGCATCCAATTCAGCTAATCATGTGCAAGCAATCAGCTTTGGGGGACCTCGTGAACAACAACGTCGAGCACCAAGAACATTTACTGATCTCGGGTGCACATACACCTCTGCTCTCCAAAAGCTCTCGGCCCAGGGGAAATTAAGCCCAATTGGTCCAACTCCGGACCTGTAACAACCCGGGTTTTTAGAATAAAGTACAATACGATTTTAAAAAAAGTTTTTAGAAAAGATATAGGTTTAAAACTGAAATCACGGTGGCGGAAACACCGTGTAACCCGGATTATTACTCAAACTGACTACCAACGAAAAACGAAAAGTAAGTGCAGGCCTTGAGGCCTAACATATATGGGGAGTAAATACCCCTTACAACCAAACCATTCAAAAGTTCAAAGACCGAAAGAAAGCCTAAAACAAAACCCAAAATACAAGTCCAAAAGTCTAATCAAAACAACATCTTTTCTAAGGTAAAACACGGTCATATCCTCGCATCCAACTCACTCAATCCCGTCTCACGCATACCTATAAAAGAGAGGCAACAACCACAATCAGTGGGGAGTAACTTGGTGCTCCCCAGTCATATTTTAACATAACAAAACATAAACAACAATGCATCAAGCTCACCTGGCCTACGGCCTAATACCAAAGCATAAATACATAAGCAACCAACATACAACGAAAGAACAACAATGCAAATACAACAACAAACATCACGGCACAACCAAAGTCTTGTCCAAACCAATCGAGCTCAAGAAGGCGATCCTTCTTCCAACCAATTGCGAGAGTAAGCGTGAGAACTGGGTGAAGCAACAAGAATCACCGGGTGAAGCAACAAGAATCACCCAAACCCTATGGCGAACAAAGAACAAGAAGTTCCTCAATAATCACAAGTCTAAATTTGGCCAAATTCCACCGAGCAACAAGAACGGTGACGACATAAATAACCATAGTCTCTAACCCTTCTGGTTGAGAACCCATGATAGCTCTAGCTAAACAACAAGAATAGCCGAGGGGACCATGAGCGGTATCCGTCCATCCTAGGACGTTGTATCTCCTCACACATGTGCCAGAACAGTACCCATGTGCAAACTTAACCCAAGCATAACCTGTTAACCTGTCAACCTGTCTCCAACACTTCCAATACAACCAAACAACCATACTCATACATACACAAGCCTCATTACAATCATAACCAACCATACATACGGAGTACAAAATGATCAACATGCTTTACAAGTCATATATTCAATTAACATGCTCATAATCCATTGTTTAGTGATCAAACAAAGTATAACTCGATTCATTAAAGCATAGTTAACATTTTAGGACATGCCAAGACTCAAACAAGCGACAAACCAACCAACACACACACACACCACACACGGCCTGAGCACAAACTCACGGCCAACACCCATACCACACGGCCAACACATCACAATCACGGTTTCATGCATCAAACTCAATTCTCATGTGACCAATTATCGATTTAGGTGATCAATTTACTAAAACATGCATACACATACTTTTAGACTCAATCAAAACCATCTTAACTCATACTCATCATTAGGTGGATCATGTAAACATCAAGATTAATCGTATTTAAGCCAAAACAAGAAGAAACATAAGGGAGAACAAGAGCAAAGGGGTTCGGCCCCTTCACTCACAACACGGCATCAACACCACAACACCTCCAAATCGATTTTGATCAATCTACGAGCATGAATAATGATACAACATGTGAATTATGCATGAATATATGATTATAGGACAAACCCTAGTATGAGGCCAACAATACTAGCATGATTTCATGATCAATCATTAACCAAACATCATAACAACAATGCAAACAACACACACAAATCAACCTAGGCCTCATACATGTTAAAACACAACTAGATCACGCCTAGTTACCTTTGTAGAGTCTCCAAAACGTGCTACTCCTCCTCCTCTTCAATTAGGATGGTATCTCCTTCTTCAAAGCCCTCTTCTCCTTTGATAATCCAAGCCAAACAAGCAAATAATGAATACACACAACATAACACATAAAATAATAAGAAACCAGAAAATAAAAGAAAGAAAAAGAAGATCATACACCAAGGAAAAGGCTAGGAAAGATCTAGGGTGGAAGGGATGAAAGCTTGGAAGAGCAACAATGGAGTTTGAATGATAACGGAGAGATATTTTGAGAGGGAAAGGAGGAATGAATGTGGATGGAATGAGAGGAATGAGAGATTAGAATAAAAATCAGATTATCATATGCCAAGGTTAGGAGATAACAAAATATAATGTTGCCTTGCTCAAGAATCCAACCAAAACCCTAAACCCTAACCGTGCAAGGAGGATTTGGTTCGGTCCAAGGTGGGCCGGTCCAAACCAGCTTCTGAAAAGTTGGCAGATGCAACGGCATCGAAAAAATACGCAGTTTAGCCTTTTGAATCACTTGAATCGGAGTTCGTTTGAGGAAGTTACACCGTTTTTAGCTAAATTACTCCGTATTTAAGTACCGACTACAGAGTAGCTTAACCACGCGACAAGAGAACTGATTTTCTCGAGCTAAAAGAAATGAGAGAATCAAAAGAAATAATTTACGAATATAAATGAGACAAATAATAAATATTAGGAAAAGTCGGGGTGTTACAGGACCCACCTGCTGACCGACAAGGTAAATGGTACAAGCCCAACGCGTACTGTGTGTTCCATCAAGGGAGAGGGCACGATACGGAAAATTGTTTTCGTCTCAAGCACGAGATCCAAGACATGATTGAAAATGGGTCTCTGCCAATCCCTACGGTCAAGCCGAATAATGTGACTATCCCTTTCGGCAACCACTCCAACGCAGTGTTCATTGGAGACAATGATGATATGTCTCATTTGATCCGACCTGTTAATTATCTCACCGGTTTTTTCGTTGGAAAGGTCTACATAGACTGCGCCAACCTCTTTCCCAAGGCAAGAAATGATGTTCGCATTGGAGATTTTAGCATTGATTGTACAACCTACCTTGCCCAAAGCGGAAATGAAATTAACGGTGTTTGGGCTGACGATGAGGATGACATTTATCTCACCGGTGCGCAGTCATCCCACGTACCAAAGCTGAGATCATGCAGTTACGAAAGGATGTCCTCGAATCTGATCATCTAACTCGGTTTGGACGTCCTTATCGAGTAGAAAAGTCGAGGAGCACGTCTATTTTTGGGGACACCCAAAACGCAACGCAAGCAAGTACGCCTACTGTAACAAAGGCACTCGAAGAAGTGTCGACCGCAGGGGACCCCCTTATCAAACAACTACAGAAAACTAAGGCGGATGTCTCTATATGGGAGCTTATTCTAAGCTCGTTCGAACATCGGCAAGCTCTGCTACAATCTTTGATGAACATGACTGTGTCTCCCACCACCACGCCTAATGATATGATCTCGTTGGTTTCGTCAAACCAACCTCGGCTTACAAACGTCGTGACCTTTTCGGATGAGGACTTGCCTTCCTTCGGACCTCAACATTGCCGAGCCATGTACATCACGGTAGAATGCCGTCACAAGAGGCTTCCGATGGCGCTAGTGGATGATGGGTCCGCAGTTAATGTGCTTCCATTAAAAACCGCGTATATTCTGGGCTTAGAAAAGAACGATCTTATTCCAACTACGCAAACGGTCCGGGCTTTCGATGGTACAATACGTCGCGTGGCTGGGCTCGTCGCTTTAAACGTGAGTACTGGTGCAGTAGAAAAGACGGTCAGTTTCCAGGTTATAGACCTTGTTTCGTCCTTTAATATGTTGCTTGGAAGACCTTGGATCCACGCCGTAAAAGCTGTGTCTTCAACCCTTCACGGGAAGATTAAAATTCCGTTCAATGGAGGGGTGGTAACCATTAATGCTACTCCAATGGTCGTGACGGGTGGAGATGTGACTTTCGAGGTTCAAAATGATATCACCATTGAAACGGGTGGCTTTGAGGTCGTCAATGTGATCGAATCCCAAGTCAACGAGCCAAACTTGGAGTTATACACCGGAAGCCGTGCGTGGGAAACAGTGCTAAGGATCGGAAAATACTTTGGCTTGTCTTTGTATCCAAGGAAAGAGAATACCTTCACTCCACCTCTGATGATCCCGAAGGGAATCACGTTTGGCCTCGGATACGAACCAACAAAAGAGAAAGACTGTCTAAGCAAGGGTAATGGTCAAGATGCGAAGCTGAAACCATACCCACTGACACTTAATGGGCAATTCGTGAGAGCTGTAGAAGACACGCCATGTTTGGACTTTCCCGAACCTATCTATGACCATAAGGTAAATCGTTGGGTCCCCGAAATTGAGATATTCCAAGATTATTACTACATTCCAGACGACATCATGGCAACAATTACGACAAGGAAGGAGTGCAGCCCAGTCGAAGACGGGAAAGCAATGGGCCTTCTTTTTGGGGAAGAGAGGAAAGTAGAAGCATCGAGCGAAGCTTTGGTGAGTATGATCCTCAAGAGCGACCGGTTCGATCCATCCACCCTCATTCTGAGATGTTAATTCACAAGGGGTTACGTCCGGATGGAGAAAGACCATCAAGTGGACCGACAACAAGGGATTGCTGTTCAAAATGACCGTAGGAGAAGGAGAAATGTCCGGGCCAGATGGAAGTTCCGAGTCTGATTCCGAGTCCGAACCTGATGATAATAGGAGTCTTAGTGCTAAGTCTAAGGAGTTAGGTGTCAAAGATACCCCCTCCCCAGTCTTTCGTTTTCATGTACCTTCATCTAGTTCCGGTATTCCAAGGCCTGTCTTGGATACCACATCTATCCAGCCACTGACCCCTGATCAGTTGGCCCAAATGTTAGCAAAATTCGCACAATTTCAAATCAATTATAATAAAATGAACCAGTTTGCTTACGACTTGTCTCTTTTACATTGCAATTCAATTTTTTAAAATGATTGTTTTAATAGTGACATTGAGAATGGGAACCAAGGTGAACAGGTAGAAATTGAGGAGATAGAACCATCTCCTCAGTTGCTAAAAGGGATACAGGAGTATGATGAGAAAAACTCGGTAGTTGAAGACACCGAAACAATTAATGTGGGAACCACACTCGAACCACAAGAGCAGAAAATACGGACAACTCTCGACCCTGCTGAAAAACAAGGGTTTATCAATCTGCTAAATGAATTCAAAGACGTTTTTGCATGGTCTTACAAAGACATGCCAGGGATTGACAGGGAAATTGCAGAGCACAAAATCCCGATCAAACCAGGGTTCAAACCAAGAAAGCGAAACTCCGTGAACGCGACCGAATGGTCTCTGAAAGTCAAAGAAGAAATCGACAAGCAATTCAAAGCAGGGTTCATCAAAGTTTCAGAATATTCAGATTGGGTAGCTAATGTAGTGCCAGTACCAAAGAAAGACGGGAAGGTGCGGGTCTGCGTTGATTTTCGTGATTTAAATAGAGCCAGCCCGAAAGACGATTTCCCGTTACCTCACATCGACATTTTGGTTGACAACACCGCCAATCACGCATTATTGTCCTTCATGGACGGTTACGCGGGCTACAATCAGATAAAGATGGCCGAGGAAGATATGCACAAAACCGCGTTCACAACACAGTGGGGAACTTATTGTTATACGGTAATGCCGTTTGGTCTGATTAACGCGGGGGCCACATATCAACGAACTGCAACGACGTTGCTACATGATATGATGCATAGAGAGGTAGAGGTCTATGTCGATGATATGATTGTGAAATCCAAGGAACGCAGCGGTCATTTAAGTGCACTAAAGAAATTCTTCGAAAGATTAAGAAAGTACAACATGAGGCTAAATCCGCAGAAATGTTGACAAGGCTAAAGTCGTATCGCCTATATCAAAATAAACCTAACAAGCAACTAACAATAGCAAGCGGCAAGCAGGATCGTATCCACAGAGAAACGGTGTAATTCACAGTTAAGTCGGTTAAAGCAGGTCAATCTCGAGGTGTGAAAAAGGTGTTTGATTAAGCTATAAACTAAAGCAGAGAGTAAAGCAGATGAATATAAATGTATAAGGAGAAAGATTAGGGTGTCGGGTTCATATATGACAACGATTCAGGAACGCAAGTTAATAAGACGGAAGAGATAAACTGTGCAACTTGACTAGGTTTATAAAACGCTCTCTCGAGTCAATTTTAGCCTTAAGCAAATTTAGCGGGCTCTCATGACTTACTAAATTCAACTTATCTAACTCGCGTAAGTCTAGTTTTAACTCGGCTTTCGATCTTAAATTAAAACTTACTCAGGTTCAATTAAACTCAGATAAAACGGTGATCAGGCGAAATAATCCTAATTCAATTGACATAAAACGCGCAGAAAGAAATCAAGTGCACAATTTAATCAACCAATTTAATCTCAAAACATGTTCCTAAATCATATGTCACAAATCACCCTAACCCTAATTAGAAATTTAGCTAGACATGGTAGAAATCAAAGCAAAACAATAATAAGAAGTAAACATAATGAATGAAAAGCAATTGAAATTAAAACCTGGAATTCTTACGGAGTACCGACGGTTACAAAGTAGATCAAACTTGAAAGCTAAATAAAACTGGAGTTTTTGAGAGAGAAACTAAAACTAAAAAGTAAAGCAGTATCTAAAACTAGGAAAATAAAGCATAAAACATAAGATAACCTAAATCACGTCCTAAGTGTCTAATATATAGTTTCCAAACAAATAAACTCGGATTAAATCAAAAACCCGTGTAAAAAGCGTCAGAGCCGGTCCAGACCGGCTGCCGGCCCAGACCGGCCTGACCACCCTATTTGGGCCGGCTGTCTTGGTCTCTTCTTCCTTGGCCCATCATTCATTCTAGGGCCTTGTCTTTCGTTTGGCCTTGCTTTTGGGCCCTTTATTATACGTAGCCTTTGATATCTTTGGCCCTTTTGGTCTTGGCTCATATTCCCAAGCTCATGTGCGTGCTCGGGCTTGGTCTTCATGGCTCAGTACTCGTATTGCTCCAATCGTCTCGGGTTTTGGCTCAAAACCACCAAAACCTGCAAAATGTAAATGAAATGCAGCAGTAACGAGAAATATAACAAATAGCTCCTAAAGTCATAATAAATACGAATAAATACGAGCTAAATGTGACTGAACCGGGGGCATAAAATGAATATAAATAACATGTATCAAACTCCCCCAAACCAAACCTTTGCTTGTCCTCAAGCAAATAGCATCGGAGAAAATCAAAGCAACACGAACTAATCACGTTAGTATCTCGAAGTGGATGACCTATGCACATAAACAGTACAACCAAAGTCTATTTCACCGGAAATAGAGCACAAGTCTCAACCATTCACGCCACGTTATATCACTAGCCTCTAACGCTTCCGCATAGTAAAACTAACGACAAATCAATTCAAGCAAGGCCAACCGATCGTACCACTAACCATCATCCAATCTCTCCAAATCATTTCCTTTTGTTCTCTTTTCTTTTCTCTTTATTTTTTTTTCTCTTTTGTGCAAATGTGGAGCATCCCTCGTATGTAGTACCGTTTAGCTTGACGTTCACTCGGTAAAAATCGCGCTCGGGTACACATATTTCCTTAAGGGTTACGTCATTGCTCATACTCCCGGTCGCAACCAAATTCATGGCCACTGTGGTTACTCAAGTCAATGAGTCCCCTCCGAGAGCATCGAAGCATTGCTCCAACATATAAAAGATCATTCCAATCATACCGCAAACCAACAAACCAACATACCACAAACCATTGCCAAGCTCGAATGTCAAAGTCGAAAGTAAACCAACGAAAAGCGATAAGAATTAAGTAGATACAAGTGGGTTAGTGTTGAGGCTCGCAATCTATTAATAGGAAACAAACCAATCGTGCAAGCTAAGGCGATAGAAAGTCGACTCAGAGATACTAAAGATCAAAGTACGTGTACTAATCAATTCTCCAAACTAGACAAAGCAGGACAAAGCAGACCAAAAAGACTCGTATTTTTGTAATTTTTGAATATTTCAATTTTTTTTTTTTTTTTTTGAAATTAAATGCACACAAAAATTAAATGCAAATGAACTAATGAACGCGAAAGCGTTTCCCTCCCCCAAACCAAATCACACATTGTCCCCAATGTGGAAAACAGCATAACCACAAGCAGAGGAGGACACACAACATACGGGGAAGGAAAAGTAAAGCGAAAATGAGGGTAAAGTGGGGTAAAGAATGCTCACTTGATAAAGTCGGAGCTCCCCCAAACCGAAGTAAAGCGTGGAGTGCGGCTAAAATCCACAAATATGCGTCCAATTCAGTCCAGCTAGGCAATACTTCGGAGCAGCAGACAAGAAGCAACAAAACGGAGCAAAGAGAACACCAGGGCGGTCGGCCCGGCCGGCCGTGGCCGGCTCAGTGCACAATTCTTTTTTTTTCGCGTTTTTTCCTGTTTTCCAAATTACCTACGGCCCGCCCGGCAGAGCCGGGCATGCCTTTCGTGAGCGTTTGCTTCAAAAATACTAAGGACAAAGTCCAAAAGTACCTGCGCGCTAAAAATCATTCATAAAACCCTCATCCTCACGCGCTCAAAATCAAACCGAAAGTCATAAAAATCAAACCAAAAAAAGTACAAATGCAAACTAAAGTACAACGTCATCGGGTTGCCTCCCGGAAGCGCTGGTTTATAGTCCCGCACGACTCTTCAAAGCTTCAAAATCATCATTAATACGGAGGCCAAGGTTGTTGGCCATTTGCGACAGCTTCACTCGGCGAAATAGCATCCATTCGCCAAAGCACTTCTCCGACTCGAGGTAGCGTAGCATAGTCATTCATCGTGGGTCCTCGATCGCGAAATGGCTCTCCAAATCGCCCCTGTGCTCCAAGCGACTGAACCGTAGGCCCTCCTCCATCACTAGCGTCAAATACGTCGGCTTTAAGCACTTTCCGCTCCCCCCAACCAACCTTGCAGCCATCCTGTAAAGAACCTGCACACGAGGAGACAAAAGAAGCGACCTCCAGAGTGTCTCCAGTAGAGTGAGACAGAGGTACAAAGTCAATAGAACAAACTGACTCGAGACGCATAGGGGACCGCAGGGTGTCTGAATGAGTAAAGGTCAACCTTTCACTCCCCACCGTAAAAGCTATCGTCCTATTACCCACGTCAATGACTGCACCAGCAGTGTGCAGGAAGGGTCTCCCCAAAATGATAGGTATGTGGACATCCTCGGGCATATCGACTACTACAAAGTCTACAGGGATGAAGAACTTTCCGACCTGTACAGGGACGTCTTGTAGTATGCCTAAAGGGCGCTTAATCGAACGGTCAGCCATTTGTAAGGTGATGTGGGTAGGACTCAAGGCTGACAAGTTCATCTTTTGGTAAAGGGAGTGGGGTAGGACACTTACACTCGCTCCAAGGTCACATAGGGCATTACGGACCACGAACTTACCAATAGAGCAAGGGATGGAAAACGTTCCTGGGTCGCTAAGTTTAGGAGGTTTGCCACCCTGCAACCTAGTGCTAGCCTCCCCTACAAAAGCTACGGTCGACACATCCTCCAATGTTCGCTTACGAGCTAAAACCTCCTTCAAAAATTTTGCGTAAGCAGGAATTTGAGTAACAAGGTCAAGGAAGGGAACATTTACCTGAAGCATTTTGATGACGTCGACGAACTTTTTAAACTTAGCCGCGGACTCTTCACGTTGTCGACCCGGAAATGGGAGCTGAATCGGAATCGGGGGCGTTGGAGCAGCAACAGGAACACCCGAATTAACACCCAAATCATTCTTACCCGCACTAGCGAGTCAGTAGGTTGATCGACCGGCCGCCGGCCGACCGGCCATACCGCTTTGCCCTCGGATCATCATAAAAAGTACCGCTCCTCAACGTAATCGCACACGCTGTATCGGGAGGAGCGTTAGGGGGTTGGCCCTGCGATGGTAAGAAGCCTGGTTGACGCGCAGCTTGCGAAGTGGCGAGTTGAGCCACTTGATTCTCCAAGTTTTTAATAGCTGCGTCCTTAGCCTGATCGCTCTTTTGCACGAATTGCATCATTGTCTTCTGCGACTCCTGCATAGCCATCATCACCTGCTGCATCTGCGACATCATGGCCCTAGTCTCGGCCATAGGATCGGGTATCTGTGGGGGTGGTGGTGGTGTGTACACGGGTTTATTGTAGTTAGGTGGGGGTTGTGGTTGATTTTTGTAGGGTGGTTGATAAGGGATATTTTGAGGTGATTGGGGAGTCGGGTTAAGTATATTGTTGTTGCGATAGGATAGCAATGACCTATCATAACCCGGTTGGTTCTGGTACGGCAGATTCTGATAAGCGTAGACCTGCTCTTGGGGTGCAGCATACCCCGTAGTATAACCTGAATCATGCCCTGCGACAGCATTTACATGGGCACTCGACGAACTCCCCCGCATAGCATCAAACTTTCTATTCAGCTCAGAAAGTTGGCTCATAATTGCATTCGTGCTCTCATTTCCACGGTCGTTGTGCGCGGACCGTGAATTACCCCTCGGCTTACCAAACTGAGCTGAGTGTACAGCCATCTCCTCTATCGTTTGCCACGCCTTATCATCGTCGGTATTATTAGCAAACCGACCTCCAGCAGCTGAATCAAGTATAGCGCGACTCTCAGCATAAAGACCATTATAGAAGGTCATTATTATCAACCAGTCACCAAGTCCGTGATGCGGACACTCACGAATCAACCGTTTGTAACGGTCCCACGCTTCAGCTAACGTCTCATCAAAACTCTGCTGAAAACCCTGTATCTGACTACGGAGTTGGTTAGTCCGCTCTGGAGGATAGAACTTGCGATAGAATGCAAGAGCTAGACTCGGCCAATCCGTGATACCAGCAGCAATCTTATCCAAATCAGTGATCCAGTCCCGCGCTCGATCACGTAGAGAGAAAGGGAAGAGCATCTCCCTTATCTGGTTCTGAGTGATCCCGCTCTGCTTAATAGTAGAGCAGTAATCCGTGAAAACTTGCATGTGCTTCCCGGGATCCTCAGTAGCATTTCCACCAAATTGATTTCGCTCCACCAAAGATAGAAAGGCGGGGCGAATCTCAAAGTTCCCTACGACCGTGTTGGGTATAGTGAATCCTTGCGGGATCGACTCCGTCTTGGGCAACGAGTGACTAGAAAGTTTAGGCATAGTCGCTCGTGGAGGAGAAAAAGGTGGAGTAATAGGAGGTGTGTCCTCTTCGTAGGACGATTGCGCAGCACTAGACTCCGACTGCGACGCTTCCTCAAACTCAAGATCAAGATTAGCGATTTGAATCGCTTGTTTGCGTAGTCTATGTAGCGCTCGTTCAGGTTCAGGCTCGAATGGAACAAGACCTGTAGGTGATCTGCGCATAAACAAAAACTACAAGCAAAAGATCAAAAACGGTCTCAAGGAACTAGGTTCCTTGAGACAAGAGAGAAAAACCTGTGAAACTGACAAAAACTAAAACTAACTAAGCCGTTTCCCCGGCAACGGCGCCAAAATTGACAAGGCTAAAGTCGTATCGCCTATATCAAAATAAACCTAACAAGCAACTAACAATAGCAAGCGGCAAGCAGGATCGTATCCACAGAGAAACGGTGTAATTCACAGTTAAGTCGGTTAAAGCAGGTCAATCTCGAGGTGTGAAAAAGGTGTTTGATTAAGCTATAAACTAAAGCAGAGAGTAAAGCAGATGAATATAAATGTATAAGGAGAAAGATTAGGGTGTCGGGTTCATATATGACAACGATTCAGGAACGCAAGTTAATAAGACGGAAGAGATAAACTGTGCAACTTGACTAGGTTTATAAAACGCTCTCTCGAGTCAATTTTAGCCTTAAGCAAATTTAGCGGGCTCTCGCAACTTACTAAATTCAACTTATCTAACTCGCGTAAGTCTAGTTTTAACTCGGCTTTCGATCTTAAATTAAAACTTACTCAGGTTCAATTAAACTCAGATAAAACGGTGATCAGGCGAAATAATCCTAATTCAATTGACATAAAACGCGCAGAAAGAAATCAAGTGCACAATTTAATCAACCAATTTAATCTCAAAACATGTTCCTAAATCATATGTCACAAATCACCCTAACCCTAATTAGAAATTTAGCTAGACATGGTAGAAATCAAAGCAAAACAATAATAAGAAGTAAACATAATGAATGAAAAGCAATTGAAATTAAAACCTGGAATTCTTACGGAGTACCGACGGTTACAAAGTAGATCAAACTTGAAAGCTAAATAAAACTGGAGTTTTTGAGAGAGAAACTAAAACTAAAAAGTAAAGCAGTATCTAAAACTAGGAAAATAAAGCATAAAACATAAGATAACCTAAATCACGTCCTAAGTGTCTAATATATAGTTTCCAAACAAATAAACTCGGATTAAATCAAAAACCCGTGTAAAAAGCGTCAGAGCTTGGCCTGCATCGGCCGGCCTGCACTGCCTGACCACCCTATTTGGGCCGGCTGTCTTGGTCTCTTCTTCCTTGGCCCATCATTCATTCTAGGGCCTTGTCTTTCGTTTGGCCTTGCTTTTGGGCCCTTTATTATACGTAGCCTTTGATATCTTTGGCCCTTTTGGTCTTGGCTCATATTCCCAAGCTCATGTGCGTGCTCGGGCTTGGTCTTCATGGCTCAGTACTCGTATTGCTCCAATCGTCTCGGGTTTTGGCTCAAAACCACCAAAACCTGCAAAATGTAAATGAAATGCAGCAGTAACGAGAAATATAACAAATAGCTCCTAAAGTCATAATAAATACGAATAAATACGAGCTAAATGTGACTGAACCGGGGGCATAAAATGAATATAAATAACATGTATCAAATGTGCATTCGGAGTCACTTCGGGTAAGCTACTCGGCCATATCGTCAGCCATCGTGGCATTGAAGTCGATCCGTCAAAGATCAAAGCCATGTTGGAAATGCCTCACCCAAAGACCGAGAAAGAAATTCGAGGTTTTCTGGGCCGAGTGCAATATATCAGCCGATTCTTCGCTAAGTTAACTATGATTTGCGAACCCATATTTAAAAAGCTCAAAGTTGGAGAACACGTTACATGGGACCATCAATGTCAAGCTGCGTTCGAAAAAATAAAAGAGGTTTTATCTTCCCCGCCTGTTTTAAGCTCACCAGTGGCCGAGCTGCCATTGTCGTTATACCTAACGGTGACGGATACCGCGATGGGTGCAATGTTAGCTCAAGCTGTTGACAAAGAAGAAAGGGCGATTTACTATATTAGTAAGAAGTTCTTGGGGTATGAAGTAAAGTACACAACGCTAGAAAAAACATGCCTCGCTTTGGTTTGGGCCACAATGAAGTTAAGACATTACATGCTCAGCTACAGTGTGAGTGTCTACTCCAAAATGGACCCGATCAAGTACTTGTTTGAAAAACCAGTATTAAATGGCAGAATGTCAAGATGGACTCTCATGCTAGCAGAGTTTGACCTTAAGTACAGGCCCCTGAAGGTAATTAAGGGAAGGGCTGTCGCTGATTTCCTTGCCAATAATCCAATTGAAGAAACTGAAATCACAGATACATGGTCATTTCCAGATGAAAATGTCGCGAGCATCGAAGATGACACGTGGGATTTGTACTTTGATGGAGCTTCGAATTACATGGGTTACGGGATTGGTATCCTCCTTATTTCACCAAAGGGAGAACATATACCCGTAGCCATAAAATTGGATTTTGCTGTTACCAACAACGCTGCAGAGTACGAGGCATGCCTTTTGGGTCTACACAGCGCTATCAATTTCAGCTCATTCAAAGACCTTGGCCGAGTAGGGATGAAAATTGAAGACGATGTCCGAGCTGCGGAGGCTGAAAAGCCTAAGGGATATCAAGGACCCTCTTCCTCTAAATCAAGGGCATCCAATTCAGCTAATCATGTGCAAGCAATCAGCTTTGGGGGACCTCGTGAACAACAACGTCGAGCACCAAGAACATTTACTGATCTCGGGTGCACATACACCTCTGCTCTTCAAAAGCTCTCGGCCCAGGGGAAATTAAGCCCAATTGGTCCAACTCCGGACCTGTAACAACCCGGGTTTTTAGAATAAAATACAATACGATTTTAAAAAAATTTTTAGAAAAGATATAGGTTTAAAACTGAAATCACGGTGGCGGAAACACCGTGTAACCCGGATTATTACTCAAACTGACTACCAACGAAAAACGAAAAGTAAGTGCAGGCCTTGAGGCCTAACATATATGGGGAGTAAATACCCCTTACAACCAAACCATTCAAAAGTTCAAAGACCGAAAGAAAGCCTAAAACAAAACCCAAAATACAAGTCCAAAAGTCTAATCAAAACAACATCTTTTCTAAGGTAAAACACGGTCATATCCTCGCATCCAACTCACTCAATCCCGTCTCACGCATACCTATAAAAGAGAGGCAACAACCACAATCAGTGGGGAGTAACTAGGTGCTCCCCAGTCATATTTTAACATAACAAAACATAAACAACAATGCATCAAGCTCACCTGGCCTACGGCCTAATACCAAAGCATAAATACATAAGCAACCAACATACAACGAAAGAACAACAATGCAAATACAACAACAAACATCACGGCACAACCAAAGTCGTGTCCAAACCAACTGAGCTCACAAGACGATCCTTCTTCCAACCAATTGCGAGAGTAAGCGCGGAGAACTGGGTGAAGCAACAAGAATCACCCCGGGTGAAGCAACAAGAATCACCCAAACCCTATGGCGGAACAGCAACAAGAAGTTCCTCAATAATCACAAGTCTAAATTTGGCCAAATTCCACCGAGCAACAAGAACGGTGACGACATAAATAACCATAGTCTCTAACCCTTCTGGTTGAGAACCCATGATAGCTCTAGCTAAACAACAAGAATAGCCGAGGGGACCATGAGCGGTATCCGTCCATCCTAGGACGTTGTATCTCCTCACACATGTGCCAGAACAGTACCCATGTGCAAACTTAACCCAAGCATAACCTGTTAACCTGTCAACCTGTCTCCAACACTTCCAATACAACCAAACAACCATACTCATACATACACAAGCCTCATTACAATCATAACCAACCATACATACGGAGTACGAAATGATCAACATGCTTTACAAGTCATATATTCAATTAACATGCTCAGAATCCATTGTTTAGTGATCAAACAAAGTATAACTCGATTCATTAAAGCATAGTTAACATTTTAGGACATGCCAAGACTCAAACAAGCGACAAACCAACCAACACACACACACACCACACACGGCCTGAGCACAAACTCACGGCCAACACCCATACCACACGGCCAACACATCACAATCACGGTTTCATGCATCAAACTCAATTCTCATGTGACCAATTATCGATTTAGGTGATCAATTTACTAAAACATGCATACACATACTTTTAGACTCAATCAAAACCATCTTAACTCATACTCATCATTAGGTGGATCATGTAAACATCAAGATTAATCGTATTTAAGCCAAAACAAGAAGAAACATAAGGGAGAACAAGAGCAAAGGGGTTCGGCCCCTTCACTCACAATAGGTTTTAATTTAATACCGATTGAATTAGAACTAAAAGGACCAAAATTTATGTATGTTAATGAACATATATTGATGTTAATCATTAGATCTATCAGTTTAAGATGTTTAATCTAAGAAGTTAGTTTGAATCTCTTAAATCAATGTTTAATACGAATTAAAATTGAGTTAGGATCGATCTAATTATTAGCATAAACGAATTAAAACAGTTTAATTCATGTTTTATTGATTGGCCGATTTAAAAATTTTTGGTAAATTTATTTTATTTATTTATTTTTTTTGGCCGAAACTATTAAAAAAAAAAAAAAATTATTATTTCGGTATTTTTTCCTTTTTGGCCGAAATAAATTTTGGAAATTTAATTTTTGGAAAGTATATCTTGTGATATCTCATTATATTTTAGTATATTATAAAGATAATATATTTTGTGTTATTATGAAGTAGTTCATAATAAATATGATACCTAATATTTTAAATTGCTTAAAGCAGTTTAAAATATTTTGAGATCAAATTTATATTATACCGATAATATGAAATTGATTTGGATTATTATTTTGATTATTTGATATTATGAACAATTAAGGAATTGTTGCATAATTATAATCATTTAAAAGAGGTGGTTTGGATTAAAATCAATTCGTATGCATTGTTTTTAAATTTTTGTTTAGTTGATGCTATATATATTTGTGAATGAATGGTTTATTTTACGCATTAATTTTTGTACAATCGGTTGTAATTTACTAGTGTGGCCTTAGAAGATTGTGTTTCCGTAATGAAAGGAAACATGATTTTGGTTGTATTTTTGAGATCTCGAATCTCCAATTTTGTAATATTTTTAATTTTGGCATATTTTGAATTAGAATGTAAATAGGTTTATTTTTGTAATTCAAAATTGTATTTTTAAGAAGATTTCAAGATGAAGATTCAAGATGGACTCCCACTTAAAGCCCAAGATGAAGAATGAAGACAGCTTAGGGTCCATGGATGGATTCCACTTTGTATTGTCTTTATTTTCATAGGGATAGGCCACACTAGGTGTTTTTCTTTTTGCGTTTTTTTCTTTACCGTTTTTATTGCTTTCTCGTTAGATAGTAGCATCATATTCCGCCTAAACTAAACCAAACCACCTAATATGCATGAAAATGGATCATATAGTTGCATCCTAGATTATAGACATACGGATGTCATGTGTTTTGAGCTATCACCTCAATTTAATCATTCACGATAATGCTAGATATTAGTTCACTTAAAATGAATTAAAATGAGTTGATGGGATCTTCCTCTAAAATGAAAATTGAGAATTAGTCTTTATAAAGTCGAACCACTATGAATCCCTTCTTCGTCGGTAGGCATAATATGACCCCTTCTACATTGGGTAAGTAGTGGTTGTCGACTTAGTTTACCTCAACACTATAGTTCGAGTAATATCTCGTAGTTATGGTGGACTAAAAGATAGGATTTACTGAAATCTATCGACCAAGAATTCTAACAGTAGAATTAGCCAAGAGGTTGGCTTATCAATTTAAAGAAATTGAGTCTTGGAATCATTTATATAATTCTCGAGGGAGGTCAATTATATGAGTGCATAAGTCATTGCTTTAATATGTTATCGTTTTGGCTTAAACTTTAAAACCATGATTTCTTATCTTCTCTCTTCTTCTTCTTTCTTTTCACAGTTTCGAATACGTTATATACAGATATAACTGCTAATACAAAATGGCTGGTCGTGTTGAAGGCCCAATGCCAAGTGTCACACTTGAACGTGAATCATGGCTGAGAATTTTTATGGACAGCATGAATCAGTCTACTCGACTGAAGAATGATGGGTCCAATTTTGCTGATTGGGAGGCCGCATTACGGAATGCCACCATAGCTGACGGCAAGCTCAAGTACTTGACTGAGCCAATGCCGGCCGAACCAGCTCCCGATGCAGGAGCAAATGAAGTCGTAGCTTATAGTGATTTCATGATGGAGGCGGGTGCGTTACGGAACGTGCTCATCTATGCAATGGAATCCAATTTGCAAAGACGATTCATTACCCAGGGTGCAAACAAGATTTTCACCACCCTTACTAAGGAATTCTCGAAAGCTCCGAGAATTAAGAGTTACGAGTATACTACTCGTTTCTTTGAGGCTAAGCTCCAGAAGGGCCAACCGGTTGGTCCACACCTTCTCGACATGATCGAGAATGTTGAAAAACTGGAGGAGTTGGGTTGCAAGATCGATGAGAAGATCATCATTGATCGAGTGCTCCACTCTCTTCATGATGGGTATGCCCTCTTCAGGGCAAACTATTATATGAATGACATGCAGAAAAGTCTGCAAGAACTACACTCACTCCTCGTACAGACGGAGAGTGATCTGAAGTTGAGTGGGAGCACGAAGCAAGATGTTCTCATGATTGGGAATAAGAAGGGTAAGGGTAAGGCTCCGGCTAACCTAACTGTAGGGAAGCCGAAATTCAAGAAGCCAGTGGTTGCTAAGAGTGGGCCTGGTGAGTCTAGCAGTAGACCACAAGGTAAGGCAAAAGCTAAGCAAACCATGGAGTGCCACCATTGCCACATGCCTGGGCATTGGAGGCGTAACTGTCCCGTGTATGCTGAGGACATAAAAGCAGGCCGCGTTGCTCCTGTTGCTATGTCTTCTTTTATTCATATGATTGAGATTAACCATGCAAGTTTCGGAACTTGGGTACTAGATACTGGTTGTGGTTCTCATCTGTGCAATCATTTGCAGGGCTTAAGAATCATCAAAACTCTGGCAAGAGGTGATGTGGACCTGCGAGTGGGGAATGGAGCAAGAGTTGCTGCCGTTTCAGTAGGAACATATGTAATCCAACTCCCGAGCGGATTTGAGTTATTTCTGAATAACTGTTACTATGTACCTAGTTTATCCGAAAACATTATTTCTGTATCCGTTCTTGATAAAGAAGGATTTTCATTTTCAATAAAGAATAATAGCTGTATTTTCTCATTGAACGATATGATTTATGGTAAAGCTGTTTCCATGAACGGAATTTATGTTTTAGATCAAACCACAGAAATCATGCATGTGAGTAACAAAAAAGCAAAGGTTGGTGACAAAGATCAAACGTATTTATGGCATTGCCGGATGGGACACATAAATGAGAAACGCGTGAAAAAGCTCATTGATAATGGGACAATAGCCCCATTTGACTATGAAACTTTTGGCACGTGTGAATCATGTCTTATAGGCAAAATGTCTCGAATTTCCTTCAAAGGTGTTGGAATGCGCGCTGCTGACCTATTAGGACTCATACGTACTGATGTGTGCGGACCTATGTCAATCAACGCTAGAGATGGCTATAGATATTTTATCACTTTCACGGACGATTTGAGTAGATATGGACATGTCTACTTAATGAAGCATAAAAGTGAGTCCTTTGACAAGTTCAAGGAATTCCAGAATAAGGTTGAGAACCAACTGGATAGAAAGATAAAAGCACTACGTTCAGATCGTGGTGGCGAATATCTTTCAAATGAGTTTGATCAGCACCTGAAAGACCGCGGGATAGTATTACAGTTAACTCCACCCGGAACACCACAACTGAATGGTGTGTCCGAACGTAGGAATCGAACATTACTTGATATGGTTCGATCCATGATGAGTCACACGGTTGTACCGGACTCATTATGGGGTTATGCTCTTTTGTCAGCTGCTCTTATACTTAACCGAAGTCCGACTAAAGCTGTTGACAAGACTCCATACGAGTTATGGAAGGGAACGGTCCCCAACTTGTCCTTTATTCGGGTTTGGGGGTGCGAGGCTTATGTCAAGTGGAGACACGAGGATAAGCTCGGCCCGCGATCGGTCAAGACATACATTATTGGTTATCCAAAAGGAATGTTTGGTCATTACTTCTATTCGCCTACCGAACACCGAGTTTTTGTTGCGGCTAGTGCGACGTTCTTAGAGAAAGAGTTTCTCGAAGACAAGAGAGGTAATAGAACCTTCGATCTGTCGGAGATTCCTGAACCAACAACCGAGCAACCAATGGAGGAAACTGTTCCTTCTACGTCTGCTGCGGTTAATGTCCCTTTGGAACCCAGGAGGTCGGGTAGACTCCCCATTCCTCCAGATCGATATATCGGTATAGTCGAGGAGAATGGGAGAGACGACGTTTTACTCCTTGAGAGTAACGAACCCGTAACCTATAAAGGTGCCATGACGTGTTCTGACTCAAAGCTTTGGCAAGAAGCCATGCAATCCGAGATGGACTCTATGTACGAGAACCATGTATGGGATCTGGTTGACTTACCTGATAAGGCTAGGCCTCTTCAGTGCAAATGGCTTTACAAGATAAAGCGATCTGTAGAAGGACAACGGATATATACAAGGCACGACTAGTGGCAAAGGGTTTCACTCAAGTGCAACGGTTGCACTATGATGAGATCTTTGCACCCGTAGTCATGCTTCGTTCCATTCGGATACTCTTAGCGATTGCCGCTTTTCATGACTATGAAATTTGGCAGATGGACGTGAAAACCGCCTTCTTAAACGGTTATTTGGAGGAGGAGTTGTACATGGTACAACCGAAGGTTACACCGATCCTGAAAATCCTAAGAAGGTTTGCAAGCTTGCGTTCCATTTATGGACTTAAGCAAGCTTCACGGAGTTGGAATCATCGCCGACCAAGTGATAAAGGAGAATGGATTCACTCGATCGGTCGAGGAACCATGCCTATATATCAAGTCGAGTGGGAGCAAGATTGTCTTCCTAATCTTGTGACGTCGATGACATACTCTTGATTGGGAATGACATACCTCTCTTAACCGGTAAAAGTATGGTTCTGAGAACCATTTAGGATGAAAGATCCGGGTGAGGCACAACGTATTTTGGGGCTCCGTGATCTATAGAGATAGATCACGACGGATGTTATCCTTCATCAGAGTCTTATATAGATAAGATTCTTGAGAGGTTCAGCATGACCAACTCCAAGAAGGGGAATCTTCCAATGATCTCTGGGGTGCACTTGAGTAAAGCTCAAGCACCAAAGACATCTGAAGAGGTCGAGCGCATGAGTCGGATTCCATATGCTTCGGCTATAGGATCGATCATGTATGCCATGATATGCACACGTCCGGACGTGGCATATGCATTGAGTATGACGAGCCGATACCAAGGCAATCCAGGTGAAGCACACTGGATGGCCGTCAAGAACATTCTTAAGTACCTACGGAGGACTAAAGATTGGGTATTGACTTATGGTGGAGACACTGAGCTATGCGCAACCGGTTACGCAGACGCTAGTTTCCAAACGGATCGAGATGACTCGAAATCTCAATCTGGATTCGTTTTTACTCTTAATGGCGCTGCGGTCAGCTGGAAAAGCTCCAAACAAACTGTTATAGCAGATTCAACGACTGAGTCCGAGTACTATGCTGCTTCAGAGGCTGCGAAGGAAGCTATATGGATGCGTCAGTTCTTACAAGGACTAACTGTAGTTCCAAGTTCGAATGACCCGATCACCATCTATTCTGACAATAGTGGTGCCATCTTCCAGGCGAAGGAGCCTAAGTCCAGCAACAAGTCTCGGCACGTGCAAAGGAAGGCTCACATGATCCGGGATTACGTGGAGCAGAAGGAGATAGTGATTGACAAGATTGCTACGGATGATAACATAGCAGATCCTCTCACTAAGCCGTTGAGGCAAGATAAGCATGAAGGGCACGTTAAATCCATGGGAATTAAGCGTGTTCCTGAGTTGTATTAGTTGTTTGTATGGATTCGACACTTGTATTTCCTAAAAACTTCTAATAAAATCATCGTTTTGTTATATATATTGTTTTTCATGAGGGTTGTGCAGACAATGTTGAACACCTCAAAGTGAACTGAATTGCTTTATATTTTGTTTTGGTCCGTGATACTTTGCACGGTGATAACTCTGGCAATCATTTTGTGACGTCGATTGATGGTGGGTTCAACGAGCCATAAGTCAAACTGTTGACTGATCGATCACAGATGCGGATTTACTGAAATCGCGTAGGACACTTTTGTGACGACTACATGGAGTCCTAAATGTTTCAGAACATTAGGTCTTAGGGTCGTGGATAGGACATCCATAGTGTTCCTAGAGTCGATTCTTTTGACTATCGATTGTCTCTTGAGATTAAAGCGATTTTGGGTGACTTTGGTTTCTTTCTCACACCGATCGTAATAAAGCGCTGCTGATTTTCACTGGGTCATTTCATGCTGCGCTTACATCTGCAGGATTCGAGTTGAGGGAAATATCCAAACTTCCATCGAGTTATAATATTTATTCTCAGGGCCACTCGAGGAGTTGTAACTGAAAATGCATGGCCATGCTCGAATAATGATTCGTTTATCAGTTAAGTTACTCTCTAGTCGGGGAAACCACTCTTGATACTGATCGCTTGTGAACTACGACCTTTGAAAGTACGGACTTTGCAAATTGGTTTACATTGAGTGGGAGAAATTTATTATGGATATGAGAATCGGTTATCGCACCTACACTTGTACGGACAAGTGGGAGATTGTTGGGGTTAGTGTCCTCCACAGTTAGTGCAATAACATAAATAAATCTCTAAAGGTACACAGGGTACATTTTGTATTTAATCAGTTGATTAACGTTTATCAATAACGGTTGGCTTGCTAGATAAGTTTGACGTTATTGTCATACAGATGGCGGTGATCAACTGGTCCCTAAGAGTCACACCTAAAGGATGTATTTGAGAAATATGATTATTTGAGAAAATGATCATATTGATGCCTTAATTATGACTAAACGGTTAGTCAGTGTTGTGGACTAAACAGTTAGTCGGATGTGACTAAGAAGTTAGTCAAATATGATAATGGATATTATTTAATAAAGATTAAATGATATTAGATGAGTGGAATTAACTGTAATTCGGAAATTGAATATAAAAGGTTATATTTAATTATTACGTATAATGTTGGCTAATTAATTTTAAACAGTTATATTAAATTAGCAAATTATAAATATAAGGATATTTATGATTAATTATAATATAAGGATATTATAATTACATTATACATTAAAGGCCAAATAATACTAATTAATGGGTTAAACTTTTAATTAGATTTGGGCTTGTAAATTATGAAGTGGGAGAGCCCACTTCACACCTTGTTTGGACGTGTGATAGGTCTTTGGGTGGGGAGTTTTGATTTGCTCTCTATTTAACCTAATCATGCTCCTAAATCTCATTGAACCTAATTTCATAATTACAATAGCACACAACATCAAATTGAGAGAAAAACCAGTTTTCTTCTCTAAAATTCTCTAGCAATTCTAAGGGCATATCTTGAATCATCTTGGGTGAGATAATTAGGAGATACCATCTCTTTGGTATTGTTCTTAGGCCAAATTCAAAGGATTAAAAGGTTAATTCTTGAATCTTTATACTTTATTATGCAATCTTATTTTATGACTTTAAATCTTATAAAAGTTTTCATTATAATCCTGTGATTTTAATGGTCTATATACGGATATAAACCTACATCAAACCAGTAAAACAGAAACTCCGCCGAATGCGACCCGAATGGTCTCTGAAAGTCAAAGAAGAAATCGACAAGCAATTCAAAGCAGGGTTCATCAAAGTTTCAGAATATTCAGATTGGGTAGCTAATGTAGTGCCAGTACCAAAGAAAGACGGGAAGGTGCGGGTCTGCGTTGATTTTCGTGATTTAAATAGAGCCAGCCCGAAAGACGATTTCCCGTTACCTCACATCGACATTTTGGTTGACAACACCGCCAATCACGCATTATTGTCCTTCATGGACGGTTACGCGGGCTACAATCAGATAAAGATGGCCGAGGAAGATATGCACAAAACCGCGTTCACAACGCAGTGGGGAACTTATTGTTATACGGTAATGCCGTTTGGTCTGATTAACGCGGGGGCCACATATCAACGAACTGCAACGACGTTGCTACATGATATGATGCATAGAGAGGTAGAGGTCTATGTCGATGATATGATTGTGAAATCCAAGGAACGCAGCGGTCATTTAAGTGCACTAAAGAAATTCTTCGAAAGATTAAGAAAGCACAACATGAGGCTAAATCCGCAGAAATGTGCATTCGGAGTCACTTCGGGTAAGCTACTCGGCCATATCGTCAGCCATCGTGGCATTGAAGTCGATCCGTCAAAGATCAAAGCCATATTGGAAATGCCTCACCCAAAGACCGAGAAAGAAATTCGAGGTTTTCTGGGCCGGGTGCAATATATCAGCCGATTCTTCGCTAAGTTAACTATGATTTGCGAACCCATATTTAAAAAGCTCAAAGTTGGAGAACACGTTACATGGGACCATCAATGTCAAGCTGCGTTCGAAAAAATAAAAGAGGTTTTATCTTCCCACTTTGCTTTAAGCTCACGGTCGAGCTGCCATTGTCGTTATACCTAACGGTGACGGATACCGCGATGGGTGCAATGTTAGCTCAAGCTGTTGACAAAGAAGAAAGGGCGATTTACTATATTAGTAAGAAGTTCTTGGGGTATGAAGTAAAGTACACAACGCTAGAAAAAACATGCCTCGCTTTGGTTTGGGCCACAAAGAAGTTAAGACATTACATGCTCACTCTGATTGTGAGTGTCTACTCCAAAATGGACCCGATCAAGTACTTGTTTGAAAAACCAGTATTAAATGGCAGAATGTCAAGAAGGACTCTCATGCTAGCAGAGTTTGACCTTAAGTACAGGCCCCTGAAGGTAATTAAGGGAAGGGCTGTCGCTGATTTCCTTGCCAATAATCCAATTGAAGAAACTGAAATCACAGATACATGGTCATTTCCAAATGAAAATGTCGCGAGCATCGAAGATGACACGTGGGATTTGTACTTTGATGGAGCTTCAATTACATGGGTTCTGAGTTGGTATCCTCCTTATTTCACCAAAGGGAGAACATATACCCGTAGCCATAAAATTGGATTTTGCTGTTACCAACAACGCTGCAGAGTACGAGGCATGCCTTTTGGGTCTACACAGCGCTATCAATTTCAGCTCATTCAAAGACCTTGGCCGAGTAGGGATAAAAATTGAAGACGATGTCCGAGCTGCGGAGGCTGAAAAGCCTAAGGGATATCAAGGACCCTCTTCCTCTAAATCAAGGGCATCCAATTCAGCTAATCATGTGCAAGCAATCAGCTTTGGGGGACCTCGTGAACAACAACGTCGAGCACCAAGAACATTTACTGATCTCGGGTGCACATACACCTCTGCTCTTCAAAAGCTCTCGGCCCAGGGGAAATTAAGCCCAATTGGTCCAACTCCGGACCCACCTGCTGACCGACAAGGTAAAGGGAGAGGGCACGATACGGAAAATTGTTTTCGTCTCAAGCACGAGATCCAAGACATGATTGAAAATGGGTCTCTGCCAATCCCTACGGTCAAGCCGAATAATGTGACTATCCCTTTCGGCAACCACTCCAACGCAGTGTTCATTGGAGACAATGATGATATGTCTTATTTGATCCGACCTGTTAATTATCTCACCGGTTTTTTCGTTGGAAAGGTCTACATAGACTACGCCAACCTCTTTCCCAAGGCAAGAAATGATGTTCGCATTGGAGATTTTAGCATTGATTGTACACCCTACCTTGCCCAAAGCGGAAATGAAATTAACGGTGTTTGGGCTGACGATGAGGATGACATTTATCTCACCGAAGGTGCAGTCATCCCACGTACCAAAGCTGAGATCATGCAGTTACGAAAGGATGTCCTCGAATCTGATCATCTAACTCGGTCTGGACATCCTTATCGAGTAGAAAAGTCGAGGAGCACGTCTATTTTTGGGGACACCCAAAACGCAACGCAAGCAAGTACGCCTACTGTAACAAAGGCACTCGAAGAAGTGTCGACCGCAGGGGACCCCCTTATCAAACAACTACAGAAAACTAAGGCGGATGTCTCTATATGGGAGCTTATTCTAAGCTCGTTCGAACATCGGCAAGCTCTGCTACAATCTTTGATGAACATGACTGTGTCTCCCACCACCACGCCTAATGATATGATCTCGTTGGTTTCGTCAAACCAACCTCGGCTTACAAACGTCGTGACCTTTTCGGATGAGGACTTGCCTTCCTTCGGACCTCAACATTGCCGAGCCATGTACATCACGGTAGAATGCCGTCACAAGAGGCTTCCGATGGCGCTAGTGGATGATGGGTCCGCAATTAATGTGCTTCCATTAAAAACCGCGTATATTCTGGGCTTAGAAAAGAACGATCTTATTCCAACTACGCAAACGGTCCGGGCTTTCGATGGTACAATACGTCGCGTGTTTGGGCTCGCCGCTTTAAGCGTGAGTCTTGGTGCGATGAAAAAGACGGTCAGTTTCCAGGTTATAGACCTTGTTTCGTCCTTTAATATGTTGCTTGGAAGACCTTGGATCCACGCCGTAAAAGCTGTGTCTTCAACCCTTCACCGGAAGATTAAAATTCCGTTCAATGGAGGGGTGGTAACCATTAATGCTACTCCAATGGTCGTGACGGGTGGAGATGTGACTTTCGAGGTTCAAAATGATATCACCATTGAAACGGGTGGCTTTGAGGTCGTCAATGTGATCGAATCCCAAGTCAACGAGCCAAACTTGGAGTTATACACCGGAAGCCGTGCGTGGGAAACAGTGCTAAGGACCGGAAAATACTTTGGCTTGTATTTGTATCCAAGGAAAGAGAATACCTTCACTCCACCTCTGATGATCCCGAAGGGAATCACGTTTGGCCTCGGATACGAACCAACAAAAGAGAAAGACTGTCTAAGCAAGGGTAAGGGTCAAGATGCGAAGCTGAAACCATACCCACTGACACTTAATGGGCAATTCGTGAGAGCTGGAGAAGACACGCCATGTTTGGACTTTCCCGAACCTATCTATAACCATAAGGTAAATCGTTGGGTCCCCGAAATTGAGATATTCCAAGATTATTACTACATTCCAGACGACATCATGGCAACAATTACGACAAGGAAGGAGTGCAGCCCAGTCGAAGACGGGAAAGCAATGGGCCTTCTTTTTGGGGAAGAGAGGAAAGTAGAAGCATCGAGCGAAGCTTTGGTGAGTATGATCCTCAAGAGCGACCGGTTCGATCCATCCACCCTCATTACAGATGTTAATTCACAAGGGGTTACGTCCGGATGGAGAAAGACCATCAAGTGGACCGACAACAAGGGATTGCTGTTCAAAATGACCGTAGGAGAAGGAGAAATGTCCGGGCCAGATGGAAGTTCCGAGTCTGATTCCGAGTCCGAACCTGATGATAATAGGAGTCTTAGTGCTAAGTCTAAGGAGTTAGGTGTCAAAGATACCCCCTCCCCAGTCTTTCCTTTTCATGTACCTTCATCTAGTTCCGGTATTCCAAGGCCTGTCTTGGATACCACATCTATCCAGCCACTGACCCCTGATCAGTTGGCCCAAATGTTAGCACAATTCGCACAATTTCAAATCAATAATAATAAAATGAACCAGTTTGCTTACGACTTGTCTCTTTTACATTGCAATTCAATTTTTGAAAATGATTGTTTTAATAGTGACATTGAGAATGCGGACCAAGGTGAACAGGTAAAAATTGAGGAGATAGAACCATCTCCTCAGTTGCTAAAAGGGATACAGGAGTATGATGAGAAAAACTCGGTAGTCGAAGACACCGAAACAACAATTAATGTGGGAACCACACTCGAACCACAAGAGCTGAAAATAGGGACAACTCTCGACCCTGCTGAAAAACAAGAGTTTATCAATCTGCTAAATGAATTCAAAGACGTTTTTGCATGGTCTTACAAAGACATGCCAGGGATTGACAGGGAAATTGCAGAGCACAAAATCCCGATCAAACCAGGGTTCAAACCAGTAAAACAGAAACTCCGCCGAATGCGACCCGAATGGTCTCTGAAAGTCAAAGAAGAAATCGACAAGCAATTCAAAGCAGGGTTCATCAAAGTTTCAGAATATTCAGATTGGGTAGCTAATGTAGTGCCAGTACCAAAGAAAGACGGGAAGGTGCGGGTCTGCGTTGATTTTCGTGATTTAAATAGAGCCAGCCCGAAAGACGATTTCCCGTTACCTCACATCGACATTTTGGTTGACAACACCGCCAATCACGCATTATTGTCCTTCATGGACGGTTACGCGGGCTACAATCAGATAAAGATGGCCGAGGAAGATATGCACAAAACCGCGTTCACAACACAGTGGGGAACTTATTGTTATACGGTAATGCCGTTTGGTCTAATTAACGCGGGGGCCACATATCAACGAACTGCAACGACGTTGCTACATGATATGATGCATAGAGAGGTAGAGGTCTATGTCGATGATATGATTGTGAAATCCAAGGAACGCAGCGGTCATTTAAGTGCACTAAAGAAATTCTTCGAAAGATTAAGAAAGTACAACATGAGGCTAAATCCGCAGAAATGTGCATTCGGAGTCACTTCGGGTAAGCTACTCGGCCATATCGTCAGCCATCGTGGCATTGAAGTCGATCCGTCAAAGATCAAAGCCATATTGGAAATGCCTCACCCAAAGACCGAGAAAGAAATTCGAGGTTTTCTGGGCCGGGTGCAATATATCAGCCGATTCTTCGCTAAGTTAACTATGATTTGCGAGCCCATATTTAAAAAGCTCAAAGTTGGAGAACACGTTACATGGGACCATCAATGTCAAGCTGCGTTCGACAAAATAAAAGAGGTTTTATCTTCCCCGCCTATTTTAAGCTCACCAGTGGCCGAGCTGCCATTGTCGTTATACCTAACGGTGACGGATACCGCGATGGGTGCAATGTTAGCTTAAGCTGTTGACAAAGAAGAAAGGGCGATTTACTATATTAGTAAGAAGTTCTTGGGGTATGAAGTAAAGTACACAACGCTAGAAAAAACATGCCTCGCTTTGGTTTGGGCCACAAAGAAGTTAAGACATTACATGCTCAGCTACAGTGTGAGTGTCTACTCCAAAATGGACCCGATCAAGTACTTGTTTGAAAAACCAGTATTAAATGGCAGAATGTCAAGATGGACTCTCATGCTAGCAAAGTTTGACCTTAAGTACAGGCCCTTGAAGGTAATTAAGGGAAGGGCTGTCGCTGATTTCCTTGCCAATAATCCAATTGAAGAAACTGAAATCACAGATACATGGTCATTTCCAGATGAAAATGTCGCGAGCATCGAAGATGACACGTGGGATTTGTACTTTGATGGAGCTTCGAATTACATGGGTTACGGGATTGGTATCCTCCTTATTTCACCAAAGGGAGAACATATACCCGTAGCCATAAAATTGGATTTTGGTGTTTCCAACAACGCTGCAGAGTACGAGGCATGGCTTTTGGGTCTACACAGCGCTATCAATTTAGGCATAAGAAGGTTGCTAGTGCACGGTGATTCGTCCTTGGTGATAAATCAAGTGAGCGGGACATGGAAAATTAAGAGCAGCAGTTTGGCACCCTACCAAACCAAGATAGAAGAGCTTGAAAAATTATTCGACGAAATACGATACGTCCACCTCCCGAGGGAGGAAAACCAATTCGCTGATGCTCTGTCAAAATTAGCAGCCCTAATCAATATTCCCGACAGCATAGATAGTATGCCGTTATGTGTTCAACGCAGATCATCACCCGCATATGTTAATGTGATAGACAATGCTGAGGAAAAAGAGACAGAACCCTGGTACGCATCACTCTTGAAGTATAAAAACGCAGGAGAATATCCCACAGACCTAGACACACGTGGGAAGCGAGCATTACGGCTGCTGTCAGCCTAATTTGTTACAACTGACGACGGGCAGTTATACAAAAAAACGGCACAAGGAGTGCTTCTGCGGTGTGTTGACAAGGCCACGGCAGAAAAAGTCATGGAAGAAGTCCATGACGGAGAATGCGGGCCACACATGAATGCCCACATGCTAGTCCGTAAGATCATGAGGCTTGGTTATTATTGGACAACGATGGAGATGGATTGTCGAACATATGTCCGTCACTGTCACAACTGTCAAATATTCGCAAACGTCCAACATGTTCCACCCTCTATGCTGTACACAATGACATCGCCTTGGCCTTTCTCAACGTGGGGCATCGATATCATCGGGAAGGTTAACCCCTCAGGAACGGGAGGGCACTGTTTCATTTTGGTGGCAATCGACTACTTCACGAAGTGGGTAGAAGCCAAGTCTTATAAAGTGCTAAATGCGAAGCAAGTAGCAAAATTCATCCAAAACGACATCATCTGTTGATATGGAGTGCCTCATGAAATGATCAGTGACCACGGCACCCACTTCCAAGCCGAGACAGCTCAGCTACTCGACAAGTATAAGATAAAGCTTCACAAGTCGTCACCCTACCGTCCTCAGACAAATGGCGCAGTAGAGGCAGCTAATAAGACGGTTACGGTCATTCTTAAGAAAATGACAGACAACTACCGTGAGTGGCCTGATAAGATACCCTTCGCGTTATGGGGGTACAGAACATCAATCAGGACTGCGACCGGAGCAACACCATATTACTTAACTTACGGGATGGAGGCAGTCCAACCTGTTGAATTAGAAATACCGTCTCTGCGTATCCTGCTAGAAAGCAAGGTCCCAGAAGCAGACTGGGTTCAGGCTCGGTATGACTCGCTTGTGATGCTAGATGAATGACGTTTGAATGCATTGTACAATGTTCAACTCTATCAGAAAAGGATAGAGCGCTCTTTTAATAAAAAGGTGAAGCCTCGGGGAATTAAAGAGGGCGATCTCGTGTTGAAATCGGTACGCGCATTACTACCGGTAGATCCGAGAGGAAAATTTAAGCCAAATTGGGCGGGTCCTTACTTGGTAAAGAAAATCTTGACAGGGGGTGCAGTTAGACTAACTGATCTAGATGGCAATGATTTTTCGAATCCAACGAACTTGGATCAACTGAAGCGATATTATCCTTAGTCCTCATTCTCAAATGTTATGAAATAATGTTTGAATTGCGATGTATTAGAATAAGTTTAAAGCTTGGCATTCGCCACCACACGAAATGTTTAACATACGAACTACGGATTCGATTTGATTCTGTGTAAAAAGCAGATACGTAGGCAACTCTTTACAAGAGTACAATCGAAATAACGTTAACTTGATGAATGTGGAAACGGGAATTTTTTCTAATAAATAGTAAATCGTTTTTATTACTTTATTTCACGGGCGAAGCCCATCACACACAACTCGGAGAGGAAAGCACACATAATAATAATCCTAACTAATACGTAGTTGTAAATAATAATCATAAGTCCTAATACGTAGTCGTAAGTAAAGAATAATAATAAATTCTAGTAATAGCCCTAATAACCTATAATAATAAGTTCTAGTTAATAGTCCTAATAACCAAATAATACGTGGGTGTGAATAATCCCCACAAAACTAACAGCCAACAGCACCCACGGCCTACCCCTGCTCCTTAGGTGCACCACGAAACTCACGACGACGAAACGACGTCTGTTCCATAATCATTCTGGCCCTTTTTAGGAGGAACTTGGCTTTCTTCTCGCGGCCCTAGGCGGTCCTTCACATTTAGGCGTGGGCCCAATCGATCAGCAACACTTGGACGCGTCTCTTCGCTTGTATTTAACCTTTGCCACACGTTTGATCGTTTTGCACTAGCTCCCTCCGTCCTCTCAGGCCTGCTCAGCTTCGTGTAAAACTTCCGGTTCCTTAGTACTTCGCCACGCGCTTTCCAATCTGCTGCGTCATCTTCAAGTAATTTCTGTCGCGCCTCGACAGAAGTTTCCTTAGTCCATTTCAAATACGACGGGGATGCCCATGTTGACGCGCACGGCTCGAGGAGATGCCAAACCGTCCTACAATTCCAAACATGAAGCCAAGATTGACATGTAGCTCGAGTAATGTCGAACTCAGGCCCTTGGCTAGCCTCAGTCACGGGAATAGTTTGCTGGAGACCAAACTGACGACGCACGTGATCCGGATAAATATATACGGGATGTTCTAAACCCAAGAGCATCACGTATCTAGAACGATCACCTTCCGATAGCCCGGTAAACGAGGATAAATGTAACCAAGGCAGAAACCAACGGATATGGGATCCGGCTCCCGTAGTCAGCACCCGATGCCAATAACTCGACCCTTTTCTCAGGCTATATCGAGGCATTCGACTGCCAAAGTTCCTCGGTCGATAGTCATGTGAGTTTTTTGGCGGATCCACTAGTCCAAGCCTCTCCATAAGCCACACCTAAAAGAAAAGCCGAGAAACCGAGTCACAAAAACAAACAGAAACAGCGAGCCTACGGAAAAGTCAGAAAAATCAGAGCCTACGAAAATGTTCTTATTGAGGAAGAAATACGGGTTACAGCAAACAAAGCCCCCACGAAAAAAACAGAGCCCCCCGTCGAACAACTTTTCGACAGAAAACCGAGTGAAAAAAGTCAGAAAAACGAGCCTACAAAAAAGGAAACAGAAAACCGAGTCAATGAAAAAAAAATCCAGCCATGTTACCTGTAGAATACGGGTTGAGCCTCGGAAGGGACCATCCGGGTTGGTTTTGAACACATCCGAACCACGAATGGTCTCGGCTAAGATAATTGAAGCTGGATTACGATTCCCCTCCATCTGTTCTACGATGCAGATGAGCTTTGCTTGACCATAGCAGGACGGTATCTCCATGTACCCTTCGAAGCAATAAAGGTGCACCATGATCAGACCAAACACGCGCCGACGATAAACGGTGGCCCTAGTAGGGTCGTGTGCGCGACGAAAGAGGTGTGCCAAGCCACACAAGTCTACCCTTTCTCCTTCAATTATGTTGTGAGCCTCTTCATCTGATAAACCCAAGAAATCACGGTATTTGTCGACCCATCCGGGACTAAAGTCTGGAATTACGGGTTGTTGCGTTAACTTCCAGCCGCCAAGTGCAGAAAATTCTTCGGGCCAAGGACATATCTCTCCCTCGGGAAAGGCGAACACGTGATGAACAGGGTCCCACAATCTCACGCACTCAGTCAGAAAACCCTTTTGGGGAATGACTTGTACAAACGGAAGCAACTGCTGCAGACCCGCGTCGGTCAGGTTTTACGTTTCCCGACCCCTAAAATCCTTGGACCAAGATTTCATGGCTCCTATTAGTGCGTTCATGGTTTCAAACAGTAGACCTTTACAATAGCAGAGAAGTCGGCTGAAAGTTATGATGGACATCATGGGAGCTCTCGCCTCCTTTATATAGAGCAACATAAGGGTACGATATGGAAAGATTGCCAAGCTCGGATTAAGGAAACTACACCTTTCTCAGAATATTTGCTAACTTAGACTTATGGAAACGTGGCTCTCCCCATGGAAACTTGCTGCACTATGGAAAGAGTATATGACGTAGCCTTGAACGAGCTATTTGGGGCTGTGTTTTGCCGTTGAACGAGCTATTTGGGGCTGGGAATTTGCTTTTGAACGAGGTATTTTGACCCTTGCACACTTATGAGTTGTCTTTCTTTTTATGTTGTGGGTATTGGGGGCTTATAGCTAGGGGTCACACGTTTTTTTATAGGAGTCACACGTTTTTTTGTTTTTTGTTTTATATAGGAATCACACGTTGTGGGTATTGGGGGCTCATTTTCTTTCAAATCACTATTTGTTTTTAGGACACATGTCAAAGTAACACGTGTGACACATGTCTCGGTGACACATGTCCGGCCCTTGCAAGAACATGTGGGTCTAATCACGGGCCAAACGCGTGTCCGTAGGTACGAGTCGATGATCTGTCATTCCCAAAAACGAGTCAAATACCCATAACTCTCTGTCAAATTTTATTTTCCCAAAAACGGGCCAAACGAGTCACTACTAATTCAAAGAATATTTGATAAAAGAAGCTCTGTCAAATTTTATTTTGTCGCAAGTAGTATTTTATTGAAAATAAAATATTTCGATTCGAAAAATCATTTAAAGTATTTCGATTTGAAAAGTAGCCTTTACAAATTCATTTTTTTTGACATGAAAAGTCATTTCTCGTGCTTTTAAAACAGATTATTAAATCGTATTCGACGAATTCGTTTTCTTAACAGCAAGTTTTAAAACTCGTTTTAAGCTCGATTTTAAGAACGATTTTGGGCCCGTTTCAATACGAATTTCAAGACTTCCCCTACCCATTCTCCCCTTCGACTAACCAGGCCAGAAAACAGCCCAGAGACCTGTCCAAACACGGCCCAGAACCCCCATCCTCGTACCCTGTTTTGACAGCCCCAAAAACGACCCAAAACCCGACTTTTAACTACCTGCCCATGACCCATACCCATCTCCTAACTATCCTACCCATTTACCTTTGCTTAACCCTCAAGAAAACCCCCTCTAAAACCCTAAGACGAGCTTGGAACAGCAGCTCTCGAAGAAAGGAGAGAAGCTGCTCTTTTCCTTCTTAAAACCCTACTTCTGTCACTATATATACACACCCACCATAAGCATTCAGAGACACGAATTATATTGCATACACACATAACTTCAAGTCACAAAAAGCCTCAAAAAAGCCCCCAGGGAAGACATGATAGACGCTCGAAAAACAGAGCATCCTTTTCTGATTTTCGTGCAGCTATCACCTGTTCTTCCTCGTTTTTCGTGTTCTAAACCTCATAGTCTCTTTGATTTCTTTACAAAATCTTAAAGTTCATTTTACCACGATTCTAAAACATCTTTCAAAGTTACAAGCTTTTGAAAATCGCTGTCAGTTTCATTCAAAGTTACGGTTTTTATTATTGGTTTTCGTCGACGACGGCCCCTTGGGATAAAATCTTACAATCGATTACGACTCGAAGATTTGGTCAACGATACATGTAAGTTGAGGGTGCAAAAATACTCTTTTATTTTGTTAAATTATCGTTTTTTATTGTTTTTATAGCCCTCTGTCGTTTTTTTATTACTCTCTGTCGCTCTGTTGTTTATCCTCGTAGTTATTGTTTTTTTATCGTTTGTTTTAAGCTTATATTTTTAGCATGATTGTGATTTGTGTGTGTGAATGTTTCGTGCCCCTTTGTTCACATAGTATGCATGTTTAGTTCTCTTGTGTGATATGACTTGTGTAGGATAACATGCTGTCGTTAGTTCGATTTTTGATTTGCTCGTTAGCATATATATAATTAGGTCCTACCCACATTCAACTGATTGTCTGAAAACCGGTCTTTCATGTTTTACATTAGATTTGCAACTCACGTTTTTTACGTTAGATTAGTCTTCGATGATTTTGCTCTGTCGCTTAGTATTGGTCTCACAATTCATCTCGTTAATCATGCGATAGTCGTGCAATTCATCTCGTTTCTGCCTGATGTTTCTTTTTCTGTTTTGCTTGTTCAAATCCTCAATCGTGTAGTTCTTTGATGTATGAATTTGCATAGCTTCGGATTTCATGCGTCGTGCTTAATTAGTTACGTTATGCGTTCATGTTTGTTTATATTTGTTAGTCGCTTTTGATTATTTTGATCGTGTTAGTTTGTTTGCATTTAGGAGTGTATTAGTTGGATTTTGATCTTTTGAGTCCTTGTTGGTGTTTTACTACGTTATATTAATTGTTTTTTTTAGTTATTCGTTTTGTACATCTGCTTGCATGTTAAATTAATTGTGCTCGTTTGTTTTTTTTAGTTATTCGTTTTGGACATCTGCTTGCATGAGTTATATTCAATTGATTAAGTAGTTTGCTCATTTGTTTGTGCTTGTTTGTTGCAATTTGGGTGTGTCTGCGTGTCTATTGGGCGTACTTGATTTGTAGCTTATGCGTTTGGTGGTCTTTGTTTGACGCTTCTGTATATTCATGTGAAATGTTTATCTATGTTGGTCTTTCGTGCTTATTGGTCATGTTTAATTTTTTTTTTATTCGCCTGTCGCTAACGTGTGTTAATCTATCTTATGCTGTCGGTGAGTATTTTTGCCTCTTTTCTTTGTTTGCTAGAATAGTAAATGAACTCATATGTTAAATAACTTCGACGAAATTATGTATGCATTAAACGACATAGAATGGATGTATTTTATTTAGGGTTAAAATATTGTTTGCATATCTGCATGTGTACTCATAATAGCCATGGTTTTACTTAGTAGAGACCGTTTCTGTAACGGGCGGGGTTGGGCGTTAAATTAATGAAATTCTTTTAAACTTCCTAACACGTAAACTCACACGAATTCATTTTCTCTAAAATTGGTTTCTAAATTCCATATAAAATTTAGTGGCGACTCTTTTCAAATAAAAATGTTTTTGAAATAAAACATCGCATGGATCAAAATCCCTTGTCCACAATTGCCGAATCCACACAGCTTCTTTAGCAGCTTCAGATGCCGCCAAATATTCAGCTTCCGTTGTAGAATCCGCAGTGACACTCTGTTTGAAGCTCTTCCAACAAACAGCTCCTCCATTCAACATAAAGACATAGCCGGATTGGGATTTTAAATTCTCCTCTAAACACTAGAAACGAATCCGTGTAACCCTTTACACGTAGCTCAAGTTCTCCTCCAAACAAGAGAAACGAATCCATAGTTCTTCTCAAGTACTTAAGGATGTTCTTCACAGCTATCCAGTGACTCTCACCGGGATTAGCTTGATACCGGCTCGTCATGCTCAAGGCGAAAGCGACATCGGGACGAGTGCACATCATAGCATACATGATTGATCCTACAGCGGAAGCATAAGGGATCAATTTCATGCGTTCAATTTCCGCAGGAGTCGTAGGACATTGAGATTTCTTCAATGTTATTCCTACACTCATCGGGAGAAAGCCTCTCTTGGAGTCTTTCATATTGAACCTATCAAGAATCTTATCAATATAAGTTTCTTGACTTAATGCTAGTATCCTTTTGGATCTATCTCTATAGATCCGGATACCCAAGATGCGTTGTGCCTCTCCCAAGTCCTTCATTTGGAAATGGTTTCCCAATTCCACCTTTACCGAGTTCAGACTTGGAACATCATTTCCAATCAGTAGTATGTCATCCACATACAAAACAAGGAAGGTTACTTTACTCCCACTAAACTTCATGTACAAACAAGGTTCCTCGGCACTTCGAGCGAATCCATGTTGTTTGATAACATGATCGAATCTGTGATTCCAACTCCTCGATGCTTGCTTAAGACCATAAATGGATCTCTTAAACTTGCATACTTTCTTAGGGTTGGATGTGTCTACAAAACCTTCAGGTTGTGTCATAAACACTTCCTCTTCTAGAATCCCATTCAAGAAGGCGGTTTTTACATCCATTTGCCATATTTCATAGTCATGAAATGCGGCAACCGCTAAGATTATCCTTATGGATTGAAGCATAGCAACCGGTGCAAAGGTTTCATCATAATGAATACCTTGGACTTGTGAAAAGCCCTTTGCCACCAATCTAGCTTTGTAAACATCAACATGTTTATCTATGCCGAGTTTGATTTTGAATATCCATTTACACTGAAGGGGTCGCACTCCTTCAGGTAAATCTACCAAGTCCCAAACTTGGTTCTCGTACATAGAATCCATTTCGGATTTCATGGCCTCTAGCCATTGGTCAGAGTTGGGGCTACTAATAGCCGCCTTGTAGGTTGAGGGTTCGTTGCTTTCGAATAACAACAAATCACCCTCCTCCTCGATGTTACCGAGGTAGCGGTCAGGTTGATGACTAATTCTTCCTGAGCTCCTAGGGATTATAACCGTGTCAGAAGACGAGGGAACAGTTTCCTCATTTTCGGTCTCGGTTTGTGGCTCTTGAACTTCATCAAGTTCAAATTTTCTCCCACTCTGTTTTTTAGAAATAAATTCATTTTCTAGAAAAACAGCATCACGAGCCACAAACACTTTGTTCTCGTGAGGGTTGTAGAAGTAATAACCACAGGTTTCCTTAGGATTACCTACAAAAAGACATTTGTCAGACCTTGGAGCGAGTTTATCGTCAGTTTTATTCTTGACGAATGCCTCACATCCCCAAATTCTCATGAATGACAAATAGGGAACCGTTCCCGTCCATATCTCATATGGAGTCTTATTGGCCGCTTTAGTCGGACTTCGATTTAGTGAGAAAACAGCAGATAACAATGCAAAGCCCCAAAATGATCCAGGAAGCTCAGTTTGACTCATCATCGACCGAACCATGTCAAGCAAGGTTCGGTTTCTCCTTTCTGCAACACCATTCAATTGTGGTGTGCCCGGAGGAGTCCATTGTGATATTATACTGTAGATACCCGTATCCGTACCCCCCAAAAACAAACCCGATGATGAAAAGGACTTTCATGCATGCTTTTAAAAGAGTCGAAACGGTACAAAAGTGTCTGAAACGTATTTAGTCATTTTTAACGTATTAATTTGAATTTGCATAATCATAAAAATGAATGTCAGTTTTAGTCATTTTGAGCACAACACGAGCACGATATAGGAACGTCTTTTTAAGCCAAGCCACAAAAACAGCCCGACTAGCTACAAAACGGCCCAAAACTTACAAAAACGACCCAAAACGCACACGCAAAACGGGCCAAAGTGCGTCCCATGTCACATTTTCACAAAATTAGGTTCTATAAAACCGTAAAATAATATACTTCAATATTATTTTATTTCGAACCAAAGCCGAAAAACACGACAAAAACCGAAACACGAAAACCGAAATTCGAACCAAAACAAAACGACCCAAAAATACTTAACCCATAAGTTAATTACATCACAAAACACCATCATTACTCTAAAAAAACGTCACATAAGCCAAAGGCGGCATAACAGCCCACCAAAACAAAAATAAAATCGCCTGTTGACAGGCGATTAAAATTCTAATCGCCTGTTAACAGGCGAATATTATTTTGTTTCCTTCT
The DNA here is from genome assembly GCA_023091065.1 of Dianthus caryophyllus. NCBI lineage: Eukaryota > Viridiplantae > Streptophyta > Magnoliopsida > Caryophyllales > Caryophyllaceae > Dianthus > Dianthus caryophyllus. Next base: position 18,506,004 of record CM041526.1, on the reverse strand, counting down.
AGCCGCCTTTTGATTTTCTTACAAAAATCCAGCCCAAATAAAATATAAAACGCCTGTACACAGGCGATTTATATTTTGTTCATCCTCAAACCAGCCAACCTCTATAAATACCAACCCATTTCATTCATTCTAAACATCGGTTTTTCAACACACATACACTATTCACAAAATCCACTCAAAAATACCGTCTTTTCATTTTCGAAAGGTAAACATTTTACCTACGTTTGGGACGTTTGAGACTCGGACAATAGGGGTTACATTAACCCCAACCCGATGTTGGCACTAGCGAAGCCGTATTCGTAATACGGTTCTAGCAATTCGGATTCATAATCCGTCTAAACCCCGCCAATATCGCATAAATAACGACTCATTATCACTAAAGCAAACCGACGTCACTTTTTATGCAAGTCCTCATTCATGTGTTAAATAACGACTAGAATCACGGATCCAACACTAAATTGTACCGTTTCATAGAGTCTTTTAGCATGTCAAAACTGAGGGTTTTTCACAAATTCAAATACGAGGTCGGAAAATAACGTTTATGGTAATAATTTAGTCAATAAATTATTATTTAACGTACATTTCCTATAGCAATATGTCATTATTTTGACAATTTACATTATTTATGCATTTTTATCGAGTCATGTTTATTCGCACTTGTACGTAGCGTGACTTTTAGCCCAAATATCGAAATTAAGCAAATGTTTTCAAATTAGTAGAGACTACTCTTATGTAGGCTTTTTTATTACTGTTTTCAAAATACATTTTGTCAAAACTTTCGAAAAGTAACCTCACTCCGAACCCCTTCTCTGGTTTCAAACCTCAGATTGATAGGTATCGACGCACCTTGAAATCTGAGACACTCGTGTCTTGTATTTCAAGACGCGTTGAATAGGTTCCAAATTCCTTTAATATTTGGTGGCGACTCCGAAAAACACATTTCAAAATGATTTTTCTACATTTCCTTTTGATCGCAAATTCATGCAATGATCTCCCCCATTTTTCATTTTCACCCCTTTCAAAAACATCGCGCACTTTTTCCTGCGAGGCGCATTCCGACCCTACGCCCCCGCCACGGGGGGCGAGGCCGGGTGCGCGCTGGGCGTCGATAGGTTTTCCCTCCATTTCCCGATACCTTCAGCTGGCGACTCCGCTGGGGACGAGCATGATTTTTATTATTTTTGAAAAACTTGTTTTTCTTTTATTTTAAAAACATAAAGAAGTGAAGCTTGAAACTTTGAAAACATTTACGCTTTCGATATTTGGGCAAAAGTACGTTGAGTCGAATCCTCCTGATTCATAACCACACCCTTCGAGGGACGGCCCCTAGTAAAGCTCGCTTCATAAGCGGGATAACTCTGGACACGTCGGTCTCTCACCCCTCCACGATTACAAGTACGGCGGCATCTGTACAAACGATCGTAACCAGTCAAACTCGGACGCTCTAGGGCCCGTATTGAGTGCACACCTAAGACGTGTGTAATCTTGCGGGTGCCCCTACCTAAACGTTGCGCGAATGACCGGAGGGAACCTTACCCTATAAACCAAAAACCTGTGTTTATATGTACGAGTGCGAAGCTATAGTACCCTCACTATAGTCGTCTTTCAAAACCATTGCATGTAAAAACATTTCCTAGGTATTATACTTTTAAAATACGTCCATTTTTGAAATTGCTTTTTCAAACTTTTTTCAAAAAAGGTCATACTTTTTAAAACACGCCGTTAGGCTCTTTGACCTATAGTCATTTGAGTTTAATAAATAAAATACCGCTGTATTTAAAACCGACCCAGGATAATAACTATATCCCAGGTCTTTTTCAAAACGTAAGTGAATTATGCGACTGACGTATCGTCATAATACATTTATTGCTAAAGGTTTTTCACAAAGCAAAAACCCGAATATGTCAATTCATTTCGGAGATTTTAAACGAAATTAACTTTTAGAACATTAGAATTAGCTCTAAGTCGAGTGACTCTTTAGTCATCCCGATTTAATCTTTTTTTTCCCTCAAAAATAAAAACGCGGGCTCGTTCAGATGCGAACTCGTTGATTTACTCCTTGAGTCAAGTGACTTATCGTCATTTTTTATTTAAATCCCTGAGTCACACGTAAAAGGCGAACAAGTGATCGCCTTTTACCCAATTTTAACATCCTCAGATCGGTTAGCCTATCGCTACTTCGGTCTGATTCTTTTTATCGTAATCTAATGATAAACCCCTAGCAACATACCGCTAAACTGGGTTAATCAGATTACGATCATACAAATTTTCCTACCTCGAGAATAGGGACGTGTCAACATGCCTCTATCTCAAAAGCTTCCCGTGTCCTTTTAAAAGCTAAAAACACGAGTCGAGTCTTGCACCCACTTTTTACACTTTTGTGTTTTTTTCTTTGGTCGTGAATGCGATTTTTCATTGAGTCTTTTCCTTCTCTTTTAGAATCACTAAAGGTTTGAAAACTTTGTCAGGTCCACTCATTGAAAAACCCTGAACACCCGGCTCACAAGCACAAGATGAATTTCCGTTTCAACCTCACAAATGATAAAACTGCCTTTCCACCGCCTCCTCCGCTAATGACGATCACCGAACACGTAAGGCTGCTCGACCACAAGGTAGCCAATCGCACCGCTTTGTTCGAACATCTGGCCGCCATGCAAAAGATCGAAACCGAGAAAAACGCAAGACTGTTCGCCGAAGAGTCTGCTCGACACATCAAGAGAATCCGATCCCTGGAGGATGAAATTCACAAATACAAACTGGCCAAAACTTCAGATCATGGCCGCGAGGTCAATACTTCCCCCACCGCAACAACGACTGGACCGTTTAACGCTGAAAACTCAAAGGCACTAGCAGCACAACCAGTATTCCTAGCACAGCCCACTTCGCCGCACCTGTGTCATCATCGGTTGGACCACTTCTGGCGGCTGACGAAGGTTCGACCCCCTCTTTATGTCCTACTCAAGGGCGTTGGGAAAGCTCGTGAAGAAGAACATTCTCCATCTTCCCAAACCCACCAGTGTACCACCTGAGGATAAGAAGCCATTATCATGGCACGAGAACTCGTACTGCGAGTTCCACAGGGGAAAGGGACATGACACGGAGAACTGTTTCCGCTTGAAGAACGTGATCCAAGACATGATCGACAATGAAACAATCGATAAGCCAAGCATAGCTCCTAAACCATCTGGCCAGCATGACACCTCCCGTGCTCGCCCCATTTTTGTAGGAGCTCATCCCATCCTCAATCACCGCCTCCTGACTCCCACAAGCGATCACGAGGTCAACGTTCTTTTCGACAGCATCAACAACAACGGTAGCAACATTGATCACATTCGCCGAGCTAGGACAAGAACAAAACCAAGGCATGAGGACAAGAAAGGAATCTTTACCCAGATCCCTCGTCAACATCCCCTCAGACAGTCCGACGGCCACAATAAAGCTCCACACCCCTAACGTCCGTATCAGTCTCCTTTAGATCTACAAATACCGCCGGGATTCCCTCCTAAACGCACGAGCAAAAGCAAAAACAAGGACGTAATCGAAGATATGACTACCCCACCCATAACGAACGGTCCTTCATATAACACAACATGGCGCGATACCAAGGAGACCCTTCCAGCACAACTCATCAACCGCGTTATCCAGGATTGGCTACCAGTTGCCATAACTTTCTCCCACGCAGATCTGCCGCCCTTTCGAGATCCACACAACCCAGCACTATACATAACCGTAGAGTGTCGTAATATGGTGCTACCTGTTACCCTCATCGACAACGGCTCCGCAATCAACATCCTGCCCCTAACAACTTCCCTCAAGCTAGGACTAAAGAACAGTGATGTCACCCCTTGCTCCAACAACATAACAGCATACGACGGTACCTTCCGCAACATAGAAGGTGTCATATCGCTACCCATCATGACGGGATTTATCAAGACAGAAACCGAATTCCAACTCATGAACATTCCCCCGGCGTACAACATGTTGCTAGGTAGGACCTGGATTCACGCTACCGGGGCCATAACATCAACTCTGCATCAGAAAGTCAAGATTCCCTTTTACGAAGAAATCATCACCATAGAAGCCTCAGATTTCCGAGCCGCCCTCCGACAACTGAAGCTTGAAGAGAATACCACGCAATCTATCGACAACAAGGGTAGTCCCAGCTCAAACGTTTATACCTAGGGTCTAGGATCCCGCGTCATCACGACGCCTTTTTTTCTAAAAACGGCTAGGTCACTTAATTATGTTCCTTAAAATAGCAAAACTAAGTCATTAAGGTTGTCCAAAGCTCCCTCGTCCGAGCTATCTTCAAATGTAACCGCTTTTGATAACATTAATAACATGAAAGTTTTTGGTTACTCTTTGCCTCATTTAAATTCTACTTTTTCTAATAATTGCGATAAATATAAACTAAATAACATTGCATTATATAGATACATTGCAAGTATTGTCTCAAATCCCGAACAGGACCCCATTATTGAAGACACAACAACCATCAACATAGGCACGCCCGAAGAGCCTCAAGAACTACAGCTGGGGGCTTCACTGAGCACAGAAGAAAGGACCACGAACACCAAGCTCCTCACAGAATTCAAGGACCTCTTCGCATGGTCATACAAAGACATGCCCGGCATCGACCGCGAGATAGCTGAACACCGTATCCCGATCAAGCAAGGTAGCAAACCCGTCAAGCAGAAACTCCGACGCATCAAGCCAGAATGGTCCCTCATGGTCAAGGAAGAAATTGAAAAGCAGCTACAAGCTGGGTTCATCCGAGTCATCGAATACTCAGACTGGGTCTCCAATATGGTGCCAGTTATGAAGAAAAACGGCAAAATACGAGTATGTGCCGACTTCCGGGACCTGAACAAAGCCTGCCCAAAAGACGATTTCCCATTACCTCACATGGACATTCTTGTCGACAATACAGCAGACCATGCCCTACTTTCATTCATGGATGGGTACGCAGGATACAACCAAATCAAGATGGCAGCAAACGACATGTCAAAGACGACTTTCGTGACCCCCTGGGGGACTTACTGCTACACGGTCATGCCATTTGGGCTCATCAATGCCGGCGCTACCTACCAACGCACCGTTACCACCCTGCTCCACGACATGATGCATAAGGAGGTTGAGGTATACGTCGACGACATGATTGTAAAGTCAAAAGGAAGGGATGACCATGTCACAAACCTCCGGAAATTCTTCACCGGCATCAGGCAGTATAAAATGCGATTAAACCCACAGAAATGCACCTTTGGGGTCACATCAGGCAAGTTGTTGGGTCACATAGTAAGTCAGCGCGGGATCGAAATAGACCCGACCAAAATCAAAGCAATAATGGGCATGAAAACGCCGAGCAACATCGACGAAATAAGGAGTTTCTTGGGACAAGTCCAATATATCTCCCGGTTCATCAGCAAACTCACCATGATTTGCGAACCAATCTTCAAACGGTTGAAGAAGGAAGAGCATACGAAATGGGACGATGACTGCCAACAAGCATTCGTCAAAGTCAAAAGTCTGCTTACAAACCCACCCGTTCTGGTACCCCCACAAAAAGACTTGCCACTGTCGCTGTACTTAACAACTACGCCAAACGCCATGGGTGCCATGCTCGCCCAAGAAGTCAACAACGAAGAACGGGCCATCTACTACATTAGCAAAAAGTTCCACGATTACGAAATTCGGTATGAACCAGTCGAGAAGAGCTGCCTCTCACTGGTCTGGGCAACCAAAAAGCTCAGGCACTACCTACTCACTAGCACAACAAGAGTCTATTCCCTAATGGACCCCCTCAAATACCTATTTGAAAAACCAGTCCTAAACGGGCGCATGGCCAGGTGGACTCTGCTTCTCGCCGAGTACGAACTCAAGTACCTCCCTCTGAAAGTAATCAAAGGAAGAGCGGTTTCCGACTTCCTCGCAGAAAATGCTGTCGTCGAACAACCCATGATCGATACAATGTCATTTCCAGACGATGGGATCTTTGCCGTAGAGGAGGAATACTGGCAATTATACTTCGACGGAGCATCAAATTACCGCGGCTACGGAGTAGGAATACTCCTAATATCCCCAAACGGCGACCATACTCCACTCTCAATCAAGCTCGACTTCAGCGTTACAACCAACGCCGCGGAATACGAAGCCTGCATTTACGGCCTGCAGCCAGCCATCACTCTCAAAATAAAGAACCTGCGGGTACATGGAGATTTATTCCTCATCATAAATCAAGTGACAGGGGCATGGAAGATCATGAGTGAAACCCTCACAAAGTACCAAGCAAAAGTACAAAAACTCCTAACCAACTTCGACTGCATTCAATTTTATCACCTCCCAAGGGAAGAAAATCAATTTGCCGATGCACTGTCAAAACTCTCATCCCTCCTCAACATGCCACCAGACATGAAGTTACTACCCATCATCGTTGAAAGACGTGACGAACCAGCCTACATCCACACCCTTGACCTGGACGAAGCCGAGCAAACAGAGCCTTGGTACCAAGCCATAATCAACTACAAAACAGACAACACTTACCCACCCGACACCGATAAACGTGGACAGAGGGCCATCAGACTCCTAGCTTCCCAATTTGTGCTAGAAATGGGACAGTTACTCAAGAAAACACCACAAGGGACGCTGCTCATATGTATCGACTACAAGAAAGGACAGGAAATCATCATGCAAGTCCATGACGGCGAATGCGGTCCCCACATGAACGCTCGGGCGCTCTGCAAACAGATTCTACGGCTAGGATAGTATTGGACGACTATGGAAGCAGATTGCATCCAATACGTCAAGCACTGTCATAACTGCCAAATTTTCAGCAATATACAGCACATACCCCCTTCACCACTATACAGCCTAACCTCGCCCTGGCCCTTCTCAACCTGGGGCATTGACGTAATAGGAAAGGTCCATCCCATCGGAGCAGGAGGTCACTGTTTCGTACTAGTGGCAATCGACTACTTCACAAAATGGGTAGAAGCAGCGTCTTTTCGAACCCTCGGCTCCAAAGAAGTCGCCAAGTTCATACAGACAAACATTATATGCCGTTATGGCATACCCCATGAGTTCATCAGCGATCAGGGCTCGCACTTTCAGCGCGAGACAGAAGCCATACTCACAAAATACAACATCCAGCATCACAAATCCTCACCCTATCGACCCCAAACCAATGGAGCCGTTGAAGCAGCAAACAAGACGGTCGTCGCCATACTCGAGAAGATGATCGACAGTTGCAAAGATTGGCCCAACAAGATACCGTATGCACTCTGGGGATACCGTACTACCATCCGCACCCCTACGGGCATGACCCCCTATTTCCTCACCTACGGCATGGAAGCCGTCCAACCAGTGGAAATTGAAGTACAATCATTACGCATACTAATGGAAAGTAGCATCCCAGAAGCAGAATGGGCCCGCGAACGCTACGAACAACTCATGCTCTTGGACGAGCGCCGACTTCATTCCCTGAGTACCGTACGAATGTACCAAGCACGATTACAACGAGCATTCAACAAACGAGTCAAGCCGCGAAACATTAAAGTGGGGGATCTCGTACTAAAGTCAGTTCGAGCACCACTCCCAGTCGACCCACGAGGAAAGTTCAAGCCTAACTGGGCCGGGCCCTACCTCGTCAAGGAGATCTACACGGGCGGAGCAGTCAAACTAACCGACCTTGACGGCCAAGAGTTCAACCTCGCTACAAACCTCGATCAACTCAAGAAATACTATCCCTAAAAAATCCCTTGCAATGTATCTATAAAATACAATTTTATAAAAAAAACAATTCATGGGCCGGCATGCCCCTAAACGTGCACATTCCATAAGCAAACACGTGGGCCGGCATGCCCCTAAACATGCATCCACCAAACACAATTCATGGGCCGGCATGCCCTTAAACGTGCACATTCACCACAAAAAAGCAAACACAATTCTTGGGCCAGCATGCCCTAGCGTGCATTCAGAACTACTGGGTTTGATTCCATTTTCATGGATACGTAGGCAGCTTTGCAAAAAGCGCAACCGATATTCAACACAAAAATGACGCGTCCAAAACTTAAAAAAGTCAAGGACATAGTCAACACAAAAACCGTCTCATAACCTAAAGGGTTAAAATAAGGCGATAATCAACACAAAATGACGCGTCCAAAACTTAAAAAAGTCAAGGACATAGTGTAGGTTTATATCCGTATATAGACCTTTTATTCCACAGGATTATAATGAAAAACTTTATAAGATTTTAAAGTCATAAATCAAAATTGCATAACAAATTAAAAGAATAAGAATTAACCTTTTAATCCTCAAGAATTTGGCCTAAGATCAATACCAAAAGTATGGTATCTCCTAATTATCTCACCCAAGATGTGTTCTTGATATGCCCTTGTATTGCTAGAAAATTAAGAGAGAAAACTGATTTTCTTTTCTTGAGATTTTGTGTTGTGTGAATTATAATGAATGAATTAGTTCCTTAGGTTGAGTCAAAAACTCCCCTAATATACCCTCATAATTTCGGCCAACCCATCATTATGGGGAGTAATTTTTGTTTCCAAAAATCACTTTCCAAAAACCAATTCCTTGTTGACCAAGGAGTCAAAGAGCAATAAGGCTCTTTCCTAGAGGTTTCCTTTAGCTTTTAATATAATATAATATTACTAGTGTCACATAATAATGATCCACTATAATATATCATTAAATTATTAATATCCTTATATTTATAATTTTCTAATTAATTATAACAGTTTATGATTAATTAGCTTATATTATATTCAATAATTAAATATAACATTTTATATTCAATTTACGAATTACATTTAATTCGTCTTAGCTAATATCATTTAATCTTTATTAAATGGCCATATTATTATCACACACTTGACTAACCTTTTAGTCAACAACACTAACTAACTGTTTAGTCATTAAGTAAGGCATCAATATGATCATTTTCTCAAATAATCATATTTCTCAAACACATCCTTTAGGTGTGACTCTTAGGGACCAGTTGATCACCGCCATCTGTATGACAATAACGTCAAACTTATCTAGCAAGCCAACCGTTATTGATAAACGTTAATCAACTGATTAAATACAAAATGTACCCTGTGTACCTTTAGAGATTTATTTATGTTATTGCACTAACTGTGGAGGACACTAACCCCAACACATAGTCAACACAAAAACCGTCTCATAACCTAAAAGGTTAAAATAAGGCGATATTCAACACAAAACGACAAACCCAAAGCTTAAAAAAGTCGAGGGAATAGTCAATACAAAAATTCCTAAAAACAAAAAAACCATACTTGCATTCCAAACTTTGAAAAAGAGATTAGAGCCAAAGAATTTCACACAAAATAACAAGCAAAATGAGGCAGAGTCGTAAATAAAAACCTGGTTTTTATTAATCTTAAAAAGAACGGTTACATTTTCGATTTTTCAGACGTAGGAGCATAAACTACACTAACAAACACTACAATATATTACAATACAGGCCCCGGCATGTACATCGGGTTTAGAATAGATAATATAGTACATAATACAACATAGTATGAACATAATACTAACAAAAACACATAAACTAGGTCATCATCAAAGTAGGCTCGAAACTTTTCAGCTGAATAGGGGAACACCAACCCTCAACCTCAACGGCGATCCTCGACATTACCACGACGACCTGGAGCACCTGGCCCTGGAATACGGCGACGACCAAAAACGCACTCCGCCTCTGAGAGAGGCGCCGATCTCGAAGCGCCACTCCCATTACTGTTACGACCATAGCGTACCGGATCGTAGGAAGATGTTGGCGGAGGCTCGTTAAGCTCTACAGCTCGAAGATGGGCCCTCTCACGAGCACTTTGAGCAACAGTTCATTTAACATAAGCCCTCGACACCCGGATCGTCCCAAGAGTACCAGCCACAAGCCACTTAGGACGCATGATCAACCCACTGACCCACTCATCAGTCACCTGGTTATTTAACACCACCATGTCATGTACCTTCGTGTCTGACACAGGTTTTAGTCGTATTGCCTATATCAAAATAAACCTAAATGACAACTAACAGTAGATAGCAGCAAGTAGGGATCGAATCCACAGGGAAACGGAGTAGTAATAAGCTAAGTCGGCAATAACAGGTCAATCTCAAGGGTGTGAAAAAGGTGTTTTGAATAAGCTATAACTAAGCAGGCAATAAAGCAGATGGAAATAAATATATAAGGAGAAAGATTAGGGCGTCGGGTTCATATATGACAACGATTCAGGAACGCAAGTTTTTAAGACGGAAGAGATAAACTGTGCAACTTGGCTAGGTTTATAAAACGCTCTCTCGAGTCAATTTTAGCCTTAAGCAAATTTAGCGGGCTCTCGCAACTTACTAAATTCAACTCATCCAACTCGCGTAAGTCTAGTTTTAACTCGGCTTTCGATCTTAAATTAAAACTTACTCAGGTTCAATTAAACTCAGATTAACCGGTGATCAGGCGAAATAATCCTAATTCAATTGATATAAAACGCGCAGAAAGAAAACAAGTGCACAATTTAATCAACCAATTTAATCTCAAAACATATTCCTAAATCATATGTCACAAATCACCCTAACCCTAATTAGAAATTTAGCTACTCATGATAATAATCAAAGCAATAAAATAAAGGGAAGAAGACATGATGAATGAAAGTAATTGCAATAAAATTAAACTTGAAACTTACGGAGTACCGACGGTTACAAAAGCGTTGATCTTGAAAACTAACTAGAGAAGCTTTTTAAAAGATGAGCAGTAAACTAAAAGTAAACTAAAACCTAAAACTTAAGATGTAAAAATAAAGCATCAACTCAAGTTTTCGTCCTAAGAGTTATATATATATGTTTTCTAAAATCAAACTCGGAATAAAATAAAACCGACTCAAAATAGCCTCTCAGCCGGCCGGCCGGCTGCCGGCCTGGCTGGACCGGCCTGACCCCAAAGTTGGGCCGGCTCCTTTGTTCTTCTACTTGGGCTTCAATGCTAAGCCCCAAGCTTCTTTTGGGCCTAATTTAGCTCGTGCTCTTTTAGTCTTTGGTCTTTGGGTTAGTATTCTCGAGCTCCTGTCGTCTCGAGCTTGGTCTTGTCGGCTCGGTTCTCGTACTCGCTCCAATGTCTCGGGTTTTGGCTCAAAACCACCAAAACCTGCAAAATATAAATAAAAGGCAGCAGTAACGAGAAATATAACAAATAGCTCCTAAAACTAGTAATGAACACGAGTAAAAGCAGCTAAATGTGACTGAACCGGGGGCATAAAACGTATATAAATAACGTGTATCAAACTCCCCCAAACCAAACCTTTGCTTGTCCTCAAGCAAACTGCATCGGAGAAAATCAAAGCGACACGAACTAATCACGCTAGCATCTCAAAGTGGACGACCTATGCACATAAACATTGCAACCAAAGTCTATTTCACTACAACTAGAGCACAAGTCTCAACCATTCACACCACGTCGTATTACTAGCCTCTAACGCTTTCGCAACAGTAAAACTAACGACAAATCAATTCAAGCAAGGCCAACCGTACAAACCACTTCCCATCCAACCAATCTTTCCAAATCATTTCCTTTTTCTCTTTGCTTTTTCTTTTGTTTCCTTGTTTTTTTTTTTTTTTCGCAAAAGTGGAGCATCCCTCGTATGTAGTACCGTTTAGCTTGACGTTCACTCGGTAAAAATCGCGCTCGGGTATACATTTTTCTTAAGGGTTACATTATTGCTCATACTCCCGGTCGCAACCAAATTCATGGCCACTGTGGTTACTCAAGTCAATGAGTCCCCTCCGAGAGCATCGAAGCATTGCTCCAACAAAAATAAAGTGATCTTTCCAATCAAACCACTAACCAACAAACCAATCATTCCACAAACCAATGCCAAGCTCGAATGTCAAAGTCGAAAGTAAACAAGCGAAAAGCGAAAAGAATTAAGCAAATACAAATGGGTTAGTGTTGAGGCTCGCAATCTAGTAACAGGAAACAAACCAATCATGCAAGCTAAGACGATAGAAAGTCGACTCAGAGATACTAAAGATCAAAGTAAGCGCACTAATCAATTCTCCAAACTAAACAAAGCAGGACAAAGCAGACCAAAAAGACTCGTATTTTTGTAATTTTTTTGAATTTTTCGATTTTTTTGTTTTTTTTTTTTTTTGTAATAAACGCACACGAAAATGAAAATGCAAAGCGCGACAGAGCTTCCCTCCTCCAAACCAAATCACACATTGTCCTCAATGTGGAAAACAGCACAACCACAAGAGCAGGGGAGGACACAAATTATAAGGGAGGAGGAAAGTAAAGCGAGAAAAGAGGATAAAAGGGGTAAAGAGTGCTCACATTATAAAGTCGGAGCTCCCCCAAACCGAAGCGAAGCGTGGAGTGCGGCTAAAAATCCACGAATATGCATCCAAATCAGTCCAGCTATGAAGTACTTCGGCAAATAACACGAGGAACAAGAAAACGAAGCAGCAGAAAAGTGCAGGGTGGTCCGGCCGGTCTGGACCGGCCGCCGGCCAGCCGGCTAAGGCCCCCTGAAGCTATTTTTTCGATTTTTCTCCAAGTTTCAAATTTCAGCTACGGCTCCTGTCACGGCGGCCGTGGTAGAGTGGGAGGCCTTCTCGTGAGCGTTTTCAACATACTAAGGACCCAAAAAGGCCATAAGTACCTGCGCGCTAAAAATCATAAAATAATACCCTCTTCCTCGCGCGCTCAATAAAAACCAAAGTTCATAAAAACAAACCAAACAAAGTACAAGCTAAGTAATAATACAACGTCATCGGGTTGCCTCCCGGAAGCGCTGGTTTATAGTCCCGCACGACTCTTCAAAGCTCCAAAATCATCAAGTATACGGAGGCCAAGGTTGTTGGCCATTGGCTACAGCTTCACTCGGCGAAATAGCACTCATTCGCCAAAGAACGTCCCCCTCTCGAGGTAAAGCAGCATACTCATTCATCGTAGGTTCTCGATCGCGAAATGGCTCACCAAATCGCCCCTGTGCTCCGAGTAACTCAACCGTAGGCCCCCCTCCATCACTAGCGTCAAATAAGTCAGCTTTAAGCACTTTCCTCTCCCCCCAAACCAACCTTGCAGCTATCCTGTAAAGATCCTGCATACGAGGAGACAAAAGAAGCGACCTCCAAAGTGTCTCCAGTAGAGTGAGACGGAGGTATAACATTAACAGCACAAACCGACTCTAAGCGCATGGGCGACCGCGGGGTATCTGAATGAGTAAAGTTCAACCTCTCACCCCCCACTGTGAAGGCTATCGTCCTATTGCCCACGTCAATAACTGCACCAGCAGTGTGCAGAAAGGGTCTCCCCAAAATGATAGGTATGTGGACATCCTCGGGCATGTCAACTACAACAAAGTCGACAGGGATAAAGAACTTTCCGACCTGTACAGGGACGTCTTGTAGTATGCCTAGAGGGCGCTTTACGGAGCGGTCAGCCATCTGCAGGGTAATGCTAGTGGGTTGCAAAGCTGACAAGCTCATCTTTTGGTAAAGGGAGTGGGGTAGGACACTTACACTCGCTCCAAGGTCACACAAGGCATTGCGAACCACAAACTTACCAATGGAGCAGGGGATGGAAAAGGTACCTGGATCACTAAGCTTAGGAGGTTTACCACCCTGCAACCTAGTGCTAGCTTCCCCCACGAATGCCACGGTCGACACGTCGTCTAACGTACGCTTACGAGCTAAAACATCTTTCAAGAACTTAGCGTACGCAGGTATCTGAGTCACAAGGTCAATAAAAGGAACGTTTACCTGAAGAGCCTTGATGACGTCGACGAACTTCCTGAACTTGGCCTCGGGCTCTGCACCTCGTTGGCGGCCAGGAAATGGCAGCTTGATCGGAATCGGGGGCGTTGGAGTAGCAGGAATACCAAAATTAGCACCCAAATCATTCTTCCCCGCAGCTACAGGTCCAGCCGGTTGGACGACCTGTAGTATAATGGTAAGTATTCCCGCCTGTCACGCGGGTGACCCGGGTTCGATCCCCGGCAACGGCGCCAAAATTGACACAGGTTTTAGTCATATTGCCTATATCAAAATAAACCTAAATGACAACTAACAGTAGATAGCAGCAAGTAGGGATCGAATCCACAGGGAAACGGAGTAGTAATAAGCTAAGTCGGCAATAACAGGTCAATCTCAAGGGTGTGAAAAAGGTGTTTTGAATAAGCTATAACTAAGCAGGCAATAAAGCAGATGGAAATAAATATATAAGGAGAAAGATTAGGGCGTCGGGTTCATATATGACAACGATTCAGGAACGCAAGTTTTTAAGACGGAAGAGATAAACTGTGCAACTTGGCTAGGTTTATAAAACGCTCTCTCGAGTCAATTTTAGCCTTAAGCAAATTTAGCGGGCTCTCGCAACTTACTAAATTCAACTCATCCAACTCGCGTAAGTCTAGTTTTAACTCGGCTTTCGATCTTAAATTAAAACTTACTCAGGTTCAATTAAACTCAGATTAACCGGTGATCAGGCGAAATAATCCTAATTCAATTGATATAAAACGCGCAGAAGAAAACAAGTGCACAATTTAATCAACCAATTTAATCTCAAAACATATTCCTAAATCATATGTCACAAATCACCCTAACCCTAATTAGAAATTTAGCTACTCATGATAATAATCAAAGCAATAAAATAAAGGGAAGAAGACATGATGAATGAAAGTAATTGCAATAAAATTAAACTTGAAACTTACGGAGTACCGACGGTTACAAAAGCGTTGATCTTGAAAACTAACTAGAGAAGCTTTTTAAAAGATGAGCAGTAAACTAAAAGTAAACTAAAACCTAAAACTTAAGATGTAAAAATAAAGCATCAACTCAAGTTTTCGTCCTAAGAGTTATATATATATGTTTTCTAAAATCAAACTCGGAATAAAACAAAACCGACTCAAAATAGCCTCTCAGCCGGCCGGCCGGCTGCCGGCCTGGCTGGACCGGCCTGACCCCAAAGTTGGGCCGGCTCCTTTGTTCTTCTACTTGGGCTTCAATGCTAAGCCCCAAGCTTCTTTTGGGCCTAATTTAGCTCGTGCTCTTTTAGTCTTTTGTCTTTGGGTTAGTATTCTCGAGCTTCTGTCGTCTCGAGCTTGGTCTTGTCGGCTCGGTTCTCGTACTCGCTCCAATGTCTCGGGTTTTGGCTCAAAACCACCGAAACCTGCAAAATATAAATAAAAGGCAGCAGTAACGAGAAATATAACAAATAGCTCCTAAAACTAGTAATGAACACGAGTAAAAGCAGCTAAATGTGACTGAACCGGGGGCATAAAACGTATATAAATAACGTGTATCAGTGTCCTGGCCAGGAATGAACTGTGCATACCCTATCTGTCGCCTCGCCCGCAGGGGTTGGATGTAAACTCCCATCTCAAACCCACACAATAAAACTCCAGAGGGACCATCGCCATCGCGCGCTCGCCACACCGACCACTCCCACCATGGTACCGACCAGCGGATAGCACATGACCTCACAAACTTCGGAAATAGTCATTGGGGCGTTAAATGCGGACGACCATCGCATGTAACGATTGGTAATGCCTCCTGCGACATACTCACCATCAAAGCCAAAGTCATTCAACACATTCAGACGCTCCATCAGCCACACCTGAAGGATCAGGGGACACCCTCGGTACGCATGCTCCCTATTACATGCACGGTCGTCCAATCCAAGGATCGTCTCTGCCTGAATTAAAGCAGAAGGATTGCAACCTATTTCCATCTGCTCCACAACGGCAATTAAACGCGGATCTCCCAACGACCCCTCGGACACAGAGTCCGGGAACATGTAGCAGTGTACCAAGCAAAAGGCCAAAGCCCTCCTCCTGGCCACAGCAGAGATATGCCTGTTCTCATCATTCCTAAACCATTGGCACAAACGATAGAGGTTGATACGGCTCCCAACAAATAGCTCTTCCACCTCGTCACGGGTCATCTGGAGATAGTTCTGAACTTGCCTCTTATAGCCAAGCTCCTGCCTGACGCATACAGGCACGCTAATACGCACCCACCCGCCGATAGCCCCGAACTCCTCAACTAAAGGGCAAATCTCTCCGCAAGGAAAACGGAAGACATGCATACTCGAGTCCCAATACTCAAGACAAGCGTCCAGGAACTCGTACTCCATTCGAACCTGCCTTAGCCCACGAAATACGCCAACTCCGCAATCTTTCAAGAGCTTCTTCTCGATACCCGACAAGGACGCACACCAACGACGCAAGTTTCCTTCAAAATTCTCCATAACTCGACGAATGTTCCGTAAATATTCTGAATATTTTTGGAAAATCGAGAATAGGAAGATGAGAGGATGAGTGAAATGAGTTAACCTAGCCCTCCTTTTATAGCCGAGATTTGCAAAACGAAATACAACACAAAAACTTAAACGCTAGTGAATAAGCGATTAAAAGAAATCAAACAAAACCCACAAAACAAAAACCTAATCGCCTGTAAACAGGCGATTAAAATTAAAATCGCCTGTTTACAGGCGATTTTCTTTTTCTTTCTGACAAAATTATTCGATTTCTTACACCTCTTACACACCTACGCCCTAAACCTTTAACTTATTACCCCATTTATCTTTTCTACCGACCTTGGACCTGTTTTTACGGTCCCGTCGCGTCGTCTCGATTTGCGTAACCGACCCCGGTCTTTCGTTTTTTTCGTATTCACAAAACACGATAGTCACACAAAAATTAAACACAACACAAAAATACGGTTTTCGCATTCACAATTTTCGTCTCAAAACGTCGTTTTAGCTCACATTTTTACTATGTCAAAAACGTCTTTTTACGAGTCTAAAATATTTTCTAACCAGCATTTTTCAAAATTCCGCATTTGCATTTAAGTTTGGTCATTAGCGAGTCAGTCTCCATCGAGACATATATATATGCTTTTACGACTAACAATGTTTTGTAGGTACACTCGGCACGTAAATACGCAAGGATTCCAGACCCGGCTACGACGCAGGAATGCATTTTTCGCAATGAGACAAAATAACCGAATTATACCCATAAACACCCACAAGTCCAAAAACCAACCATACAAACAAATACTAATACTCATAATACAAGTCAAAAAATATACAAGTCCAAGCCTACTGCGACTGGTCACGACGCTGTAAGACAGCACCCAGGGAATCAATCTCAGCACGCGCCCTGTCCAGCTCCTCTGCGTACCGATCCTCTAGCTCTGCCCGGACTCTCGCCAACTCCTCGGCATGCGCAGCCTCTAGCTCGGCCCGCAATCTCGCCCCCTCCTCAGCCCTGACCCTGGCTAACTCCAGTCGAGCGTCGGCCACCTCTCTTTGCGCCCTGCAGGCCTCAACCACCTTCTCATTCACGACCGCCCGCCACCGATTTGCCGCCCGCCACAGCCTCCTGTGCACCTCACCCGTCACCTGCCACAACAGAATCTTACTCAAACTGGGGGCTACAATCCAAATCTGCTTCAACAGAAGTTTGACTAATTATTTTATACTAAAATCTTACTCAACCTGGGGGCTACAATCAAAATCTGCTTCCGCAGAAGTTTGACTAATGATTTTATACTAAAATCTTACTCAAACTGGGGGCTATCATCAATTTCTGCTTCAACAGAGTTTGAATAATGATTTTTCCAATAAAATCTAATTCAAACTGGGGGTTATACTACATAATACTCATGCTGCACAAAGAAGAGGATAAATACCTTTTTTACGCGCGGACCCAAATTCTCCAGGCCCGCATCAGTGACTACAGACAGACAAGGCTGCAGCACGATCGAATGAGAGCAGCCCTCGTGGACAACCAGCAGATCCTCGACGAACGGAGGAGGCTGGAACTCAAGGTCAGGATCACGTCGCTACAAAACAAAAATAGGGTAAATTTTTGCTTCGTGAAACCAAAACATATACAAGCGAAAGGGACAATCAAGCATACCTCGATCACAGCGTCAGCAAGGGCATGCTGTGCCCAAGTCACGTAATCCTCAGCCGGCCGCAGCAGGGAGTCAGACTGGCCCTCGTGACACACGTCACGACGCTCATTAGCGTCGGGCGTCTCCACAAACAGGACCGAAGGCGGAGGAGCAGGTACGATGAAGCCGCCGCGACCCGTCTGCGCAGACAGACGCTCACCCAAGTACCAGTACGAGCCGTACTGAGTCTCAATGTACAGCCGCCGTCCGTCAAGGGGGCCAAAGCGAGCTACAATCGACGGGGGAACACCGGTAAACCTCCTCCAAGGGTCGCGAACGTACTACAAAACAAAATCGAGTTACAAACCATAAAAAAACAAACACAAACCCTAATAAAAACTACGAAAGACCAAAACACAAAACACAAGTGCTATTACCTTATCCATGGTCATCCCGTTGAAGAGCACACGAGCCGCGTCATAGTTCAGGCCAATACCCCTCCGATCCGCTGTCGCGTACGCATGGAAAGCCGGGTACGTAGCCGTCACCTGGAACGTGTCCGGGAGCAGAGAAGGGAAGTGAGCATAGCACCAAAACTGCAAGCAAACAGAATACACGTTATAAAAGAAAAGTAGAAACGAAACAACAAAGCACTACGAAATCAAGCCCTACATCCATCAGAAGACCGGGGCCCACAAGTGACACATCCGACTTCTCGTGAATCCGATCAGGACGCACCACATCCCTCAAGTATCGGATCAGCAGCCCAAAGGCAGGAGTGACCCAGTCAAACTCACCTAGACGTGTCATGTCCGACAACGCCATCAGCACAGCCGTCGACGCTCGCTCCCCCTTGTCGCCAAAGTGGGTGGCCGTCAGGAACCACCACAACCACAGCCGGGCCCTCTGCTCAGCGCTCGCTCGAGTAGACCCCTTCTTCTTCCTCCCCTCAAAGAAGTCGGCAAACCATATGGTCCGGGGCTGAAACGTGTGTGCCTCCCCTATCCCGCACTTGACCCCGTCACCGATCAACCGCACGACTCGTGGGCTATCGATAGGAGGTCGCTCACGCCCCCAGTCAAGCACGCCCTCACCATGAGGCAGCCCCGTGACAACTGCCCACGAGGAAGGGGTCACGCCAACCTCGTAACCAGGCATGTGGAAGGTGTTGGTCGTATCCCAAAACCTATCCAGCAACGCCCGAAGCACAGCAAGGCGCGCGTTCACCCGCTTGCCCCGCACCTCTCTCCATTTCTGCACCAGGGGACCGAAGGCCGTCCCGAGCACGATGTTCCGCTCCTCCTGCGTGAGCCTCTCGTCAAACGCGTCGAACACCGTCCGGAACCCAGAAAAGGTCCTCATCGCGCCTAACGGGAAGCCGACCTTCACTCGGATCGACAAGTGCTCCAAGGGACTCCAAACCAGAGTCTCACCGTCCCAGTCCTTGGCCACCTGCGACCACAAACGCGGACCCTGGGGATAATCAGGCCTCACGCCCAGCTCGTCACCCATCCCCATGAAAACCTCCGTTGCAGCCTCAAGAGCTGCCGCACCTGCATCCTGGGCCTG
This sequence comes from Dianthus caryophyllus, assembly GCA_023091065.1. NCBI lineage: Eukaryota > Viridiplantae > Streptophyta > Magnoliopsida > Caryophyllales > Caryophyllaceae > Dianthus > Dianthus caryophyllus. The sequence continues at coordinate 18,486,516 of CM041526.1, read as the reverse complement.
GCCCTCGGCCTCGCTTGACCTCGGCCTCGCCCGACCTGCCTCGGCCTCATCCTCACTCGCTCATGAGCCTGGCCTGAACGACCCGGCCTCAGCGGCCGCGGCGGCAGAAGAACTGGCGGCGTCGGCGGCGGCTGAGCACCACGGCGATGCAGCAGCGGCGGCGGCCAGCGATAGTCTCGGCAATCTCGACCTCGGCGGCCCGGCCTCTGCGCGATCTCGTCAAGAGCCTCCTCCTTGTCGCTCGAAGACTCCTCTGACTCGGAAGGATCCTCGTAACGACTCACCGGACCCCGAGGCTTTCCACGCCTCCTCGGAACCTCAACAAGGGCTCCCCCTACTCCAACCTCCTCAGCAACACCGGCAACCTCAGCCTGGTCCCGGTCACCACCCTCGGCAGTAGCACGAGCTCGACGTCGCGGCCTACTGCTGCCCTCACTAGAAGCCACGTCCACCTTGCGCTTCTTCGGCCTCGGATTTCTCCGAGCCTGACCACTACCTCGACCACGGCCTCCCAGAGCCGCGGCGCCTGAGCAGCGGGTAACGCGTCCTGCGAAGCCCCTGCAGCAACACCACGGCCTCTGCCTCGGCCCCCTCCCGTGGCCACAGGCATCCCCGCAGCAGCGCCACGACCACGCCCCTGCAAAGACCCCGCAACTATACCTCGGCCTCTCCCACGGCCATGCCCAGGAGCCGCAGACGACTCCACAGCAGCGCCACGTCCGCGCCCCTGCAAAGGCTCTGAGACGACACCCTGGGCCTGACCTCGGCCACCAACAGGAGACCTCGGCGGCTCAGCAGCAGCTCCACTACCGCTCGCGTTGCCAGAAGACCGCGTCTGCTCAACAGCAGTCTCCTCGCGTGCCTCACGAGCTGAAAAAGTAGGTGACTCTGTGACAACGTCGTGCCTAACCCTGCCAGCAGATGACCCAGGCTGCTCAACAGCAACCCCCTCTCGTACGTCACTAGCTGAGAAAGCAGGTGACTCCGTAGCAGCATCACGACCCGCGTCACTAGCCAACGGCTCAGGACCCCCAGGGACAGCACCGTGCCCCAAGCCACTCGTAGAAGGCCCAGACGACGCACTAACAGCGTCGGCACCACTAGCAGAAAAGGCAGGAGACTCCGTAGCAGCGTCCTGGAACTCACTCCCTGGCGTCGGAGGAAAAGCTCCCAGCAAGTCCGACTGAGACGGACCATCAGAAACCTCCAAAGGCGCAGGCATACCCGAAGTAGGAGTACGCTCGTCCCTCGGAACAGTGAAGTCAACGCCAGCCAGGACCTGGTCCGTAGAGCTGGAAGTAGGTGCAGAAGGCGCAGGATCACCTGCACAAGATTCAAAGGCATACTCAGACAACGACAACATCAAATCATTCAAGAAAGATCAAGGCAAAGCAGCAAAAAGCAAGCCGCAGGCCCCATTTTTGAAAAATAAGGCCAAAACAGAGAAGAAGCACAGAAAATCAAATTCCATGAGACGTATACGATATATACGTCCTACACAGTCAAGTCAAGAGCAAGCACGCGCAAAAGCAGCAGAGAATCAGGCCCTTTTAACCTAAAAATAGCAGAAAGAGGAAAAACGCTACAGCAAGCCAGAAACCCATATTTTCTGAGACAGACCCAACCCATAAATCACAATAAGCACGTACAAAAAATTTCATGCGAAAACGATGTCCCGAACACCTCGACTGAATAGCTTTTACAAAACGCTTACAAACTACAAAAACGGCCTCTTCTTGACCATAACTCAACCAAAAAGCCCCAACTTCCCACAAAACAGCCCCCCAACCAGCACAGACAACATACATCCCAATACCTTCCATACACGGGGCACGAAAAGCGAGGAAAAGCGATTTTTGGAAACCTAGCCTAAACTACAAAAAACGGCCCAAAACACCTCCCAACAACGCAATTCCCACAAAACAAAGCCAAATATGTACCATGCTAGCCATAACAATGCAATACAGAGAATTCGAGCAAGTTTCGGAACCGAAAAATTTCGACCAAAATTTCGGCCCCTGTACCAAACCACACGAAAATTACGGTTTTTCGAGCCGTTTTTCGCACACAAGCCACCCAAACTTCCTCACTAGCATACTACAACGTTTTCGAAATAACCAAGCCAATCGGGATCGCCCTACGCTACAAAAACAGAGCAAAACCCCGACCTTAACACCCTTTTATACGGTTTTCACCCAAACGAACCGTTTTTCGCACAAATTTCAACAAAACGAACTCACCAACACATTATACTATTAATGGGTAAGCTACACTGAAGTTTTGAGCCATTTTCGAGACGTTTTCAAAAATGACCAAAATGCCCTTCAAGTCAAAACGCACGAAAATCGAGGCCACAAGTCAGGTTTTCACAAGCAATCAACAATGGCAGCAACACAAGCCTCATATGACTCCCAAGCATCAAGTTCAAGCAAAGACGAGGGCTAAAATCAAACAAACCGACATTTTCGACCTAAACCCTAGAAAACGGTATTTCAAGCTAAAACCGACTCAAACTAACTTCAAAACACGAAAAACCAAGTGAGTTGGGTACTTACCTTGGTCCATGACGAATTGTAGGAGTCGGAAAATCGAAATTTGGTCTAGAAAATCGCCGGATTGAGTTTTGGGTGTTTTCGATTTAATTTTATTTTGAAACGAAATAACCTTTCTCTTCTCTCTTTCCCGTGTTTTAACCAAAAAACACCAAACAAAAAACCTAATCGCCTGTGTACAGGCGATTAAAATTTAATTCGCCTGTTTACAGGTGATTATATTTTTGTTCCATGGGTTTCAGTATTGTGTTGGGCTGTTTCTTCGGCCCAAATACGCTTTCAACCTATTTCAAACACAATTTCAACACAAAAACACGTAGCCTCCTCACGAGACGTTCATAAAAACCTAGCCCTTTTTATGAGAAACACAAAAACACGTAGCCTCCTCACGAGACGTTCATAAAAACCTAACCTTTTATGAGAAAAACACGTAGCCTCCTCACGAGACGTTCATAAAAACCTAACCTTTTATGAGAAAAACACGTAGCCTCCTCACGAGACGTTCATAAAAACCTAGCCCTTTTTATGAGAAACACAAAAACACGTAGCCTCCTCACGAGACGTTCATAAAAACCTAGCCCTTTTTATGATAAACACAAAAAACACGTAGCCTCCTCACGAGACGTTCATAAAAACCTAACCCTTTTTATGAGAAACACAAAAACACGTAGCCTCCTCACGAGACGTTCATAAAAACCTAGCCCTTTTTATGAGAAACACAAAAAATGCGTAGCCTCCTCACGAGACGTTCATAAAAACCTAGCCCTTTTTATGAGAAACACAGAAACGCGTAGCCTCCTCACGAGACGTTAAAATACAGAAACGCGTAGCCTCCTCACGAGACGTTACAATACAAAAACGCGTAGCCTCCTCACGAGACGTTAAAATACAGAAACGCGTTAAAATACAAAAACACGTAGCCTCCTCACGAGACGTTCGTAAAAACCTAGCCCTTTTTATGAGAAACCCAAAAACGCGTAACCTCTGCTACGAGACGTCCAAAGCCTGGCGAAGCGCGAGCGCAAGCCAGCGGCGCAAGCCGCCAAGCCAAGCGGGGAGCGAAGCAAGAAGCACAAGCGGAAGTGCAAGCCAGAAGCGCAAGCCAAGCGCAAGCCAGAAGCGCAAGCAAAGCACAAGCAGGAGCAGAAGCAAGAAGCACAAGCGGAAGCACAAGCAGGAGCACAAGCAGAAGCGCAAGCAAAGCACAAGCGGAAGCACGAGCAGAAGCGCAAGCCAAGCACAAGCAGAAGCGCAAGCCAGAAGCGCAAGCAAAGCACAAGCGGAAGCACAAGCAGAAGCGCAAGCGGAAGCACAAGCAGAAACACAAGCAAAGCGCCAGCTGGGAGTACTCAGGCCACATGCAGGCCGACATGCCCTTAAACATGAAGGACCGTCATGTCCTTAAAAACATGTCGTCCCTCCCCGCACTTCCCGACGCTAAGTCCTTGTCTCTCCCATAAGACACATGCTTAGCGCCGCCAGGTAGTATCGAGACTGTAATGGTCCGGATACTATCTTTAAGTTTGACTAACGCTTTGTCCAAGCTCAGTCAAACTGGGGGCTCTGTAGATACCCGTATCCGTACCCCCCAAAAACAAACCCGATGATGAAAAGGACTTTCATGCATGCTTTTAAAAGAGTCGAAACGGTACAAAAGTGTCTGAAACGTATTTAGTCATTTTTAACGTATTAATTTGAATTTGCATAATCATAAAAATGAATGTCAGTTTTAGTCATTTTGAGCACAACACGAGCACGATATAGGAACGTCTTTTTAAGCCAAGCCACAAAAACAGCCCGACTAGCTACAAAACGGCCCAAAACTTACAAAAACGACCCAAAACGCACACGCAAAACGGGCCAAAGTGCGTCCCGTGTCACATTTTCACAAAATTAGGTTCTATAAAACCGTAAAATAATATACTTCAATATTATTTTATTTCGAACCAAAACCGAAAAACACGACAAAAACCGAAACACGAAAACCGAAATTCGAACCAAAACAAAACGACCCAAAAATACTTAACCCATAAGTTAATTACATCACAAAACACCATCATTACTCTAAAAAAACGTCACATAAGCCAAAGGCGGCATAACAGCCCACCAAAACAAAAATAAAATCGCCTGTTGACAGGCGATTAAAATTCTAATCGCCTGTTAACAGGCGATTATTATTTTGTTTCCTTCCAGCCGCCTTTTGATTTTCTTACAAAAATCCAACCCAAACAAAATATAAAGCGCCTGTACACAGGCGATTTATATTTTGTTCATCCTCAAACCAGCCAACCTCTATAAATACCAACCCATTTCATTCATTCTAAACATCGGTTTTTCAACACACATACACTATTCACAAAATCCACTCAAAAATACCGTCTTTTTATTTTCGAAAGGTAAACATTAAACCTACGTTTGGGACGTTTGAGACTCGGACAATAGGGGTTACATTAACCCCAACCCGATGTTGGCACTAGCGAAGCCGTATTCGTAATACGGTTCTAGCAATTCGGATTCATAATCCGTCTAAACCCCGCCAATATCGCATAAATAACGACTCATTATCACTAAAGCAAACCGACGTCACTTTTTATGCAAGTCCTCATTCATGTGTTAAATAACGACTAGAATCACGGATCCAACACTAAATTGTACCGTTTCATAGAGTCTTTTAGCATGTCAAAACTGAGGGTTTTTCACAAATTCAAATACGAGGTCGGAAAATAACGTTTATGGTAATAATTTAGTCAATAAACTAGTGTAGATCCCGTGCATTGCACGGTATTTATAGATACATAATATAATTTTTCAAGATTCAATATTAGTATCTGACTATATGTACATTTTAATAGAGATAAAACATGTGCTTTTTAATTTAACATGAAATAATAGTTTAATTTATTAATGTTGATAAATTATTGTGTGAATGTTAACGTTGATAAGCAAGATTGACCTTTAGACAATGGTCAAATAATTAAAAGTTGTTTATAAAGGCTAATAAAATGACCCAAGCATTAACATCGATCATCTTTAAATAAAATAATTTTTATATGCATTTTGTATTTTAAATTTCCTCTAAGTGATATTTGAAAAGTATTATAATCACAATGAATATAATCCATACAAGAGACTGTCTTAAATATATACAATATTATAATCATAAGTTTACTAAATATTAAATGTATCTTAAAGAATTACAGGTGCATAATCATCCAATCATAATTATTTGTAAAAAGAAATTATATTATTAAATTGAAATAAAAATTAGGTGAATAAAAGGAAAAACATCAATTGCTAATCTAAATTTAATTAATCCTACATTCTTACTATTTGATTCAGCACACTAATATAATTCGTATAATGGTTTTAATTAGACACATATTCCTACTACATATGTTTAGTTTAGTTTAAATTTAAATTTAAATCTTCTTTCATAAGTTTTTTTTTTTTTTTTAAAAAAAAAAAATAAAAAAAAAACAATTGATGATGATAATTTGGTGAATAAATTGTTTTTGGGAAGTTTTTTGGAATGTAAGTTGGAGGATTATGGGTAAATGTTTAGGCCAATAAAATTGTAGTTTTAGATTTGCAATTTCCAGCCCAAGCCCACATATCAGTTGAGCGGGAAAATTTTTGGAGTTTGGTCTCTCTTTTAGTATAATTAAGATTATTATTTAACGTACATTTCCTATAGCAATATGTCATTATTTTGACAATTTACATTATTTATGCATTTTTATCGAGTCATGTTTATTCGCACTTGTACGTAGCGTGACTTTTAGCCCAAATATCGAAATTAAGCAAATGTTTTCAAATTAGTAGAGACTACTCTTATGTAGGCTTTTTGATTACTATTTTCAAAATACATTTTGTCAAAACTTTCGAAAAGTAACCTCACTCCGAACCCCTTCTCTGGTTTCAAACCTCAGATTGATAGGTATCGACGCACCTTGAAATATGAGACACTCGTGTCTTGTATTTCAAGACGCGTTGAATAGGTTCCAAATTCCTTTAATATTTGGTGGCGACTCCGAAAAACACATTTCAAAATGATTTTTCTACATTTCCTTTTGATCGCAAATTCATGCAATGATCTCCCCCATTTTTCATTTTCACCCCTTTCAAAAACATCGCGCACTTTTTCCTGCGAGGCGCATTCCGACCCTACGCCCCCGCCACAGGGGGCGAGGCCGGGCGCGCGCAAGGCGTCGATAGGTTTTCCCTCCATTTCCCGGTACCTTCATATACCACAATTCTTAAGATGTGAATCAAACTCATTACTTAGATATTCGCCACCACGATCCGATCGTAGTGCTTTTATCCTTTTGTTTAATTGGTTCTCAACCTCATTTTGAAATTCTTTAAATTTCTCAAAAGCATCACTTTTATGCCTTATTAAGTAGACATAACCATATCTACTTAAGTCATCGGTAAAAGTAATGAAGTAATGATATCCTCCTCTAGCGGTGATGTTTAATGGACCACACACATCAGTATGTATGAGTCCTAAAACCTCACTTGCTCGTGTCCCTTTACCACTAAAGGGTTGACGAGTCATCTTGCCTTTGCATATACCATATGATTCGCAATCAAATGGTTTGAGAACCTTGGTCTCAACAAGTCTCTTTATGCGTCTATCGTTTATGTGACCTAAACGACAATGCCAAAGGTAGGATTTGTTTGATTCATTCGTTTTGAGCCTCTTGTTCTCGACATGATAAACATCATTGACATCATTTAAAACATAAATACCTCCAATAGAAATAGCTTCACCATAAACTATTTCATTAAATGAAAAAGTACAACGGTTGTTCTTAATCACAAAAGAAAAGCCTTCCGCATCTAAAACGGAGACGGAGATAATGTTTTTCGTTAGAGTTGGTACAAAATAACAGTTATTCAAAAGCAACTCTAATCCACTAGCAAGAGCGAGTACAAAAGTTCCCACGGAAACGGCCGCTACTCTAGCTCCATTGCCCATGCGGAGATCTACATCACCCTTGGCTAGAGCTCGCACGTTTCTCATCCCCTGCAAATGATTACAAATGTGAGATCCACATCCGGTATCCAATACCCATGTAGAAATGCAAGCATGATTGATGTCAATCATATAGAGATTAGAAGGAATACCTTTGGATGTCGCACATCCATTTTTTAGATCCTTCTTATACTTGAGACAATTGCGCATCCAATGACCCACTTCATTGCAATATTTGCAAGTGTCTTTGAGGGGTCTTCCCTTGTTGATCTTAGGCTTAGGCTTATGTGGAACACCTTCCACAATGGCCTTACCCTTACCCATGCCTTTGTTAGATGGCCCTTTCTTGGCCACCTTCCCCTTCTTCACTCCCAAGTTCATGTTCTTCATTTTCATGGAGAGAACATCTTTCTTCTCCACCTCATTCACTTCCATATCCCTCTCGGCTTGAACCAAGAGTGCATGAAGTTCATGGTAACTCTTATCCATGTTATTCATGTTATAGTTTACTCGAAAGTGAGCAAACTTATTAGGAAGAGAATGAAGGATGCGGTTGATCGCAAGAGCCTTGGGTATAGCACACTCTTGACGCTCAAGAGTGTCTATTTGCTCAATCATTTTGAGCACATGAGGACCAACTTTTTGGTTCCTCTCAAGCTTTGCATCGAAAAACCGCACCGCGGCTTCATAAAGCCTTATTGGCGGTGCTTTAGAGAACATGGTTGTCACTCAAGTGAATATCGCATATGCACTTTTTTGAGTGACAAATCGGAGTTTGAGAGCGGGTGCCATGGACCAAATCAAGACGTTTTTCACGTCATTGTCCACTTTCACATACTCATCATAGGCGGCACGAGCCGCGCCGGTTCGAGAAGTGGGTTCGGCGGGTGGTTGATCGGTAAGGTGCTTGAGCACATTGTCGGATGTAGCGGCGCCCCTCATAGTCGAATCCCATTCGACGAAGTTGCTACCGTCATCCTTAAGGATACACTTATCCATCACGGTTCGCAACCATGAATCTTTGCCCAAAATGGGCGCGGGAGTTGATGATGATGATGCCATTGCGATAAACGATTCTACAATAAATATGAGGAAATATATAAGCATTCATTGTTCATTTATAACATTTGCTAAAACTCATTTTTAAAACAAATGTCCATTTATATAACGATCTCCCACGAAATTATATAAATGATTCCAAGACTCGTTTTTCATATAAAATTAGACATCTCATGTTTCTTTTTATATAAAAACGATAAGTCAACACTTGACTAATTCTACACTAGAATGCTTGGTTGATGATTTTCTTAAAAATGCATCGATTAGCCCCAAATAACTCTTATTTGGTTGAGTCCAAACCAAATTAGCACGGGACTTCCTCCCACTACTTACCCATGGTAACAAGGTTCCACGTCGCGGAGGTCCTCACGAACATGGGGTTCATAGTCGCTACATTTGGAAAGGCTTAATCTCAATTCATTTTGATAAAAATGTGGGTGATCTTGTCGATTTTAGTCATAATATTCTTTATAAGTGAACTAATTTTAAGAATGGCGACCTAAAAACGACATTCGGAGTGGGATAACATGGCATGCATGGCGATTTTGGCATGTGTGCGGAAAATAAGCAAACAAACAAGCATGATAAGCAAGCAAAACCTAGTATGGCCACCTAAAAGTAATTAAAAATACAAGGAGTTACAAATTGGAAACCAACTCCTTTGGTCCCTCTTCATATGGACTTGATCCAAGCTCCTCCTTGCAAGCTTTAGAACTCTTCTAAGGCTCCAAGTCGATCTCCATCACCGGTCTTCGATTACAAATAGTTACAAGAATGATTTACAAATGAATACATAGCAATCCTATTATACATTTATAAATGAAATAAACTATTAAATTACAAACCGGCGATACGAGATCGCATTTTAATTACAAACCCACACGATATTCCCTTACATTACGGGCAATATCGGTAAAAAATATAACAACTATGGCCATACTAGTAAGAATAAACATTCATTCAAACATGCAAAATGTAAAGCTTATAAATGAAAACATGCCAAAATCGCCCTAAACAATTATCGCATTAATTCGTTTAAAACCGATCTCATTTTAATCGATTAATCTCATATTAATCAACAATGCTTAAAACACCTTTTAAGCTTGAACTAAAATTTCTAAACTGATTTTAGAACACCCAACTAACATATGGTGATTTTAGTTCATAAACTTGGTCATTTGCTAATAAGATATACTTTAATCATAACCTTTTTATGAATAAAGCTTCATAAAATCAAAATAAAATAAAATAAAATCGTTTTTATTTTGATAAAATTTTGTATATTCTGGAACACTTTCAAAATATCAGAAAAGAAAAGTTTGGTCAAAAATATTTACGAATTATTTTATAATAAATAACATACGATTTCATCGATTTTATCTCATAAAATCAAGAAAACGTCCAAAACAGTGGGGAAAAATCCCAAATTTATATGAGAGCATCCTCATATTGTATACAAATATTGGTATAAATATCATGTCCAGAAAACAACGTTTACTATATTTTTGGACATAAAATGCATTATATACCGATTTTAAACAAATAAATGAATAAATATCCAAAACTCAAAATCTGACTTGGAAAATTTATATATGGAATGTATAAATATGAAATATCACTGTGTAAAGATTTCGTGACCAGATTCTAAATATAACCATTTATAGTAATTATTTTAGCCAAAAACATACTTTTTGACTCGGTTTTGTATTAAAATCATTTAAATTAGAAAACAAATTTCAAAAAATACGAAATTTGACCAGTAACTTCATGAGACCAGAAACCTTGCATGCAATAAAAATCTCGTGTTAAAACCATTTTTAACACAATTTTTGGATTTTATCATATTTATTCTCAATAAATATATAAAACTCGAAAAACAACAAAATAAATTTGTAACTACAAGCCTTGGCTCTGATACCACTTGTAGGGAACTCTTCCCAATCACTAATCAAATATTAGTGTAAATCAAATTACTCTAATTTGATTTAGCAAGATCTATTGTAGTACAAATTCACTTTGGTACAAGATTAGAAATTTATACTTTTCTTTAAAGGGAAAAAGGGCACAAAACTAGAACTCCTTTCTAGTTTTGTTTCTTGAGCTATAAACAAGGATGATCCTCCAACCCTAGTTTCCAAACAAGGAAACCTCCTTTGAGATGCACCCAAGAACACTCCAAAAATACTAAGGATATTGGACTAGAAATCACTTAGTATGACTTGATAATATGTTATAATATTATTACTAACTCTTAGTAAAAATAGTATAAAGAGAGTATTATGTTTTAGAGAGAAATGGTGAGAGATAAGAGAGGAAAAATGAATGAATACTTTTTTCTCTCTTTATCACTTGATTATATAAGAGAACAAGCAACAAATGAAGTGTATAATACACTCCAAATGGCCGGCCCCCTTGAGAAGAGAAAAGAGAAGAGTTTCTCTCTTGTAAAGAGAAATGAATTGCATGCTAATGATGGTGTTTGTCACATGCAAAAGTAAGCAAACAAAATGAATAAAAACAAAAGGAATCTTCTCCTCTTTTTCTTCATTTGGACGGTCCATAAGGACCTTTCATGGGTCCATTTTGTTTACAATATTTGTCCCACAAATACTTATAATTTATCACTTAATTATCTAATATAATAAAGTATAAATTAATTAAACTCTTCCTTAATATATATGTACACTTACACATATATTAAAATTGTACTTTTACTAATCTCATTAGTAAAATATACATGATTAGTGAATTAACAGTTAATCACTAATTCTCATCTCCTCAAAAAATTTTATCGATATAAAATTAAATCGCTCGAGTTCACAACTCGACTTCTCTCTAAATTAATACATTGACTAACCGTTAGTCGATTTATCAAGTTACTAATTTAATCGTATCTCATACAATTAATCAGCTTAGATATTTGGAGTACGTTCCTTTAGGTGTGACTTAAAGGGATCAATTGATTACCGCCGTTCTCACGACAATAACGTCAAACTCTAGTCAGTCAATCGTTATTGATTTACGTTAATCAATTGACAATAATACAGGATTATCCCCACGTATTCCTTAATTGAGATTAATTAAGTAATCGCACTATTGTGGAGGACACATACTCCAACAGACCCTTCTCTTTTTGCTAACGATTTTAGTGTGCCTAGTAATGATGTTGCAGGTACAAAGAGCGATGGAGCGAGCACGAGTGGAGCCCAAGGAGATGCGGCCGTGGGTCAAGGAGGAGCTAAAGGAGGGGCAGCCGAGAACGCCAAGGAGACGCAGCAGACCAAGGACAAGCCTGTCGAGCCGCCCATTCAAATCAAACTACCATTCCCAAGTCGAGTGGTAAAGTCAAAGCTCGATAGTCAATTCGGTAAGTTCATGGAGGTCGTCAAGGATTTAAAGGTAACGATACCCTTCACTGAACTCGTTACTCAAGTCCCTGCGTATGCTAAATTCCTCAAAGACGTTCTTACTCGTAAGAGATCGTTTAGCGAGGTCGAGACTGTCGCTTTTACTGCTGAATGCAGCGCGCTTTTACAAAACCAGTCTCCTCCTAAGCTAAAGGACCCGGGTAGTTTCTCCATACCTTGCACTATTGGTACAGCACGCAATAGGTCTGAATTGAGTAACAGAGCAGGGTCTATCAATTTTAGGAATCAAGGTAAGTACAGTAGCATTAAGCTGCTTCAGAAGACAACCAGTGGAGAAGAACTCCTGAATAGCCAAACACACATCCGCTCCAACAACCTCCCAAGCATCCTTAAAAAACTTACTTGTAAAACCATCCGGTCCTGGAGCCTTTTCATCTGGAATACTAAACAAAACATCTTTGATCTCACGAGAAGTAGGAATGGACAGCATTCTAGTCCAGTCCTCCTCTCGAACCCTAGGCCCTTGCTGTACAGTTAGCTGGTGTACATCACTAGTGGGAAGACTACTACCCAACAACTTCAAATAGAACTCGAGAAAAGCATCTTGAATGCCTTCCTGAGTACTCACCACATTTCCATCCATCCTCCTCAGAGAAGTGATTCTATTAGTAGCACGTCTAGCTTTCAAAGTACTGTGAAAAAAAGCCGTGTTATCATCACCCTTTTCAATCCAAATAGCCTTAGTCTTCTGACGCAAAAAAGACTCCCTTGCCTCAATCAAGAGGCTTGCTGCCTCCCGTAACTGTTCTTCCATTTCCACTAACCCAGCCTGGACACCTTAAACCTGTATCTTCCGCTGGATCTCTTTCAAGTTACACAGAGCAGTAGCAGCCGTGTTCTCTACATTAGAGAATAATGAACAATTCAAAGCCTTCAGCGGATTCTTCAGTAATTTAAGTTTCCGAACCACCTTAAACATCATACACCCCTCATGTTGCCTCTTCCAAACATTCTCTACCTCATTCTTGAACATTGGAGCCAAACCCCACATATTGAAATACTTAAACATACTCTTACGCTTAAAAGCCATCTGCTCAAGCCTTATCACACAAGGGCAATGATCATATAATCCTTCGGGGAGGAAATGAGCCACAGCCTCAGGGAAAACATCTAAGAAGTCAGCATTAATCAGAACCCTATCAATCCTACTCCACACCCTATCTGCATCCCTCTGCTTATTGTTCCAAGTGAAGAACGCACCATCTGATCTCAACTCCCTCAAATCACAGTGATGAATACAATCCAGAAATGGCTCCATTTCCTGCACCGCAACCTCAGCTCCAATTCTCTCATTCCCGCGCAGCACATTATTGAAATCACCACACACCAGCCAAGGCCCCTTATACCCTTTAAACTGACAGAGAACAGTCCACAACTGCTTCCTCTCAGAAATATGATTGAAGGCATACACCATTGTTAATAAGAACTTCCTTTGTGTCAGAAGATTACATGCCTCAGCCACAATGCACTGTGCATCCAGTAGCAAGACATTTATATTATAAACTCGAGGACTCAACAGTAACCATATTCTTCCTCCTTTATGTAAGCTTGAATTAGTGCATATAGACCACGTATCAACAAATAAAGGCAAAACCTTATTCATAGAGCTAGCAGCTACCCTAGTTTCCAAGAGCCCAAACAATTCTACTTTATTTTGCTGAAAAAAACACTTAACCTCCTTCTGTTTATTGACCTTATTCAGGCCTCGGACATTCCAAAAGCCTATGTTATCCATTACCATCAAAGAAATCAAACCCTATTCCCCCTCCCTTATCAACCTCCTTGATTCCACTTCCTGAAGCACCATGAACAAGTACTTCCATAAACGTGCCCTTAGTATTGGCCCTCATTATACTGTCAGCACTCCCCATTCCACTTAAAACCCTCACTGGAGTACATACATCCCCAACAACAGCAGTCACAGGCTTGGATGGAGAGGGCCTAGGCACAGCAGGAACAACCTTTGGCCGCCAGACCCTCTTTTCATCAGTCTTCCTTCTGCATTGTTCTGCCTTATGCCCATACCCCTTACACCCCTGGCATTGAATTGGCATCCATTCGCACTCAACCAATAAATCCACTTGCATCCCATTCTCATCCAAGAAACGAACACTACGAGGACATTCCTGCCCTAACTTAACCTCCACTAACACCCTGGCAAAACCCAATCTGGTCTTAGTTGCAGTCATAGCATCCATCTTCACAAACTTCCCAAACAACCCCGCAATCTTACTCAGACAACCTTCACCCCAGAATTTCAGATCTAACTGATGCAACTTCACCCACACCGGCACCATATCCACCGCCTCCTTAGCCATCGTTACCTCAGCTGACCACTTCTTAACAATCACAGGCTTATTATCAAATAGATAGAAGCCCCCCTTCATAATCTCATTCACATGTTCCATGTCTAGGAAGCGGACCAAGAATATCCCATTATTCAGAAAAGACACCTTGTCCACACTGAGCTTACCCCATACACGTTTCACAAATCCCTTAACCACTTCCACCAGAGGATTAGCCCCCAGAATATAACAATAAATCGCAGTAGACCAATACTCAATTTCATGTACCACATCCTCAGATGTAAGTTGAAGAAGAGAAGACTGTGGAATACCTTGGTTTGGCACCCCAACCTCAGTCCAGCCAGTCGTGGATTCAGCAGCAGCCACACCCACCTCCTGGTCCAAATCGACCTCTTCAATTACTGCTGGTTCATCGTCATCCAGATGTATATCAACCACCTGAGTACGATTCACCATAGTAGAAGACTCTCGAAGAGCCTTAATTGAAGCAACAGCAGAAGTTAAAGGAATTTTTTTGGGATTTTTTTGGTATTTTTTCTTCGCCATTCGCAAAAGCAAGAACCCTAAAAAATCGCCCTAAAATCGCCTATTCATGAGAGCTTTGTACGGAGCCTTAATTATTATTATATTACCTTTAATCATAACCATTTATGAATAAAGCATAAAAATACATAATAGACTAAAATAAAACCATTTTTATTTTGGAAAATTTTTGTATATTCTGGAACTTATTCAGAATGTCAAAAAGGCAAAGTTTGGTCAAAAAGTTTTACGAATTAATTTTGGAACAATAAACATACGGTTTCATCGATTTTATCTTATAAAATCAATACAACTTCCAAAACAGTAAGGAAAAATGCCAAATTTATACGTCAGCATCCTCCCAATATATAAGAATATTGGTATAAATTTCGTGTCCAAAAATATGCAAAACGCAAAATCAAAATTTAAAAATTTACATGCAGAAAGTATAAATTGCATATTTCATTTTGTAAACATTTTGTGACCAGATTCAAACTATAACTATTTATAGTTATTTTTTTAGCCAAAAACACACCTTTTTGACTCGGTTTCGTATAAATATCATTATAATTAGCAAATAAATTCAAAAATTACGAAATTTGACCGGAAGCTAAATGAGACCAGTAGCTATGCATGCTATAAAAATTTCGTGTTAAAACCATTTTTAACACCATATTCGGATTTTAACATATTTATTCTCAATAAATACATAAAAACCCCCCAAAATGAACAAAATAAATTTGTCACTACAAGCTAGCTCTGATACCACTTGAAGGTTCCGAAAGCTTCACTAATCCATTATTAATTTAAATCAAATTACTCTAATTTGATGAGCAAGATCTATGTAGTTACTAATTTACGTTGTAGATCTAGTTTATAGAAATTTATACCTTCCAAAGGGATTATATGGGCACAAAAGAGAACTCCTTTCTCTTTTGTTTCTTGAGCTAAAGTATTAGAATGATCGTCCAATAACCCTAGTTTTCAAAAGAGGAAACCTCCTTCTTGTTGCACCCAAGAACAACTCCAAAACTACTATTGATTTTGATCTAGAAATCGCTAATAGTAGTTTGATAATATGTGATATTATTATTACTAACAGTTAGTAATATTTGTAATAATATGTTGAGTGATTTTAGAGAGAGGGAGGAGTAAATATGCTTCCATGCATCAAAATGATTTTTGCTAGCCTTATTTTATAAAGAAAAACAAAACAATACTAGTGTATAGAACACACTAGTGGCC
Organism: Dianthus caryophyllus; assembly: GCA_023091065.1. NCBI lineage: Eukaryota > Viridiplantae > Streptophyta > Magnoliopsida > Caryophyllales > Caryophyllaceae > Dianthus > Dianthus caryophyllus. The sequence continues at coordinate 18,470,426 of CM041526.1, read as the reverse complement.
GTCCAAATGGGGAGAAGGGAAGGAAGAGCGTGTAGCTTTTTCTTGTTAAGAGATATTGCATGCATTGTAATTAGACCTGTCAAACAGGTCGGTCGGGCGGGTTTCGGGTTCGGATACGCACAAATCGGGTAACATACGGGTCGGGTGTATTTTGGGCTCGGGTAATATACGGGTCGGGTGTATACGGGTTCCAGGTCGGGTTAGGGTCAGAATACGGGTTAATCAACGCCCATTTATCGATATTTTTTTTTCTGTTTTTTGTTTAACGGTTTAGTATTCACTAGAAAAAATACTTTAATTGATGACACAAGATAAAAAAAAATTCAAAATAATTATATATAGACGTGTAATTATTAAATTAATATTTACATACGGAGTATAACATATTAATTATAACTGGTTGATATGAATATTAAACACTTTAAATTATAAAGTAAAACAATAAAATATAACAATGAAAATTTTGATCCGTACTTATAGAGTCTAAGTTTTGTCTTCAAATTCTAAAATGTTACGCCAAATTATCGACCTATATATATTATCATATTTTTTTTCCCACATTTTTTCACTTGTTCGATCTCAACATGTAATTTTGTTTCAAAATTTCATAAATAGTGATTTAAGATGTTTCAAATTAAATTCTTAATGTCCAATACAATTAACAAACATCATTAGTACTTTCTCTATCCCAGTCATTTGTTTACACTGCTCTTAAATCCCCTAACAAAAAAGTCAAAGTGTAAACAATTCATTGAAACGGAGAGAGTATGATTGTTTATACAATTATTAAATAATAAAGATTATATTTAAGTGAAAATTGTCAATTATGAATATTTTGGTAGGTGTGAAATGCTTAAAATTTATTTGAAATAAAAAATTTCATATGAAAAAAAATTGATATTGACATTTTCTATCTTGGAACGTAAATTTTTTGACTTACCAGGTTAACCCACTACGGGTCGGGTTATGACCCGTTATTTCCGGGTCGTTTTTGGCTTCGGGTCAAAAAAGCAGGTTTATTTCGGGTTATTTTCAGGTCAGTTTCGGGCGGTTTACGGGTCGGGTCAGATTTTGACAGCTCTAATTGTAATCATTTGGTTTCTAGCATGCATAACAAACAAAATAGAATAAGACAAAGAGGAATATTTCCTCTCTCTTTGCTCCCTTTTGGACGGTCCATAGGGGCCCCAAATGGGTCTATTTTGTTTTCAATATTTATTTCACAAATACTTATAATTTATCACTTAATCATCCAATATAATTAAGTATAAATCATTTAATTAAACTCTTAACTCTTCTTTAATATATATGTACACTTACATGTATATTAAAATTGCACTAATACTAATCTCTGATGAGGCTAAAGTCGTCAAGCCTAATCAAAATAAACCTAACAAACAACTAAGAGAAGCTAGTGGTAAGCAGGGTCGAATCCATAAGGAGACAGATGAAGTCAAGAGGATGCTTAGTCAAACTAGGTTGGTCTCAAGGATGATAAAATGGGTGGAAATGTGAAGACTAGACTAAGAACGATAATAAAAAGGTACGAAAAGGTATAAGAGAGGGAGATTAGGGCAGCGGGATCATGTGACATCTATTCAAGAACTAACTCAAAAGGGATTATCAATCAATTGAAATCATGCAAGCGATTAGGTTTGAGAAAACGCTCTCTCGAGTCAATTTCAGCCTTAAGCAAATTTAGCGGGCTCTCGCTACGTACTAAATTCAACTTATCAATTACGCGTGAGTCTAGTTTCAATTTGGCTTTCGATCTTAAACTGAAACAACCTAAATTCAATTCAATAAAGGCGTCCCTAAATTCAATTGATAATAAAACGCGTAGGAAGATATCGACTTGCACAAATTCAATCAATAAAAGCAATTAAAACATGTTCCTGAATCAAAATCACAATCACCCTAAACCCCAATTGAAGGATTAGCTATGCATAGTAAGGGTGGAAATAAAGCAATTGAAATAGCAAGACATGATGAAATAAATAAGAACGATTGAAATTAAACCTGGAGTAATTCAATATTGCAATGTAAAAGATCGAATCTTGCGAGTAATTAAAAGCTAAACCTAAGAGTTTTTTAGAGTATTTTGAGAGAAAACTAAAAGCTATTCTAAAACTGAAAATATAATGTAAAGCATAGTCAAAACCCTAACTTCGAGTTCTATTTATAGGCCAACGAAAATCCGGAGCATAAGGGCAAGTGAACCGAGCGGTTCGGGTCAGAACCGATCGGTTCTGGGGGGTGAACCGATCGGTTCAGGTAGGAACCGAGCGGTTCTAAGGGGGTCAGAGGTTTCCAGCAACTTTTAGCCCCGTTTCACGTATCCAGAACCTATAGGTTTGCTCTGAACCTATAGGTTTGACGTCCCAAATTGTCGTATTGACTCCGAATCGACTCTCGAGCCTCGTCTTGACGTCCCGATACTCGTAAATGCTCCACTAACCTCAGGTTTTAGCTCAGGACCGCCAAAACCTGTAAAATATGAACGAGGAACAACAGTATCGCAATATAAAGCATATAGCTCCTAAATCAACCATGAAATCGAGTAAGTACGAGCTAAACGCAACTAAATCGGGGGCATAAAAGCTATATAAATAACATACATCAAACTCCCCCAAACCAAACCTTTGCTTGTCCTCAAGCAAACAGCGTCGGAGAAAATCAAAGTATCCAAATTAATCACGCCGGCATCTCATGGTTGACGACCCATACACATGAACTTACAACCATAGTCTATTTCACCGAAAATAGAGCACAAGTCTCAACCATTCACACCACATTATACTACTCGCTTCTCACGCTTTCCCAAAAATTAAACTAACGATAATTGGATTCAAGCAAGGCCAACCGCGCATACCACTTCCATTCCGCCTTTCTTACCACATCATTCCATTTTTTTTTTCTTTGCTTTTCTTTTCCCTTTTTTTTTTCCTTTTCTTCTTTTTTCAAATGTGGAGCATCCCTCGTATGTTATACCATTAGCTTGACATTCACTCGGTAAAGATCGCGCTCGGGTACACATATTTCCTTAAGGGTTACATCATTGCTCATACTCTCGGTCACAACCAAATTCATGGCCATTGTGGTTACTCAAATCAATGAGTCCCCTCCGAGAGCATCGAAGCATTGCTCCAACAATATTAACATCCATCCATTCATTTCATAAACCAACTTTCCAAACATTCCACAAACCATTGCCTCGCAAGAATACCAAAATCGAAAGTAAAAGAACGAAAAGCGATAAGAATTAAGCAGATACAAGTGGGCTAGCGTTTGAGGCTCGCAATCTATTAGCAGGAAACAAATATATAGCACAAGCCACGACGATGGATTGTCAACTCGGAAATGCCAAAGATCAAAATAAGGCCACTAATCAATTCTCCAAACTTGGCAATTCAAGCCGAAAAAGGTTTGGAATGCACAAAATTTTTAAAGTTTTAGGGATTTCTAATAAAAATGCACACAAAATGAAAAATGCAAAAGAATGAGCGCGAAAGTGCTTTCCTCCCCCAAACCAGAATCACACATTGCCCTCAATGTGGAAAACAGCACAACCACAAGCAGAGGAGGACAAATAAAAGACGGGGATAGGAAAAGTAAAGCGAGGAAACGAGGGAAAAGGAGTAAAGAAAGCTCACATTATCAAGTTGGAGCTCCCCCAAACCGAAGCGAAGCATGGAGTGCGGCTACTGATCCACAAATTTGCATCCAATTCAGTCCAGCTATGAAGTGCTTCAGAGTAGCACGCGAGAAAAAGTAGGCCCTTCAGCAGAGAGGGCCGAGCAAGGCCATGTCGAGGCCTGTTCAAAAATACTAAAGACGAAGAGTCCTCAAGTACCTGCATGCTAAATCAATTATAAATCCCTCGTCCTCACGCGCTCAAAAGAAAAGTCTAAAATGTCATCAAAAACAAACCAAACCAAAGTACAAAGTACAACAAATTACAAAAAGTCATCGGGTTGCCTCCCGGAAAGCGCTGGTTTATAATGGTCCCGCACGACCGTCTTCAAAACTCATGATCATGTCAAATTGGGCCAAGGTCGTTGGCCACTTGCAGCAGCTTCACTTGGCGAAACAGCATCCGTTCGCCACAAAATTCGATCTTCGCGAGGAAGAGCAGCATAGTCCATCACGCAAGGTATGCCGTCGCGAAATGGCTCTCCATAACAACTCCGTGCGCCGCGCACCGCAGACCGTGGATCTCCTCCTCCATCCCCAGGATCATAGACATCCGCCTTTGTGAGCTTTCGTTCCCCCAAACCAGGATTACAGCCACCCTGCGTAAGACCTGCACATGAAAAAGCAGAAGAAACAACCTCCAAAGAGTCTCCAATAGAGTGAGACGGAGGGGCAAGGTCAATAGCAGCCACAGACTCAGGCTGCATAGGGGCACGAGGGAGACTCGACTTAGCGTAGGTAAGCTTTTCACCTCCCACCGAGAACGTTAGGGTCTTGTTCCCCACATCGATTACAGCCCCTGCAGTATGCAGGAAAGGTCTCCCTAGAATGATCGGGATGTGGGGGTCCTCAGGAATGTCTAGGACCACGAAATCTACGGGTATGTAAAACTTCCCTATCTTGACCGGGACGTCCTCTAGGATACCTAAGGGTCTCTGGACACTACGTCGGCCATCTGTAAGGTCATGGAGGTAACTCCTAACTTAGTCATGTTCAATTTCTTACAAATGGAGTAGGGAATGACGCTGACACTAGCCCCTAAGTCACACAAAGCGTTCTGCACCACATATTTCCCTATAGAGCAAGGGATTGAGAAGGTCCCGGGGTCACTCAGCTTCGGAGGTGAACTACCCTGCAAAAGAGCACTACCCTCCCCCACAAAAGACACAGTCTCGGTCTCATTAATCGAACGCTTCTTAGATATGACCTCTTTAAGAAACTTAGCATACGCAGGAATCTGTTTAACCAAATCAATGAATGGAATATTTACCTGCAGTGCTTTAAGGATCTCAAAGAACTTACCGAGCTGGGGGTCCACATTAGCCGGGCGTACACGACCCGGAAAAGGAAGCCTGATTTGGATCTCCGGCGCCTTGTCCTTAACAGCATCATCCACTAGCTGTTGTCGCTGTGCTGGCCTCTGAGCACACGGTTGGACCGTGTTGCTTGCCCCATTATTCTCTTCTTCCGCCGGATGCTTTGGGGCATCGTAAACTGTACCACTGCGTAAAGTAATAGCACATGCTGTATCATGAGGAGGGTTAGGAGGGTTACCTTGGGGTGGTAAAGTACCCTGCTGACGGGAAGCATGTGAAACGGCGAGCTGCGCCACTTGATTCTCCAGCATTTTGATCGTGGCGTCCTTAGCTTGCTCGCTCTTCTGCATTTGTTGCATCATGGTCTCCTGATTCTTGGCCATTTGCAACATCATGGCCTTCATTTCGGCCAAAGGATCGGGTCCTGCAGGTTGGGGTGGAGTGTAGGGTGGTTTTTGGTAGTTGGGTGGAGGTGGTTGGTAGTTTTTGTGAGGAGGGATGTAAGGGGTGTTTTGTGGAGGTGGGGGAGTCGAGTTTAGCACATTTTGGTTACGATAAGATAAAAGCGAGCGATCGTAATCGGGTTGGTTTTGGTAAGGCAGGTTCTGAGGATAAGACTGATAAGCATGAACCTGCTCGTGGGGCGCAGCATACCCCGTAGAATAGAATCCAGCATCGTGCCCTGCAATAGCATTTACATGAGCACCCGAAGAACCAACACCGTGCAGCTGGTCAATTTTCGCAGTCAGCGCAGCAAGCTGACTATGGACCGCACTCATACCCTCCTTTTCACGATCGTGGTGCGCAGACCGCGAATTTCCCCTAGGCTTACCAAACTGAGATGAATGGATCGCCATATCCTCGATCAAACCCCAAGCCTTGTCATCGTCGACGTTATTAGAAAAACGTCCCTCCGCAGCAGAATCAAGGATAGCCCGGCACTCGTTATACAACCCATTGTAAAAGGTCATGATCACAAGCCAATCATTTAGCCCGTGGTGAGGACAATCTCGTATGAGCTTCTTGTACCGCTCCCAAGCTTCTGCCAAAGACTCATCGAACGTTTGCTTGAAGCCTTGAATTTGACTCCTCATTTGATTAGTTCGTTCGGGAGGATAAAACTTGGAGTAGAAAGCAAGAGCTAACCCACGCGAATCCGTGATACCCGCAGCTTCCTTATTGAGGACCGTGATCCACTCACGAGCTCGATCCTTCAAAGAGAAAGGGAACAGCATCTCCCTTATCTGGTTTTGAGTAATCCCGGCCTGCTTTATCGTCGAACAGTAGTCCGTAAAAACCTGCATATGTCGGCCAGGATCCTCGGTGGGATAACCACCAAATTGATTGCGCTCCACCAAGTTTAAGAAGGCGGGGCGAATCTCGAAATTGCCCTGCAGAGTAGCGGGCATCGTGAATCCATTCGGAATGGATTCCGGCTTAGGCGCCGAGTGACTGTATAGTTTTGGCATGGTCTGGCGGTGCGTATAACGAATGCTTAGGAGGTGTGTCCTCTTCGTAGGACGATTGCGTTGCACTAGAACCCGAATGCGACGCTTCCTCGACGTCAAGATCAACAATTTTTATTGCTTCCTTTCGTAGCCTGTGTAGTGCTTGTTCAGGTTCAGGTTCAAAGGGGACTAGAGTCCGAGGTGACCTGTGCATAAACAAAACTACAAGCAAACGATAAGAAACGGTCTCAAGGAACTAGGTTCCTTGAGACAAGAGAGAAAACCCTAGCTAACTACTAAGCAAAACTAACTAGCTAACCGTTTCCCCGGCAACGGCGCCAAAATTGATGAGGCTAAAGTCGTCAAGCCTAATCAAAATAAACCTAACAAACAACTAACAGAAGCTAGTGGTAAGCAGGGTCGAATCCACAAGGAGACAGATGAAGTCAAGAGGATGCTTAGTCAAACTAGGTTGGTCTCAAGGATGATAAAATGGGTGGAAATGTGAAGACTAGACTAAGAACGATAATCAAAAAAAGGTATGAAAAGGTATAAGAGAGGGAGATTAGGGCAGCGGGATCATGTGACATCGATTCAAGAACTAACTCAAAAGGGATTATCAATCAATTGAAATCATGCAAGCGATTAGGTTTGAGAAAACGCTCTCTCGAGTCAATTTCAGCCTTAAGCAAATTTAGCGGGCTCTCGCTACGTACTAAATTCAACTTATCAATTACGCGTGAGTCTAGTTTCAATTCGGCTTTCGATCTTAAACTGAAACAACCTAAATTCAATTCAATAAAGGCGTCCCTAAATTCAATTGATAATAAAACGCGTAGGAAGATATCGACTTGCACAAATTCAATCAATAAAAGCAATTAAAACATGTTCCTGAATCAAAATCACAATCACCCTAAACCCCAATTGAAGGATTAGCTATGCATAGTAAGGGTGGAAATAAAGCAATTGAAATAGCAAGACATGATGAAATAAATAAGAACGATTGAAATTAAACCTGGAGTAATTCAATATTGCAATGTAAAAGATCGAATCTTGCGAGTAATTAAAAGCTAAACCTAAGAGTTTTTGAGAGTATTTTGAGAGAAAACTAAAAGCTATTCTAAAACTGAAAATATAATGTAAAGCATAGTCAAAACCCTAACTTCGAGTTCTATTTATAGGCCAACGAAAATCCGGAGCATAAGGGCAAGTGAACCGAGCGGTTCGGGTCAGAACCGATCGGTTCTGGGGGGTGAACCGATCGGTTCAGGTAGGAACCGAGCGGTTCTAAGGGGGTCAGAGGTTTCCAGCAACTTTTAGCCCCGTTTCACGTATCCATAACCTATAGGTTTGCTCTGAACCTATAGGTTTGACGTCCCAAATTGTCGTATTGACTCCGAATCGACTCTCGAGCCTCGTCTTGACGTCCCGATACTCGTAAATGCTCCACTAACATCAGGTTTTAGCTCAGGACCGCCAAAACCTGCAAAATATGAACGAGGAACAACAGTATCGCAATATAAAGCATATAGCTCCTAAATCAACCATGAAATCGAGTAAGTACGAGCTAAATGCAACTAAATCGGGGACATAAAAGCTATATAAATAACATACATCAATCTCATTAGTCAATTAGTAAACAATTAGTGAATTAACAATTAATCACTAATTCTCATCTCTTAAATAATTTTATCGACATAAATTTTAATCATCCGAGTTCCCAACTCGATTTCTCTATAAATTAATTCACTGACTAACCATTAGTCGATTTATCAAGTTACTAGTATAATTGTATCTCATACAATTAATTAGCTTATTCATTTGGAGTACTTTCCTTTAGATGTGACTCAAATGGATCAATTGATTACTGCCGTCACACGACAATAACGTCAAACTCTAGTCAGCCAACCGTTATTGATTTACGTTAATCAATTGACAATAATTCAGGATTATCCCCATGTATTCCTTAATTGAGATTTATTATGTAATCGCACTATTTATGGAGGACACTTACTCCAACAGAACCGACCCCTTTTTTTAGGGTCAAGACCTGTAAATTTTGACCCGTGACCCGAACCCAAAATGACCCGTTAATTTAGGGTCAAGACCCGACCCGTCCCGTTCGACCCGATGGGTCAAATATAATTTTATGTAAAAAGACTTTTTAAACCTATAAATTAATATTTCAGAAAAAAAAAAATTAATATTAATAATTATTACAACCTTAGTAGTATAAGTTGGAATATCAAAAGGATATTGAAAATTAAGATTGAAATATTATGATTATATTTATAAATACACTATTTTAATTTTATAAATCACCAGAATGAATAAATATCAACTTTAATATTACATATGTACAAATAAAATAGACACTGTAAAATAACAATAAAATAATTATTTTAATTAAAAAATAATAAATAAAAAAGCATGAAAAACATATTTTTTGACCCGAAACCGACCCGACCCGACCCGACCCAAGCCAACCTGGCCCATATTTGATCTGAACCCGTATTGACCCGACCCGTATTTTGACCCGACCCGTATAACCCGACCCGCCCGACCCGTTTGACAGGTCTAATCACTACCGGCAATCTTAGTTGTCTATTTAGAATAGACCTACACTTCTAGTATACACTGTCACATGATTTTAAAACAATTTCAAGTAGACCTGTCAAACGGGTCGGGCGGGTCGGGTTCGGATTATATGGGTCGGGTCAATACGGGTTCGGCTCAAATACGGGTCGAGTCGGTTTCGGGTCAAAATACGAGTCAAAAATACGTTTTTCGCGCTTTTTATTTATTATTTTTTTAATTGAAAAAATTCTTTTATTGTTATTTTACATTATGTACATATTTTATTGTACATATGTAATACTAAAGTTGATATATATTCATTCTTGTAATTTATAAAATTAAAATAGTCTATTTATGAATATATTCATGATATTTCAATCATAATTTTCATCATCGTTTTGATATTTCAACTTATAATATTGAGGTTGTAATAATTATTAATATTAAATTATGTTTTTTTATGAAATATTAATTTTGTAGGTTCAAAAAGTCTTGTTACACGAAATTACACTTGACCCATCGGGTCGAACGGGTCGGGCGGGTCTTGACCCTAAATTAACGGGTCATTTCGGGTCACGGGTCAAATTTTACGGGTCTTGACCCTAAAAAAAGGGGTCGGGTCGAATTTTGACAAGTCTAATTTCAAGGGATAACATTTCCAATCAAACTCTAAACCCAAATTCAAAAATATTTTGAATAATAAAACTCGTGATTTTTTGTAAAATTTGTTAATTGACTCATAAAATGAAGTTCTTAAGACATAAACTTATAAAGATGATATGTTCTTTTCCACGATACAATTAATTGGAGATTCAAAGCAATGTAAACTTGAAGTTGATGAAACATTCTTTCGCAAACCAAAACCAATCATTCAAAGTAAACATTTGTACATTCAAAACAAGTACATCCGATTACTCGCTATACTTTAGCTCGATGTGTTTTCTATTCCGACTTCTCAATGAAATCTTGCTCGAAAAACAGTGTATCATTTTCATATCGATATCATTTAAATGCTTAATACTACAATTACATGTGACATGACCGTCAACGGACTCTCAAACATTTGCAGCGCATCTTAATTAAATTTAAATTTCCCAATCATTAACTTTTTAAGGTCAGGTTCCGTCCACAATTGATGTTAAGTCGAGTCTTGAGTAAACATAGCGCTTACTTTGAGTTGCATCATTTTCTTCAGTAACCCTACTGGACAAATTTGCACACTCGTTGGAAAAGACGTCGTTCTACCTGTTAAAAGACTAGATTTTGATCGGAGATACTTGATGGTTAAATTAGACAACAAGAAATCGATCTATGCCAAAAATAAACTGAAATTGCAATGATTAAGACATTCAACGAAACTCGAACATAACACGAATCTTCTGAGAGAACCAAGTTTTGTAATTATCGAACAGCTTGTTTTGGAATAGGAACTAAACAATACTACACTTTACGCAAAGTAGGCTTGTTTCGGAACTGTAAGAGACAGGATGAGCTACACCGATCTAAGTCGAACGGAAATGAAGAGCAAAACTGTACCAGAAAGAGCAGACTTATATTGCAATTAAATCCAAAATCACGATGCCTAATTCTATTCCTCTCACTTATTGCAGCATGAACTCAGAATGTTAATGAGAACGCATGATCACGTAAATCAGGTGTTAAAGAGCTGAATAAGCTTAACCAAACATCTGGAGTAATAATGGCCCGGAATTGAGAAGGTCAAAGCAAAAGGTTTGATGCAATGCTCACGATTCACGAAGACAACTACCGAGAAGTACAAAGTCTGAATTCCAGGAACAAAAGTAGCGAAACATTCATAGAAAATTAGTTCTGGTTAGACATCAGCAGAAAGTATCTACCACTAGTGACTTAGTAACAAAAGGTTAGCAGTGCAATAAACCAGAAATAGCGTCAGGAGAAGTGTGTATTTTTGTGACAAGACTATGTGAACCGTTAAAAACATACTATGTTTCTGCAGTTTACAAAGCTTTGTGGTGTACCCGTACACTAGTTGTATACAAATTTCTTTAAAGTAGCAAGGGCACTCTTCAGTCATATTATAATACGTAGCGTCATAGCGTGCGACACCAAGTCATCATAGCACATAGCTAAATCTGTACAACAACACCTCACCATAGTACGCCACAACCATCACCGCCACTACGATTTAATACCATCCAATCTAGAGCGTACATATGTTTTCCATCTTACTCTGGGACAAAAAATGTGCGAAACTCAAGTCACAGGCTGATGATATTGCTACGAGGACAAAGCTTAACATCTATAAGTCGTAATTAAACAGACTATCAATTGACAACATCTCTTATCATTTAATCAGACATGGCCATCAGCATGAAAAAGTATATAATAGTAATGTCAACACTTATGTTCTGAGTACCGAGTGACTAACCCTGAGCAATTTAGATTCTTTCGTTCATGATAACTTCAGACAATTATGTGCTCTTACTGAACATGAAGGACTCAGGCACACTGCATGGCCATGAAGTATTGGAAGATCGAAAAAAGACATGGGAAGGGAAATGTTTAACCCAACGGCCAACACTAAACAGCAACGTGACATACTGCCACACACTCTGCTAGTCACGAGAGGCAGCATATAAAACAAAAACAGGTCCTCATATCCGGCATGTTTAGCGAGTTTCGTTGCACCAACTAAAAAGTTGAAGGAAAAGAGCATTTCTCCAATACTTGAATGGAGTATTCTCTAGCTAAATCTCATAGTCATATCAACAAAGTTAGAACATAGTCTGAATCGATTGTCGGAAATCCTTTAACAGCCAGCCTAATCCCTGAAGATAAACTGAATCTATGAATCACACCACATAAGCAAGTCCAGCAATCAATCTATGAACTAGAACACACTCGATAACAGTAAGAGCCCAACAATTGTGTACGTTATACTCTACTCACAATTCATGTCAGAAAATTTCCAACATCGATCACAAGCTCACTTGGGACCATAATTTCCTTTCTTGACTCAGCAAATACATCAAACACATTCCTAGTTTCGGAAATGAAAACATCACGAGTATCATACCACGCATTACACCTCAGCCAAACAAACAAATTATCACTGATAACGAATAGCCCGTTGTCGGCCCATGTAATAGAAGCATCAATAAGATAATAACTCATCATAAAGCCCAAAAAAAACAATTACGATTACAGAACATCAATTTAACTACTCTGCGCAACAAAAATCAAAGCAATCGATCAGATAATAAACTGTTGAAAACATCCAAAACAGCGTCAGAAATTCAACAAAAGGTGTCAATTGTTCCTTCATAAATCCCCTTATTTTCCTTATAACATTATAAACAAAATAAAAGCAAACCCTAATATCACCATCATCATTATCATAACAATGACATCATCCGATCAAAAGAAAACAAAGACATCCGAAAAGGAGGAGACATTACTCGGAGGAGTCGAGAGAGTGTTGTTGGGCTTGGGCCTCGGCCTGGAGTTGCTGAAGGGCCTTCTGGTGGGCCCAGGTCTCGATGGTGAGATCGGGCTTGGCGGAGAGACCGACACCGAGGATGACGATAGTGAGGAAGCTGGTGACGTAGCAGGGGAGTTCCCAGTCTTCCCACTTACGTGGTTGTCCAGGTGGCGGTGGGGTCCTGTTGAGGAAGTATCCATTGGGTCTGTCCTGATGACCTGGACTTGTCCACCTGTCGGATCCTCCGCCGCCGCGGGTACGGTTTCGGAGGGTTTCTGTTAGCCGGGTTCGGACCATTCCTGCAACTGTCATTCGGGTCGCCATGGGAGTTTTGAGGGAGAAAGAGAGAGGGGGGAAGAGAGTGGGTGCGGAATTTGGGAGATCTGTTTTGTTTTGTGTTTGTTTGTTAATTTAGATGGGGCGACGTCGTTTTGAGTTTTGGAAAGAAGTATGGCCGTGTGGGTTCGTTTTTGATTTTTGTTTGGACCGAAGTAAAGACCTGGCCACTGGCCGGGCCTCATATCTCAAACCCTGACATGGCTCATTAGAGTGGCGGGTCAGGGTAATCCCCATTTGGGGTATTGACGGCTACCAACTCTCATTCTCAGACAGAGTTCGAAAAGATTAAATTTAAATCATGTATTATAATTTCTTTGCCGAATAAACATTCGGGTCAAGTCATAGTTGGTCAGGTCAATTTGAATTTTGGGTCAAATTTGGATCTTAAGTTTGAGTGTCAGATCGAGTTATTCGTGTGAAATTTTTGGATCGAATTAGTTTTATCTGGTCTTCTTCCTATAAATAAGCCACAACTTTACTCGTAACATTTGACTCGAAAGAACACTTGGACTATCTTACAAACACATACTTCCTCCATTCCGATAAATTCTTTACATATTCATTTTTCGGAAAATTCCAATCAATTCGTTACGTTTTTATTTTAGTCTATACTTTATTCAATTAAAAGACTATTATACCCTTATACCTACCCACCCACCCACCCACCGAAGCCTATGCATTATTCGTTCTTCCATTTCATTGCCTCTCCCTCATCATCCCTCATCTCCCTCTCTTTGAAAATCTCCTCAAATCTACTTGGATGGTTTTTTGTTCATATGCCTCTCAAATCTAGGTATACTCTTTCTACTTCTTTTCAATTTTATTTTTTTAATTTTTTTTTACAGAATTTTAATATTTTCTATGATCAATTGATGTCTGTATAGTTGTTGTTCTATGATTGTGTTTTTTTTTCTTTGATTCTCGGTTGTTAATGTTATGCTTTGTTGTTGTTGTTATTTAATTTGATTTTTATTGATTTATTGATAAATCTGGTAATTATTAGGGTTTTTGTGTTGATATATGTGGGAATTTTAGGGTTATTGGTTGACTTTTGACCGTGAATTAGAATTGAATTTTATTTTGTGTATTTTTAAAGTAGTAATTTTGGAGGATGTTTGATGTCAGTGACATTAATAACTTTTCTTCATCGTTATAATTTGGTTTGATGTGAGTGACACAATACATGTTTTTACTGTAAAAAGTTTTGATATTTTGGTTTGAATTTCGGGTCTTTGAAATTGGGCTTGGTTTCTCTAATCACTTTGTGGATTTGATTGTGAAAATTTTTTAGATTTTGGAGTTTTTATTGTTTTGTTGGATTTGATTTCTGGAAAGGTGAAAATATGAGGGAAAGAACGTAAGTATGTTATGAAGTTGGCAGGTAGCGCCAATTAGCTAATGTTTTCACCGAAAAAGACCTTTCTCATGGAAAAAAACATCTTTAGCTCCAATAACAAAGATTAGATCTCTTCTAAAGAAGATGAAATCAGAAGATGCGGTTTGTTGAGGTGAAGAAAAACGACTTAGATGTGGTTGAGGTTGCAGTACCTGACCATCTTGGGAAGAGTGATCTCGATCCTAGATGAGGTGTTCAAATCATCTGATGGTGAGGGTGATGTTGAGCCGTCTGATTTAGTGTCATCTGAAACGACATTTACGTTCTCCAAGCGTGGGTATAAGGGATACCCATATTGTCACTTGAATGAAAAGGGTGATTATGTGATGTTTGACGATGGTAAAAAGGTAGTGTACAATGGTTCTCTCGATACCGACTCGGCGTGGAATAGGCACTGGTGTAAGCGCGGTAAAAGCGGCTATACAAGCTCAGATTCAGATGAAGTGTCATCTCACCCTTCATCTAAAAAATCAAAATCATGCTCCAAGTAATCTGGTATGGTCTTTACATTGACTTATAATTATTCTTAAATTTATTTGTAATTGCTACGATTAATTTCACACATTACAACAACTAGTAAGACTTTCATTTTAAACAATAATTAGTGCATCATTTTCAAACGTTACATCCATGCATTCCTAATTTGTGTCCTTCATTCACATATATTTTGGATTACATCTAAATTTGTAACACATTGAATTTGGTTACAAGTTGTATGTCATTACACTTTGAAAATTAAACTTGAAGTAGTAAAAATAATTGAGTTGGATTACACGTTGCAAGTCAATTAACTTACACTCTTAACTTTTAATTTGAAGTAGCAACATAGGAGCTCTCATTACAGGTGCGGTTAATTAATTATATTAGTTGATCAGTAGATTAGTTGTTGATTATCTTGACACATAACTGTTAATTTATCTGTAGTTGCTGATTTGTGGTTGTTCTTGTTGGTTATTGGTTTGTGGTTTATGTTAGGGTCGGCCCAATGATGATTTGAGGGCAATGAAGTGAGTTTCACGGTTATTAAAAGGCCATTTAAACGACTATTAAGCGTACTTATAAGTTATTAAAAATTTTTGTAAGTTATGATGATTTGAGGGCAATGTAGTGCTTTTTCTAAGTTGCCCATGTCAGGTTTTACAAATTTTTCAAGCAATTGATTCCTAACTAACCTTTTTTTCCCAACATGTGGAATCGGGTATGAATTACCACCTTCAATACTTAATATTTCATTCATACAAGCATGTAATGACACCCAAACAAATTTCAATTTCTCATTGTCAATCACATCATATGCTTTACCGACCGCATCCACAAGTTCAAGTATGCACTTAAACGACTTCTTATGTTGAAGACATTGAATGGATCTAAAAAATCCTGAGTCTAAAATGTTTCGATCTGGGCTATTAGGGGGTTAACAAATTAGATTTATATCAAATCCATCCGACTTAGCAACACTTAGAAATTCTAAGTCCTTTGGAGAAATATGAGGTCTGGCATTGTCTTGTTGTATCCATATCTTTCCACTTGCATCTAGAGGCCACTTAGCTTTAATTGCAGGGATGACTTTCTCAAATAGTCATTGCTTAACAACCTCCTTTGTTATGCTTTCAATGGGTTTTACAACTAAAGTCCCCTTTCTCTATTTTTGCTTGACCTCACTGCTGGTACTTCATACATGAATGGAAAGATACAAATTTTACCGTCAAATAAAACATCATCATCCTCACTGTATCTCGGCCTTGCAACGGCCGCCATAAACATGACTTTAGGGATGAACTTTTTTGATTGAGTTTCTCTATGTGGTTTTGGTTCGTCAGGCAGTAAGTAGTATTTTGTGGTGGTTCTAGTCAAGAAAAAGTGCTTTTCGTCAATTTAGACGACATCATCCATTGCATCGAAAACTAAATTTCCACCCAAAGCACTTGCACTTAACTTATCTAAGACCCAATGTAACCTAGCTTTTTTGTTTTATGCACTTAATGATGGCTTAATGTCACTAGTATGACTGTTCATTTCACCCTTTTGAACTAGTCTCCAAACCGTGGTCATGGGTAGCCCTAAACCAAAGGCTAAATCTTTAAGATTCATTCGATCACTGATTTCTATAGATTTTACCTTCTCGACATCAATAAATTTTGTTGACTTCGTTCATTTGTATTTCCTAGCCACATTGATAAGCTTTCCTTCATTGGATTGCCCATGTACCTTCTTCCAAATTATGCTAATTGTGACCCTTGACACCCCAAACTCATGGCTTAGTTGATTGATCTGCCCACATTTCAATTTTCCATTTCGATAGTTCAACGTCATGGCTTGACTTATTGCTGATTTCTCGTCATTTGTTATCTTTTTTTTCTTTATTGTTACTGTTGTAAGTGACATATTTGTTGTTGTCACTTCTTCGTCAGTTGTTGTAGTATTACTAACCCATTCCCTTAATTTTGAAACGGTTTATTGATGTTAGGGTTCTACTAATATCGCTTCTTCATTTTGTGCTCTCCTTGATTGTCTGCGTTGGACTACACGCCGATTTCTTTGGTCATTGCGTTGTTGTTCTTTGTTGGTCGCCATCGCCGGTCGCCATTCTTGTTGCCTTATTCTTTGATGAATACCATTGTCATTCTTTGTCATGTTGTTGCGTCTTTCTTTGCCATGTTGTTGCATCTTCGCTACTTTGATGATGTTGCGTGCTGATATTGTGTGATACTAGCTGTTCATCGACAATAGATGATACGTTTTGTGTGATTTTTTTAGGAGACTTGAAGTGGTTAAGGAGATGTAGTTATTTTGTGATGGTGGTTAAATATGTTATAAATCACCATTTATTGTAAGAAATAACATGGGTAAGTAGATGCATTAACTATGGATGGCTGTTAAGTGTATTTATGATGAATATTAAATGTATGGATAACTAGTGTATTTGTAATGAAGTGGTGAGAAAATTAAGTGATAAGGCAGTTCAAAAATTTTGGGGCCAAAGAAGTAAATCCAAAATTTTGGAGCCAAAATAAGGATGGAGCCAAAATTGTTTGACTTCAAACAGTGAAATCAATTTTTGGAGTCACAAGATCCCAAAACTGACGCAACAAACCAACAAAAATCACATGTGCATGTGCACTTTTTGAAGAATAAAGTAAGTGAATAGTAGGGTTAGTTTGGTAATTTTATTCTCTACCCCACTTGATTTTCTTATCCCTTAATTACCGTGTCATGGTCAAATGTAAAGAATCTATCGGAATGGAGGAAGTATAATTAAACACAAATTCTCATTTAAGACGACTATACTCGTCTCAAGCTTAAGTCGGGTGGGTCATACCCATATGTGGCCCTTTTTTTTATTTTTTTTTTTTTTAAGAAATTTTTTTCAAACTCAAATTTTTTTTTTTAAACTTTTGTCAAGAAGTGAGAAAACACAAGAAAAAATGGGTAGTTCCAAATGGTAACAAAGTAGACAAAAATGATAACGTATTGTATTATATTTGTGATTTTTATGTTTGACAATATGTGACCACTTTAATATAATTTCTTATCAATTTTGTGATTTTTGTTACCATTTTATAGTTTCTATTTTACTTTTTTTTTTTTCCGCGTTTTTTGAGTAAAGTTTTCATAAAGAAAAAAAAAATTGGGTAATGACAAAAATTTTAAAAAAAAAGGCTTAATGGGTCAAAACAAGTCGTATTTGATCCGTTTTAACCTTAAGACTATACCTGGCAAAATGAAACCGAACCAGATAAACCGACTGAAATTGTTGGAATCGACATCCAACCGAACATCTGAAAAGTTTAACTTGAACTTAGTCCGTAACCTGATATGACTTGAACTGAACTGAAACTGAACGAAATTCAACACATATCTGGAAAGACCCATAGTCGAATGAACTTGAACTGTTTTAAATCCGAATTTATTTCAATCGAACCCGACGACAACTGAACTGAAAAATAATCGATTCGACCCAAACCTACAGAATATTTACCTCATATATAAATATATATTAAAGGCTACTTTATATGACAACTGTCATACAAGTTCAAAATCAACTTCTTAACTCTTTAACTAAGTGTTTAAGAGTATTAATTGTTTTGATAATTGAAAATAATAAAAATGACTCCTATTTATAACATAATATCACTTCATAACTAGGTAATCTTTCAATGTGGGATATTGTAACTATTTATACCAAATTCATCACATTTACATTCTTATTTTTTCAATGTGGGACACAATAGAACAAGAGTATTCCAAGTTAAAGTCGCATCTTAAAAACAATATTATAATTTAGTATGAGAGGGATAAACTCATCGAAACACGAAGTTGTAAAATAATATAAAATCTAAGACCTTTAAACTTTTATTCTGTATTTTGCAACATATTTATTTTTTCACATAACTCTTATACGCGAAAATTTAAA
Organism: Dianthus caryophyllus; assembly: GCA_023091065.1. Classification (NCBI taxonomy): domain Eukaryota; kingdom Viridiplantae; phylum Streptophyta; class Magnoliopsida; order Caryophyllales; family Caryophyllaceae; genus Dianthus; species Dianthus caryophyllus. The sequence goes on along the minus strand of CM041526.1, from coordinate 18,451,780 downwards.
AGCATACAAGTGGAAAATGAATTCAAAATTGAGGACGTTACAATTCTTTCATATATTATCCGAATGTGACCCGATTCGAATAATATCTGACTTGATCATATCTCGACTCGATTATCAACTGATCTGACATTAATCCGACTTGAACCCGAATTGAACCAAAATTATCTATAACCGATAGAGACTCGTAATCGAAACAAGATCGAATTGAACTGAATTGAAATCGAAAATACAAATAAACCAAATGAAATCGATCCGAAACAAACTGATCCGAAACCGATCGAAATGACCCGTTTGCCACCTCTACTTAAGACGGATATGCTCATCTTAAGGAAGACCTTGTGATAGTAGAATTACTTGTGCAAACTATTTCGCTCCCGTAAGAAATTTCAATTTCGCTCCCCTAAGAAATTTATTCTCTTAATTGGTTAATGACTGATTGTTGAAACATTAATATAGAAAATCTTTAATAAAATTTATCTAGATTAATATCTTGTCTAGAATATGTAATGTTGTAGAAATATCCTAAAGAAACCTCTATGTTACTTGCATACACTAGCATAGAAATATCTAGACTAAGGATTATTAGTATAAATAGGACACTTAAGTCATTTGTGTGTGTAGTCTTAAAGACTCCTTTTGTTGAGTCATAGGCTCATAGCCCATAGGTCTCCCCTAGGTTGCACCGAAACGGACATGGACACGGACACAACACGAGACACGGGGCACGACAATCTGATTTTTTAAGACATGAGATACGGCAGGAGAAAACCAATATGCATGTTAAATTAAAAGGAATTTATAGTTTATTACAACCAACATGTAAATTGTAGTCAATTGTAGCTCATAAAATCGTAAAATAACCAATACACCACCACTTGTTTTGTGGTTACTAACTAAGGGCGCGATCGGAGGCGGCTGAATGCGTGAAAGGGTAGCGGGCGGCAGAAGTGAGAAGAGGAGAAGATGAGTGACAAATTTGTTTTGTGGTTACTGATTAAGTGACTATCGTGCTTTTTAGGAATTTATAATCAATTTTTTTTTTAAATGAAAAAAATTAGTATTATGGGGTGTCCTTTAGACACGTCTTATTTTAAAAAAAAATCGGAGACACGGTCTAAGGCGTGTCCGACACGTTTTGAGGTGTGTTTGATGATTGTCCGTGTCCAACACAATGTCCGACATGGTAATGCCCAAAACTAGAAGTGTCTCTGCAACCTAGGGTCTCCCTCACTACCCCTCATGTATCATAAAAATTCAACATATTAATATAATAATCATGTTTGAGAATTTCAAGTTGACAAGGCTAAGTCGTAGTCGCCTAAGTCAAAATAAACCTAAAGTCAACTAACTAGGTAGCTAGTGGTAGTAGGGTCGAATCCACAGAGAGACAGGTGTAGTCAAAAGGATGCTCAGCTAATCTAGGTCAATATCAAGGTAACAAGTCGGGTGTGTAAGAAAAGGTCTAAACTAAGAACGGTATATAAGATGATATAAAAGTATATAAAAGGGAGATTAGGGCATCGGGATCAATGTGACATCGGTTTAGGAACTCAACTCAATAAGAAATATCAATCAACTGAAGCTATGCAAGTGTCTAGGTTTGGAAATACGCTCTCTCGAGTCAATATTAACCTTAAGCAAATTTAGCGGGCTCTCGCAACTTACTAAACTTAACTTATCAAATACGCGTGAGTCTAGTTTCAATTCGGCTTTCGATCTTAAACTGAAACAACCTAAGTTCAATTCAATAAAGGCGTCCCTAAATTCAATTGATAATAAAACGCGTAGGAAGAAGTCAACTTGCACAAGTTCAATCAATTTAGCAATTAAAACATGTTCCTGAACCAATCTCACAAATCACCCTAAACCCTAATAGGAAATTAGCTACTCATACTAGAAATCAAAGCAAGGCAATAATAGAAAGACATAATGATAAAAGTAATTGCAATTGAATAAAACCTGGAATTAAACCGAGTACCGGCGGTTATAAGCGAATCAATCTTGAAACTAAACTAAACTTGAGAGTTTGTAAAAGAGAGAGATAAATCTAAGCAGTAAACTAAACCTAGGAAATGAATGTAAAAATATAGCCTAAAACTAAGTGTTCACGAGCCTAGGATATTTATATATCATCCAAACAATTAAACACGATTTAAAATAAAACCCGACGAAATAAGCACGGGAGCCGGCCGGCCGGCCGCCGGCCTGACCCAACCGGCCGGTCCCTTCAGCTGGGCCAACTCTGTTCTCCTTGACTCAAGCCCAAATCCATTCACTTGGGCCTTTATGCCTCGTGGCCTCTAGTCTGTTGACCTCTTATTCGCCTTCTCGAGCTCCCGTGTAAGCTCGAGCTTGGTCTCGTAGTCTCGAATCTCGAATTAGCTCCAAGTGCTTCGGGTTTTGGCTCAAAACCACCAAAACCTGCAAACTATAAATAAAAGGCAGCAGTATCGAGAAGTATAACAAATAGCTCATAAAATCATAATAAACTCAAGTAAATGCCAGCTAAATGCGACTAAACCGGGGGCATATAATCTATATAAATAGCACGTATCAAACTCCCCCAAACCAAACCTTTGCTTGTCCTCAATCAAACTACCCAAACATAGCACATAATCACGAGGACAAACTAGTACAGGAAAGTGCAACTCAAAGTCTCAAGTATTGTCGCCTCATACAAAAGTGAACCAAATCAATGCCTGCTTCCTCTTCAATAAATTGAAGAGTTAGGGAGCAAACTAAGCGAATAAAAGACGGCAGAACATTATAACGCACACTCTATGCAAAGACTTTCGACCGTATGCATCCACAATAACGCTGAGACTATAAATAATCTCACAAACATCGATACTAGGAAAACTACTCGACCCAAGCATGTCATCACCCAAAATGTCTCAAAATCACATCGAGCGAGGTTTCCAAGGGTTGTAATGTTAGGCTCAGGTCAAAGGGGTAAAAAGGTGGATAAACGTATTTGGATATGTGGAGCTCAACGGCTTAACAGCTGCATCTAAATTCAACAAACTCCTCCAATACAACTCCTCTTCAACTCACCATTCAAAATAAACCACAACTCCCGCTTAAGAATGATAAAACATCGCTTCCTACTCAACACTTCCGACCTTTTTATTGGAACAAAACAACGTATATACAACCAACTCTTTCTTTTCTTTTCTTTTTCTTTTGGATCTTTGAATTTTTTTTTCTTTTTCGGTTTTTTTCTTTTTTTTTTTTGTTTTTTTTTTCTTTTTGAATAAGCTGAAAGGAGATCGGGAATAACTTTGAAACACGTAGGAAAAACGCAGTATTAACGGGAGTACTCGCATAACATCAACCCACAACTCCAACTCACATAATAGACAATCACGGACTTAACCCACTTCCTTCCCAACCAAATACTCCGTGATAACAAGAGATCCCTAATGCAACTGATCAGCCCGAGTAGGATAATTCTGGAATGTAGCTCAATATATATAATGTGGCTCAAAAACAGGCTACAAAGGCTAGGACGGGCAACAAATGAGGGACCTAAGTCTAAAGGGTAGAAAAGTAGGCCATTTGGCTATTGTGGAGTTAAAATAATATAGTAACCAAAAATAAGTACTTCTTCGTGCAATGCGCGATCATTTAAGAACAAAAAGGCTCAAACAATGACATAAATTCAAGTTTTCATTTCACTAGTACGAGTATATACAATGTCAAGTGGATGGTTAGTCTAAGAAACGCGCCCCGTCTACGTCACATGTCCCTATGTCAAATATAAGTCAGTCTACTCGAATCACCTCAAGGATGAAAGGAAAGGGTAAGCAAAGCATATCAAATCAACACAATCAAGAGACTCAACATAGCGACTAAGAGCGTATCTCAAAAGACACTAAAGCTAATCCTGCACAAAAGGTTACTAAGACGACCAAAAAGAACAAAAAGACTCGTATTTTTGTGATTTTTGAAATTTTGTAATTTTTTTGAATTTTGATTTTTTTGAATAAATGCACACAAAATGAAAAATGCAAATGAAAAGCGCGAAAGTGCTTCCCTCCCCCAAACCAGAATCGCACATTGTCCTCAATGTGGAAAATAGCACAACCACAAGTAGCAGAGAAGGACAAATAATAAACGGGGGTAGGAAAATAAAAGCGAGGAAAAAGGGTAATGAATGCTCACATTATCAAATTGGAGCTCCCCCAAACCGAAGCGAAGCATGGAGTGCGGCTAATAATCCACGAATATGCGTCCAAATCAGTCCAGCTATGTAGTACTTCGGAAGAGAATGCGAGAAGAAGCAAAACAGAGCAGCATTGTGTGGGGACCGGTCCAGACCGGCGGCCGGCCGGCCGGCTCCCATGCCTTTTTCGATTTTTTTTGCTTTTTTTTTTTTTTTTTTTTCCTCCAGTTTTCAAATATGTGCTACGGCCCCGGTCCGGGCCCCGCAGCCGGTAGGCCGGCTGGGATGCCTTCCTCGGGAGAATGCTCAAAATTACTAAGGATCAAAAGTCCTTAAGTACCTGCGCGCTAAAATCACACAATAATACCCTCATCCTCGCGCGCTCAAGAAAAGTCTAAAATGTCATAAAAAACAAACCAAACCAAAGTACAATAAATACAATCGTCATCGGGTTGCCTCCCGGAAGCGCTGGTTTTACGGTCCCGCACGACTGTCTTCAAAGCTCATCTTCAAGTCAAATTAGACCAAGGACGTTGGCTACTAGCAACACCTTCACTTGGCGAAACAGCATCCGATCGCCATAGAACTCTACCATCTCGAGGAAGATCATCAAAGTCCATCACACACGGGACTCTGTCTCGAAATGGCTCTCCAAACCTTCCTTGTGCGCCCGGCGACTCAATCCTAGGATGTCCTTCTCCATCACTAGCGTCGTATATGTCGGTTTTGAGCAGCTTTCTCTCCCCCAAACCATTCTTGCAGCCATCCTGTAAAGAACTTGCACACGGAGAGACAACAGAAACGACCTCCAAAGTGTCTCCAATAGAGTGAGACGGAGGTATAAAATCAGTAGAACAAACCGACTCGAGACGCATAGGGGACCGTGGGGTATTAGACTGCGTGTAAGTCAACTTTTCACCCCCCAACGAAACGTCAGTGTCTTATTCCCCACATCAATAACAGCACCTGCAGTGTGCAGGAAAGGTCTCTCTAAAATGATCGGGATGTGGGGGTCCTCGGGTATATCCAGCACCACAAAATCGACGGGGATAAAGAACTTTCCAACCCGTACTGGAACATCGTATAAAATACCTAAGGGGCGCTGGACTGAGCGGTCGACCATCTGTAGGGTAATGGAAGTACATCCCAACTTAGTCATGTTTAACTTTTGACAAACGGAGTAAGGAATGATACTAACACTAGCCCCTAAGTCACACAAGGCATTCTCGACCACATATTTCCCTATAGAACAAGGGATAGAAAAGGTCCCGGGGTCACTCAACTTTTGGGGGTGAACTACCCTGCAAAAAGGCACTACCTTCCCCCAAGAACGCGATGGTCTCAACAGTATCAATGGTACGTTTACGGGCTAAGACCTCTTTTAAAAATTTAGCATAGGCAGGAATTTGCTTAACCAAATCGATGAATGGAACATTTACCTGAAGCGTCTTTAGGACGTCCATGAACTTACTTAGTTGAGCGGTATTACCTGAGTTGCACTGACGACCTGGAAATGGAAGCTTGATTTGAATCGGGGGCGTTGAAGTAGTAGTAGGAGCACCTAGAACATCACCCGAATTATCCTTCCCCGTCGCAGCAGGTCCAGCCGGTTGGGCAACCGGCAGCCGGTCGACCGGCTGAGACCTCTGATCTCCCGATTTCACCACGTTTTCGGCCCCATTCTTCTTCTCTTCATCCGGATGCTTAGGGCCATCATAGAACGTACCGCTTCTCAAAGTTATAGCGCATGCGGTATCATGGGGAGGATTAGGAGGATTACCTTGGGGCGGTAGGGTACCCGGTTGACGCGACGCTTGGGAAGCGGCGAGTTGAGCCACTTGATTTTCCAACATCTTTATCGCCGCGTCCTTAGCCTGCCCGTCCTTTTGCATGTGTTGCATCATCGTCTCCTGCGACTTCTGCACTGGTAGCGTAACTTGTTGCATTTGCAACATCATGGCCTTCATCTCGGCCATAGGATCGGGTACCGAGGTAGGTTGCGGAGGAATGTAAGCAGGTTTTTGGTAGTTGGGTGGTGGTTGTTGGAAGTTCTTATGAGGTGGCATGTAAGGTGGGTTTTGGGGTGGTTGAGTGGTCGGGTTAAGGACATTTTGGTTACGATAAGATAAGAGCGAGCGATCGTAACCGGGTTGGTTTTGGTAGGGCAGGTTTTGAGAATAGGATTGAGAGGCGTAAACCTGCTCGTGGGGTGCAACATACCCCGTAGAATAACCCAAATCGTGCCATGCAATCGCATTCACATGGCCACTAGAAGAACCACCACCATGCAGCATGTCAATCTTCGTAGTCAGCGCAGCAAGCTGACTAGTGAGTGCACTAATGCTCTCCTTATCACGGTCATTATGCGTGGACCGTGAATTACCCCTCGGCTTCCCAAACTGAGATGAATGGGTCGCCATCTCCTCAATCAATCCCCAAGCCTTATCATCGTCGACGTTGTTAGCAAAACGTCCCTCCGCAGCAGAGTCAAGAATAGCACGGCTTTCAGCATACAACCCATTGTAGAATGTCATGATCACCAACCAATCGTTCAACCCGTGGTGAGGACAATCCCGAATGAGCTTCTTATATCGTTCCCAAGGTTCAGCAAGTGACTCGTCATAAGTCTGTTTGAAGCTTTGAATCTGACTGCGCATTTGATTTGTACGTTCAGGAGGGTAAAACTTCGAATAGAAGGCAAGAACTAACCCATACCAATCTGTAATTCCCGCGGCAGCCTTGTCGAGGTCCGTGATCCACTCACGAGCTCGATCTTTCAACGAAAAAGGGAACAACATTTCCCTAATCTGATTCTGAGTGAATCTGATTTACAACACAAATACTCCCGTTGCAAAAATTCCATCACCGACAATAACATAACCACCTAAACCTTTCACATAAAAAAGAAAAATTTCAATAACAAAAAAAAATTAGTTTAGGGGAAGGATGAATTGATCCTTCCTAGTATATACCTGAGAATTTTTGGCACTTCATTGTTCATACGAAGTAGTGGAGTACTTCATTCTATAGTCGCATAACTCAAACTCTATATTTAACGTTGAGAGTAAAATTTTCAAGTGGATTAATAATTACTCCCTCCATTCATAATTAAAGTTTATAGGTGGATGAAGGGAAATAATAAGGAGAAATAATGATTTGTGGTGGAAAATGAAAGGAAAAAAAATATTATGGGACCAAAGTTAATAATAATCATAAAAAACAGACCAAAAATGAAAGATTGGAAGTAATAACTGTAACACCCCGTGTTATTTTAACACAATATTATACAAGAATTTAATTCCTCAAATTAAATTCATCATTTTGCCAAATGATACTAAATTTCTTAAGACCAAATTTAAAATTTTTGAAAAATAAAATAAAATATATTATCTTTAGAATTAAAAAAGAAACACAATTCAAAATTTTACTAAAATCAACCACAAGACTAATATTGTCTTTCAAATTTCAAAAAGGTTAAGTCTTGTTGACTATTCATAAAAATAAAAGTAAAACCTTTTATTCATAAAATTCAATTTCGAACATTTTTCATTTTCGAATAAAAATGAACCCTTATACTTTTCCCGTCTTTGAAATTCAAATCAACGATTTCAAACACGCAAATCAAAGTCAAGCCATCTTATCCTCTTCCATTTTCTTCTTATTTTAAAAAGTAAAGTTAACATTAAAACTTTGATTTAAAAAGTATTCATTTTGATTTTTTTAATAAATCATTATATCTTAATATCAAATTACGATTTCGTTTCTATTAAGCTAACTCTTTTCTAAATTATTGAAATTTGAAGAAACCCCTAATGTAAATAAATTAACTTTTTGACGGCTAAATATAAATCTTTAAATCTAAAACATTCAACGAAAAAAATATAGATTTCGACTTAGGAAAATTATATTCGAAAATTCAAGATTTAAGACTCGATTTTGTTTTTAGTGCCGTTTCGAAAATTATTTTTATTTTTATTTTCGATTTTATTTCAAAATACTATTTTAACATCATATATTTTATTTCGAAACTTTTTGCGATCGCGCAAATCGAAAATTTCAAAAAACAGAAAATCGAGCTCGAAAACTAGACCTTTGACATTTGAACACCAAAGTCAAAATTCTATCCTCTTCCATTTTTCTTTACTTACACAAATCCAATTTTACTTACACATTTATTTAGTCATCATCATTTTGATTTTTGTAATTAAATTTAAAGTTTATACACAATAATAATAAATACATACAAAATACATTACTAATACAATGTTACTACCATTTTCATTTCCATCACTTTTAAAAATTTTCTAAAGTAGTAAATAAAATATTTTAGTCTTAAAATTAAGAAATGAATACTTTTCAGAAAATCGTCAAAACAGCACACTTTAACTTTTACCATCTTTCTTACCCGAATTATTTCGTAATGCGTTTTTCGAGAACGAGATATTTAAAAATATCGGGGGGACAAAATCTTTGCCAAATAGTGTTGTTGACTTTGGGTGGCTTAATGTAATGATGTTGTTTTAATTTCATTTAATTAAACTAAAACCTAATACTTATCACCTAAGTTACTCTAACTTACATCATAAATTTATAAGAGCAAAAATCACTTTCATTCCTCACACAAAATGCCGTGAGCCTTCATTCCTTTCTCCCTCATTATTTTTCTCTCATTTTCTTCCAAAAACCACTTAAATAAAACCCTAATATTATCTCTGATAATTCCATAGTATTCTAGTTATATTAGTGGGTTTTTTGAAGCTAACATTCTTGGATTAATTTGGGTGGAAAACTTGGGTATTTTGGGTGAAGAAATTTCCAGATCTAAAATTTATTTTAGATCCCCGACGATAACTATCTAATTTAAGGTGCCCCCGCACAAACCTACTTTTGTGTTATTTATTTAGGCTTATATTTATGTGTGAATAATAAATATGTTTTTATAATATATATGTTTGATTTATGTTCTTGTATGTTTATGTGATGTTTAGTAATATGATAATAAGTAATAAAATGATAATAACTAATAATAATGATAGTATACTTTATGAGTTTCATTTTTGCATCATATTGTTTTTCATTTTAATTATACACTTTAAATTGTTATTTATATGTTTAGTTTATGTTTTATGAGTTTTAATTATATTTAAGTTTATATATAAAATTATGTTAAATATTAACTACGAGTTTAAAGTAAACAAAAATCGAAAATCAAATTTGTGTACGTAATCATTACCCATGGTGTTATTGTGTCCGCGGTGCTATCCTCTTTATCCTTCGTGACGCAGTTTACTCTGTGTCACCCTAGGCCTGTAGGGATCTCATACCCTTCACTAATCCAATATTAGTGTAAATCAAATTACTCTAATATGATGAGCAAGATCTATGTAGTTATAAACATACTTTGTTAATAAGTTCATAGAATTTTATACCTTTTCTTAAGGAATAAAATGGGCACAAATACGAGAACTCCTTTCTCGATTTATTTCTTGAGCTATAGTTTAGGATGATCCTCCAAAACCCGAGTTTTCAAAGTAGGAAACCTCCTTCTTGTTGCACCCAAGAACAACTCCAAATACTCCTAGTGATTTAGACTAGAAATCACTAATAGTTACTTGACATTTAGTATATTATTATTACTAATAATTACTAACACTTAGTAAATATTAGTAGTAATATTAGAGAGCGAGAGTTTTAGAGAGTTTTGTAGTAGAAATGCATGCCCTCAAATGACTTCTCTACACTCTCCTTTATAAGTAAAAGTTGAACAAAATCAAGTGTGTGAAAACACACTTGATAGCCGGCCTAGGGAGAGAGGAAATGAGAGGAGTTTCTTTATTGTTTAGAGCAAAACCATGCATCAACAAAATGATTATGTTTAAGCATGCTTGTCTAAAGCATAAGAAAACAAAACTAATAAGACAAAGGGAATCTCTCCCTTGCCTCTTATTTGGACGGTCCAAATGGACTATTATGGGTCCATTTTGTTTTCAATATTTGTCCCACAAATACTTATAATTTACTACTTAATCATCTAATATGATAAAGTATAAATTATCAAATTAAACTCTTAACTCTTCTTTAATATATATGTACACTTACATGTATATTAAAATTGCACTAATACTAATCTCATTAGTTAATTAGTACTCAAGTAGTGAATTAACGATTAATCACTAATTCCCGTCTCCTCAATTAATTTTATCGATATGAATTTAATCATCCGAGTTCCCAACTCGATTTCTCTCTAAATTAACTTACTGACTAACTATTAGTCTATTTATCAAGTTACTAATCCAATTGTATCTCATACAATTAATTAGCTTATTTATTTGGAGCACGTTCCTATAGGTGTGACTTAAAGGGATCAATTGATTACCGCCGTCTCACGACAATAACGTAAAACTCTAGTCAGCCAACCGTTATTGATTTACGTTAATCAATTTACAATAATTCAGGATTATCCCCTTGTATTCCTTAATTGAGATTTATTAAGTAATCGCACTATTTGTGGAGGACACATACTCCAACAATCTCCCATTTGTCCGAGACAAGTTCTGCATTACCAATTCTCATGTCCGTTTCACATCTCTCACTCAATGCAAGGTGTCTTACAGGTCGTACTTGCATCCAAAAGATATATATCATGAGTGGTTTCCTCGATTTGGAGAGTAGCTGTCTGACCGGAGAATCTACCGTAGATTCTTACCGAGCGTGGCCACGCATTTTCAGCGACTTCTCCTCGAGTGGCCCAAAGATGTTTTATGTAACAACCCGGATTTTTTTCAACAAAATAAAATAAAGAAATAAAAAGGATTTATGAAATAAAAGAAAATAAAAGCGAGCCACGGTGGCGGAAACACCGTGGAATCCGGATCATTACTCACTAAACCAACTAACCAACGATAAAAAGGTTGGCCTTGAGGCCTAGAAGTGGGGAGTAAATACCCCTTACACATTCAAACTCCAAAATGAAAGTAAAATAACAATAATAAATCTAAACATCCTCGCAAGCCTAATCCAAAATCACTCCAAGGTTAGCTATAGGTCATCCTCACGGTGTCCTCATTTGACAAACCCGATCCCGCGCATACCTATAAAAGAGAGGCAACAACTACAATAAGTGGGGAGTAACTAGGTGCTCCCCAGTCATATTTTAACATAACAAAACGTAAACAACAATGCAACAAGCTCACTTGGCCTACGGCCTAATAACAAAGTACAACAACATTTACAACCAATAAACAACCAAAGAACAACAATACATAAACAACAAACAACACGGCACAACCAAAGTTGTGTCCAAACCAACTGAGCTTTCATGACGATCTTTCTTCCAACCAATTGCGAGAGTAAGCGCGGAGAACTGGGTGAAGCAACAAGAATCACCCCGGGTGAATCAACAAGAATCATCCAAACCCTATGGCGGAACAGCAACAAGAAGTTCCTCAATCACAAGTCTAAATTTGGCCAAATTCCACCGAGCAACAACAACGGTGACGACGTAAATAACCATAGTCTCTAACCCTTCTGGTTGAGAACCCATAGTCGCTCTAACTAAGCAACAAGAATAGTCGAGGGGATCATGGGCGGTATCCGTGCATCCTAGGACGTTGTATCTCCTCACACATGTGCCAGAACAGTACCCATGTGCAAACTTAACTCAAGCACAACCTGTTAACCTGTTAACCTGTCTCCAACACCTCCAACACAACCATGCAACCACAACAACCATACTCATACATACACAAGCCTCAATACAATCATAACCAACCATACATACGGAGTACAATATGAGTAACATACATTGCAAGTCATACATTCAATTGACATGCTCATAATCGTTCATTTAGTGATCAAACAAAGTATAACTCGATTCATTATAGCATAGTTAACATCCTAAGACATGCTTAGACTCAAACAAGTGACAAACAAACCGACTCACACACACAAACCTCACGGCCCATGTGCACTACACACGGCCACCACACACAACACCCATTTTCTTGCAACACAATCGATTCTTATGCGATCCATTAACAATTCATGTGATTAACTCAATTAAACACACATTCAAACACATCTAGACTTAATCAAATCATCATAATTCATAATTTAACTTTAGGTGATTCATTCAAACATCAAGATCTATTATAATTAAGCCAAAACAAGAAGAAAACGAGAAGGAACAAGAGACAAGGGCTACGGCCCTTTTCACAACACACACGGCATCAACAACAACCAACACCAAATCGATTTCCAAGGATTTACAAACATGATTAGCACTAAACTATGTGAAATATGCATTATAATATGATAGTATGACAACCCTAGTATGAGGCCCTAGATCTAGCATGACAACATGATGAAAACAACAATCAAACAACAAGATTTGCAAACACACAACGAACCAACAATGTAGACAACAAGATCCATAACAATTAGGCCTCATACATGCTAAAATACAACTAGATCACACCTAGTTACCTTAGTTGAGATCAAATCCTTGCTAATCCTCTTCCTCCTCCACAAGAATGGTATCTCCTTCTTCCAGATCTCCTTCTCCTTTGCATAACCAAGCCAAATCACACAAGCAAAAACAAACAACATAAGAACACATAAAATAATACAAAATCAGAAAAATAAAAGAGCTAAAAGGGATCATATACCAAGGGAATTGACTAAGAAAGGATTAGGGCTTAAGAGATGAGAGAAAGGATGATCAACAATGGTGTTTTGATGAGATCTTGAGAGAGTTTGAGGGAGAATTATGATGTGAGATGAGGAATGAGATAAGGGAGATGTAAAACTGATCTTAAGGTTGCTAGGGCTAGGAGTGAACAAGATATTATAATGACTTGAGCAAAAAGCAAACACATGAAACCCTAAAATTCAAACCCGAGTTGAGGGAGCGGCTCGGCCCAGGGTGGCGCAGTTCGCTCTGACTCCTGAAAATTTGGCAGTTGCGACGGCGTCGGAAAAATACGCAGTTTAGCCTTTTGAATCACCTGAATCGGAGTCCGTATGAGGAAATTACACTGTTTTAAAGTTCTGACTACAGTGTAGCTTAATCCACGCGACAAGTGAACTGATTTTCTCGAGCTAAAAAAAATGAGAAAATCAAGAGAAATGAATTACGAATATTATTAAGACGAATAATTAATATTAGGAAAAGTCGGGGTGTTACATTTTACCCCGACGAGGGTGGACATTTCCCTTCCACTCGATTGTACTATATGATGCAGATCACCATGACCCCAAAGATGCCCTTACAACCCCCTTTCACGGCATGGCTTAGGACAAAAATGAAAGTCACTTGGAAACTGCACGGACTCAGACAATCAATTTCCAGTCAAAGAATCGACTCAAAGGAATACTATAGAAATTCCCGCCACGACCAGGCTTCAATCGCATTGAAAAGGAATTCTATAAGCGTCACTGCCCGACAGAGTGTCTCACAGTCTGTCTATGCAAACGACCAGTCATCACTATGACTCCATGGTGTTGAACCCACCATCGATCGACTTGCAATCTAGTCTCTTCGAGACGTCACCTCTTTTGAGAGACTAGGGACTAAATACTTATTTTATATCGTTCACTTGAATACGTTCAAAGTTGTCACACAATTATTCGGATAAACAAAGTATGCATTCAACAATGACTTAAGATAAATAGACAATGAATGTTATTTTCATATATGTAATAGAATACATCATTCAATTACATATCACGGAACTAAAGGAAATCTGGCATACGCCGCAACCCCATGGAAGCGGTGTGCGCGTCATGCTTAGCCCTCGAAAAAGGCGTGGTTAGAGGATCAGCGATATTATCGTCTGTCCCAACCTTACAAATATCTATTTCCTTTCTTTCCACATTATCTCTAATAACATGGTATTTCCTCAAAACGTGTCTAGACTTATTACTAGTTGGGCTCCTTCGCTTGGAAAATAGCTCCACTATTATCACAATAAATAGTGATCGGATCTACGGCACTAGGGACTACTTTTAGTCCATCCAAAAATTGCCGAATCCATACAGCTTCCTTAGCAGCTTCAGATGCTGCCAAATATTCAGCTTCCGTTGTAGAATCTGCAGTGACACTCTGTTTGAAGCTCTTCCAACAAACAGCTCCTCCATTCAACATAAAGACATAGCCGGATTGGGATTTCAAATCATCCCCATCGGTTTGGAAACTTGCATCCGTGTAACCCTTTACACGCAGCTCAAGTTCTCCTCCAAACACTAGAAACAAATTCTTAGTTCTTCTCAAGTACTTAAGGATGTTCTTTACGGCTATCCAGTGACTCTCACCGGGGTTGGCTTGATACCGACTCGTCATGCTCAAGGCGAAAGCTACATCGGGACGAGTGCACATCATAGCATACATGATTGATCCTACAGCAGAAGCATAAGGGATCAATTTCATGCGTTCAATTTCCTCAGGAGTCGTAGGACATTGAGATTTCTTCAACGTTATTCCTACACTCATCGGAAGAAAGCCTCTCTTGGAGTTTTTCATATTGAACCTATCAAGAATCTTATCGATATAAGCTTCTTGACTCAATGCTAGTATCCTCTTGGATCTATCTCTATAGATCCGGATACCCAAGATGCGTTGCGCCTCTCCCAAGTCCTTCATTTGGAAATGGTTTCCCAATTCCACCTTTACCGAATTCAAACTTGGAACATCATTTCCAATTAGTAGTATGTCATCCACATACAAAACAAGGAAGGTTACCTTGCTCCCACTAAACTTCATGTATAAATGATGAGGCTAAAGTCGCGTCACCTCAATCAAAATAAACCTAAGGTCAACTAACTGGGTAGTTAGTGGCAGTAGGGTCGAATCCTCAGAGAGATGGTGTAGTCAAAGGGATGCTTAGCTATCTAGGTCAGTCTCAAAGGGTGTGAAAATGGGTATTTTGAAAGTCTAGACTAAGAACGATAAGTAAATAGGAATAAAATATGAATGAGAAGGAGGTTAGGGCATCGGGGTCATGTGACATCGATTCAAGAACTAACTCAAAAGGGATTATCGATCAATTGAAGTCATGCAAGCGATTAGGTTTTAGGAAAAGCTCTCTCGAGTCAAATTTAACCTTAAGCAAACTTAGCGGGCTCTCGCTACGTACTAAATTCAACTTATCAAATACGCGTAAGTCTAGTTTCAATTCGGCTTTCGATCTTAAACTGAAACAACCTAAATTCAATTCAATAAAGGCGTCCCTAAATTCAATTGATAATGAAACGCGTAGGAAGAAATCAACTTGCACAAATTCAATTGATTAAAGCAATTAAAACATGTCTTGAATTAAAATCACAATCACCCTAAACCCTAATTAAGAATTAGCTAGACATGAATGAAATCACAACAAAGCAATTACAATAAGGAAGCATGATGAATGAAATAACAATGAAATTAAACCTGGAATTAATGTTGAATCGAAGTGAAGATCGAGTCTTGCAAGTAATTAAATCTAGACTAGGAGGTTTTGAGAGTTTAAAAGGAGAGAAAACTAAGTTCTAAACTAAAGCAGAGAAATATAATCAAAAGCATCCCATCCAAACCCTAACTCGAGTCTATTTATAATAGCACGAAAATCCGGAGAACAGGGCACTAGAACCGATCGGTTCGGGGCCAAACCGATCGGTTTGGGGGTGGAACCGATCGGTTCACCTCTGAACGGATAGGTTCTAAGATTGTCAGAAGTTTCCAGCAACTTTAAGCCTTGATTCAACTATCCGGAACCTATAGGTTTGCTCTGAACCTATAGGTTTAACTTCACAAATCATCGTATTGACTCCGAATCAACTCTCGAGCCTCGTCTTGACTTCTCGATACTTGTAAATGCTCCTATAACCTCAGGTTTTAGCTCAGGACCGCCAAAACCTGCAAAATACACACGAGGAACGACAGTATCGCAATATAAAGCAAATAGCTACAAATATACTAATGAAATCAAGTAAGTGCGAGCTAAATGCGACTATAACGGGGGCATATAAGCAATATAAATGACATGTATCAAACTCCCCCAAACCAAACCTTTGCTTGTCCTCAAGCAAATAGCATCGGAGAAAATCAAAGCATAGCTAGTTAATCACGTTAGCATCTCGAAGTGGACGACTTATGCACATAAACCTACAACCATAGTCTATTTCACCGAAAATAGAGCACAAGTCTCAACCATTCACACCAACATCATAATGCTAGCCTCTAACGCTTTCGCAAAAATTAAACTAACGATAATTGGACTCGAGCAAGGCCAACCGAGCATACCACTTTCCATCATACCATTCTTACCACATCATACCATTTTTCTCTTTTCTTTTCCTTTTTTTTTTTCTTTTTTTTTTTCTTTCTTTCCCAAATGTGGAGCATCCCTCGTATGTAGTACCGTTTAGCTTGACATTCACTCGGTAAAGATCGCGCTCAGGTACACATATTTCCTTAAGGGTTACATCATTGCTCATACTCTCGGTCGCAACCAAATTCATGGCCACTGTGGTTACTCAAATCAATGAGTCCCCTCCGAGAGCATCGAAGCATTGCTCCATCATTAAATGATCTTTCCAAACAAACCACATTCCAACATACCAAACTTTCCACAAGCCAATTGCCTCGCAAGAATACCAATATCGAAAGTAAAAGGAACGAAAAGCGATAAGAATTAAGCAAATACAAGTGGGCTAGTGTTTGAGACTCGCAATCTATGAACAGGAAACAAACATATAGTGCAAGCTACGACGATAGATAATCGACTTGGAGATACTAAAGATCAAAACAGCACACTAATCAATTCTCCAAACTTGACAATTCAAAGCGAAAAAAGGTTTGGAAATGCAAAATTTTTTAAAATAAGCACACAGAATGGAAAATGCAAATAAACAAGCGCGAAAGTGCTTTCCTCCCCCAAGCCAGAATCACACATTGCCCTCAATGTGGAAAACAGCATAACCACAAGCAGAGAAGGACACATAAAAGACGGGAGTAGGAAAATTAAAGCGAGGAAACGAGGGAAAAGGGGTAAAGAAAGCTCACATTATCAAGTCGGAGCTCCCCCAAACCAAAGCGAAGCATGGAGTGCGGCTTATGATCCACGAATATGCGTCCATTTCAGTCCAGCTATAAAGTGCTTCGGAGTAGCACGCGAGAGAAGGTGGCCGAGTAGCAGGGCCGGCCAAGGCCGTCAGTGAGACCTGTCTCAAAAATGCCAGGGACGCAGAGTCCTCAAGTACCTGCATGCTAAAGCAAATATAAATCCCTCGTCCTCACGCACTCAAAAGAAAAGTCTAAAATGTCATCCAAAACAAACCAAACCAAAGTACAAGTTCAACAAATTACAAAAAGTCAACGGGTTGCCTCCCGGATAGCGCTGGTTTATAATGGTCCCGCACGACCGTCGTCAAAACTCATCATCAAGTCAAATTAGGCCAAGGTTGTTGGCCACTAGCAACACTTTCACTTGGCGAAATAGCATCAGTTCGCCACAAAACTCGATCTCCACGAGGAAGGGCTGCATAGTCCATCACGCAAGGTATGCCGTCGCGAAATGGCTCTCCAAAACAACTCCGTGCGCCGCGCATCGCAAACTGTGGGTTTCCTCCTCCATCACCAGGATCATAGACATCCGCCCTCGTGACCTTCCGCTCCCCCAAACCAAGATCGTAGCCAACATGCGTAGGACCTGCACAAGGAAAAACAGAAGAAACAACCTCCAAAGAGTCTCCAATAGAGTGAGACGGAGGGGCAAGGTCAATAGCAGCCACAGACTCAGGCTGCATAGGGGAGCGGGGAAGACTAGACTTAGTGTAGGTAAGCTTCTCACCTCCTACAGAAAGAGTCAGGGTTTTATTCCCAACATCGATAACTGCACCAGCAGTGTGCAGAAAAGGTCGACCCAAAATAATAGGAATGTGAGGGTCCTCAGGGATGTCTAAGACAACAAAATCGACGGGGATGTAAAACTGCCCTACCTTGACCGGGACGTCCTCTAGGATACCTAAAGGTCTCTGTACCGTCCGGTCAGCCATCTGCAGGGTCATAGAGGTCACTCCTAGCTTAGTCATGTTCAGCTTCTTACAAATGGAGTAGGGAAGGATACTCACACTAGCCCCCAAGTCACATAACGCGTTCTGCATGACATACTTCCCTATAGAACAAGGGATAGAAAAGGTCCCGGGGTCACTCAGCTTCGGGGGCAAACTACCCTGCAAAAAGGCACTACCCTCCCCCACGAAAGACACAGTCTCGATTTCATTAAGTGAACGCTTCCTAGATATGACTTCTTTAAGAAACTTAGCATACGCAGGAATCTGTTTAACTAAGTCAATGAATGGAATATTTACCTGCAGCGCTTTGAGGATCTCAAAGAACCTATCGAGCTTGGGGTCCACGGTAGCCGGACGTACACGGCTCGGAAATGGGAGCTTGATCTGTATCGGCGGCGAAGGAGTAGCAACAGGGCACGAGCGAACACGAACCATCCTTAATAAAGAACATCACACGCTTGACCGTGTGGTTTGTCTCACTCTTCTCCTCATCCTCCGGATGCTTTGGGCCATCATAAACTGTACCACTACGCAAAGTAATAGCACATGCTGTATCGTGAGGTGGGTTAGGAGGATTACCTTGGGAGGGTAGGGTACCCGGCTGTCGTGACGCTTGCGAAGCGGCGAGCTGCGCCACCTGATTCTCCAGCAATTTAATCGCAGCGTCCTTAGCTTGGCCATCCTTTTGCATCTGCTGCAACATCATCTCTTGTGACTTCTGCACGGCCATCGTCACCTGTGACATTTGCACCATCATGGCCTTCATTTCGGCCATAGGATCGGGGCCCTGTGTAGGTTGAGGTGGTGGTGTGTAGGGTGGTTTTTGGTAGTTGGGTGGTGGTTGGTAGTTCTTGTGGGGAGGGATGTAGGGTTGGTTTTGTGGAGGTGGGGTGGTTGGGTTTAGCACATTTTGGTTACGATAAGATAAAAGCGAGCGATCGTAACCGGGTTGGTTTTGGTAGGGCAGGTTTTGAGGATAGGACTGATAAGCATAAACCTGCTCTTGGGGTGCAGCATACCCCGTAGAATAACCCATGTCGTGCCCTATAACAGCATTCACGTGGGCACCAGAAGAACCACCTCCCTGCATCATGCTAATCTGCAGCCGCAAAGAACTCGACTAGTGAGCGCAGAAATACTCCCCTTATCACGGTCATCATGTGCGGACCGTGAATTACCTCGCGGCTTCCCGAACTGAGATGAATGCATAGCGATCTCCTCGATCAAACCCCAAGCCTTGTCATCATCGACGTTGTTAGCAAAACGTCCTTCTGCAGCTGAATCAAGGATAGCACGGCTCTCCGCATATAAGCCGTTATAAAATGTCATGATCACGAGCCAATCGTTTAACCCGTGGCGAGGACAATCTCGGATGAGCTTCTTGTATCGCTCCCAAGATTCAGCAAATGACTCGTCGAACGTTTGCTTGAAGCCTTGAATTTGACTTCTCATTTGGTTAGTACGCTCGGGAGGGTAAAACTTGGAGTAGAAGGCAAGAGCTAACCCGTTCCAATCAGTGATACCCGCGGCCTCCTTGTTGAGATCCGTGATCCATTCACGGGCTCGATCCTTCAACGAAAAAGGGAATAGCATTTCCCTTATTTGATTTAGAGTGATCCCGGCCTGCTTGATTGTAGAGCAGTAGTCTGTAAACACCTGCATGTGTCGCCCAGGATCCTCGGTGGGATAACCACCAAACTGGTTCCGCTCCACCAAAGTAAGAAAGGCGGGGCGGATCTCAAAGTTGCCCTGTAGAGTCGCGGGCATTTGGAATCCATTAGGAATGGACTCCGGTTTAGGAACCGAGTGACTGTATAGTTTAGGCATAGTGACTGGCGGCGAAGTAGAAGTTGGAGTTAATGGAGGTGTGTCCTCTTCGTAGGACGATTGCGTAGCACTTGACTCCGCTTGCGACGCTTCCTCAAGATCAATAATTCGGATTGCTTGTTTGCGTAACCTGTGTAGTGCTCGTTCAGGTTCAGGCTCAAAGGGAACTAGAGTCTGGGGTGACCTGCACATAAACACAACTACACAAAATAATGAGAAACGGTCTCAAGGAACTAGGTTCCTTGAGACAAGAGAGAAAAACCTAACAAAAACTAAGCAAACACTAACTAGCTAACCGTCTCCCCGGCAACGGCGCCAAAATTGATGAGGCTAAAGTCGCGTCACCTCAATCAAAATAAACCTAAGGTCAACTAACTGGGTAGTTAGTGGCAGTAGGGTCGAATCCTCAGAGAGATGGTGTAGTCAAAGGGATGCTTAGCTATCTAGGTCAGTCTCAAAGGGTGTGAAAATGGGTATTTTGAAAGTCTAGACTAAGAACGATAAGTAAATAGGAATAAAATATGAATGAGAAGGAGGTTAGGGCATCGGGGTCATGTGACATCGATTCAAGAACTAACTCAAAAGGGATTATCGATCAATTGACGTCATGCAAGTGATTAGGTTTTAGGAAAAGCTCTCTCGAGTCAAATTTAACCTTAAGCAAACTTAGCGGGCTCTCGCTACATACTAAATTCAACTTATCAAATACGCGTAAGTCTAGTTTCAATTTGGCTTTCGATCTTAAACTGAAACAACCTAAATTCAATTCAATAAAGGCGTCCCTAAATTCAATTGATAATGAAACGCGTAGGAAGAAATCAACTTGCACAAATTCAATTGATTAAAGCAATTAAAACATGTCTTGAATCAAAATCACAATCACCCTAAACCCTAATTAAGAATTAGCTAGACATGAATGAAATCACAACAAAGCAATTACAATAAGGAAGCATGATGAATGAAATAACAATGAAATTAAACCTGGAATTATTGTTGAATCGAAGTGAAGATCGAGTCTTGCAAGTAATTAAATCTAGACTAGGAGTTTTTGAGAGTTTAAAAGGAGAGAAAACTAAGTTCTAAACTAAAGCAGAGAAATATAATCAAAAGCATCCCATCCAAACCCTAACTCGAGTCTATTTATAGTAGCACGAAAATCCGGAGAACAGGGCACCAGAACCGATCGGTTCGGGGCCAAACCGATCGGTTCGGGGCCAAACCGATCGGTTTGGGGGTGGAACCGATCGGTTCACCTCTGAACCGATAGGTTCTAAGATCGTCAGAAGTTTCCAGCAACTTTAAGCCTTGATTCAACTATCCGGAACCTATAGGTTTGCTCTGAACCTATAGGTTTAACTTCACAAATCATCGTATTGACTCCGAATCAACTCTCGAGCCTCGTCTTGACTTCTCGATACTTGTAAATGCTCCTATAACCTCAGGTTTTAGCTCAGGACCGCCAAAACCTGCAAAATACACACGAGGAACGACAGTATCGCAATATAAAGCAAATAGCTACAAATATACTAATGAAATCAAGTAAGTGCGAGCTAAATGCGACTATAACGGGGGCATATACGCAATATAAATGACATGTATCAATAAACAAGGTTCCTCGGCACTTCGAGCAAAACCATTTTTTTTAATAACATGATCGAATCTATGATTCCAACTCTTTGATGCTTGCTTAAGACCATAAATGGATCTCTTAAGCTTGCATACTTTCTTAGGGTTGGATGTATCTATAAAACTTTCAGGTTGTGTCATGTACACTTCCTCTTATGGAATCCCATTCAAGAAGGCGGTTTTTACATCCATTTGCCATATTTCATAATCATGAAATGCGGCAACCGCTAAGATTATCCTTATGGATCGAAGTATTGCAACCGGTGCAAAGGTTTCATCATAATGAATACCTTGGACTTGTGTAAAGCCCTTTGCCACCAATCTAGCTTTTTAAACATCTATATGTTTATCTATGCCGAGTTTGATTTTAAAGATCCATTTACACTGAAGGGGTCTCACTCCTTCAGGTAAATCCACCAAGTCCCATACTTGATTCTCGTACATAGAATCCATTTCGGATTTCATGGCCTCAAGCCATTGTTCGGAGTTGGGACTACTAATAGCCGCCTTGTAGGTTGAGGGTTCGTTGCTTTCGAATAACAACAAATTACCCTCCTCCTCGATGTCACCGAGGTAACGGTCAGGTTGATGACTAATTCTTCCTGACCTCCTAGGAACTACAACCGTTTCAGACGATGAGGGAACAGTTGTGGGAATATATCTGTATACATACCCTTTAATCATCCAGGATTATAATGAAACTTAGTTTATATGATTAATGGTCATAAAAGAAATTGCATAATTAAACAATAGATTAAGAAAACAACCTTAAGTCCTTGCTTTAATGGCCTAAGATTGAATATCAAGAAACTTGATATCTCCTAATAGTTGCACCCAAGATTGCTTAAGATATGCCTTGATCTTGCTAGAAAACCTTTTAGAGAGAAAACTTATTTTCTTAAATTTGTGTATGTGATTATGATTGAATGAATTAGAGAATTAGGTTGAGCCAAAGCTCCCCTAATATACCCTCAATATTTCGGCCCCCTCATAGTATTTGGGGAGTAATTTTACTTTCCAAAAATTACTTTCCAAAATCTAATTCATTGTTGACCAAGGAGTCAAAGAGCAATAAGACTCTTTCCTGGTGGTTTCCTTTAGCTTTATAATATAATATTACTAGTGTCATAAATATGATCCACTCTAATATATCATTAAATATAAATATCCATATATTTATAATGTGCTAATTAATTTTATGTTTAATTAGCTTATATTATATTCAATAATTAAATATAACATATTATATTCAGTTTACGAATTACATTTAATTCGTCTAAACTAATATTATTTAATCCTTATTAAATGGCTGATTCATCATCATACTGACTAACATTTTCGTCAAAAACACCGACTAACCTTTTAGTCTATTTGTAAGGCATCAATATGTTTATTTTCTCAAATAATCACATTTCTTAAACACATCCTTTAGGTGTGACTTTTAGCGACCAGTTGATCACCGCCATCTGTATGACAATAACGTCAAACTTATCTAGCAAGCCAACCGTTATTGATAAACGTTAATCAACTGATTGCAATACAAAATGTATCCTGTGAACCTATAGAGGTTTATTAATGTTATTGCACTAACTATGGAGGACACTAACTCCAACAACCGTCTCCTCATTTTCCGCCTCGGTTTGTGGCTCTTGAACTTCATCAAGTTCAAATTTTCTCCCACTCTGTCTTTTAGAAATGTATTCATTTTCTAGAAAGACAGCATCACGAGCCACATACACTTTGTTCTCGTGAGGGTTGTAGAAGTAATAACCACACGTTTCCTTAGGATAACCTACAAAAAGACATTTGTCAGACCTTGGTGCGAGTTTATCGTCAGACTTATTCTTTACGAATGCCTCACAACCCCAAATTCTCATGAATGACAAATAGGGAACCTTTCCCGTCCATATCTCATATGGAGTCTAGTTGGCCGCTTTAGTCGGACTTCGATTTAGTGAGAATGCGGCAGACAATAGTGCAAAGCCCCAAAATGATCCAGGAAGCTCACTTTGCCTCATCATAGACCAAACCATATCTAACAAGGTTCGGTTTCTCCTTTCTGCAACACCATTCAACTGTGGTGTGCCCGGAGGAGTCCATTGTGAGACTATACCACAATTCTTAAGATGTGAATCAAACTCATTACTTAGATATTCGCCACCACAATCTGATCGTAGTGCTTTTATCTTTTTATCTAATTGGTTCTCAACTTCGTTTTGAAATTCTTTAAATATCTCAAAAGCATCACTTTTATGCCTTATTAAGTAGACATAACCATATCTTCTTAAGTCATCGGTAAAAGTAATGAAGTAATGATATCCTCCTCTAGCGGTGATGTTTAATAGACCACACACATCGGTATGCATGAGTCCTAAAACCTCACTTGCTCGTGTCCCTTTACCACTAAAGGGTGCACGGGTCATTTTGCCTAAAAGGCAAGCCTCGCATGTACCATATGATTCACAATCAAATGGTTTGAGAACATTGGTCTCAACAAGTCTCTTTATGCGTCTATCGTTTATGTGACCTTAAACGACAATGCCAAAGGTAGGATTTGTTTGATTCATTCGTTTTGAGCTTCTTGTTCTCTACATGATAAACATCATTGACATCATTTAAAACATAAATACCTCCAATTGAAATGGCTTCACCATAAACCATTTCATTAAATGAAAAAGTACACCGATTGTTCTTAATCATGAAACAAAAGCCTTCCGCATCTAAAACGGAGACGGAGATAATGTTTTTAGTTAAAGTTGGTACAAAATAACAGTTATTCAAATACAACTCTAAACCACTAGCAAGAGCGAGTATATAAGTTCCCACGGAAACGGCCGCTACTCTAGCTCCATTGCACATGCGGAGATCTACATCATCCTTGGCTAGAGCTCGCACGTTTCTCATCCCCTGCAAGTGATTACAAAGGTGACATCCACATCCGGTATCCAATACCCATGTAGAAATGCAAGCATGATTGATGTCTATCATATAGAGATTAGAAGGAACAATACCTTTGGATGTTGCACATCCATATTTCTTTTCCTTCTTGTACTTGGGACAATTGTGCTTCCAATGACGTACTTCATTGCAAAAGTTGCAAGTGTCATTGAGAGGTCTACCCTTGTTGATCTTGGGCTTAGGCTTATTTGGAACAATTTCCACAATAGCCTTCCCTTTTCCCTTGCCTTTGTTAGATGGAGTCTTCTTGGCTATCTTCTTCTTCTTGACTCTGAGATTCATGTTCTTCATGTTCATGGAGAGAACATCTTTCTTCTCCATCTCATTCACTTCCATATCTCTCTCGGCTTGGACCAAGAGCGCATGAAGTTCATGATAACTCTTATCCATGTTGTTCATGTTATAGTTTACTCGAAAGTGAGCAAACTTGTTTGGAAGAGAATGGAGAATGCGGTTAATCGCGAGAGCTTTCGGTATAGCACACTCTTGACGCTCAAGAGTGTCTATGTACTCAACCATTTTGAGCACATGAGGACCAACTTTTTGGTTTTTCTCAAGCTTAGCATCGAAAAACCGCACCGCGGCTTCATAAAGCCTAATTTGCGGTGCTTTGGAGAACATAGTTGTCACTCTAGTGAATATCTCATATGCACCTTTTTGAGTGACAAAACGGAGTTTGAGAGCGGGTGACATGGACCAAATCAAGACGTTTTTCACGTCATTGTCCACCTTCACATGCTCATCATAGGCGGCTCGTGCCGCCGCGGTTCGAGAAGCGGGTTCGGAGGGTGGTGGATCGGTAAGCTGTTTGAGCACATTGTCGGATTGAGCGGCGCCCCTCATCGTCGAATCCCATTCGATAAAGTTGCTACCGTCATCCTTTAGGATACACTTATCCATCACGGTTCTCAACCATGAATCTTTACCCAAAATGGGTGCGGGAGTCGATGTTGCCATTGCGTTTTGAAAATGATTCTACAACGATTTAGAGGAAATATTTAAGCATTCATTGTATTCAAAAAGCATTTAAATTCATTTAAATGCCCATTTATATAATGATCTCCCACGAAATTATATAAATGATTCCGAGATTCGCTTCTAGATAAAATTAGACATCTCATGTTTCCTTTTATGTAAAAACGATAAGTCAACACTTGACTAGTTCTACACTAGAACTCTCGGTTGATGATTTTCTTTAAAATACATCCTTTAGCCCCAAATAACTCTTCTTTGGTTGAGTTCAAACCAATTTAGCATGAGACTTCCTCTCACTACTTACCCATGGTAACGAGATTCCACGTTGCGGAGGTCCTCAAGAACATGAGGTTCATAGTTGGTACAATTGGAAAGGCTTAACCTCAATTCATTTTTAAACAATGTGGGTGATCTTGTCAATTTTAGTCATTAAAATTCTTTTATAAGTGAACTAATTTAAGAATCACGACCTAAAACGACAATCATAGTGGGATATCTTAGCATGCATGGCGAATTTGGCATGTAAACGATAAAAATAAGCAATCAAACAAGCATCAAACAAGCATAAACCTAGTATGGCCACCTAAAAGTAATTAAAATTACAAGGAGTTACAAATTGGAAACCAACTCCTTTGGTCCCTCTTCATATGGACTTCATCCAAGGCTCCTCCTTGCAAGCTTTAGAACACTTCTAAAGCTCCATCTCGATCCATCGCCGGTCTTCGGTTTACAAATAGTTACAAGTATAAATTTACAAATGAATACATAGCATCCCTATTATACATTTATAAATAAAATAAACTATTAAAATTACAAACCGGCGATACAAGATCACATTTAAAATACATACCCACACGATATTCCCTTTCATTACGGGTAATATCGGTAAAAATATAACAAACTATGGCCATACTAGTAAGAATAAACATTCATTCACAAATAAACATTAATTCAAACATGCATAATGAAAAGCTTATAAATAAAAATATGCCAAAATCGCCCCTAAACAATAATCGCATTAAATTGATGAAAAACGGTCTCATATTATATCGATTAATCCCATATTAATCAATAAAGCTTAAAACATCTTTTAAGCATGAACTAAAACTTCTAAACTAATTTAGAACACTCAAAATTAGTCTTTACTAATTTATGGTGATTTTAGTTCATAATAGTGGTCTTTTGCTAATTACATTTAACTTTAATCATAACCCTTTAAGAATAAAGCTTTATAAATTCATTATAAAATAAAATAAAACCATTTTTATTTTGGCAAACTTTTGTATATTCTGGAACACTTCCAGGATGTCAAAAATACAAAGCTTGCTCAAAATCTTTAAGAATTATTTTTATAACAATAAACATACGATTTCATTGATTTCATCTCATAAAATCAATAAAACCTTCAAAACAGTGAGTTAAAATGCCAAATTTATACCTTCGCATCCACCAAATATAAGAAAATAGTGGTATAAATTTCATGTCCAGAAACAAAGTTTACTATATTTTTGACATTAAATCTCTTTATATACCGATTTTTATCAAATAAATGGATAAATATTCAAAACTCAAAATCTAAGTTTGAAAATTTACATGCAGAAAGTATAAATAGCATATTTTACTGTGTAAAAATTTCGAGACCCGACTCCAACTATGACTATTTATAGTTATTATTTTAGCCAAAAACACACTTTTTGACTCGGTTTTGTATAAAAATCATTTTAATTAGCAAACAAATTCCAAAAATTACGAAATTTGACCAGAAGCTAAATGAGACCGTGTTAAAACTATTTTTAACACTATTTTCGGATTTTATCATATTTATTCTCAATAAATATATAAAACTCCAAAAATAACAAAATAAATTTGTAACTACAAGCCTAAGCTCTGGTACCACTTGTAGGGATCTCATACCCTTCACTAATCCAATATTAGTGTAAATCAAATTACTCTAATTTGATGAGCAAGATCTATGTAGTTACAAACATGCTTTGTTAATAAGTTCATAGAAATTTATACCTTCTCTTAAGGAATAAAATGGGCACAAATACGAGAACTCCTTTCTCGATTTGTTTCTTGACCTATAGTTTAGGATGATCCTCCAAAACCCGAGTTTCCAAAGTAGGAAACCTCCTTCTTGTTGCACCCAAGAACAACTCCAAATACTCCTAGTGATTTAGACTAGAAATCACTAATAGTTACTTGACATTTAGTATATTATTATTACTAATAATTACTAACACTTAGTAAATATTAGTAGTAATATTAGAGAGCGAGAGTTTTAGAGAGTTTTGTAGTAGAAATGCATGCCCTCAAATGACTTCTCTACACTCTCCTTTATAAGTAAAAGTTGAACAAAATCAAGTGTGTGAAAACACACTTGATAGCCGGCCTAGGGAGAGAGGAAATGAGAGGAGTTTCTTTATTGTTTAGAGCAAAACCATGCATCAACAAAATGATTATGTTTAAGCATGCTTGTCTAAAGCATAAGAAAACAAAACTAATAAGACAAAGGGAATCTCTCCCTTGCCTCTTATTTGGACGGTCCAAATGGACTATTATGGGTCCATTTTGTTTTCAATATTTGTCCCACAAATACTTATAATTTACTACTTAATCATCTAATATGATAAAGTATAAATTATCAAATTAAACTCTTAACTCTCCTTTAATATATATGTACACTTACATGTATATTAAAATTGCACTAGTACTAATCTCATTAGTTAATTAGTACTCAATTAGTGAATTAACGATTAATCACTAATTCCCGTCTCCTCAATTAATTTTATCGATA
The DNA here is from genome assembly GCA_023091065.1 of Dianthus caryophyllus. Taxonomy (NCBI): domain Eukaryota; kingdom Viridiplantae; phylum Streptophyta; class Magnoliopsida; order Caryophyllales; family Caryophyllaceae; genus Dianthus; species Dianthus caryophyllus. Next base: position 18,423,383 of record CM041526.1, on the reverse strand, counting down.
TAAATTTAATCATCCGAGTTCCCAACTCGATTTCTCTCTAAATTAACTTACTGACTAACTATTAGTCTATTTATCAAGTTACTAATCCAATTGTATCTCATACAATTAATTAGCTTATTTATTTGGAGCACGTTCCTATAGGTGTGACTTAAAGGGATCAATTGATTACCGCCGTCTCACGACAATAACGTCAAACTCTAAAACTCTAGTCAGCCAACCGTTATTGATTTACGTTAATCAATTGACAATAATTCAGGATTATCCCCTTGTATTCCTTAATTGAGATTTATTAAGTAATCGCACTATTTGTGGAGGACACATACTCCAACAAGGCCGCGCCGCGTGACCTTGTCTGTGGCGCTAGCCTCTTTATTATCGTGACGCAGGTCAATCTGCGTCACTCTAGACCATTCCCCGTGACTTCGTCCGCAATGCTAACTGCTCTATTCCCGTGACGCAGTTTGCTCTACGTCACCCTTGGCCGCGCCGTGAATTCTATCCACGCCGCTAGCCTCTTTATTCCTGTGACACGCTTTGATCAGTGTCTCCCTCAGGCCGCGCCGCGTGACCTTGTCCGCGACGCTAGCTTCTTTATTCTCGTGACACAGTTTACCCAGCGTCACCCTAGGCCGTGCCGCGAGACCTTGTCCACGGCGTCAGCCTCCTTATTCCCGTGACGCAGTTTGTTCTGCGTCACCCTAGATTGTGCCGCGTGACCTTGTCCGCGGTGCCAGCCTCTTTATTCCCGTGACACGCTCTGATCAGTGTCCCCCTCAGGCCGCGTCGCTAGCTTCTTTATTCTCGTGACACAGTTCACCCTGCGTCACCCTAGGCCGTGCCGTGAGACCTTGTCTGCGGCGCCAGCCTCCTTATTACCGTGACGCAATTTACCTTGCATCACCCAAGGCCGCACCGCGTGACCATGTCCGCAGCGCCAGCCTCTTTATTCCTGTAACGCAGTTCACTCTACGTCACCTTAGGCCGCACCGTGTGATCTTCGCGGCACTAGCCCTTTTATTCAATTGGCGTTGTATACTCGACATTACCCCTAGCCGCGCCGCGAGACTCCACCGCACCGTGAGACTTCGCCTGCGTCGCTACCCTCATTTCTCCCGTGCCATACTCTGATCAGCGTCATCCTGCCGCGTCGCCACTAGCTAGCTATCGGCCAAAAAATCGTGCAACCTCTGATGCATGTTTTATATTTGGTATATCAACGGACAACCACTTTCACGCGGTACTTTTTCCGCTAAAGATTCATTTGACGTGACTTCTTCACGTGCATCGCCCAAGGTCAACGGTTTCGCGTACTCTATTCGACGCCAACATCAGACACCGAATCCGCACGATAATATGCGAATCTGGTGGGGGCAATTGTTGGAGGTCGAATATATTTGATTACGCTTACGACAGCAAGACGACAAATGATAGACCAAAGAACCCAAGAACCCAAGCAACTCTATAAATAGCCCCTAGGGGGCAAAGGTAAAGAGGTTGGTTTTTATTCACTCTCCCTACACTATCTCTCTCTGCCCTCTCTCTACTTATATTCACCACATATTTACCGTACTTGTATATTTCGGTACTGACTTGGGCGTCGGAGGCTCCGCCGGGGGCAAGCCCCTCGGGCCCGGAGTTCACCTTGCAGGTCGCGTGCAGAGCAGGTGTAACGACCTGGTTTTTTAGTCGACTTTAATTACTAAGGCGGAAATTAATTAAGTCTTAAACCAGCGTCATTAATTATACAATAAAACCCAAAAGTTACAACATCGTTCAAGAGTTGAATAAAACAACTCTAAATACAGTAATTAAAAAAAGAGTAGCGTCGTATATATTACATCTCTCTCGGAAACAAACTAAAGTAAAGCAATAAATATAAGCTGGTCCCGCCCCAAAATCCAAGCATCCGGTCCACGCTTTTTCTGCACAATAAACTATTGGGGGGATGCCCGCTGAGCGGACAGTGACTAGCTATGCTCATACTTACCCTCGATTTCAATTACTTTGGTTTAATATTATCGCTTTATAATTATAACATTATGATAAAAAACATAAACATGCTTAATATAAATAGCATATAAAGACATATAGGTCATAATAAGCATGCGGTTTAAAGCGATAAATCATATAAGCATGATATGCAGTTATGAAAGCAATTAACATATAATATCATAGCAACAGTATCACAATAATTCAACAGGATTACAACGCGATATTAGATCGCAAACAGACATACATATAGTATCATTCACTTCATGCAGACTCGATTCATTTCAGAAATTTGTGGTCTTTAGTTTTCGAAGATGGAACACACTCATTCTCAAATAATCAAACAACAAACAACACATACTGCTTACGAGCCTGACCACTGAGTAGGCCATTGTACTCTAGTCGCTTGCATCTCACTACCATAGTGCAGCGGATTACTCGACTCGTAAACCACGCCGAATACTATAGTACTTGCATCTCATCTTCTAGTGTTCGAAATGATTCGAACTTCAGATACAATCTCGTCAAGTAATCTTTACGCAGGGCAAAAACGAATGCTAGCGTCGCGCCCACTAAGAACGAAACGCGGCAAGGAGACAAAATCGCATATCGACCCAAATCCATAAAGCCGATAAAACACTCAAATCCATGAGGCTGCGATGGCCCTATTACCCCTAGCGAAATAAGGTGAATTACACCCAAGTCTAATATGCATATATGAGTATTCTCGATAAGAGTAGGCTATGCTATTCATAGAGCACCTTACCTCTGAATAAAACGACTATTTCCTAGAGACCGACCCAAAAGAGTTGGCATATTCATTATCTTGTACGGCTTAGGCAGTACGACTTAAGGCGTAAAGGCATGGGCATGATGCTAAGCAATAAAGCTGCCGGCTTAACCACACTAACCGGGATGACCCATGTCAGAGACCGAGATAGTGGTATCCGTATCGAGACTATCTTAACCCCACTTCACTTACGATTGACGTTTTCATATCGGAGGCTCAAGCGTTTGACCCGTTATTTAACTTACTCATGATTCATTATTTATTTGATATTACATATCACATGTTACTAGACTCTCCTAGTTTCATCGTCAAACGTTTAAGTATTTTATTTTCGGTTTCATATGATCACATAACACGTTCGTTTATTATTTGAAGTGTTGTTAATTATTAACGTTTTTAAGTTTCTATATTGAAACGTTTCTTAGTATGTCAAATTTTATTTAAGTGTTTTTCAAAACACTTTAAGTTATTTACTTATTCATTTTCAGTTTTTCATACTTAGTAAAATTTTCAGTTATTTTCAATATTTAAAATTTTGAGATTTGAACTATCTTTAAAAATGAGACGTAACTTGTTTTACAAGTTTCGTAAATTTTTCACTATTCTCTATTCACTATTCACTATTCACTATTCATCGTATTTTATACGTATTTTTATACGTATTCGTATTTTTATACTCCGTATTTTATACGTATTTTTATACTTATACGTATTTCTACGTATTTTTATACTTATACATATTCTTATACTTGTACGTATTTTTATACAGTATACGTATTTTTATACTTAAGATATTCTACTAAAGTATAAACCAAATTTTTATTTACTAAGTACAGATTTCTAGTTTCAAAGTCGTTACGTTCGTTTTGTACTTAGTGATTTATGAAAATATTTTAAGAGTCTAGTTTTAAAAACGTTAAGTTCGGTTTGCAAAGAGTGATCAATGATATTTATTTTAAACTGAGACTTAGTTAAATTTAGTCGTCTATGTACTAAATTTAGCGATTTTCATTTTTAAAATAATGGTATCGTGGATGGTTCATTTTAGTCTGTATGTCCAAGTTCAACAGTCCAATATTTGCAAAGGCAGTAGCAAACGATTTAATTCATTTTTATAACGGTTACTCATTTTAATCGGTTTAATATATTTCATTTATAACTAAATCGATTTATACTCAAATTCAATTCTACTAACTATTAAACTTTAGTGACTTAGTGATAATTCATTTTGATCAAAAATTTAGTCCATTTATGTGTATATGTCGTGTGGTATGTATGTATAAGTCATAATTCTTTTATTTCTTTTAATTTCTTAATTCTAACTTATTAACTAATAATTAAATTATTTTAACAATAAACTAAAAAGTGATAAAACAAATTGTAACCCTAAAATTGGCCTAGATGCCGTGAGCTGGCATGGTGATGTTCTAAATTTTCATTTTTTTGATTTTGTCGGTTTTTAGCTTAAAGTCTTTATATTTTAATTATTCTAATTATACTAAAACGATTTAAACTAAAATTAAATTTACAAAAAAATTCATTTATATTGATGAATAGTGTTTTTCAACACTTTAAATTTCTAGCTTTTTAATCTTAATGATTTTTAATGTTTTAAGTTGATTTATATTATAATACTAACATTATATAAAACAATAACTAAACATAAACACAAGTTATTAACAAACATAAACTAAAACGAAATCAAAATGAACAATAATGATGAACACCAACATGAAGATCATATGAACACTTAAGAACACCAAACAAAACTCAAGAACACATATGTGCATATTTAACAACTTATAATTTATTTTTCTAATTTTTTTTTTTTACATGACAACTTCTATTTTAACCTAACTTAATTTAACATATTATTTACAAAAATTAAAAGTGAAAATTTATTTGAAAATGGAGGGAAAGCCGTGAGGTTTTGTGTGTGTGCATAAATTTTCATTTTTGATTTTTATTCACTTTAAACTCATTGTTAAAATTTCACATAATTTTTATATATGATTACTACCTAAATAAAACATAACTAAACATAAAAATCATATGAATCATAATTAAAAATGCTCAAAAATAATTTAGCTAAACATATGAACATATAATTACAACATTACTAGTAAACTATTTACTTAGTTATTATCATTTATTATCATCACATAAACATACAAGTGATGTTTAATATATTTTCACATGAACATCATACTCATAAAATTATAATATCAAAACAAATTAATTTACAAAGAGGTTAAAACAAGACAAAGCTAGTCACCTTGTTTTGGCAAGTTATTGATTATCGGGATCGACTAAGTTATCTAAATCCAAAGCTTCACCCAAATACCCGTCTTCACCTTCAAAAACCCGAAGTAAAGTGAGCTCCAAATACCCAAGAATAAACTTAGAACACTAGTGAACTATTAGGATAATATTTAGGGATTTAATTTAGGATGTTTTAAGTGAAAAATGAAAGAAAATAAAGGGAGCAAAGGGGGGGAGTATCTCGGCTGGTTTGGGTAGGGTTTAGGGTTGTGTTTTTCACTTGTGAAATATGGGAACAAGTAGTAAATTAGGTTAAGTAATGAGATATTAAAGTTGGTTTTTATTTAGTAAATAATGTTTAATTTAATTAAATTAGGGAACACAAATTACAAGTGGCTAAGCTAGTATGCAAAAACACTATTTGGTTAAGGAAATGTTTAATTTGTGTTTTAAAATATTTTTCACGAAATTGGTCAGTTTTAAAAAGTCGGGCATCAATAGCGATAAAAGTTAAAGTGTGCGCGTTTGACGATTTTTCGAAATATTTTTACTTTTAAATTCTAAGACTAAAATATTTATTTCATTATTCAAAAATTTTCAAAAGTCTTAAAGAAGTCGATAAATTTTACAAAACGAAAGTTTTGCAAAAATAGAGATTTTGGAAAGTTAAAAGATTAGGATTTGATTTAAGATTTGAAATTAGAAATTTATGGCTAATTATTGAATTAAATTAACACGGGGTGTTACAAACCTCCCCCCTTAGAAAATTTTCGTCCCGAAACTTGAATGCAGGATAGGATTTTCACCTGAGATAAACAGTTCGGGGTATTTCTCCCTCATAGAGGCCTCAGTCTCCCAAGTTGCTTGTTCGGTCAATTGACCTCTCCATAGCACCTTCACTAAGGGAACCGTCTTCCGCCTCAACACCTTGATTTCTCGCGCTAGAATCTTTACAGGTCTCTCGGAGTAGAGCAGATTAGGCTCAACTGCGATTACGTCAGGAGTAATAATATGACTTGGGTCACTCTTGTATCGCCTTAGTTGCGAAACGTGAAAAACGTTGTGAACCTTCTACAAGTTGGGTGGTAGTGCTAGGCGATAGGCTACTTCACCAATCCTGTCGGTTATCTCATATGGTCCGACGTATTTAGGACTCAACTTTCCTTTCAAACCGAAGCGTCGAACCCCCTTCATGGGTGATACTTTTAAAAACACATGATCACCGACTTCGAACTCAGTAGGTCGGCGATGTTTGTTGGCATACATTTTCTGGCGGTCTTGGGCCGCTTGTAGCCGTTCACGAATGATTTTGATGTGCTCGATCTGATCTTGAATAACCTGTGGTCCGGTTCCCACGTTGTCACTAGCATCGTCCCAACAGACTGGGCTACGACACTTTCTTCCGTATAGTGCCTCGAATGGAGCACAACCTAAACTTGCATGAAAGCTATTGTTGTAGGAGAATTCAATCAAAGGTAGACTTTTCTCCCAATTCTTGTTGAATTCTAAAGCACATGCCCTGAGCATATCTTCGACCGTTTCAATAGTTCGTTCAGTTTGACCATCGGTCGCAGGATGGAAAGCGGTGCTCATCTTCAGTTGGCTCCCTAAAGCTGCTTGGAGTTTTTCCAAGAAATGAGAGGTGAATCTCGGATCCCTGTCAGAGATAATGTCTAGCGGTACTGGAGCGATTCGAAGTGGGCCTCTTTGTACCTTGTAACCACACTCACCCTAAACTCGGTTCACTCATGAACCTCACCAATCTCACACGTTTTAGGGGCTGATTTGAGTGGGAAGTTTTCTGATTTTTATTTGCAAAACATAAAAACAAAAGTAAATGGATATGAATTAGACTAAGCACAAAGCCACTAGTCTAAGACTAAGGTTCCGATCAAGCACTAAGCGATGACCATCACCCAAGGATACTCCAAGCACTAAGCTAAGGGGGTCTCCAAGAGAAAAACTCACTTTTAAAACTCATCTTTTTTATAAACTCAAATCTGAAAATTACATGAGGGAATGCTTGGTTTATATAAGACCAAGGCTTTCATCCTAGCCATACATCTTCCTAAAGATCTAAGGGCCATGAGGGGCCTTACAAATCAGCCGAAAAAAGGGTCCTAAAGACCTTACAAAATCTGATTACAAAAGACAACAACAACTAAAGTAGAAAGCGACTCTTGAAAGCATCCTCTCCCTTCATTGTTGTTCTTCATCTAAGGCCTTGATTTGCTCCTTGGAAAGCAAGAAAATCTCGGCCCCATTAAGTCCCAAGCTGATTTTATTGTTTGTTTACAAAAGACCAAAAGGTGACAAAGACATAAAGCATTAAAGCAAACTTTATTGAAAGGGACTTGTGTTTGAATTAGTGTGTATCACTTGAGTTGTTTTTTCAGCCGAGATTATGGCCTCTTTTTGGCTGAAAAATCTTGACCATTAGTCCAAGGACCATGGTTAGATCGTAGACCAAAAATCGGGACCAAATCGTCAAGCCGTTTCAGTCCAGGTACGCCATGTAGTCGGATCACCTCCTTATCATAAGCCTTAGCTAGTTCTTCAAGGCTCCAGGTGTCCTTGATTGGTAGAAAGTGGGCCGACTTTGTTAAGCGGTCCACTATCACCCATATAACATTATTTCCTCGATGTGTCCTTGGCAACCCCATTATGAAATCCATGGAAATGGAGTCCCATTTCCCCAATGGAATGTCCAAAGGTTGTAGTAGTCCCCCGGGTCGTTGATGTTCAAACTTCACTTTTTGGCAGATTAGACACTTTGTAACATACTCTGCAATCTCCACTTTCATTCGAACCCACCAAAACTTCAGTTTTAAGTCTTGGTACATTTTATCAGATCCTGGATGTATGGAGTATCGTGTACTATGTGCCTCGTCGAGGATCCTTCTCTTTAACACTGGTATGTCGGGCACACACCACCTCCCTTTGAATTTTAAGCTTCCGTCAGGCTTTACTTCAAACCCTTCTCGGTTTCCTGAGGGAATCTCTCTCCTGATCTTCATGAGTTCCTCATCTTCCCATTATAGAGCTCTAATCTCGTGATATAACTCCGGCTCTGCGATCATTGCGTTTAAGTCGGCATCATCAGACTGAACCAACTCTAAATTCATTCTTTTGAAGTCTCTGACGATACCAGCCGGAATTTCCCAGATATTGCTAAGGGTATGCGCAGTCTTTCTACTCAGAGCGTCAGCAACGACGTTCGCCTTACCCTCGTGGTACAGTAGTTCAATCTTATAGTCTTTGATCAGTTCTAACCACCGGCGTTGTCTCATGTTGAGTTCCTTCTGCGTGAAGATGTATTTCAGGCTCTTGTGGTCTGTGTAGAACTTGATACTTACTCCGTAGAGGTAATGACGCCAGATTTTCAAAGCAAACACTACGGCTGCTAATTCTAGGTCATGAGTTGGGTAGTTTCGTTCATGGACCTTTAACTGCCTTGACGCATAAGCAATGACCTTCCCTTGTTGCATCAGTACGCAACCCAGGCCATTTAGGGAGGCGTCACTACAGACTTCATACTCGTCTCCATCCGTAGGGAGAGCTAAGACTGGTGCTGTGGTAAGCCTTGTCTTGAGTTCCTGGAATGCATTCTCGCACTCGTCGCTCCATATGAATTTGGATTCCTTTTGTAGTAACTTGGTCATTGGTCGTGCCACCTTGGAGAAATCGGGAACAAATCTCCTGTAGTATCCAGCCAATCCCAGGAAGCTGCGTATCTCAGTTATGTCTGTAGGTTCTTTCCATTCTTTCACTGCGTCGATCTTTGCAGGATCTACCATCACTCCGTCCTTCGAGATGACGTGACCCAGGAATGCTACCTTCTCGAGCCAGAACTCGCATTTGGACAGTTTAGCATACCATTTATAACGCTGTAGTATTCCCAGAATGATACGGAGGTGTTCCTCGTGTTCTGCTCCGGTCTTGGAATAAATCAGGATATCGTCAATGAATACAACCACGCATATGTCCAGGTACTCGTGGAAGGTTCTGTTCATTTGATCCATGAACACTGCTGGTGCATTTGTCCAACCGAAAGGCATAACTTTGAATTCATAGTGGCCGTATCTGCTTCTGAAAGCAGTCTTCTGGATATCCTGTTCTCTTACCGCAATTTGATGGTAACCCGACCTTAGGTCCATCTTTGAAAACATTCCCGCTGCTTTCAATTGATCAAAGAGATCATCGATTCTGGGTAATGGGTAGCGGTTCTTAATCGTCACCTGTCTCATACTGCCATCCTTCTTTTTCACAAAGAGGACCGGTGCTCCCCAAGGTGAGACACTCGGTCTTATGAAACCCTTCTCAATCATTTCCTCCAGTTGTTTCTTTAATTCTTGCAGTTCCACAGGTGCCATTCTGTAAGGTGCCTTCGAAATTGGTGCCGTGCCTGGCGCAAGGTCGATAGAGAACTCGACATCACGTGCAGGTGGCAAGCCTGACAACTCGTCAGGGAAGACGTCGGGGAATTCCCGTACTACGTGAATATCTCCAATGTTCACGCTTTCCTTTACTTCGCTGATGCTGCATAGGTACACTTGATGCCCTTTTCTTTCTAACCGTTGTAGTTGCAGCACAGATATGATTTTTGCCCCCTTAATTGGCGAAGTCTTCTGATACGTGACACTAGTACCAATAGGATGCTTCAAGCGAATCTTCCGATCTCGGCACTCGAATATCGCATGGTATTTGGCTAACCAGTCAATACCAAGGATGACGTTGAACTCCGGCATGTCGAAAAGAATAAGGTCGGAAGGAAAGATTGTTTTATGAATTGTGATTGGGGTTTCTTTGAAAATCTTGGAGCATTTGAAAATTTTTCCGTTTGGTAGAGAAATATTTGCGTTGATTGATTCGGAATTTGTGAGATTAGCTTTTGAGACAAACTTAGCAGATATAAAGGACAATGATGCCCCAGTGTCAAACAAAACGACAGCGTTCACAGAGTTTATAAGAAAAATACCAGTGATGACGTCAGCCTCAGGTGACTCCTCTGCTTCAGCTTCTGTGAGTACATATACTCGACCCTGTACCACCACAGATTGTGGTACTCCCGCAGTAGGTGCCGGCCTCGGAATGTTAGGGCATACGTTTGACTTGTGCCCTAGTTTCTTACAGCGGTAATATGTAACCTGCTGTCCATTGCACAGTCTTCCTTCGTGCTGTGCCTTGCCACACATACGGCAACTCCCGACTGTGAAAACTTGTTGAGGAAACCTTCCTGCAACCATGGCTCTCTCATTATTCCCTGCAGGAGCTCTGTTTTGAAACGCAAGCCTTTGGAAATTTGGCCTCTGCTGGTTCGGGCGTTGGTAGTTCGGGTTCTGAATGAAGCTCGACTGTGCTACAGAAGGCACAAACACCTTCTTCTTTTTCTTCTCTTCAGCCTTTTCCAACTCCAAAGAAGCCCATACACTGCACGCACGCTCGTACGCTGCGGCAAAAGTGGTGTAGGAATTGCTGCTCAGGTAAGTACGCAGACTTGTAGATATGTTGCGTAGATACCTCTGTGTCATGGCTCTTTCGTTGGGGGCGACAGCAGTCCCAAACTTTGCCAGCCGTTGAAACTTCTCCGTATACTCCTGGAGAGTCATATCGTCCATTCTTAGATTTATGAATTTCTCCTCCATCTGGCATCGGAGTTCATACCCGAAGTATCGCTCCTTGATTTTTGTTGTGAATTCGCTCCAGGTGAACGTAGTGTCAGGCTCATTGGTCCTGATCACATTCCACCAACCATTCGCCTCTTCTTTCAGATAGAAGGCGGCGATGTTGACCCTCTCTTCTGGAGGCGTCCTGCTCAAATCCATGAGCTTCTTCATCTCTTCCAGCCAGTTTGTGAGCTCCGTAGGGTCATTTGAACCCAAGAATACTGGTGGTCGATGTCGTGAGAGTCGGTCGAACGCGCTCGGCTGATGTTGGCGGTTTGCGTTGTCCGTGGCTATCTCTGCCAGACGTATTAAAGACTCTTCGGCTAGAATTTGTCTCTCCGCGTTAGTCATTGGAGGTGCAGCCATTCTGAAAGAATTAGGAAGCGGAGAAAATTATTAGCATTGCAAGGTGTTAGATAGCATGCTTGACATTGATAGAATTTATTCGCAAAAGAAGCGATAATGCAAGTCATTTAAGTAACACAAAAAAAAAAGATACTTCATTCCATTGAAATGTAAATGCTGGTTACATCGGTTTGGATAGCAAAATGCATCTAGTACATTCCTAGGAATATAGCAAAAGATAAACGGTAGGGACAACGACTCCTGAGAGTGCTATACATAATCTCCGAGGTTGGATATTTAAGAAACCAGAGGTTTTTATAAAATGTCGTCCGTACTGATAGGCTACTAGATCATTTGGGTTTTAACCCAAGGGTGCGAATTCGTCATCGCTGATCTCCTCTGCCTCCTGGAAGGTGTCACCCTCAAACACGGCTCGAACAGCAAGCCTGATGAAACACTTGAAGAACTTCCACTCGTGGAAATTTTCTCCCAAGGCAGTAGCCGGTGCACGGACTGTAACACCCCGTGTTAATTTAAGCTAATTATAATTAGGAAATCAATATTTAATCAACCTCACTCACTTATTTCCTAATACAATACGCTACAAGTTATTAGCGCACCTAAACTAAAACCATTTTGAATTATTACTTTGAATTTGAACTTTATTTTTACATATTCGAACTCGATAAATCAAATGATGAATCGACGACAAATTTCTCAACAACAATTTTCGGCACGCAAATCGAGGTCAATCTTGACCAAGGTGGCCGAGCCACCTAAGGTGATTGAATCACCTAATCTTTTTTCAAATATACTTACTCATAATCTAAATCTAACAAAAATTAGTTAAGGCTTAATCATTTTGATTATTACTAACAAAACCTATTATATTATTATCAAATTACTATTTCATTTTGATTTAACTAACACTTTCGCTAAAAGTCGAAATAATGAGTCACACTAAGTCTAATCTGATAAACTTTTTGACGTTTGAGTATAATGATTTAAATCGATAACCTTCAACGAAAAAAATATATATTTTGATCAAATAAAATTTTATTTCAAAGTTGCGAGAACCTAATACCCAATTTTTGTTTTGATTTCGTTTTGAGGTTTATTTTCATTTTTATTTTCGATCTTACTTCAAAACATTATTTTTGGTCATATATTTTATTTCGAGACTTTTCGCGTGCGCACAAATCGAAAATTTCAAAAACGAAAATCGAGCCCACTTGATCACAAGTTGGCCGAGATTTCTTGAGCCATGCTCTAGCATGCTCTTGTCTTCTCTTTTCTTCCCTTCTCTTACACAACATGCTCCTACATCACTAAGTAGCCTAAGACACTTACCATCATACATACTTTCATTATGACTTATAATTACATTTAAGTTTAATCTTTAATATATACTAAAACTTACAACTACTACACAACTACTACTACTACTACACGTACCAAACACACACACAAACACAACAAATGCACTAAGTCTTTTCCTCTCTAAATAAACTCATTTTCAAGAGCAAAAGTAAGCATGTTTCATCTTCAACCTCAAGAACACATGATCTTCATCTTCTTCCTCTTTATTTTCCTTCTTAAACTTTTATTTTCTTGTTTTAAATTCACTAGAACACTTGTATTAATTCTCCACTAATTATTTTAGTAATCATCTCCTCTTTTAACTAAGTAAATAGACATGAACATAAATCAAAATCATTTAAAATATTTACATCACCTAAACCTAAAAAGAAAATATACTACACTTAAAAGTTTTATTATAGTTAGTCTAGTATGAAATAATTTACTAACTTTCTTATTTCATTCTTATGTACTCATCCTAACCAAAGACGAGGAGCAAGGTGGAGGTGTCGACTTGAGCCAATTCGACAACATCATAGACCCCGACAATTGCTAGGCTTCATTTTCACTAACCTAATTTAAGGTGCCCCCGCACACTAGTTTTAATTTTGGTAAATCGCATGCTATTAAGTGTTGTGTGTTATATTTATTGTGTTTATGATCACCTAGCATCACATGTTAAATTAGGAGACAAAAAAATCGAAAAATAACATTTGTGTAACACATGAAAGTCACACGGCATTCACCATTATTTTTGTTTAATTTTTCGTTTTAATTTTTGTTAATTGCATGCTTAAAATACTAGGTATAAGATGTATATGAAAATATAATTAGTTTATGTTTAGGACTTAAAATGAAATTGTTATGAAATTTAAATGTATTTAAAGTATTTTTGTGCTTGAAATTATTGTTGTTATCTTTGTGTTTGAAATGATTTACTTTTGTGTGTTAATGTTTGTATATGATTTTCACTCATGTTAAATACATAAATAACATAAAAGAAATTAGTTATTGAATTAGGAGTATAAAAATCAAAGATAAAATTTTGAACATATATATATACATATACGGTTTCTCTAAATAAAATGGACCAATTTTTAGTTTTAATTTTTCTAAATAACATATTATGATGAGTTTAGGTAAATTAGACTTGTATGAAAAATTTGAGGAAATTATATAAACATATAAAAATTTGACTAATTAATGTTCATATGAAAAATATTAGAGTTCTTCACATATTCAAGTGTTCTTCATTTATGTAACTAGTTTGATTCATAATTTTTATAAGTTTTATTTATTTGTTGTTTAAATTCATTAGTGAAAAATTTCAATAATAGATATATAAGTTAAATAAGCTAAATCCTTAAAATATAAAAGTTAGAAATTTAAAGTGTCACAAATCACTATTCATAAATGAAATAAAATAATTAGTGAAAATCGTAAACTAGTTAAATCGCTTTAGCATAATTTAAATAATTAGTATATAAAAACTTTAAGTCAAAAACCGATAAATTAGAAAACGAAAATAAAAAGGGCTAAGTGAGAAGAGAGCCACGGCCTTAGGGTCATTATTAGACCAAAAATGATTTTGTCACTTTTTATTTTTATCACTTAAATAATTTAATTAGTTAAAGTAATGAATTATTAATAAAAACAAAAAAAAGAAATAAATAGTTAACCATATTAAACCTCACGGCATTTCACCCTATTTTTGGGTCAATTTTGGTCAAAATGAATTTGTCACTTAGTCACTAAAGTTGATTAGTAATTAGGATTATATTAGATTGTATAATGGGTCGTTAATAAAAAGAATCAACGAAACCGATAAAAATAATCGTTACATGTATTAAAATGAATAAATTCGAGTGTTACTACCTATGCTTAAATGTGGATGTGGACATACGGACTATTTAAAATGAACTACGACCACCTCGCTAAAAATGGAAACCGCTAAAATGTTAGTTAAGTATATGACTAAATTTAACCGAGTTTTACTTTTGAAATATTATTTAAAATCACCAAGTACAAAATGAACTTAACAACTTTGAAACTAAAATTTTATACTTAAATTAAACCGAGTTTTACTTCCGAATTATTATTTAAAATCACTAAGTACAAAACGAACTTAACGACTTTAAAACTAGAATTTTATACTTAGTAAATAAAAGATTATTTTTGTAGAAAATCCTAAGTATAAAAGTTGGTAGTGTATAAAAATACTAAGTATAAAGAAAATATAATAATAGATACTAAGTATAGAAAAAGATACTAAGTATAAGAATACATGTACGTATAAAAATACGTATAAATACGAAGTATAAAAATACGCATACGTATAAAAATACGTATAAATACGAAGTATAAAAATACGTACAAATACGAAATACGAAGATACAAATACGTATAAAAATACAAGGAATAGTAAATACGGTGAATAGTAAATATGGTGAATAGTAAATACGGTGAATAGTAAATACGATGAATAGTAAAATAATGAATAGTGAAAATATTTAAAATTTACGAACGGACTCCAAATAATTAATTAAGTTTTTCTATGTGTTCTGTTTACCTGAAGAACTGCTAGAACTAAAATTTCATTATACAAGTTCGACGATATATTTAAGTTACAGGATGTCATTTTTGTTACTTGTGAACGAGAAAATAAGAATTTGAGATAGCGAGCTACTTGAATAAAATACTAGGATTGTTCGCCATGTTGCGACTCTTGAAATTCGAAGTTAACGAGGTAGCTGTCTATGGGGACTTGGGCTCCCTCCCAGAGTTGCCCAAAGCTATTCAACGATCTTAAGATTGCTGTTTGACACGTGGTATCAACCTCAGGGATGGGGCATACTTGATACTTCCGTGGGCCCATAGAATAGTAATTGGAAACGCCAGCCCCATCCGGGGGTACCCGTCTTTGGTGATAGTCAAACTTTTTCGTCGGTGATACCTTTTGAATAGCGAATACGTATGATCCTCGATAGGTAGTGTATGCATACATTAGACAAGGGATTGAATCGTCCTTATTACCTTAGGTATCTTTAGCATATTCAGACACGTCCGCTTTGACGGCCCTGACTGCTACTGCGCGGATTATGTCTGCATGCTTCCGCCTTACTAACGAAGACTCATTTGTTATCACATGTTGAATGCATTTCCTTGTTTGATTGATTATTGTCTGAATGACTTGGTTGCCTGAGTATTGGAGTACGACTTTTGAGCATGATTGTCTATGAGTGTTGTACGATATGTTATTTGATTTATGCTCATGTTTGAATCCTCATGAATTCCTTATGTGCTTTGCTTGCCTGCTTGCTATTTGTTTTATTTATTTATTATGTATATCGCATATGTTTAGAGTTGCTATACTACATGAACTATCGTTGTTGCTTAGTATGTGTGGGGGAGAAAACACTAATTACGGGATCAAATGCAGGTACCCCGAGGACTTATGTTTATCAAATGCTGGGGATGGTTTACCTTATTTTGTACTCCGTTGTTTTGGAGAGATTTGTAATCGAATATACACTTTGTTTATCTTAAACTCATATTATGCATATGGAGTTTGTAATACGATAACAGCTGGTTTTGTAATAAATAGACTTAATTAATTTTCCGCCTTAGTTTAATTAAAGTCACGAAAAACCAGGTTGTTACACGGACTCTCGTCCACCACAAGAATGGCTCCCCAGAGATGTACTCCTCCACTAGGCGTATCTTCCACTCCTCGCGAATTCCTGCCACGGTAAACCTAGCCTCCATCCCCTGAATCCGATTACGCGATCGTCGCGATCTCCGCGAAGTGGCCGGGTGACTTCACTGGAAGGTCACAGAAGCTCTGCTCTCCGCCGGGAGTCTACCCCATACATAGGTGCTACAGGGTGTGTCGGCATCTGAACTCTCAAGGCGCTCCTCTTCCAATATCCAACTTGCGCCATCTATAAAGGTTTCAAAGAAATGAGTCAAACAACAAGGTATTGTTTTGACGGAAATAAAACGGCTCTTAAATGGGACCTCTAAGGCAAACAAATTTGACAAGTTTGGAGAATCAAATTCTGATAGGTTCAAGCATTTATTTATTAATTTTTTTTTTTTGTGTGATAAAGGTTATGGATTTAATAGTCTCCTTAATCCGTGTAGCTGATACTCCTTCGATGCTCCATTCCTCGTGGTTAAATATATTGTATCGATTTTATATCCGAGGATAGTGGTTAGTTTTAGTTAGACAACTCAGCAAGTAGCAAGCATACGATAGTTAGTGTATTTTATTTTGAGGGAAGTAGTTCGTTATTTAAAAAGTCCTTAGCCTATGGTCAGTCCTTAAGGTTTCTACCCATCCTCACATTTTAAAACGATTTAAAGTTATTATTTAAGTGATCTAATAAAAGAAAAATCTAATTCATTATTTGATCCTATTAGTCTTGCGGGTTAACATATTAATATGTTTGTACCGCCCAGGTGTCTCTCGTTAGGTAAGCATAAATCGCATTAGGCAATTCATGTTACGGTCACGAGTCAGCTCTGATACCAACTGTAACAACCTGGTTTTTTTAGTCGACTTTAATTACTAAGGCGGAAATTAATTAAGTCTTAAACCAGCGTCATTAATTATACAATAAAACCCAAAAGTTACAACATCGTTCAAGAGTTGAATAAAACAACTCTAAATACGGTAATTGAAAAAAGAGTAGCGTCGTATATATTACATCTCTCTCGGAAACAAACTAAAGTAAAGCAATAAATATAAGCTGGTCCCGCCCCAAAATCCAAGCATCCGGTCCACGCTATTCCTGCACAATAAACTATTGGGGGGATGCCCGCTGAGCGGACAGTGACTAGCTATGCTCATACTTACCCTCGATTTCAATTACTTTGGTTTAATATTATCGCTTTATAATTATAACATTATGATAAAAAACATAAACATGCTTAATACAAATAGCATATAAAGACATATAGGTCATAATAAGCATGCGGTTTAAAGCGATAAATCATATAAGCATGATATGCAGTTATGAAAGCAATTAACATATAATATCATAGCAACAGTATCACAATAATTCAACAGGATTACAACGCGATATTAGATCGCAAACAGACATACATATAGTATCATTCACTTCATGCAGACACGATTCATTTCAGAAATTTGTGGTCTTTATTTTTCGAAGATGGAACACACTCATTCTCAAATAATCAAACAACAAACAACACATATTATTGCTTACGAGCCTGATCACAGAGTAGGCCATTGTACTCTAGTCGCTTGCATCTCACTACCATAGTGCAGCGGATTACTCGACTCGTAAACCACGCCGAATACTATAGTACTTGCATCTCAACTTCTAGTGTTCGAAATGATTCGAACTTCAGATAAAATCTCGTCAAGTAATCTTTACGCAGGGCAAGAACGAATGCTAGCGTCGCGCCCACTAAGAACGAAACGCGGCAAGGAGACAAAATCGCATATCGACCCAAATCCATAAAGCCGATAAAACACTCAAATCCATGAGGCTGCGATGGCCCTGTTACCCCTAGCGAAATAAGGTGAATTACACCCAAGTCTAATATGCATATATGAGTATTCTCGATAAGAGTAGGCTATGCTATTCATAGAGCACCTTACCTCTGAATAAAACGACTATTTCCTAGAGACCGACCCAAAAGAGTTGGCATATTCATTATCTTGTACGGCTTAGGCAGTACGACTTAAGGCGTAAAGGCATGGACAGGATGCTAAGCAATAAAGCTGCCGGCTTAACCACACTAACCGGGATGACCCATGTCAGAGACCGAGATAGTGGTATCCGCATCGAGACTATCTTAACCCCACTTCACTTACGATTAACGTTTTCATATCGGAGGCTCAAGCGTTTGACCCGTTATTTAACTTACTCATGATTCATTATTTATTTGATATTACATATCACATGTTACTAGACTCTCCTAGTTTCATCGTCAAACGTTTAAGTATTTTATTTTCGGTTTCATATGATCACATAACACGTTCGTTTATTATTTGAAGTGTTGTTAATTATTAACGTTTTTAAGTTTCTATATTGAAACGTTTATTAGTATGTCAAATTTTATTTAAGTGTTTTTCAAAACACTTTAAGTTATTTACTTATTCATTTTCAGTTTTCCATACTTAGTAAAATTTTCAGTTATTTTCAATATTTCAAATTTTGAGATTTGAACTATCTTTAAAAATGAGACGTAACTTGTTTTACAAGTTTCGTAAATTTTTCACTATTCACTATTCACTATTCATCGTATTTTATACGTATTTTTATACGTATTCGTATTTTTATACTCCGTATTTTATACGTATTTTTATACTTATACGTATTTCTACGTATTTTTATACTTATACGTATTCTTATACTTGTACGTATTTTTGTACATTATACGTATTTTTATACTTAAGATATTCTGTAACACCCCGTGTTTTTATTAATACAAATTAATTATTTTAACTAGATTATTAAATTAAAATTCATATAACTTAACTTTTATTTCTTTGTTTTGAAAACGCGGCCGAAAAATTTCGTTCAAATAAAATTTCAAGAAAATATTCGTAATTAAAAACTCCTTAAATTTTATATTAATCTGTATTATATTTTTATTCCTAAAATACTTGACAAACTAAAACCTTGATTCAATTGGTTTTATTAAACTTAATAAAATTGCGTTTTACTTTAAAAATTGTTATTACTTGAATAAGTATAATTTTATCGAAATGTATCATGCAAACAAAAAGACCCTTTGAAAATTTATGAGACCGTAATAAAATTCGTGACTAATATTTTTATACACCATTTGATTTTAAAAAAAATAAGTTTAACGTTATAGAAAAATAAAAATAGAATTACAACGAAATATACTTTACTTAATATGTTTTATAAAATATAAAGGTTTATAAATAAGATCGAATGAAACAGAGCAAATCGGAAAAACAAACAAGTACTCCCTCCTTATGTCGACATACACACATCCAAACTCTCATCCACTCATTTTGTTTTGGATATTTTCTACCCTAGCTTCTCATCCATCCATTTTCACTTTTAGTTTATCCCTTATACTTCCCTTCATTTTTTTCTACTGATGATTATTTCATCTTCAACCTTACTTTACTTCTCCCTTCATTTTCATCTCTTTAAAACAAAAACATCAACAATGACACAACAAGCAACAACAACAATAAAAACAAGCAACAACAACAATAATAACCGACAACAACAACATCAAACAAACGGCAACAACATCAACCACCAACACTGGTGACCACCGTGCACCGGTGACCTGTACGGCCAGCAACCACCGCCGCCTTCGACGCCGCCCTGCTCACCGTGGTCCCCTGCCTCTCCTCTGCTCTCTTTCTCTCTCGCCTCTCTGCTCTCTCCCTGTTCTCCTCGAGCTCTTTGCTCCCTGTCACTCGCCGGAAACCGCCCTGCTCAGGCCACCGTGACCACCGTCTCACCACCTCAGGCCGCCTTCTTTTTTTTTTTTTTCTCCTCGGCCTTCCCTGTTTCTTTTCCCCTATTTTCGACCCACCTATCGTTTTCCAGCCACCTCATCGGCAACCACCGTGTCTGACCACGGACCACCGTCATCTTGGCTATGCTCTGCCTTGCCGTCGTATTCTAATCGTCGGTAAGTGTTGTCGATTAAATCGTTTTTATCTATTAAATTATCGTCATTTGATTTCGCCCATTTTAATTCATTCTTTTCTTTCTCTCTGCTCGCTCCGACCACCATCGCCGTCGATGGTCACCACTGAACCTCTCACCTTTGTGACCACCGTGAACCCACCATGTTCACCGAAGTTTGATCTCTGACGCCACCATCACCGGAGCTCCGTACTCCGTTCCCTCTTCTCACGTCTTTCCCCTGTTTCCCCTGCTCTTTCCCTCCTCGGCTTTCTTCTCCGTTGTCGCTTGTTTCAGCTCCGACCACCGGAGTCGTCCCCGGGATGTCACCTCCATGGCCCTTATCACGGCATTGCTGCTCCCGTCGTATTCGGTGAGCATCTTGTCGATTTTATTTCCAAGCTATCTATCCTTTATCTTGTCGACTTAATCGTGCTCATTCTTGAACCACTTCTCTTTCCCGTGTTTTCGGTAACAGTGCTACCTGTCGTCGTCCCTGCTCGAGTTGTGTTGGTCGTACTGCCTTCGTGGTTCGATTCAATCGGGTTTTATTTTTTTTTGGAGGCCTCAGTTCGTGTGCCAAATTTAGGTGACTCGATTTCTTCCTCAAAATCTCTAACATTAACGTTTTGGTTTTATTTTAATTAATCTGTTATTAAAAGTGAGCTAGTATGCATTAGACACGTATGATTCCTGTTTCAGTTTAATTTGATAACTTTGTATGATTAACTATAGTATGAAATTGGGTGTTAAGTTTAGTTATTATATGTTATTGAATTGAATTGTGAAATATGATATTTGTATGATTTTATGATATATGTTTTAGGTGAAAAATGTGTTGTTAAATTATTGTTGATTTTATATGAAATTTTATCATGTTGAAATTATATGTTATGTGTAAAGTATTGACCATGTTAATTATAATTATCACAAGTATAAAATGTGACTAAAATATTATTAAATTAACTTAAGTAAATAAATTAAATTTAAATAAAATAATTATGGTAATAAAATATTTATCGTCACTAAAAAGTACAAGTCAAAATATAACTAATAATGAAGAATTTAATTTGAAGAGTATTAAGTTTAAATTAGGGTTAAACCAATTTTGAAGTAATGCTCATTTTAATATAAATTAAAAGTTACTCATATTAAATTTTCTAAAATAAATAGTTATATAAAAAGTCATATATCACATTTAATAAGACGATTACTTTATTTAAAACTCTAAAGTTGATAATGAACTTAAAATATACTAAATAAGTATGTAATTAAAATAATAAAAAGAAATTGGGTACTTTAAGATTTAAAATGAATGTAAGTAAAACTATTACTAAATAAAGCTAAAAATTAGAATCACAAATAAAAATTCACTAAAAGGTAAATTGTTAAGATCATAGTAATATATAGAGATCGACTAAAAATTTACTAAATATAGTTATATATATAAAAATTATGAATAATATATTTATATATATAAATACAAAACCTAACTAAAATTTTGAACTATGAAGTTTGACATTTTAAAAAGTTGTAAATAATTAAATAAATTAAACTTAAGTGAGTAGTACTAAAATATAAGTATTAATAATCTCACGTATTAAATCACCTAATACGACCACGTAAAAGTTACATAAATAAAATCAATTCAGAAATTAGGCCACCTAAACGAATATTTCCTAAATGTCATTATAATATATTTTGTTAAAAATACTAAATTTTGCTAAGTAAAACCAAGATACTTTTACAAGTTAAAATAAATGTTGTAACTACTAAATCGCTAAACACTTTACAATTTAAAAAAAAGGAAGAAATAAATGTGAGTTACAATGAAATTCAATTATTTATATCACTAATCACTAATCTACTTTAAATTACTTAAAGTTTAAGTGAAACTAAATCAAGCTTATAAATAAAATGAACTTTTATTAATTACTAAAATATAAACTAATAATACGTATAAGTATAAAAGTGAAATATATAATAATTCAACCTTACTTTATTTCTAATAAAAGGATATAAAGATATTTATAAAATACTAAATGTGATTAACGTGTCCAAACTTTATTTGATACATGTTGTCTTTACATAAAATAAAGTTCGACGATGTTATAATTAATAAGAACTGTAACCTTTGTTATGAATAATAAAAGAATTAATGAATTAAGTGTTGTACATTGGTGTTACCGTTTTCCTCACATGTTTAGAATAATTCTCGCGCTACCCTTGTGAATTGACCGTTTGATGACTTCACTTTGACCGTCCACTCTAACTTGGGAACCCTTAGACTCTCTGCGGTTGTTTGGGTTGAATCCGATAATGAGCGAGTTATTCCTCATACTCGATATTCCTTCGACAATTTAGGATTTGAGTTCAAAGGCACGGCCCGACATGAGATTAAACCCTCCGATTATAACGTTGTATGATTAGTACTCGGGTGTCTGCCATGTTGCGACTCTTGAATTCGAAGTTAATGAGGTAGCCGTCTATGGGGACTTTGGCTCCCTCCCAGAGTTGCTAAAGGCGATCTAATAATTTTTAAAATTATTATTTCGGTGCGGGATATACAACCCTAGGGATAGGGCATCCTTGATATCTCCGTGAGCCCATACTACGGTAATTGGAAACTCCAGCCCCACCCGGGGGTACCCGTCTAAGGTGATAGTCGTATTATTAGGTGACTACTTACTCGAGGGCGAGTATGATACGAACCTATCTATAGTGGTGTATGCATACATTAGACTCGGGATTTGGCTGTCCTTATCGCTTTAGGTATCTCTAGCCTGTCAGACACGTCCGCTTTGTCGGCCCTGATCGCTTCTGCGCGGACGTCTAGTATGTCAGCCATGTCCAAGTTATGTTGGCCCTGTCTACTATAGCGCGTTTTACGTCTGCATGCTTCCGCCTCGCTAACGAAGATTCATTTGTTAACGTATGATAGATTATCCATTTTGCGTTGGATATTAGGTAGTTATAATATTTGCTACTTAGTGTTTGATCTGATCTACGAGCTTGAGTAACTAGTGCACTTTGATAGGAAATTATATGGGTAATTGACTATGGAAGTACACGAGCCGCTCTATAGTCAAGACTCGTGAGTTTTATTGATATTGTGATTTGAGAAGGGTCGACTATCCCTCGTGCTACGTGAGATATTGCATGATTGTTCACGACTATGTGTTTATAGAATTGATTACGACTTATGCATATATCTTGATTGCTATGATTTATGTTTTATATACATACTACGATGTTATATGGATTGAGTTGGTATTTACGTTTATATATCGTGTTCTATAAATTGAAATGTTTTAAGTTTTGTTTATCATGTTGTATGAGATTTAAATATCTATATGTGAGAACTGATATTATATGCTAATTGTCCAATTTTATTGAAATATGGTGTTGCTGGAGTTATACGCGTGTAGTGCTGCCAAGTTACTTTTAATCATAGGTTAAATAAAACCAACACTTTGGTTTAGAGGTTGTTGGTCAGAACAGTCACTTCCCGCCTCTGAGCGGGAGATCCTCCTATTTTGTGTTTTTGTCTCTGTTGCAGGCAATTCTTGACATTCAGGATTATCGGGACGATTAGGATGTTTCGTTTGTTTTCCTTGAGAGATTGTAATATATATTTGTATCCTATGCCATTTGAATGTAATTTAATTAACATCCGGCATGTATTAGACTTAATTAATTTTCCGCCTTAGTTTAATTAAGTCACGAAAAACCGGTTATTCTGATTGGTATCAAAGTCGTCTTATAATCGTGAATGACTTAAAGTTATTTCATCTAGCGAGACGACACCTGGGCCAGACATTCATATCGTATGTCAGGCATAGACTTATAGGATCAAATAATGAATTAGAAATCCTAGATCGCTAAATAATAACTTAGAACGCTTTAAAATGTGAGAGAAGGGTAGACATCTTAAGGACTGACCGACCTACCTAGATATAAGGATTCTCGACCGTTATTCAACCTCGTTAGTTTTCCTTTTATTTTCTCTGTGCTTGCTTGCCTGCTAAGTGCTCTATGACTAAACTTTGTGACTAACAACTCTCGTATACTAACATTACCGAAAATCGAGGCGTATAAATCAAAGTCAAGACTCAGGACGACAAGAATTCAAACGCAACAAATGGACGCAACAAGAATTATGTGGAACGAGAAGATATTCAAGATTTGAAGAATTCTGAGGCATTTAAAAACTCCTCTGGCCTTATCGAATTCCTTCTTTAACTATCGCTATCATGTCAACGCTTATCAATTTTCAGATTTCCTAATCAAAAAAAAAAAAGAAAAAAAAAAAAAAAAAAAAAATCCTAATATTTAATCTCACCATGATTTTTGTGTCCCCTTTCATATTTTAAACTCCTTACGTAAAAAGAATTCACTCGACTATATTTCAACCTCATAAAAATTTTAACTACTTTGAAATTGTTGATTTCCTAAATCAATAAATCTTAATAACTAAACTCTTAAAATGATTTTTTATCTTTCTCTTTAATCTAGTAAATTATATCATCTTCGCTTTAGAATTCGTAAAATCCTTAATCTTTAACCTTCGAACTTTACTTCGTAATTTTTGACCTCGTACAGTTATTATTGTTTTCTAAAATTTCTAGTCTTGAAATCTAGAATACCTACTAATTGATTTCATAAAGTAAATTTTCATTTTGTTCTATTTAATCTCAAAAAAAAAATGATTTTTATCTTCCATTCATAATTTCGTTAACTTTTTATTTAACCTCCAAAACCTATTCCCTTGTTCTAAAATTCTAGAACTCTTTAATAATTATTTCTACGAAATACCTATTAATCTCATATGATGAAGTTTCATTTATTTCCTTCATTTTTGCAAACCCTTTATCTTTTCATTAAATATCTTTTGAACTTGTCCTATCTATTACAATTATCTCCCTTCGAATTATATATACATATATCATTTTCTTTTTCTTTTATATAACCCCTTATTGTGAATTTTGAATCTTATCCTAAATATGATTTATAACATTTCTGTTTCATCTAATAACATTAGAATAAAAATTTTAAGAAAATGAGCTATATAACCAAGGTTATCCATAATTCTCTAAAATTTTATTTAATCATTCAACGATAACCTGTATTTCCTTAAATTCATCAAGGCTCATATTTTCCTTATGATCACTACGATTTTTACATATTTTCCCTAAATGCCGTTTTTCCTAAGGCTATATATCTTGTGTATGTGATCATTAAAAGTAACAATAATAATATTATGTATATACGTTTAAAAATTCTTAAGGGGGTAGGACAATAATTTGATATTAGCAAATCTTAATTAAATCTTAAAATTTCTTATTTCAACCTATCCTAAGGTTAATATTTATTTTTAAATTTAAATAAATTGTTTTTATTCTTAAAACGCTTATTATTTTTAATTTAATTTAATTCCGTACAAAACTTCTAGGCCGTACCTTTTTGAAAACCTCTTTCACGCAGATTTTGAAGATGTCAATGCAGTAACATTTAGATGTTAATTCGCAAAAGAATTATTTATATTTTGAATTATTAAATTTCTTCAAAATTTCCTTTGAGAAAATCTTGCTCAATTAAAAGCAATGTTTATATTCAAATTCCAAAATTCTCTGACTGCTTCGTTTTATCTTGATCAGTTATCCACCATATCCAAGTTTCGGGACGAAACTTTTCTTAAGGGGGTAGGATTGTAACACCCCGTGTTTTTATTAATACAAATTAATTATTTTAACTAGATTATTAAATTAAAATTCATATAACTTAACTTTTATTTCTTTGTTTTGAAAACGCGGCCGAAAAATTTCGTTCAAATAAAATTTCAAGAAAATATTCGTAATTAAAAACTCCTTAAATTTTATATTAATCTGTATTATATTTTTATTCCTAAAATACTTGACAAACTAAAACCTTGATTCAATTGGTTTTATTAAACTTAATAAAATTGCGTTTTACTTTAAAAATTGTTATTACTTGAATAAGTATAATTTTATCGAAATGTATCATGCAAACAAAAAGACCCTTTGAAAATTTATGAGACCGTAATAAAATTCGTGACTAATATTTTTATACACCATTTGATTTTAAAAAAAATAAGTTTAACGTTATAGAAAAATAAAAATAGAATTACAACGAAATATACTTTACTTAATATGTTTTATAAAATATAAAGGTTTATAAATAAGATCGAATGAAACAGAGCAAATCGGAAAAACAAACAAGTACTCCCTCCTTATGTCGACATACACACATCCAAACTCTCATCCACTCATTTTGTTTTGGATATTTTCTACCCTAGCTTCTCATCCATCCATTTTCACTTTTAGTTTATCCCTTATACTTCCCTTCATTTTTTTCTACTGATGATTATTTCATCTTCAACCTTACTTTACTTCTCCCTTCATTTTCATCTCTTTAAAACAAAAACATCAACAATGACACAACAAGCAACAACAACAATAAAAACAAGCAACAACAACAATAATAACCGACAACAACAACATCAAACAAACGGCAACAACATCAACCACCAACTTGGTGACCAGGTACTGCCAGGTGACTGTCTGACGACCAAGAACCACCGCCGGCCGACGCCTGCTCGCTTCACCGTGGTCCCCTGCCTCTCCTCTGCTCTCTTTCTCTCTCGCCTCTCTGCTCTCTCCCTGTTCTCCTCGAGCTCTTTGCTCCCTGTCACTCGCCGGAAACCGCCCTGCTCAGGCCACCGTGACCCGCCTCACCACCTCAGGCCGCCTTCTTTTTTTTTTTTTCTCCTCGGCCTTCCCTGTTTCTTTTCCCCTATTTTCGACCCACCTATCGTTTTCCAGCCACCTTACTCCAAGAACCACCGTGTCTGACCACGGACCACCGTCATCTTGGCTATGCTCTGCCTTGCCGTCGTATTCTAATCGTCGGTAAGTGTTGTCGATTAAATCGTTTTTATCTATTAAATTATCGTCATTTGATTTCGCCCATTTTAATTCATTCTTTTCTTTCTCTCTGCTCGCTCCGACCACCATCGCCGTCGATGGTCACCACTGAACCTCTCACCTTTGTGACCACCGTGAACCCACCATGTTCACCGAAGTTTGATCTCCGACGCCACCATCACCGGAGCTCCGTACTCCGTTCCCTCTTCTCACGTCTTTCCCCTGTTTCCCCTGCTCTTTCCCTCCTCGGCTTTCTTCTCCGTTGTCGCTTGTTTCAGCTCCGACCACCGGAGTCGTCCCCGGGATATCACCTCCATGGCCCTTATCACGGCATTGCTGCTCCCGTCGTATTCGGTGAGCATCTTGTCGATTTTATTTCCAAGCTATCTATCCTTTATCTTGTCGACTTAATCGTGCTCATTCTTGAACCACTTCTCTTTCCCGTGTTTTGATATGATGCTACCTGTCGTCGTCCCTGCTCGTGTTGTGTTGGTCGTCGTGCCTCCGTGGTTCGATTCAATCGGGTTTTATTTTTTTTTGGAGGCCTCAGTTCGTGTGCCAAATTTAGGTGACTCGATTTCTTCCTCAAAATCTCTA
Organism: Dianthus caryophyllus; assembly: GCA_023091065.1. Lineage (NCBI taxonomy): Eukaryota > Viridiplantae > Streptophyta > Magnoliopsida > Caryophyllales > Caryophyllaceae > Dianthus > Dianthus caryophyllus. The sequence goes on along the minus strand of CM041526.1, from coordinate 18,395,779 downwards.
ACATTAACGTTTTGGTTTTATTTTAATTAATCTGTTATTAAAAGTGAGCTAGTATGCATTAGACACGGATGATTCTGTTTTGATTTAATTTGATAACTTTGAATGATTAACTATAGTATGAAATTGGGTGTTAAGTTTAGTTATTATATGTTATTGAATTGAATTGTGAAATATGATATTTGTATGATTTTATGATATATGTTTTAGGTGAAAAATGTGTTGTTAAATTATTGTTGATTTTATATGAAATTTTATCATGTTGAAATTATATGTTATGTGTAAAGTATTGACCATGTTAATTATAATTATCACAAGTATAAAATGTGACTAAAATATTATTAAATTAACTTAAGTAAATAAATTAAATTTAAATAAAATAATTATGGTAATAAAATATTTATCGTCACTAAAAGTACAAGTCAAAATATAACTAATAATGAAGAATTTAATTTGAAGAGTATTAAGTTTAAATTAGGGTTAAACCAATTTTGAAGTAATGCTCATTTTAATATAAATTAAAAGTTACTCATATTAAATTTTCTAAAATAAATAGTTATATAAAAAGTCATATATCACATTTAATAAGACGATTACTTTATTTAAAACTCTAAAGTTGATAATGAACTTAAAATATACTAAATAAGTATGTAATTAAAATAATAAAAAGAAATTGGGTACTTTAAGATTTAAAATGAATGTAAGTAAAACTATTACTAAATAAAGCTAAAAATTAGAATCACAAATAAAAATTCACTAAAAGGTAAATTGTTAAGATCATAGTAATATATAGAGATCGACTAAAAATTTACTAAATATAGTTATATATATAAAAATTATGAATAATATATTTATATATATAAATACAAAACCTAACTAAAATTTTGAACTATGAAGTTTGACATTTTAAAAAGTTGTAAATAATTAAATAAATTAAACTTAAGTGAGTAGTACTAAAATATAAGTATTAATAATCTCACGTATTAAATCACCTAATATGACCACGTATAAGGTTACATCAATAAAATCAATTCAGAATTTAGGCCACCTAAACGAATATTCCCTAAATGTCATTATAATATATTTTGTTAAAAATACTAAATTTTGCTAAGTAAAACCAAGATACTTTTACAAGTTAAAATAAATGTTGTAACTACTAAATCGCTAAACACTTTACAATTTAAAAAAGGAAGAAATAAATGTGAGTTCTGATGAAATTCAATTATTTATATCACTAATCACTAATCTACTTTAAATTACTTAAAGTTTAAGTGAAACTAAATCAAGCTTATAAATAAAATGAACTTTTATTAATTACTAAAATATAAACTAATAATACATTATAAGTATAAAAGTGAAATATATAATAATTCAACCTTACTTTATTTCTAATAAAAGGATATAAAGATATTTATAAAATACTAAATGTGATTAACGTGTCCAAACTTTATTTGATACATGTTGTCTTTACATAAACTAAAGTTCCCCGATGTTATAATTAATAAGAACTGTAACCTTTGTTATGAATAATAAAAGAATTAATGAATTAAGTGTTGTAAATTGGTGTTACCGTTTTCCTCACATGTTTAGAATAATTCTCGCGCTACCCTTGTGAATTGACCTTTTGATGACTTCACTTTGACCGTCCACTCTAACTTGGGAACCCTTAGACTCTCAAGTTGTTTGGGTTGAATCAGATAATGAGCGAGTTATTCCTCATACACGATATTCCTTCGACAATTTAGGATTTGAGTTCAAAGGCACGGCCCGACATGAGATTAAACCCTTCGATTATAACGTCGTATGATTAGTACTCGGGTGTCTGCCATGTTGTGACTCTTGAATTCGAAGTTAATGAGGTAGCCGTCTATGGGGACTTTGGCTCCCTCCCAGAGTTGCTAAAGGCGATCTAATAATTTTTAAAATTATTATTTCGGTGCGGGATATACAACCCTAGGGATAGGGCATCCTTGATATCTCCGTGAGCCCATACTACGGTAATTGGAAACTCGGCACCCGGGGTACCAGTCTAAGGTGATAGTCGTATTATTAGGTGACTACTTACTCGAGGGCGAGTATGATACGAACCTATCTATAGTGGTGTATGCATACATTAGACTCGGGATTTGGTCATCCTTATCGCTTTAGGTATCTCTAGCTTTGTCGGACACGCCCGCTTTGTCGGCCCGATCGCTGTAGCGGACGTCTAGTATGTCGACCATGTCCAAGTTATGTTGGCCCTGTCTACTATAGCGCGTTTTACGTCTGCATGCTTCCGCCTCGCTAACGAAGATTCATTTGTTAACGTATGATAGATTATCCATTTTGCGTTGGATATTAGGTAGTTATAATATTTGCTACTTAGTGTTTGATCTGATCTACGAGCTTGAGTAACTAGTGCACTTTGATAGGAAATTATATGGGTAATTGACTATGGAAGTACACGAGCCGCTCTATAGTCAAGACTCGTGAGTTTTATTGATATTGTGATTTGAGAAGGGTCGACTATCCCTCGTGCTACGTGAGATATTGCATGATTGTTCACGACTATGTGTTTATGGAATTGATTACGACTTATGCATATATCTTGATTGCTATGATTTATGTTTTACATACATACTACGATGTTATATGGATTGAGTTGGTATTTACGTTTATATATCGTGTTCTATAAATTGAAATGTTTTAAGTTTTGTTTATCATGTTGTATGAGATTTAAATATCTATATGTGAGAACTGATATTATATGCTAATTGTCCAATTTTATTGAAATATGGTGTTCTTTGGAGTTATACGGCGTGTAGTCTTTGCCAAGTTACTTTTAATCATAGGTTAAATAAAACCAACACTTTGGTTTAGAGGTTGTTGGTCAGAACAGTCACTTCCCGCCTCTGAGCGGGAGATCCTCCTATTTTGTGTTTTTGTCTCTGTTGCAGGCAATTCTTGACATTCAGGATTATCGGGACGATTAGGATGTTTCGTTTGTTTTCCTTGAGAGATTGTAATATATATTTGTATCCTATGCCATTTGAATGTAATTTAATTAACATCCGGCATGTATTAGACTTAATTAATTTTCCGCCTTAGTTTAATTAAGTCACGAAAAACCGGGTTGTTACATATTCTACTAAAGTATAAACCAAATTTTTATTTACTAAGTACAGATTTCTAGTTTCAAAGTCGTTAAGTTCGTTTTGTACTTAGTGACTTATGAAAATATTTTAAGAGTCTAGTTTTAAAAACGTTAAGTTCGGTTTGCAAAGAGTGATCAATGATATTTATTTTAAACTGAGACTTAGTTAAATTTAGTCGTCTATGTACTAAATTTAGCGATTTTCATTTTTAAAATAATGGTATCGTGGATGGTTCATTTTAGTCCGTATGTCCAAGTTCAACAGTCCAATATTTGCAAAGGCAGTAGCAAACGATTTAATTCATTTTTATAATGGTTACTCATTTTAATCGGTTTAATATATTTCATTTATAACTAAATCGATTTATACTCAAATTCAATTCTACTAACTATTAAACTTTAGTGACTTAGTGATAATTCATTTTGATCAAAAATTTAGTCCATTTATGTGTATATGTCGTGTGGTATGTATGTATAAGTCATAATTCTTTTATTTCTTTTAATTTCTTAATTCTAACTTATTAACTAATAATTAAATTATTTTAACAATAAACTAAAAAGTGATAAAACAAATTGTAACCCTAAAATTGGCCTAGATGCCGTGAGCTAGCATGGTGATGTTCTAAATTTTCATTTTTTTGATTTTGTCGGTTTTTAGCTTAAAGTCTTTATATTTTAATTATTCTAATTATACTAAAACGATTTAAACTAAAATGAAATTTACAAAAAATTTCATTTATATTGATGAATAGTGTTTTCCAACACTTTAAATTTTTAGCTTTTTAATCTTAATGATTTTTAATGTTTTAAGTTGATTTATATTATAATACTAACATTATATAAAACAATAACTAAACATAAATACAAATTATTAACAAACATAAACTAAAACGAAATCAAAATGAACAATAATGATGAACATCAACATGAAGATCATATGAACACTTAAGAACACCAAACAAAACTCAAGAACACATATGTGCATATTTAACAACTTATAATTTATTTTTCTAATTTATTTTTTTTACATGACAACTTCTATTTTAACCTAACTTAATTTAACATATTATTTACAAAAATTAAAAGTGAAAATTTATTTGAAAATGGAGGGAAAGCCGTGAGGTTTTGTGTGTGTGCATAAATTTTCATTTTCGATTTTCACTACTACAAATTTGGCCTACTGCAACGCTTTATGAGCAACCCTTCTCAATAGTGTTGCAATATTTAAGAAACTATTTGTATTGCAACACTTTTTGAAACAATGTTGCATATTACAATAAAATGCAACATTTTTATAAAAGTGTTGCTATTTTAATTAGAATACGCAACACTTATACAAAAGTGTCGCCAATTTGTTAACAAAATGCAACGCATTGATAAATGTTGCAATTTTAATAGTAAAATGAAACAATTTTTAGTTAATGATGCCTATTTTTGATAAAAAAAAAAAATTACTTCAATTAATTATTTGTTCATATTTTATTTCTTAGGTCAAATTACAACTTTAACCACAAATATATAAAATTAAATAATTTGAGTATTATTATTCTAAAATCTTTCTTATAACAATCCTTTTTGATCAATATTAGCACTCACTAAAACTTGTAAAATAGGGTCAGAACACAGTGTTACATACTGCGCAAAAAGAAAGGCGGAAGTAAAAAAAGGCTACAGTAAAACTTCTAGGGAATAGATTTTGCATAGTATAGTTGACCGTTTATAAAGTATTACGGAGTACTCCGTATGAAGTATCTTACATTTGAATTCGCATTTATGTGATTTTTTTTTATTGAAAATATTTTACTTCTTCTATTTCAAAATAATTGTCTCCTTTCTACCAAAAGTTTTCCCAAATTAATTGTCCTCTTTCAATTTATAGTAAGTTTTAACAAAGGATTTAAAATAAAAATCATTTTCATTACCACTCCTTAAATCCACCCAAAATAGAAAGGAAATAATTATTTTGGGATGGAGGGAGTATAATGGAAGATTTTTTTATTAAAATTGAAAAATATATTAATTTCATCGTTTACTTTTTTTTTTTTATATTTTAAGTCTAATTTAAAGAATTAAATTTGGAAAGATTAAAAGTAATAAACCCCTGCCTCTTCGTCAATACTAAGTAACTCTAAAAACCCCCAATGCCCAAAAACCTAAATCACTTCCTCCACCTACGCCACTTCTCATCTTTATCAGTTATCATCATCACTTCTCATCATCTAATCATATTCGTTATATCGCCAATGCTTTATCGGTCTTCACTTACCACACGCACTGTCTAAACCACCCTCATCTTGTCAACTCAGGTGGGTTTTATAGATCTCCGTTTATGTTTTTCTTAATTTCGAAAATATCTTAATTTAATCATCACTACAATTTTAACGAGTTTTATTATTGATAAAACTACTATTCGTTTGGTTTACGTTTGATTCAAGTGATTAATTTGTGCTCATACAAATTAGCTCTACTAGTACAATTGGTCAATTTTTTTAATTTAGGGTTTTTGTTGAATTGGGCATTTTTATATGATTTGCTTTTAGGTAAATTTATGATATACTTCTTGTTAGATGCTGATACTAATGAGGTTTGGTTATTAAATTCGAAGTGAAATTGGCTGATTTTGCCAAATAGTTTTTGACAGCAATACTCGTTTGATAGGTAGATTCAAAACTCCGACATCCGACATCCGACATCCTTGCTTCGACATTGGAAAAACAAAACTTTGAAGGAAATCATGGTTAGGTTATATTATTATTCAGTTCTAACTTGCTGGATGATGGTGTTGTTACTTGTAACAACCCGGTTTTTCGTGACATAATTAAACTAAGGCGGAAAATTAATTAAGTCTAATACATGCCGGATGTTAAATAAATTACACTCAAATGGCATAGGATACAAATATATATTACAATCTCTCAACGAATACAAACGAAACATCCTAATCGTCCCGATAATCCCGAGTCTCGAGAATTTCCTGCAACGGAGACAAAAACACAAAATAGGAGGATCTCCCGCTCAGAGGCGGGAAGTGACTGTTCTAACCAACAACCGCTAAACCAAAGTTTTGGTTTATTTAACCTATGATTAAAAGTAACTTGGCAAAGACTAAACGCATTATAACTACTGCATAGCTTATGTTAATAAAATTGGACAAATAGCATATAATATCAGTTCTCACATATAGATATTTAAATCTCATAAAACATGATAAACAAAACTTAAAACATTTCAATTTATAGAATCACAATAAATAAACACGACTATCATTTCAATTAATATAATATATATATAAAACCTAAATCATGGCAATCAAGATATATGCATAAGTCGTAATCAATTCAATAAACACATAGTCGTGAACAATCATGCAATTCTAAACATATGAGATATAGAAAATAAATAAATAAAACACATTTCAAATAGACAAGCAAAAACATACAAGGAAATAGGATGATTCAAACACGAGTATACATGAAATCACAAAACGTACCACACTCATAAATAAACATTCTCAAAAAGGCGTATTTCAACACTTAGGATCAACAATCATTCAGACAATAACCAAACAAAACAAGGAAATACATTCAACATACGTTAACTAATGAATGTTCGTTAGCGAGGCGGAAGCATGCAGACGTAAAACGCGCTATAGTAGACAGGGCCAAACAGATTGGACGTGGCTGACACACTAGACAATAGTGGACAGGGCCAAACAGATTGGACGTGGCTGACATACTAGACGTCCGCGAAGCGATCGGTAGAACAAAGCGGGCGTGTCGGCGGGCTAGAGATACCTAAAGCGATAAGGGCGGCCAAATCCCGAGTCTAATGTATGCATACACCACTATAGATAGGTTCGTATCATACTCGCCCTCGAGTAAGTAGTCACCTAATAATACGACTATCACCTTAGCGGGTACCCCGGGTGGTGGAGTTTCCAATTGCAGTAGTATGGGCTCACCGAGATATCAATCATGCCCCATCCACGAGGTTGTATATCCCGCACCGAAATAATACTTTATATAAAAATATTAGATCGCCTTTAGCAACTCTGGGAGGAGCCAAAGTCCCCATAGGCAATTTACCTCATTAACTTCAATTCAAGAGTCGCGACATGGCGAACAATCCAAGTATTTTATTCAAGTAGTTCATTTTCTTAATTTCTTATTTCCTCGTTTAATAGTTACAAGTGACAATTCTAAACATAAATAATATCGTCGAACTTTGTATAATGAAATTTTAGTTCTAGCGATTCTTGAGTAAACAAAATACATAGAAAGACTTAATGATTTATTTTGAGTCAGATTCGTAACTTTTAAATATTTTCACTATTCATTATTTTATGCGTATTTTTATACGTATGCGTATTTTTATACTTTGTACGTATTTTTATACTTATACGTATTTTTATACTTTGTATGTATGTTTATACTTATACGTATTCTTATTTTGTATTTTAGTAATCTAATGATAGTTCGATTAAGTATGATTTAGTTTCATTTAAACTTTAAGTAAATTAAAGTAGATTAGTGATTAGTAATAATTGAATTGCATTAGAACCCACATTTATTTCCTCCTTTTATTTAAATTGTAAAGTGTTTAGCGATTTAGTAGTATTAACATTTATTTTAACTTGTAAAAGTATCTTGATGATACTTAGCAAAATTTAGTATTTTTAATAAAGTCTAATATAATGACATTTAGGAACTATTCGTTTAGGTGGCCTAATTTCTGAATTGATTTTATTTATGTAACTTTTACGTAGTCGTATTAGGTGATTTAATACGTGAGGTTATTAATATTTATATTTTAGTACTATTCACTTAAGTTTAATTTATTTAATTATTTATAACCTTAAACCTTATAGTTCAAAACTTTAGTTAGGTCTTGTATTTATATATAAATATATTATTCATAATTTCTATATAACTATACTTAGTAAATTTTTAGTCGATCTTTATATATTATTATGATCTTAACAATTTACCTTTTAGTTAATTCTTATTTGTGATTCAAATTTTTATTGTATTTAGTAATAGTTTTACTTATATTCATTTTAAATCTTAAAGGATCCAATTTCTTTTTATTATTTTAATTACATACTTATTTAGTATATTTTTAATTCATTGTAAATTTTAGAGTTTTTCAATAAAGTAATCTTTATGTTAAATGTAATATATGAAATTTTATATAACTATTTATCTTAGAAATTTTATACGGATAATTTAATTTATACTTTTACTTTTAAATTGATTTAATACTAATTTAAACTCAATACTCTTTTAACTTAATTCTTCATTTTTAGTTATTATTTCATTTGGACTTATTAGTGACGGTAAATATTTTATTTCTATAATTATTTTATATTAGTTTAATTTATTTCCTTTAGTTATCTTAGTAATATTTTTAGTCTTATTTTATAATTGCGATACTTATACTTTATATAATTTAATTTACACATAACAAATAATTTTATCATGATAATATTACATATAAATTCAACATTAATTCAACAACACATTTTTCACTCAAAACATATTATCACAAAATCAGATAAATATCATATTTCACAATTCAATTCAACATTATATTATAACTAAAATTAACACCCAATTTCATACTATAGCTAATCATACAAAGTTATTAAATAAACTGAAACGAGAGGTATACGTGCCTAATGCATAACTAGCTCACTTTTAATAACAGATTAATTAAAGTAAAACCAAAACGTTAATGTTAGAGATTTTGAGGAAGAAATCGAGTCACCTAAATTTGGCTCACGAACAGAGGCCTCCAAAAACGATCTTAACCCGTCTCTTTATGGACCCAAAAATCAAAGCCCGTGAAACCAAAAGAGATCCACCGTAGCCCGTAGTGAATGAACGAGACAGGACCGAGGTCGCGGCAGCGACATCGAAACAGCACAGCCCGAGTAAAAAAAAAAAGAGGGGAGTGAGACTCGACACAAAATATCGATAAATTATAGACGGAAAGCGAAATGAATGTTGAGAGTTAATTTAATTTATTGAATGATTTATAATATTAAAAACGAAGTAGTAAGAAAACTGAAATCAGATGTTTTATAACACTGAAATCGAACACATAAAAGCGGAGTTGTAAAAGAGGCTCACCGGCGAGAAACTCCGGTGGTCGAAGTCTAGTGCTCCGGTGATTCTCCGGTGAGTACAGAGAGCAGAGAGGAGCAGAGGATGTCGGTGAAAGAAAGTCCACCGCATCGACTTCCTTGGTGAGCAAGTGGTGAGCCGTAGCGTGAGGAGGCCGCAGAGTGAGCTCCGGTGATGGTGGTACTGGACACGACGGTGGTGGTCCTCATGGTGTCGACTCCGGCGAACTAAAAATGTACCAAGGTCGAGTAGAACAGAGGGCAAATCGAGGTGAGAAAGCAGGGGAAAAACAGGGGGTAAAAGAGGGAGCTCGAGTTCGCCTTCAATGGCGACTCCGATGGGGCTGCTCCAATGGTGGCCGAAAACAGGGGAAAGCAGGGCCACCACGGTGGTGATGGTGGTCGACGGTAGCCATGGTGGTGGTGAGCACGGTGGTCATGAGCGGTAGAGGCGCCGATGATGATGACCATAGTGTTGTTATTGTTGAGTTGTTGTCGGCTGTTGCTGTAGTTGTGTATTGTTGTTGATGTTTGCTCATGTTGTTGTGTGTCTCTTTGTTGTTGTATAAAGGAGGAATAAAAAGGAGAGGTGGGGAATAAAAGTGAATTGTGATTGTGAAAGTAAGATCAAATATCAGAATAAAGGAGTTATAAGGAGGGAGTATGTGGGGAAGGTAAGTAAAAAAAATATCTAATTGAGTGGTGAAGAGTTAGTGTACCGACATAAGTAAAAAAAATATTTGGGTCTGTTTTGTTCGTTTGCTCCGTTTTATTTACTCTTATTTATAAACCTTTAATTATTATAAAATATATTATACTTTAAGTTATTTGTTTTAAATTTTAGTTTCATCATTAGTATTATAAAATTTATAGTTCGACAATATAAATGTATAAAAGTTGTCAGTTATAAATTTTATTACGGTCTCATAGATTTTTAAACGGTGTGCTTATTTGAAAGATACATTTCGATAAAATTATGTTGTATTCAAGTAATAATAATGTTTAAAATAAAATGCAAATTAATTAAGTTTAATAAAAGCAATTGAATATAAATTTTAGTTCGACAAGTACTTTAAACGTAAAACTTATAATACAAATTAATATAAAATCGAAAAAGTTTAATTGGAAATATCTTGAAAAGGTTTATTCGATCGAAATTTTCCAGTCACGTTTTCAAAACAAAGGAATAACAGTTATATTATCTAAATTTTAATTTAATAAATTAGTTAAAATAATTAATTAGTGTTAATAAAACACGGGGTGTTACATTACTCACTTGTCGCATTAAAATTTTGTTTTGAAAACGTGACTGGAAAATTTCGATCGAAAATTAAAATGAGATAGTAAGGCTAAGATTTTGAAAACTAATCAATTTAAAAATATTTAAATTTAAAGGATAAGGAGTTTAGAACAATTAAGTTCACAAGTTCAAAGATATTTATTAAAAGATAAAGAGTTTTCAAAAATGAAAGAAAACAATGAACTTCATCGTATGAGATTAACAAGTACTACGTAGAAATTATAATTTAAGAGTTCAAGAATCTTAGAACAAAGGAATAGGCTTTAGAGGTTGAATAAAAAGTTAATGAAATTATAAAGGAAAGATAAAAATCATCTTTTTTTTTTTTTTTTTTTTTTTTTTAGATTAAATAGAACAATTGAAAATTATCTTTACGAAATCAATTAGAAGGTATTATAGATTTCAAGATAAGAAATTTTAGAAGATAATAATAATTGTACGAGGGCTAAAATACGAAGTAAAGTTCGAAGGTATAATTAAGGAGTCTACGAAATTCGAAAGCGAAGATGATATAATTTACTAGATTAAAGAGAAAGATAAAAATCATTTTAAGAATTTAGTTATTAAGATTTATTGATTTAGGAAATCAACAATTTCGAAGCAGTTAAAATTTTTATGAGGTTGAAATATAATCGAGTGAATTCTTTTACGTAAGGAGTTTAAAATATAAAAGGGAACACTAAAATCATAGTGAGATTAAATATTAGGAAATTAATAAGCGCTGAAATGATGGTGATCATTAGAGATCGATTTTGATATAGCTTTAGAAATCTTCAATGCTAAAGAAATCTTCGATGTCTTGAAAATTGTCTTGGATAGCGTGATTCTTAATACGTCTTTTCGCATGCGCTTCTGGTCTTGTATTCAAGTTTTATATTTGCGAGAAATGAAAAGAGGTAATTTCAAAAGGAAGATTTCATTATAAGAGTTTAAGTTAGGAAAATTTTACTTCAAAAGAAGAAAATAATTTAAATAGATCGATTAAAATTTTCTTTTTGAATAAGTTAGGAAGAGATGAATATGGGTGTTAGAGAAAGTTATAGAGGTCTTCAAGGCAATAGAATTTTCCGAGGTCTAGAACGTCTTTTCAGATCGTTCGATTCTTGATGCGTCCATTTGTATGTGCTTGAGTTCTTGACGTCTCGTCTTCGATTTATACGTCTCGATTTTTGGTAACGTTAGTAAAGAAGAGTTGTTAATCAAAAAGATTAGTCATAGAGCACTTAGCAGGCAAGAAAAGAGAAATAAAAATCTATCGAGGTTGAATGACGGTCGAAAATTCTAAAATGTAGGTCAGTCGGTCAATCCTTAATATTTCTACCCATTCTCACTTTTAAAGCGATCTAAGTTTATTATTTTAGCGATCTAAGATTTCTAATTCATTATTTGATCCTATAAGTCTATGCCGGACATATATATTAATATGTATGTCTAGCCCAGGTGTCTTCTCGCTAGATGAAATAACTATTAAGTTATTCACGGTCGCAAGACAGCTCTGATACCAACTGTAACAACCCGGTTTTTCGTGACTTAATTAAACTAAGGCGGAAAATTAATTAAGTCTAATACATGCCGGATGTAAAATAAATTACACTCAAATGGCATAGGATTCAAATATATATTACAATCTCTCAACGAATACAAACGAAACATCCTAATCGTCCCGATAATCCCGAGTCTCAAGAATTTCCTGCAACGGAGACAAAAACACAAAATAGGAGGATCTCCCGCTCAGAGGCGGGAAGTGACTGTTCTAACCAACAACCGCTAAACCAAAGTTTTGGTTTATTTTGTAATACCCGATATTTTCTTAAAAAAAAAAAATTAATTTAAAAACAAAGATAAAATAAAATACAGTACAAAAAAAAATATTAAAGAAATTATAGTTTCTAAAAAAAAAAAAATATAAAAAAATATTATATAATAATAGTAATAATAATGATGTCGCATAGCTCTATTTTCTTGTAGGTATTAATGACAGTTCTAATATATAAATTATACTAATAATAAAAAAAAACTAATCATTGAGAAGCAAGTTACCAGAATCGACTGAAAATATTTCCTAAAAGATCTAGGTAAACCAAACTACATCAAACTCTATATATATACCCATGATGAACCTAAGTTTATTTTGTGACCCCTACAAATTAGATTGTTGTTTACCCTATTTTCTCGTTTGTAATATCGCTCTTGTTGGGCCCAAATTTTCCGGCCCAGTTTGGGCCCTATCAGTAGAAGTACCTTGCTCAGGGCCCTGAGCATCACGGGACCCTGAGCAAGATCTAGAGTATTTCGAGGATCCAGGCGACGCAGAACCCTGACCATGCGAGACCCTCCAGGAGCCCCACCTAGCCCAGGACCCTGAACATTTTAGGACCCTGGGCAGGATCCAGGACAGGACCCTGGACAGCCAGGTCCCTCAGGAGTCCCACCAACGGATTTATCCCAATTATAACGGATAGTCAAGGGAAGTTGCGAGAAAGGGGGAAGCTATCCAACGGAAGGAGCATTTAAAGCCTATTTAATAGGGGTCCACGACAGTTATGGGAGGAGGAATACTAGGAGCAAAATCAGCAAGGATGCACGTATAAAAGAGGAGCTAGGGTTCAAGGCAAGGGATTCGACATCATTCCTCATTCAGCAACTTCACTCAGCACTCCAAACACTCTAAACACATTTCTGACAAAGAAATACTTAGCATTTTGCAGCATACTTTGTACGAATTAATGCACTTGAGCACCGAAACCTTGTACCCCTTCTTTGAATAGTGGATAGTTGGTGGGACAAGTGCTTCCCCCCGCGGTCGTTTCCCACATCGGGTTTTCCGCGTAACCAAAAAACTTGCGTGTCTTGCTTAGCTTTCCTTCTTTTATTTTCTTAAGTTTTCACTCACGAATCTTAGTTTGGTATACGATAAGGTCGCTTTAACCCCAACACAATAAATTAAGCTTTGGTAAATTTTTGCCAAACATTTGGCGCCGTCATGGGGAATAGCGATCATCTTTTGTAGCCAAACATCGTCCTCGTCGTTAACCAAGCATAGTGCCAAGCGTCGGTCAGGGTTCCACCAAAGATGCGGCGGCTTGGCCAGGGGACGCCTGTTAAGGTGCCCCCAGGTGCCACCGCAGGAGCCAGATCTGGAGGTCCAGGATCCAGTAGGAGCCTCCGCAGGAGCCAGATCTGGAGGTCCAGGATCCAGTAGGAGCATCCCCAGGAGTTGGTCACCGGGATAGATCTTGAAGCCGCAACTCCTACTCTAGTGACTTCTCCGAATCGAGGATCCCTCATTGTCAACCCTTCGCTCAGCCTCGAGAGCCACCAGCCACACTCAGGTTACCTTTTGTCTAACAACCTGTTCGGACCTAATTTCTCTTTTTTGACAGGTACACCTGAACCAAGCCCTACGACAACCCTCTATCCAGTAAGGCACAGGCTCCTGCCAGGTCCATCTCAGGACCCTGACAGGATCCTGACAGGCCCCACCAGCACTCTCACAGCCGTTTTGCATGGCCTCCACATCCAAGAATGCGGAAACCATGCAGGGGGCAAGGACACACAAAAAGATTACTACTCACGAGCTTGGCACTGTACCTGAAAACGGTGTTTCATTTTGAGGGCCTCGGCGCCCACCTCAACATTATGTCTTCAATAGGTTTATTCGTTTTGTTTTTCAATCCGTATTTTGTTTTTTCCGCTTTAAAGGTTTTCATTCTCTTCCTAGGTTGCAGATTTTTCGTATGTTCTTCTTTAGAAACCTTTTAAGTTACCCTTTCAATCGTTTTAAAAGTTATTTTGCGTTTTCGCTGCTGAGGTGCCCTGAGGATCCTGAGACCTGAGGACCCTGATGTACTCTCAGGATCCTGGCACATCCTCATCATTCCGAGGTACCCTCAGCAGGTTTTGTTGATTATTCCTTCGTGAAAATTCTTTAATCTGCTCCGAATCGTTTTTAAAGTATTTCTACAATTTACATTTGTGATTTGTTAAAAACCCTTTATCCTTTTTTTTAAAAAAGAAAATTTATTTAAAACTCATTTTTATATACAAAAATACTTGAGTTCGTTCTGAAGAGCTTCCGAAGCTACATTCCTTCACAAGGTATCGACCCCTGGGGTCACGAGGGGCGCCTCTACGTAAATACCCTCCTTGAGAGGAAGTCGTGCCTATGGCGGCGGTATAAACATGAACCAAGGGGATAAACATGACCCCGCTTGGACATCTCAGACTCCAGGCCACCACAGTCACCAGACAAGGCTCGGCATCGGTATAAACATGAACCCAGGGGATAAACATGACCCCGCTTGGACATCTCAGACTCCAGGCCGACATTAAGTCGACTCTAAAAGCATGCATACAAAATGAGCGCGCGCATTACAATCGAACGTAACTAAAGCATGGTTGGCCACCATGACTTTCCACCGTCATGCTCAAGGTCCCTTGCAGCAAAGGACCCTGAGCGCATATGTCTAGCAAGAGATAATGTTTAAGTACAAGCGTCTACGATAGGCACGCTACCCCAAGGCAACAGTTCCGAACTTAAGTCTTAAACTAAACTGATTAATTACAACATCGCAGGAAGATATTCTTGTTTATCAGGCACCTCAGCCGAGGCATCCAAGGTGGGAACGTCCTCAGCAACGGCGCCAGCGCCATCATCTCCAGTAACCACTCCAAAGAGTTCCTCAAAGAATGCGGCCACCCTCCACAAAGAATAAAGACTTCCTTCCTCAGCAGGTTCACTTTCCTCCTCAACAGGATCAGCAGTCCAGCATCCCTTAAGGGTCCAGCAACAGAATCACCAAAAGGAACCACATTGTCTCTCTTCAGAATCCAGCAAGAAATTCAACACGCTTGGGAAAAGGGGGCAGAAAACAACTTTGTCGTCGTGTGTTCCTCCTCCAAGTTCGAGTCGAAAAGTAAAACAAAATCGAAATCCATGCTGAAGTCGTCACTGAAGACCCGGAGGTATCTTGAGCAAGACTGATCTATTCCACAGCAGCTCCCTGAAGCATGTCATCCTCAAGACCTCGACTTCATGCAGACCTCGCCAAAGAACGCCGCAACCACAACGTGAGGTCTACCTTCAGGGCCTGTACAAGAATCGCCCTCATCAACATTTGAATCGAAAGTCCGCCAATCCACCAAGTATCAAGCCTTAACGAAATCGAAGCGGTAGAAGTCGCCCAAAGTTGAAATATGGGGGAGTCACGCAAGCAATCTGAGAATGAAAATTCCTGCTCAGAATTCGAGACCTCCTGAGCAGAAATTTTGGGGGCAAATGTTGGGCCCAAATTTTCCGACCCAGTTTGGGCCCTATCAGTAGAAGTACCTTGCTCAGGGCCCTGAGCATCACGGGACCCTGAGCAAGATCTAGAGTATTTCGAGGATCCAGGCGACGCAGAACCCTGACCATGCGAGACCCTCCAGGAGCCCCACCTAGCCCAGGACCCTGAACATTTTAGGACCCTGGGCAGGATCCAGGACAGGACCCTGGACAGCCAGGTCCCTCAGGAGTCCCACCAACGGATTTATCCCAATTATAACGGATAGTCAAGGGAAGTTGCGAGAAAGGGGGAAGCTATCCAACGGAAGGAGCATTTAAAGCCTATTTAATAGGGGTCCACGACAGTTATGGGAGGAGGAATACTAGGAGCAAAATCAGCAAGGATGCACGTATAAAAGAGGAGCTAGGGTTCAAGGCAAGGGATTCGACATCATTCCTCATTCAGCAACTTCACTCAGCACTCCAAACACTCTAAACACATTTTACAGCAAATACTTAGCATTTTACAGCATACTTTGTACGAAATAGTGCACTTGAGCACCGAAATCTTGTAACCCTTCTTTGAATAGTGGATAGTTGGTGGGACAAGAGCTTCCCCCCGCGGTCGTTTCCCACATCGGGTTTTCCGCGTAACCAAAAAACTTGCGTGTCTTGCTTAGCTTTCCTTCTTTTATTTTCTTAAGTTTTCACTCACGAATCTTAGTTTGGTATACGATAAGGTCGCTTTAACCCCAACACAATAAATTAAGCTTTGGTAAATTTTTTGCCGAAACAGCTCTCTTGGCTCTTAATCTCGTTGCTGGTTCATTCCCACGTTCTTGGTAAGTTTGATTTCTAAAAGTCAATTTTAACTATTGTGTTCTTCGATAACTTATTCAATAATTTTTGAAGCTAAGCCATTAGAGAAGTAAGAGGAAATTGCACCCTATCATGTGTACCAACAACAATCATTAGGGTAGCACTGTTTCGTATCGGTTTGGGAACAAATTTGTCGACTCAGTGTAACTTAAAGATAGCGTATGGTTTACCAAGTTTGAGGAGACGATGGGAGTTGGTGGTTGTTAACATTGGCATCGAGTGATTAAACATGAACTGAGTGGTGTTATAAACAGGGATATTGACGTTGCTACGTGTGTGAGGAAGGTGCTAAGATGGTCATAATGATAATTGTCGGGGATTAATTAAGTTAAGTATTGTGTAGTTATCCCATGCCTTAGATTGATCCTAATAACAATAATAAAAAAATAATGGGTGTAGTTAACAAGAAGAATAGTACTTTAAGTTAGACAAGTTCAATGAGTGTTGCGTACACATATGTTTGAGTAGATCATAGTTGAGTCTCATAAATTAATTATCCTTATAATTGTAAAAATTACATATAAAAGTCAAATAACAGGAAAAAAAAAAAACGAAATAATAATAAATAGAACTAATAATAATAATAATACGAAAAGGAAAAAAATTAACAAATGTTAAGCGTGTTCACGGAAATTGCAGTGTCTACTCATGCTGTAGTGGCACAAAGAAATTTGGGAAAGATTAAATAAATTTTAGTTGGTTTAATAGTATAATAAAGGGGTTTAGTTGTATAACAACGAAAGTAATAGCACCAAGAACAACATTGGGATAGCTATTTATTTTAGTGGCCGGCTAACACAGAGTAGCAACGATACTTTATAAGATACACATAATAAACGTAACCAGTTTTTAAGAGCGACGTGTAATAGTGTACGTATTAATATTAATTGTATCCTTAATATATTTGTTGTAGATTCTGAATTTATCGAGGAGCCATTTTGAATTCTTTGATAACGTGATCGATTTGTGTTGTTTAAGGTAAGTACGATTGCTTATCTCCTTATTAAGTATTTTATTTTAAAATTTATAGTGTAATGTTTTAAAGATGGTTTCTCAAACCGTTTTATCTTTTCTAAACAATTTTATTTAATTTTACCATATTTATCGTTTTCAAGGCTCATATTATTTTAAATTGGCTTACAAATATTTTTGGATTTTGTCCCGTCTCAAATATTTCATATTTTATATAATTTTGTTCAAGTGTGTGTTTATCAATGCTTCTAAATTGTTGTTCAAGAATTACTCTGAGAATTTCCCAATTATTCTATTTCTTCATCTTATTATTGTCTCGATTTTCATTTGAATTATCTTTCTCAAGTACTTCAAATTATTTTGGTTATCCCGATGATATCCCGTCCCTTCTATGGGCATTATTCTGAGAGTTGTTATCGATAGTGATGATTCATAAAGTTCAAATGTAGGGACAGTTGATCGAGCCCTCACCTCTAGATCCTCCCCTTTGTAGTACTCATTGGGGGATACGCGTATTCGGGACTATTGGGTCTCTTATTTTAAAGATAGTATCACGAGTGAAGTCCTCCTCTTATTAAAAAGAGGGAACCCGCTCAAATATACTATTCTAGCCACTATCAGGGGCCTACCTTTTGGTTGGTCGGTGAGGAAAAAAAAACAGAGAGTTATTGGCCATCGGAAGAGTCTCATTCTTATGGGACTAAAATATTTTCTGTATCGAGTACTTGTGAATGAAACTTATTTATATTTTCTCTGATTGTTTTTCAGTGATTTATCAATATTTATGTTTTCGAAAACTGCAAGTAAAAGACTTTCTAAAATGATTTTCAAAATCGTTTTTACTAGATATGGGTCGTACTTACTCAACGTTTTTGTTGACTTTGTTTTTGTGTTTTAAATAACTTGCAGGTTAGTATGTGAACGCGGGTATGGGGATCGTGAGAGACGTTGCGCTTTGATTTTATTACATTTGAATAAACTCTTTAATTATTCTTTTGCGACTAGATTTCATAATAAATGGATTTTGTTTTTATGTAATTTTTATAATTTACTTTGTTAAGAATGTTTATTTTGTTTTTATTATTAAAAACCTCAGTTACTATTAGTAGCATTCTCGAATTTTGGCCTTGTGAGTTGTGGATTTTATGTATGTAAACGAGGCTAGAAATCGGGGGTGTTACAGGTGGTATCAAAGCGGTTCTTTCCAAACTACGCAAAATGTGCTTACTCAAACTATTTCTTAATCGATTTAAAGTTAAAATAAAATAAAAAAAAAATAAAAAATAAAAAAAAAAAAAAAAAATCTCTTTCTAAAAATCTTTTTCTGAATATTTACATATTTAAATAAAAATATTTTACACGAAGTGAGTGAGTGATTAGGGGCTAAGGGTTATCGTTGTATGATATTTATGATTTTATTAATTTCTTGTTTATGCGATGTGGTTGTTATTGTTGCTATTATTAGAAAGAATGTTGTAGAGAATGATGGAACTAGGATAGTAGGCTTGCTATTTTATTGTATGTTGTGTGCTTTTGTCATTTATTTCTAGCAATTTAGAATAACCCTATACCCTTATTTGTTTAGACAATGTCCGGAAGAGGAAGAGGAAGAGGCAGAGGAGGAGGAATCCCTAATAATAATAACAATGATAACAATATCAGAATAATAACAGATTGATTTGGTCACGCAATGCAACAACTAGTTACCATGAACCAAAACTTGGTCCAAGTCACTACCCAACTAGCCCAAGGTAGAAACCCAAATGCAGCCTCTGACATGACTAAGTCGGTTAGCTTACAGAGACCAACCTACTTTGATGGAAAAGGGGACCCTGTTAAGTTGGAAGCTTGGATTAGATCTTTTGATAAAATATTTGCTACCCTTAATTGTCCCGAGGACCTTAAAATTGCTCAAGCCACCCATTACCTTACAGTAAACGCTGATATTTGGTGGACTGAAAATATGGCTAGACTGATGGCTCCAGGACCACATTTAGATGGAGGAGTAGAGGTAGTGAGAGCGATGAATTGGGAAGAATTTAAGACTGCACTTAGGACTGAGTTTTTCCCAGAGCACCTTAAAAGGGGTAAGAGAATGGAGTTTAACAATTTAAAACAAGGAAACCTTACTGTTCAAGAGTACTATAATGAATTCCAAGAGTTAGCTCGATTTGCCCCGGAGTTAGTCCCCACTCCTGAGTCTCGTGCCTCTAGATTTGAACAAGGATTAGATATTGATATTAGAACAACTCTTGGAGGGTGGAATTCTGAGACCATACTTGAGGTGTATACTAGGGCAAGTAACATAGAGAGGGTGTTAAATGAGAAAAAGACTATGGTGGGTGAGAAAAGGAAGGTTAATCTTGGAAATGGAGAGCAAGGCCCGACAAAGAAACCATCTTGGAATCAGGGTAAAGCTAGTAACGTCACTTACTCACAAACCTCTATTAATAATGCAAGTGGAAGTCAATCTCTTTGTAGGAAATGTGGTCGTAGCCATCAAGGTCGTGATTGCAATGGGATGTTATGGGTATGCCACTACTGTAGCAAATTGGGTCATAGAGCCCCTGAGTGTCGTAGTAGGATTAGAGACCAGGAGAATCAGCAGGGTAATCAAAATAGACCAGCTCAACCTAGTGGAGTAGGAAGTGTATCTAACACAACTCCAAATCGAGGTTTTCAAGGAGGAAACAATTACAATAATAGGAAACCATACCCTAACACAAATAAACCAAGTGCTAGCAGCGCATCAGCTGGAATAAAGAACTCTACTCAAATTAATGCTCTTACACGTGAAGAACCTGCCAACAACGATGCAGGTAATTACTCTTTCTTATCTAAACTTTCATAACCTTAGTTACGAGGACGTAACCTTTTTTATGGGGGGTAGATTGTAATACCCGATATTTTCTTAAAAAAAAAAATTAATTTAAAAACAAAGATAAAATAAAATACAGTACAAAAAAAAATATTAAAGAAATTATAGTTTCTAAAAAAAAAAAAAATATAAAAAAATATTATATAATAATAGTAATAATAATGATGTCGCATAGCTCTATTTTCTTGTAGGTATTAATGATAGTTCTAATATATAAATTATACTAATAATAAAAAAAAAAAACTAATCCTTGAGAAGCAAGTTACCAGAATCGACTGAAAATATTTCCTAAAAGATCTAGGAAAACCAAACTACATCAAACTCTATATATATACCCATGATGAACCTAAGTTTATTTTGTGACCCCTACAAATTAGATTGTTGTTTACCCTATTTTCTCGTTTGTAATATCGCTCTCTTGGCTCTTAATCTCGTTGCTGGTTCATTCCCACGTTCTTGGTAAGTTTGATTTCTAAAAGTCAATTTTAACTATTGTGTTCTTCGATAACTTATTCAATAATTTTTGAAGCTAAGCCATTAGAGAAGTAAGAGGAAATTGCACCCTATCATGTGTACCAACAACAATCATTAGGGTAGCACTGTTTCGTATCGGTTTGGGAACAAATTTGTCGACTCAGTGTAACTTAAAGATAGCGTATGGTTTACCAAGTTTGAGGAGACGATGGGAGTTGGTGGTTGTTAACATTGGCATCGAGTGATTAAACATGAACTGAGTGGTGTTATAAACAGGGATATTGACGTTGCTACGTGTGTGAGGAAGGTGCTAAGATGGTCATAATGATAATTGTCGGGGATTAATTAAGTTAAGTATTGTGTAGTTATCCCATGCCTTAGATTGATCCTAATAACAATAATAAAAAAATAATGGGTGTAGTTAACAAGAAGAATAGTACTTTAAGTTAGACAAGTTCAATGAGTGTTGCGTACACATATGTTTGAGTAGATCATAGTTGAGTCTCATAAATTAATTATCCTTATAATTGTAAAAATTACATATAAAAGTCAAATAACAGGAAAAAAAAAAAACGAAATAATAATAAATAGAACTAATAATAATAATAATACGAAAAGGAAAAAAATTAACAAATGTTAAGCGTGTTCACGGAAATTGCAGTGTCTACTCATGCTGTAGTGGCACAAAGAAATTTGGGAAAGATTAAATAAATTTTAGTTGGTTTAATAGTATAATAAAGGGGTTTAGTTGTATAACAACGAAAGTAATAGCACCAAGAACAACATTGGGATAGCTATTTATTTTAGTGGCCGGCTAACACAGAGTAGCAACGATACTTTATAAGATACACATAATAAACGTAACCAGTTTTTAAGAGCGACGTGTAATAGTGTACGTATTAATATTAATTGTATCCTTAATATATTTGTTGTAGATTCTGAATTTATCGAGGAGCCATTTTGAATTCTTTGATAACGTGATCGATTTGTGTTGTTTAAGGTAAGTACGATTGCTTATCTCCTTATTAAATATTTTATTTTAAAATTTATAGTGTAATGTTTTAAAGATGGTTTCTCAAACCGTTTTATCTTTTCTAAACAATTTTATTTAATTTTACCATATTTATCGTTTTCAAGGCTCATATTATTTTAAATTGGCTTACAAATATTTTTGGATTTTGTCCCGTCTCAAATATTTCATATTTTATATAATTTTGTTCAAGTGTGTGTTTATCAATGCTTCTAAATTGTTGTTCAAGAATTACTCTGAGAATTTCCCAATTATTCTATTTCTTCATCTTATTATTGTCTCGATTTTCATTTGAATTATCTTTCTCAAGTACTTCAAATTATTTTGGTTATCCCGATGATATCCCGTCCCTTCTATGGGCATTATTCTGAGAGTTGTTATCGATAG
Source organism: Dianthus caryophyllus (assembly GCA_023091065.1). Lineage (NCBI taxonomy): Eukaryota > Viridiplantae > Streptophyta > Magnoliopsida > Caryophyllales > Caryophyllaceae > Dianthus > Dianthus caryophyllus. Next base: position 18,373,342 of record CM041526.1, on the reverse strand, counting down.
TGATGATTCATAAAGTTCAAATGTAGGGACAGTTGATCGAGCCCTCACCTCTAGATCCTCCCCTTTGTAGTACTCATTGGGGGATACGCGTATTCGGGACTATTGGGTCTCTTATTTTAAAGATAGTATCACGAGTGAAGTCCTCCTCTTATTAAAAAGAGGGAACCCGCTCAAATATACTATTCTAGCCACTATCAGGGGCCTACCTTTTGGTTGGTCGGTGAGGAAAAAAAAACAGAGAGTTATTGGCCATCGGAAGAGTCTCATTCTTATGGGACTAAAATATTTTCTCAGACGAGTACTTGTGAATGAAACTTATTTATATTTTCTCTGATTGTTTTTCAGTGATTTTATCAATATTTATGTTTTCGAAAACTGCAAGTAAAAGACTTTCTAAAATGATTTTCAAAATCGTTTTTACTAGATATGGGTCGTACTTACTCAACGTTTTTGTTGACTTTGTTTTTGTGTTTTAAATAACTTGCAGGTTAGTATGTGAACGCGGGTATGGGGATCGTGAGAGACGTTGCGCTTTGATTTTATTACATTTGAATAAACTCTTTAATTATTCTTTTGCGACTAGATTTCATAATAAATGGATTTTGTTTTTATGTAATTTTTATAATTTACTTTGTTAAGAATGTTTATTTTGTTTTTATTATTAAAAACCTCAGTTACTATTAGTAGCATTCTCGAATTTTGGCCTTGTGAGTTGTGGATTTTATGTATGTAAACGAGGCTAGAAATCGGGGGTGTTACAGGTGGTATCAAAGCGGTTCTTTCCAAACTACGCAAAATGTGCTTACTCAAACTATTTCTTAATCGATTTAAAGTTAAAATAAAATAAAAAAAAAATAAAAAATAAAAAAAAAAAAAAAAAATCTCTTTCTAAAAATCTTTTTCTGAATATTTACATATTTAAATAAAAATATTTTACACGAAGTGAGAGTGAGTGATTCGGGGCTAAGGGTTATCGTTGTATGATATTTATGATTTTATTAATTTCTTGTTTGTACGATGTGGTTGTTATTGTTGCTATTATTAGAAAGAATGTTGTAGAGAATGATGGAACTAGGATAGTAGGCTTGCTATTTTATTGTATGTTGTGTGCTTTTGTCATTTATTTCCTAGCAATTTAGAATAACCCTATACCCTTATTTGTTTAGACAATGTCTGGAAGAGGAAGAGGAAGAGGCAGAGGAGGAGGAATCCCTAATAATAATAACAATGATAACAATATCGGTAACAATAACCAGATTGATTTGGTCGCTGCAATGCAACAACTAGTTACCATGAACCAAAACTTGGTCCAAGCTGTTACCCAACTAGCCCAAGGTAGAAACCCAAATGCAGCCTCTGACATGACTAAGTCGGTTAGCTTACAGAGACCAACCTACTTTGATGGAAAAGGGGACCCTGTTAAGTTGGAAGCTTGGATTAGATCTTTTGATAAAATATTTGCTACCCTTAATTGTCCCGAGGACCTTAAAATTGCTCAAGCCACCCATTACCTTACAGTAAACGCTGATATTTGGTGGACTGAAAATATGGCTAGACTGATGGCTCCAGGACCACATTTAGATGGAGGAGTAGAGGTAGTGAGAGCGATGAATTGGGAAGAATTTAAGACTGCACTTAGGACTGAGTTTTTCCCAGAGCACCTTAAAAGGGGTAAGAGAATGGAGTTTAACAATTTAAAACAAGGAAACCTTACTGTTCAAGAGTACTATAATGAATTCCAAGAGTTAGCTCGATTTGCCCCGGAGTTAGTCCCCACTCCTGAGTCTCGTGCCTCTAGATTTGAACAAGGATTAGATATTGATATTAGAACAACTCTTGGAGGGTGGAATTCTGAGACCATACTTGAGGTGTATACTAGGGCAAGTAACATAGAGAGGGTGTTAAATGAGAAAAAGACTATGGTGGGTGAGAAAAGGAAGGTTAATCTTGGAAATGGAGAGCAAGGCCCGACAAAGAAACCATCTTGGAATCAGGGTAAAGCTAGTAACGTCACTTACTCACAAACCTCTATTAATAATGCAAGTGGAAGTCAATCTCTTTGTAGGAAATGTGGTCGTAGCCATCAAGGTCGTGATTGCAATGGGATGTTATGGGTATGCCACTACTGTAGCAAATTGGGTCATAGAGCCCCTGAGTGTCGTAGTAGGATTAGAGACCAGGAGAATCAGCAGGGTAATCAAAATAGACCAGCTCAACCTAGTGGAGTAGGAAGTGTATCTAACACAACTCCAAATCGAGGTTTTCAAGGAGGAAACAATTACAATAATAGGAAACCATACCCTAACACAAATAAACCAAGTGCTAGCAGCGCATCAGCTGGAATAAAGAACTCTACTCAAATTAATGCTCTTACACGTGAAGAACCTGCCAACAACGATGCAGGTAATTACTCTTTCTTATCTAAACTTTCATAACCTTAGTTACGAGGACGTAACCTTTTTTATGGGGGGTAGATTGTAATACCCGATATTTTCTTAAAAAAAAAAATTAATTTAAAAACAAAGATAAAATAAAATACAGTACAAAAAAATATTAAAGAAATTATAGTTTCTAAAAAAAAAAAAATATAAAAATATTATATAATAATAGTAATAATAATGATGTCGCATAGCTCTATTTTCTTGTAGGTATTAATGATAGTTCTAATATATAAATTATACTAATAATAAAAAAAAAAAACTAATCCTTGAGAAGCAAGTTACCAGAATCGACTGAAAATATTTCCTAAAAGATCTAGGAAAACCAAACTACATCAAACTCTATATATATACCCATGATGAACCTAAGTTTATTTTGTGACCCCTACAAATTAGATTGTTGTTTACCCTATTTTCTCGCTTTGTAATATCGCTCTCTTGGCTCTTAATCTCGTTGCTGGTACATTCCCACGTTCTTGGTAAGTTTGATTTCTAAAAGTCAATTTTAACTATTGTGTTCTTCGATAACTTATTCAATAATTTTTGAAGCTAAGCCATTAGAGAAGTAAGAGGAAATTGCACTTATCATGTGTACCAACAACAATCATTAGGGTAGCACTTGTTCGTATCGGTTTGGGAACAAATTTGTCGACTCAGTGTAACTTAAAGATAGCGTATGGTTTACCAAGTTTGAGGAGACGATGGGAGTTGGTGGTTGTTAACATTGGCATCGAGTGATTAAACATGAACTGAGTGGTGTTATAAACAGGGATATTGACGTTGCTACGTGTGTGAGGAAGGTGCTAAGATGGTCATAATGATAATTGTCGGGGATTAATTAAGTTAAGTATTGTGTAGTTATCCCATGCCTTAGATTGATCCTAATAACAATAATAAAAAAATAATGGGTGTAGTTAACAAGAAGAATAGTACTTTAAGTTAGACAAGTTCAATGAGTGTTGCGTACACATATGTTTGAGTAGATCATAGTTGAGTCTCATAAATTAATTATCCTTATAATTGTAAAAATTACATATAAAAGTCAAATAACAGGAAAAAAAAAAAAACGAAATAATAATAAATAGAACTAATAATAATAATAATACGAAAAGGAAAAAAATTAACAAATGTTAAGCGTGTTCACGGAAATTGCAGTGTCTACTCATGCTGTAGTGGCACAAAGAAATTTGGGAAAGATTAAATAAATTTTAGTTGGTTTAATAGTATAATAAAGGGGTTTAGTTGTATAACAACGAAAGTAATAGCACCAAGAACAACATTGGGATAGCTATTTATTTTAGTGGCCGGCTAACACAGAGTAGCAACGATACTTTATAAGATACACATAATAAACGTAACCAGTTTTTAAGAGCGACGTGTAATAGTGTACGTATTAATATTAATTGTATCCTTAATATATTTGTTGTAGATTCTGAATTTATCGAGGAGCCATTTTGAATTCTTTGATAACGTGATCGATTTGTGTTGTTTAAGGTAAGTACGATTCTTTATCTCCTTATTAAATATTTTATTTTAAAATTTATAGTGTAATGTTTTAAAGATGGTTTCTCAAACCGCTTTATCTTTTTCTAAACAATTTTATTTAATTTTACCATATTTATCGCTTTTCAAGGCTCATATTATTTCAAATTGACTTACAAATATTTTTGGATTATGTCGTTCTCAAATCTTTTCATATTTTATATAATTTTGTTCAACTTGTGTTTAAGACTGCTTCTGAATTGTTGTTCAAGAATTATTCTGAGAATCCCAATTATTCTATTTCTTAATCTTATTATTGTCTTGATTTTCATTTGAATTATCTTTCTCAAGTACTTCAAATTATTTTGGTTATCCCGATGATATCCCGTCCCTTCTATGGGCATTATATATGAGAGTTGTTATCGATAGTGATGATTCATAAAGTTCAAATGTAGGGTCAGTTGATCGAGCCCTCACCTCTAGATCCTCCCTTTGTAGTACTCATTGGGGATACGCCAGATTCGGGACTATTGGGTCTCTTATTTTAAAGATAGTATCACGAGTGAAGTCCTCCTCTTATTAAAAAGAGGGAACCCGCTCAAATATACTATTCTAGCCACTATCAGGGGCCTACCTTTTGGTTGGTCGGTGAGGAAAAAAAAACAGAGAGTTATTGGCCATCGGAAGAGTCTCATTCTTATGGGACTAAAATATTTTCTCAGATCAGTACTTGTGAATGAAACTTATTTATATTTTCTCTGATTGTTTTTCAGTGATTTATCAATATTTATGTTTTCGAAAACTGCAAGTAAAAGACTTTCTAAAATGATTTTCAAAATCGTTTTTACTAGATATGGGTCGTACTTACTCAACGTTTTTGTTGACTTTGTTTTTGTGTTTTAAATAACTTGCAGGTTAGTATGTGAACGCGGGTATGGGGATCGTGAGAGACGTTGCGCTTTGATTTTATTACATTTGAATAAACTCTTTAATTATTCTTTTGCGACTAGATTTCATAATAAATGGATTTTGTTTTTATGTAATTTTTATAATTTACTTTGTTAAGAATGTTTATTTTGTTTTTATTATTAAAAACCTCAGTTACTATTAGTAGCATTCTCGAATTTTGGCCTTGTGAGTTGTGGATTTTATGTATGTAAACGAGGCTAGAAATCGGGGGTGTTACAGGTGGTATCAAAGCGGTTCTTTCCAAACTACGCAAAATGTGCTTACTCAAACTATTTCTTAATCGATTTAAAGTTAAAATAAAAAAAAAAAAAAAAAAAAAAAAAAAAAAAAAAAAAAAATCTCTTTCTAAAAATCTTTTTCTGAATATTTACATATTTAAATAAAAATATTTTACACGAAGTGAGAGTGAGTGATTCGGGGCTAAGGGTTATCGTTGTATGATATTTATGATTTTATTAATTTCTTGTTTGTACGATGTGGTTGTTATTGTTGCTATTATTAGAAAGAATGTTGTAGAGAATGATGGAACTAGGATAGTAGGCTTGCTATTTTATTGTATGTTGTGTGCTTTTGTCATTTATTTCCTAGCAATTTAGAATAACCCTATACCCTTATTTGTTTAGACAATGTCTGGAAGAGGAAGAGGAAGAGGCAGAGGAGGAGGAATCCCTAATAATAATAACAATGATAACAATATCGGTAACAATAACCAGATTGATTTGGTCGCTGCAATGCAACAACTAGTTACCATGAACCAAAACTTGGTTTAAGCTGTTACCCAACTAGCCCAAGGTAGAAACCCAAATGCAGCCTCTGACATGACTAAGTCGGTTAGCTTACAGAGACCAACCTACTTTGATGGAAAAGGGGACCCTGTTAAGTTGGAAGCTTGGATTAGATCTTTTGATAAAATATTTGCTACCCTTAATTGTCCCGAGGACCTTAAAATTGCTCAAGCCACCCATTACCTTACAGTAAACGCTGATATTTGGTGGACTGAAAATATGGCTAGACTGATGGCTCCAGGACCACATTTAGATGGAGGAGTAGAGGTAGTCAGAGCGATGAATTGGGAAGAATTTAAGACTGCACTTAGGACTGAGTTTTTCCCAGAGCACCTTAAAAGGGGTAAGAGAATGGAGTTTAACAATTTAAAATAAGGAAACCTTACTGTTCAAGAGTACTATAATGAATTCCAAGAGTTAGCTCGATTTGCCCCGGAGTTAGTCCCCACTCCTGAGTCTCGTGCCTCTAGATTTGAACAAGGATTAGATATTGATATTAGAACAACTCTTGGAGGGTGGAATTCTGAGACCATACTTGAGGTGTATACTAGGGCAAGTAACATAGAGAGGGTGTTAAATGAGAAAAAGACTATGGTGGGTGAGAAAAGGAAGGTTAATCTTGGAAATGGAGAGCAAGGCCCGACAAAGAAACCATCTTGGAATCAGGGTAAAGCTAGTAACGTCACTTACTCACAAACCTCTATTAATAATGCAAGTGGAAGTCAATCTCTTTGTAGGAAATGTGGTCGTAGCCATCAAGGTCGTGATTGCAATGGGATGTTATGGGTATGCCACTACTGTAGCAAATTGGGTCATAGAGCCCCTGAGTGTCGTAGTAGGATTAGAGACCAGGAGAATCAGCAGGGTAATCAAAATAGACCAGCTCAACCTAGTGGAGTAGGAAGTGTATCTAACACAACTCCAAATCGAGGTTTTCAAGGAGGAAACAATTACAATAATAGGAAACCATACCCTAACACAAATAAACCAAGTGCTAGCAGCGCATCAGCTGGAATAAAGAACTCTACTCAAATTAATGCTCTTACACGTGAAGAACCTGCCAACAACGATGCAGGTAATTACTCTTTCTTATCTAAACTTTTATAACCTTAGTTACGAGGACGTAACCTTTTTTATGGGGGGTAGATTGTAATACCCGATATTTTCTTAAAAAAAAAATTAATTTAAAAACAAAGATAAAATAAAATACAGTACAAAAAAAAATATTAAAGAAATTATAGTTTCTAAAAAAAAAAAAAATTTAAAAAAATATTATATAATAATAGTAATAATAATGATGTCGCATAGCTCTATTTTCTTGTAGGTATTAATGATAGTTCTAATATATAAATTATACTAATAATAAAAAAAAACTAATCCTTGAGAAGCAAGTTACCAGAATCGACTGAAAATATTTCCTAAAAGATCTAGGTAAACCAAACTACATCAAACTCTATATATATACCCATGATGAACCTAAGTTTATTTTGTGACCCCTACAAATTAGATTGTTGTTTACCCTATTTTCTCGTTTGTAATATCGCTCTCTTGGCTCTTAATCTCGTTGCTGGTTCATTCCCACGTTCTTGGTAAGTTTGATTTCTAAAAGTCAATTTTAACTATTGTGTTCTTCGATAACTTATTCAATAATTTTTGAAGCTAAGCCATTAGAGAAGTAAGAGGAAATTGCACCCTATCATGTGTACCAACAACAATCATTAGGGTAGCACTGTTTCGTATCGGTTTGGGAACAAATTTGTCGACTCAGTGTAACTTAAAGATAGCGTATGGTTTACCAAGTTTGAGGAGACGATGGGAGTTGGTGGTTGTTAACATTGGCATCGAGTGATTAAACATGAACTGAGTGGTGTTATAAACAGGGATATTGACGTTGCTACGTGTGTGAGGAAGGTGCTAAGATGGTCATAATGATAATTGTCGGGGATTAATTAAGTTAAGTATTGTGTAGTTATCCCATGCCTTAGATTGATCCTAATAACAATAATAAAAAAATAATGGGTGTAGTTAACAAGAAGAATAGTACTTTAAGTTAGACAAGTTCAATGAGTGTTGCGTACACATATGTTTGACTAGATCATAGTTGAGTCTCATAAATTAATTATCCTTATAATTGTAAAAATTACATATAAAAGTCAAATAACAGGAAAAAAAAAAAACGAAATAATAATAAATAGAACTAATAATAATATTAATACGAAAAGGAAAAAAATTAACAAATGTTAAGCGTGTTCACGGAAATTGCAGTGTCTACTCATGCTGTAGTGGCACAAAGAAATTTGGGAAAGATTAAATAAATTTTAGTTGGTTTAATAGTATAATAAAGGGGTTTAGTTGTATAACAACGAAAGTAATAGCACCAAGAACAACATTGGGATAGCTATTTATTTTAGTGGCCGGCTAACACAGAGTAGCAACGATACTTTATAAGATACACATAATAAACGTAACCAGTTTTTAAGAGCGACGTGTAATAGTGTACGTATTAATATTAATTGTATCCTTAATATATTTGTTGTAGATTCTGAATTTATCGAGGAGCCATTTTGAATTCTTTGATAACGTGATCGATTTGTGTTGTTTAAGGTAAGTACGATTGCTTATCTCCTTATTAAGTATTTTATTTTAAAATTTATAGTGTAATGTTTTAAAGATGGTTTCTCAAACCGTTTTATCTTTTCTAAACAATTTTATTTAATTTTACCATATTTATCGTTTTCAAGGCTCATATTATTTTAAATTGGCTTACAAATATTTTTGGATTTTGTCCCGTCTCAAATATTTCATATTTTATATAATTTTGTTCAAGTGTGTGTTTATCAATGCTTCTAAATTGTTGTTCAAGAATTACTCTGAGAATTTCCCAATTATTCTATTTCTTCATCTTATTATTGTCTCGATTTTCATTTGAATTATCTTTCTCAAGTACTTCAAATTATTTTGGTTATCCCGATGATATCCCGTCCCTTCTATGGGCATTATTCTGAGAGTTGTTATCGATAGTGATGATTCATAAAGTTCAAATGTAGGGACAGTTGATCGAGCCCTCACCTCTAGATCCTCCCCTTTGTAGTACTCATTGGGGGATACGCGTATTCGGGACTATTGGGTCTCTTATTTTAAAGATAGTATCACGAGTGAAGTCCTCCTCTTATTAAAAAGAGGGAACCCGCTCAAATATACTATTCTAGCCACTATCAGGGGCCTACCTTTGGTTGGTCGGTGAGGAAAAAAAAGCAGAGTTATTGGCCATCGGAAGAGTCTCATTCTTATGGGACTAAAATATTTTCTGTATCAGTACTTGTGAATGAAACTTATTTATATTTTCTCACGATTGTTTTAGTTGATTTATCAATATTTATGTTTTCAAAACTGCAAGTAAAAGACTTTCTAAAATGATTTTCAAAATCGTTTTTACTAGATATGGGTCGTACTTACTCAACGTTTTTGTTGACTTTGTTTTTGTGTTTTAAATAACTTGCAGGTTAGTATGTGAACGCGGGTATGGGGATCGTGAGAGACGTTGCGCTTTGATTTTATTACATTTGAATAAACTCTTTAATTATTCTTTTGCGACTAGATTTCATAATAAATGGATTTTGTTTTTATGTAATTTTTATAATTTACTTTGTTAAGAATGTTTATTTTGTTTTTATTATTAAAAACCTCAGTTACTATTAGTAGCATTCTCGAATTTTGGCCTTGTGAGTTGTGGATTTTATGTATGTAAACGAGGCTAGAAATCGGGGGTGTTACATATTTAACCTATGATTAAAAGTAACTTGGCAGCACTAAACGCGTATAACTACCGCAGCCGCTTATGATAATAAAATTGGACAAATAGCATATAATATCAGTTCTCACATATAGATATTTAAATCTCATAAAACATGATAAACAAAACTTAAAACATTTCAATTTATAGAATCACAATAAATAAACACGACTATCATTTCAATTAATATAATATATATATAAAACCTAAATCATGGCAATCAAGATATATGCATAAGTCGTAATCAATTCAATAAACACATAGTCGTGAACAATCATGCAATTCTAAACATATGAGATATAGAAAATAAATAAATAAAACACATTTCAAATAGACAAGCAAAAACATACAAGAATTCAAACACGAGTATACATGAAATCACAAAACGTACCACACTCATAAATAAACATTCTCAAAAAGGCGTGTTTCAACACTTAGGATCAACAATCATTCAGACAATAACCAAACAAAACAAGGAAATACATTCAACATACGTTAACTAATGAATGTTCGTTAGCGAGGCGGAAGCATGCAGACGTAAAACGCGCTATAGTAGACAGGGCCAAACAGATTGGACGTGGCTGACACACTAGACAATAGTGGACAGGGCCAAACAGATTGGACGTGGCTGACATACTAGACGTCCGCGCAGAAGCGATCAGGGCCGAACAAAGCGGACGTGTCTGACAGGCTAGAGATACCTAAAGCGATAAGGACAGCCAAATCCCGAGTTTAATGTATGCATACACCACTATAGATAGGTTCGTATCATACTCGCCCTCGAGTAAGTAGTCACCTAATAATACGACTATCACCTTAGACGGGTACCCCCGGGTGGGGCTGGAGTTTCCAATTACCGTAGTATGGGCTCACGGAGATATCAATCATGCCCCATCCCTGAGGTTGTATATCCCGCACCGAAATAATACATTATATAAAAATATTAGATCGCCTTTAGCAACTCTGGGAGGGAGCCAAAGTCCCCATAGACAGCTACCTCATTAACTTCGAATTCAAGAGTCGCGACATGGCGAACAATCCAAGTATTTTATTCAAGTAGTTCATTTTCTTAATTTCTTATTTCCTCGTTTAATAGTTACAAGTGACAATTCTAAACATAAATAATATCGTCGAACTTTGTATAATGAAATTTTAGTTGTAGCAGTTCTTCAGGTAAACAAAATACATAGAAAGACTTAATGATTTATTTTGAGTCCGTTCGTAACTTTTAAATATTTTCACTATTCATTATTTTGTACGTATTTTTATACGTATGCGTATTTTTATACTTTGTACGTATTTTTATACTTATACGTATTTTTATACTTTGTATGTATGTTTATACTTATACGTATTCTTATTTTGTATTTTAGTAATCTAATGATAGTTCGATTAAGTATGATTTAGTTTCATTTAAACTTTAAGTAAATTAAAGTAGATTAGTGATTAGTAATAATTGAATTGCATTAGAACCCACATTTATTTCCTCCTTTTATTTAAATTGTAAAGTGTTTAGCGATTTAGTAGTATTAACATTTATTTTAACTTGTAAAAGTATCTTGATGATACTTAGCAAAATTTAGTATTTTTAATAAAGTCTAATATAATGACATTTAGGAACTTTTCGTTTAGGTGGCCTAATTTCTGAATTGATTTTATTTATGTAACTTTTACGTAGTCGTATTAGGTGATTTAATACGTGAGGTTATTAATATTTATATTTTAGTACTATTCACTTAAGTTTAATTTATTTAATTATTTATAACCTTAAACCTTATAGTTCAAAACTTTAGTTAGGTCTTGTATTTATATATAAATATATTATTCATAATTTCTATATAACTATACTTAGTAAATTTTTAGTCGATCTTTATATATTATTATGATCTTAACAATTTACCTTTTAGTTAATTCTTATTTGTGATTCAAATTTTTAGCTGTATTTAGTAATAGTTTTACTTATATTCATTTTAAATCTTAAAGGATCCAATTTCTTTTTATTATTTTAATTACATACTTATTTAGTATATTTTTAATTCATTGTAAATTTTAGAGTTTTTCAATAAAGTAATCTTTATGTTAAATGTAATATATGAAATTTTATATAACTATTTATCTTAGAAATTTTATACGGATAATTTAATTTATACTTTTACTTTTAAATTGATTTAATACTAATTTAAACTCAATACTCTTTTAACTTAATTCTTCATTTTTAGTTATTATTTCATTTGGACTTATTAGTGACGGTAAATATTTTATTTCTATAATTATTTTATATTAGTTTAATTTATTTCCTTTAGTTATCTTAGTAATATTTTTAGTCTTATTTTATAATTGCGATACTTATACTTTATATAATTTAATTTACACATAACAAATAATTTTATCATGATAATATTACATATAAATTCAACATTAATTCAACAACACATTTTTCACTCAAAACATATTATCACAAAATCAGATAAATATCATATTTCACAATTCAATTCAACATTATATTATAACTAAAATTAACACCCAATTTCATACTATAGCTAATCATACAAAGTTATTAAATAAACTGAAACGAGAGGTATACGTGCCTAATGCATAACTAGCTCACTTTTAATAACAGATTAATTAAAGTAAAACCAAAACGTTAATGTTAGAGATTTTGAGGAAGAAATCGAGTCACCTAAATTTGGCTCACGAACAGAGGCCTCCAAAAACGATCTTAACCCGTCTCTTTATGGACCCAAAAATCAAAGCCCGTGAAACCAAAAGAGATCCACCGTAGCCCGTAGTGAATGAACGAGACAGGACCGAGGTCGCGGCAGCGACATCGAAACAGCACAGCCCGAGTAAAAAAAAAAAGAGGGGAGTGAGACTCGACACAAAATATCGATAAATTATAGACGGAAAGCGAAATGAATGTTGAGAGTTAATTTAATTTATTGAATGATTTATAATATTAAAAACGAAGTAGTAAGAAAACTGAAATCAGATGTTTTATAACACTGAAATCGAACACATAAAAGCGGAGTTGTAAAAGAGGCTCACCGGCGAGAAACTCCGGTGGTCGAAGTCTAGTGCTCCGGTGATTCTCCGGTGAGTACAGAGAGCAGAGAGGAGCAGAGGATGTCGGTGAAAGAAAGTCCACCGCATCGACTTCCTTGGTGAGCAAGTGGCTGAACCGCGCGTGAGGAGGCACGAGTGAGCTCCGGTGATGGTGGTACTGGACACGACGGTGGTGGTCCTCATGGTGTCGACTCCGGCGAACTAAAAATGTACCAAGGTCGAGTAGAACAGAGGGCAAATCGAGGTGAGAAAGCAGGGGAAAAACAGGGGGTAAAAGAGGGAGCTCGAGTTCGCCTTCAATGGCGACTCCGATGGGGCTGCTCCAATGGTGGCCGAAAACAGGGGAAAGCAGGGCCACCACGGTGGTGATGGTGGTCGACGGTAGCCATGGTGGTGGTGAGCACGGTGGTCATGAGCGGTAGAGGCGCCGATGATGATGACCATAGTGTTGTTATTGTTGAGTTGTTGTCGGCTGTTGCTGTAGTTGTGTATTGTTGTTGATGTTTGCTCATGTTGTTGTGTGTCTCTTTGTTGTTGTATAAAGGAGGAATAAAAAGGAGAGGTGGGGAATAAAAGTGAATTGTGATTGTGAAAGTAAGATCAAATATCAGAATAAAGGAGTTATAAGGAGGGAGTATGTGGGGAAGGTAAGTAAAAAAAATATCTAATTGAGTGGTGAAGAGTTAGTGTACCGACATAAGTAAAAAAAATATTTGGGTCTGTTTTGTTCGTTTGCTCCGTTTTATTTACTCTTATTTATAAACCTTTAATTATTATAAAATATATTATACTTTAAGTTATTTGTTTTAAATTTTAGTTTCATCATTAGTATTATAAAATTTATAGTTCGACAATATAAATGTATAAAAGTTGTCAGTTATAAATTTTATTACGGTCTCATAGATTTTTAAACGGTGTGCTTATTTGAAAGATACATTTCGATAAAATTATGTTGTATTCAAGTAATAATAATGTTTAAAATAAAATGCAAATTAATTAAGTTTAATAAAAGCAATTGAATATAAATTTTAGTTCGACAAGTACTTTAAACGTAAAACTTATAATACAAATTAATATAAAATCGAAAAAGTTTAATTGGAAATATCTTGAAAAGGTTTATTCGATCGAAATTTTCCAGTCACGTTTTCAAAACAAAGGAATAACAGTTATATTATCTAAATTTTAATTTAATAAATTAGTTAAAATAATTAATTAGTGTTAATAAAACACGGGGTGTTACATTACTCACTTGTCGCATTAAAATTTTGTTTTCTGAAATAGTCCCTTCGTTCTCTTTAGTGTTTATATTAACTTGGGTAGTGATTACTGACTATTTAGTGGACAACATATCCATTGTTAATGTTAACTTGTTAATTGTGTTATTAAAAAAGCATTGGTTAGAAGTAGATTGTCCGTTGTTGTCATTGATCACAAAATGAATGACATAATGCAAAATGGTAACACTAACATGGTACTCTAATTATCAATTTACTAAATTGGAAATGTGTGACTACTGACTATTAGTGGACATTAACATGTCCAAGTTATTACCATGTAACTAATGCCATAGATTTATTAGTAAATTTGAGATTTCATGATATCAACTCCTAATTAATTAACAAGGGAGTTTATGAATCGTTATAAGCATTAAAATGTCAAATTGTTGCAGTAGTTTTGTGAACATTTCAAGTCTATTGTGAATGATATGATGGTTATGCTTATAGTGGTTATGCTGATGTTTCGGTGGGTGTATTTCAGAAAGTCATATGAAACAACTGATATCATATTTGTTACAATGATATTGTGAGTTTTTGGTGTAAGAAGAGCATAACTTTTCAAGCAGTATATTTTCTTAATTCCTTCTCGAGGTAGTATAGTCTTCTTAATGAGTGAACTTAAGGAGTAAAACACGGAGAAATTGCAGACATAGTGAATAATGGTACACGCTAAGAAGATATAGTTAAAGAGATTGACTTTAATAGCGTACATTTTGAGTTATAAAGGATGTTGAGAATGTTTTGCGTATTTAGTCTGACTTCTCAATTTATTATATTATTTTTAAGGGTTACGTGGTTTTATCTTAATTTTTTTGTTTTCTTTTTGATTTGACATGTAAATTCAATATTTTTTTTTATTATCTCATGGCATTATTGTAGTTATTCAACACAAAATGCTAATTAAATTGTTTTGCCTTTCATACCAGGTAATCGGCATTCTTGAGAATTTGGAGTGTACCACATGCATCAGAAGGATCAATAATTATTATTAACTTTCTCATTACTCTAAAATCATAGACAGAAAGCCGATTTGCTATTATGTACATTATTATTCTTTTGGTTTTTTCTCATTTTTAATACTTAATTATTGTATATCTTTTGAATTTCAATTTATTCGTATAATCAATTATAAATTGTAAATGTATCTATGTACAACTCCAATAATTTTATAGATACAACTATTTTTGCCAATTACTAATCTTAGATGGTGCTTATATTTTTACCTTACGTATTTCTATTTGTGTGTGTATATATATATAGCAATAAAAAAATATTTTGAGAGTGTTGCACTATCTAGAAAGTAATGTTGCATATATTAATCTTGAAGTGTTGCAAGTGTGGTTTTGAAATGTTGCCATTCAAATGAATGTGTTGCATTTTTAGGAAAATAAGTATTGTATTATATGGTTTTCAATTAGATGTTGCATTTGCTTATAGAAAAAAGTGTTGCATTTGCAAAATTTAAGCAACAATGTTTAAAAGTGTTGCATTAAATGAAAAAGCGTTGCAAAAAATGTTGCAATAGGCTATTGCAACGCGACTTTAAGCAGCACTACAATAAGTGTTGCTTAAAGTGTATTGCAACATTTTTATAACTTTATGCAACATTTTTGAGGTGTTGCAATTACTTTGTTTTGTAGTAGTGTTTTATTCACTTTAAACTCATTGTTAAAATTTCACATAATTTTTATATATGATTACTACCTAAATAAAACATAACTAAACATAAAAATCATATGAATCATAATTAAAAATGCTCAAAAATAATTTAGCTAAACATATGAACATATAATTACAACATTACTAGTAAACTATTTACTTAGTTATTATCATTTATTATCATCACATAAACATACAAGTGATGTTTAACATATTTTCACATGAACATCATACTCATAAAATTATAATATCAAAACAAATTAATTTACAAAGAGGTTAAAACAAGACAAAGCTAGTCACCTTGATTTGGCAAGTTATTGATTATCGGGATCGACTAAGTTATCTAAGTCCAAAGCTTCACCCAAATACCCGTCTTCACCTTCAAAAACCCGAAGTAAAGTGAGCTCCAAATACCCAAGAATAAACTTAGAACACTAGTGAACTATTAGGATAATATTTAGGGTTTTAATTTAGGATGTTTTAAGTGAAAAATGAAAGAAAATAAAGGGAGCAAAGGGGGGGAGTATCTCGGCTGGTTTGGGTAGGGTTTAGGGTTGTGTTTTTCACTTGTGAAATATGGGAACAAGTAGTAAATTAGGTTAAGTAATGAGATATTAAAGTTGGTTTTTATTTAGTAAATAATGTTTAATTTAATTAAATTAGGGAACACAAATTACAAGTGGCTAAGCTAGTATGCAAAAACACTATTTGGTTAAGGAAATGTTTAATTTGTGTTTTAAAATATTTTTCACGAAATTGGTCAGTTTTAAAAAGTCGGGCATCAATAGCGATAAAAGTTAAAGTGTGCGCGTTTGACGATTTTTCGAAATATTTCTACTTTTAAATTCTAAGACTAAAATATTTATTTCATTATTCAAAAATTTTCAAAAGTCTTAAAGAAGTCGATAAATTTTACAAAACGAAAGTTTTGCAAAAATAGAGATTTTGGAAGGTTAAAAGATTAGGATTTGATTTAAGATTTGAAATTAGAAATTTATGGCTAATTATTGAATTAAATTAACACGGGGTGTTACAGCAGGCCTAGACCCCCGAGGCCTCCCATGACGTCACTCCCGGGACCCCAAGTTAGCACCCGAAACAGTAATGTTTTTGGAAGCAATGTGTATTTTGACGACATTGTATTTGATGGATTGAAAGATCATTGCACTCTTTAATTTGATGACAAAAAGTTGATTTCTTCATTCATTCATTGAAATATCATTACAAGCATTGTCTACAATTACTTCCGATACCATATGAACCATTACAAGACTGAAACCCACCTTACAACAACTTATACAACATCTTACAACACAACTAACTTCAATTATTATACCATTTGACTAAAACCCACCTCACAATAACATCTTAAACATCTTACAACACAACTAACCTACCTTACAATAAACAACATAAAACACCACAAATGCAATGACTATAATAAGGTTGGTCTACCTATTTTTGGTCTTCAAGATATGCAATTTCATTCTTCAATTCATTGTACTTGCCTTCAAGTGTGCTAGCCAACACCTCTACGTCTTCATCGTCACTGAAATCTCCACCATGTTGACCCAATTGTTGCTTGAGATGCCTATTCTCATTCAATAATTCATTGATAACCTACTTTTGCCACTCCGTTATGTCTTGGTCAATCCAACGAAAGAAGTTGCAACTACGGCTACTCGTATTAGGGTTCGAAAATTCGCTACAAACAAACCTTCTTCCGGGATTCATTGTTGTCCATGACGTCTTGTATGCGACATTGATCCCACAATTGCAAACCATAGTCACACTCGAATTGTTTGACGACAAAGAGCTACTCGACATCGTAAAATATGTTGATTAATTGATTTTAATTTAGGTAAAAGAGGGGATATTGTTGAAATAGAAAATTTAGGGTAAAATAAGGGATTTTAATTTAGGAGTGTTTTTGATGAATGAGTGTAAATAAATGAGAAGTAGGTGGGGAGAGGGTTTATATCAGTGTTGTTGGTGAAGTTCTCACGTGTGAAAGGATCAGTCAACGCTGGAGTTCGACTCAACATATCGGATTTTTTAATTTGGTAGTTGTCTGACAAAAGGATAAAAAGTTTAGGTAATTACGATTAAATTTTAATATGTTAGGTAGTCGTATGACAAATGGCGTAAAGTTTAGGTAGTTGTTGAGAAAAAACGCAACAAATAACTATAAGTTTAGGGGGGGCCAGGCCAGGCCTAACACAATGCAGATCCGCCGCTGATGACTTGACACTTATTTGGAACTACTCACTATGTCACAAACTTAATTGCGGAGCACTTATCCAACATCGTGTGCTCAAAAATTCGACAATTGAACAAGTGTAGTAATATATGGACTCCTAATTTTAAACAAATATTATACTCCGTAAGAATTTTTCAACATAGTTGCGCAAAGAACATTAGTACATGGGAATCTCAGTAACGTACTAGGTTTAATGTTAGAGTAAATTGGTTAGTTGAGCATATATTGTTACTAGTGTAGATCCCGTGCATAAATGCACGGTAACTTTAGATATTATTGTTTTTAATTAATAAAATCATAAGTAATAAATCAATTGAAAAATAATAAAATTGGTAATTTATATATGATATTTAAGTGCACATTTATTAACAAATAAACATATGTTTTAAATAACAAACATATATGAAGTGCATAAATTTTATTTTTTAAAACTTTATGTAAAATTTTTTTGTAAAATATTTATTTTTTATTAGATTATACAAAATGAAAAGTAAAAGAATATTAAAATAAGCAAATATTTAGTTAAGGAAAAATTGTTTTTTAACAAATCTAAAATAAATATTCAAGATACACATATTCGAAATTAAAAGTGGAGTTATAGTGCAATAATACATTAAGTACTTACGGAGTAGCATTCTATTCTAATACATAATTAAACGAAAAAGTAAATTATTAAAATAATAAATAATAAATAATAAATAATAAATTTAGGATAAATATATTGTAAAAAGCTAAGATTTAATTATTTAATGCATAATATTAATATTAATGTGAATATGATTATTGAGTAATGATAATTGTAAGTAATGAATTTAGACTTAAAAATATATAATAGGATGAATGGTGTCAGCACGGAGTTTTGGCGGGAAAAAAAGCACAGAAACGCGACATGTGGCATTGATGATGTCAGCGATAACTGTGGTTTAGTATAATAAAGATTCTATAGAGTCATGTAGACACCTTAGTCCATGCTTGGGCCGTGAAAAAAAAATCAGTGGCTAGCTAGTGACTAATCCAAGATCGCTCATCGCTCGGAAAGCTGACTGTGACAGAGTCCATGTCGAAAAGCTGTATTAATGACCGATTATGCTGTAAGCCTGATGCGACGGAGTTAGTAGTGATTAGGATGTCGATTTTAGGTGTGTTCGGGATGTTTAGTTGGGTGAAATAGAACCATTTTGACGTAATTTGGAGTTGTGATGATAGGATGGTTATAAGTGCTTTTTGAATGATTTGATTGTTTTAGTGTGTTCTCGATGATTTTGAAGTTTGTACCAAGCTCGAAACATGGGAAACGAGAAGTAAAAGGAAGACATCGAAGCACTAATGAAGCAAAGAAAAGGACGAGAATAAGTGAAGAAGATTTAGGTGCCACTAGCGCACTTGTTGGCGCCACTGGCGTAACTACTCTAAATGGTCCACGTTTGTGCGCTACTAGCGCATTAAATGGCGCCACTGAAGATCTGATTGCCGTACCTATGAGCTACTGGCGCACATTTTGCGCAACTGGCGCCTGCCTTCTTGATGATCTGCCGTGTTTATGCGCTGTTGGCGCCTATTTTGCGCCTCTGGTGCTTATTACTCCGTATTTAGGAAACTTATAATTATTTTATTTTTATTTTTTAATTTACTTTTTAGGAAATACTTGAAGGAAGATTAGGTTTTAATGAGGAGACTACTACTTCCATAGAACGATATTCATCATCATCATCTCTTTCTTTAGTTTTCATTAGTTTTTCTCCAATAACTTTGCGGTTTTCTCTCAAATTGTGTGTAACCACACTTCAAATTCTTGATACGATCGATTGAAACGTCGGTAATTATTCCGTGAAATTATCAATTTCTCTACTTTTTCTTGGATATTATTTAATTCCTTGTTTTTATTATTATTGATTTTAATCTTGATTAGGGTGTACAACTAATTAGGGTTATTATTAATTAATTTGCTAGATTTCATAATTGGCTCAGTTTGCTTTATTAATTTTATCGTGGTAGCAATTATGATTGATTTATTGTACTCCGTTTGTCGTGAATTAATCATAAAAGGAGTTGAATTTGCGACTCGAGTATTAACATCGTTGTTAGTATTAGTCATCCTTATTGATTCTTGTGCTAATTCTTCTGTAGGCTTGAACTTAATTCGCGTGATTTGGGTTTGTCTTAGAAAGGGTAATTTAGAGCATTTGATTTGACCTAATTACTGATTAAAGAGGGAATACATAAGTTAATACTCCCTCCATTCAACTCAACATGGTACTTATGCTTTATGCACTAATATTAAGAAAATATTATTATACTTTAAAAGTACAATTAAATGATGAAAGAGATATGTAATGTTGTTATTTGTATCAAAAAAAGTGGGCCATAGTAATATAATAATATTAAAAGTACAATCAAATAAGGAAAGTGGTAGAGTGGAGTTGAATGGATTAAAATGGTATAGTGGTAGTGTGGAGTTGAATGGAGGGAGTATTATTGAACGGTATTAGCTTTCACAATAAAGTATTCAAGTAAAGTGGTATGATCGGTGATTTTATCGTCTGTGGATATCGCTTCGTGTCAAAGTCTTTCTCTTAATTGTTTCAAATCCTTAATTTATTATTGTCATTAGCTAGCTCTTTTTCAATTATCTTATTTCTCCGTGGATCGACCCTTACTTCCGTCTTACTACTTGTTTAGTATATATAGGATTTATGTGATTATAAATTGTACTTTGTGGCATACAACTTAAGCCCGTCAAAGCCCTTGCTTGAATGGACAAATTTGGAAGGCCGGAAAATGAAGAATATGTTCTCAGAAAATGAAGAATACGTTCTCAGCCATGAAACCTTGATTAAACATCTCAAACTTGGGAACATTTTGGGAAGAAAACGACCTTTTTCTCTTCCTACCATCCCGTTCTCTCTGATTTCCTTGCGATATTGTATTCAAACACAGTGTATACGTACATAATCACCAATAATCATTGCAGGAACAAACACCTCCTTTAACATGATGAAATCGGTTTTTGTCCCTCAGGGAAACCTCTCTTCTGTACAGCTTCGAGACGATTTTGGCAAAATTATGGCAATCCACGCAAATTCTAAGGTTTTTAATCACTCTGAGTGGGGTCCCTTCTGGAGTACTAAGTATGCCGAAGGCTAAAGCTAACTTTTCGCTGTGCCCTAGAAGTATCTTCTCCTTCTGTTCGTCGTCAACGTCATGTAAGACGCAGCTCAGGTCAGGTTCATAACCCGCTTCCTTTAATCGAACGGCCAACTCTTTCACTTTGGCATGGACCTCGTCTTTTCTAGGATGGGTCCGGTCATTTGCATGGAATGTATGAAGGGTTTGTTCAAGCTCAATCCAGCTCTTTCCAGGCTCCTTAATCACCGCTTTCTTGTTCATTAACTCCCTCACAGTTTTTGCCTCATCCCATCTCCCCGCACTAGAATATAAGTTCGATAGGATGACGTAATTTCCAGCATTTTCGGGCTCAGTCTCTAGAAGTTTTCGACCCACAAACTCCCCAACATCAACATTAACATGAACCCTACAAGCACCCAGGAGACAACCCCATATTGCAGGAGTTGGCTCAAAAGGCATTTCCCTGATCAAATCAAGGGCCTGATTTAATTTCCCGGAACGACAAAGCAAGTCAATAACACAGCCATAATGGTCGAGATCTGGTTCTACTCCGTCTTGTTTATCGACCATTTTATAGAAAAGTTTTAGTCCATGATCTTCCATTCCACCATGGCTGCAAGCAGATAAAACAGCCAAGAAAGTGACTTTATCAGGTTTGACTTTGCCTTCAGCTCTCATCAATTCAAAAAGTTCAACCACGCGAGAACCCATCCCGTGTTTACTATAACCGACAAGCATGGCATTCCATGAAATGACAGTTCTTTCTGGTATACTATCGAAAACCCTTCTTGCGTAAATAAGATTCCCACTTTTTGCATACATATCAATCATGGAATTTTGCAGGGTTACATAAGACGGAATTTGGCATCGTAGAATGTGACAATGGACTTGCTTGCCAAGATCAAGAGCAGCAAGTCCAGATAATGCAGTTAAGAGACTAGAGTAGGTGACGTAGTTAGAATTCATCCCTTCCTTCAGCAACCTACGGAATAAATTGACCGCCTCTTCGTCAAGACCCAACTGAGCATACCCTGAAATCATCGCAGTACAGGAAACAACATCCCTTTCTGTTAACTTGTCAAAGATTGTTTGAGCCTCATAAATTCTTCCAGCTTTTGCATACATGTCAAGGAGGGAGCTCCCGACAAATATGTGAGAGTCATAGTTGGACTTTATTATAAGAGAATGGATTTGTCTTCCACAGTTAAACACAAAATCGCCTATGCATGAAGGAAGAATGGTAGCGAAAGTGAACTCATTAGGCTCTTCACCTGCAACAAGTAAAAGTCTTCTCAGCTCTTTGATTTATGAAAAAAAGAAGAGGAAAAAAACAAAAGACGAAGTAGTGGATTGAACAAAAGTTAACGAGAAACGAAATCTAAAGTAGTCATCAAGGGGACTATGACAGATAAAAGAAAGCTTTCAGAAATGTAAATCAAGCTAAACAGGACTTGCAGTTACTAATAATAAAACAGCAATGCTGTCATGTGTGAAAGAAGACCAATATTATCCATTTTCCGACTCTTGCATATTGAAAGACGTTAATAAGTTCCTGAGACTACTTTCTAAAGAGAATTAGGAACAATGCTACAAAAAATCAGCTATACGCCAATACTGCAATAATAAGTTTAGTGTGTGAGGGTTTTACACGTATAGAAGAGCTACATAAGCTGTAGACACACCTTATTTCTGTCGTTTTCATAGTTTTGACGTATGCGTAGACCTATCGCATACATATTTTCCTCAACTAGCAAGTAGTCTGTTGTCACACTTGTCAGCTGTCACCTCATCATAGTACCTAAATAAATCCTCACGGTACGCAAAAGCTGAACAATGCTACTCGTCATACTAAACTACTGGCAGGTAGCATTGCTAACAATACAAAGTAGCATTCGACACATATTCAAGTCACAGGTACAGCAGATGGCATTGCTACATGGAAAAAGTTCCAGTACACTCTAACCGTCACTAGAGTTACAAGTTTATTAGCACGGTAGCAAAAGTAACACATCAATCAACCGGAAGCATTTGACGCAAAAAATTAAAATTCATCATAACGTCCATAAAACAGGTTCACACAATATCCAAAGAATTAGAAGCTACACACTATTCAAAATTCCCCTTGCGTAATCTAACGAGTGTATACAACACGATAAAGTGAACCATAAGTCAAGAATGAACGTTAGAATAAAAAAAAGGACCCAAAAAATCACCTGATCTTAGCATACGCACAAAAAGATTAAGCCCCTCTGAAGCAAACCCACGTTGCGAATAACCACTGATCATGGCAGTCCAAGAAACCACATTTCGTTCAGGCATTTCATCAAACACGTGGCGCGCATCGACCAAACACCCACATTTACAGTACAACACAATAAGCCTAGTTCTGAGGTACACAGGTGGCAAATACTGGGTTTTAATCATGTGGGCATGTACTCTTTGTCCATGTCGTAACGCCTTTCGATTAACGCACTCGTTTAAAATGGCGTTATACCCTTCAAACTTAATTTCTAAGCCTTGTACAGCCATTTCAAAAAGGGCTTCATTTAATTGACCGTTAGAGCATAGGGTTTTGAAAGTTAGTAGGTTTGGCGGGAATGATGGTTGAGAAATTTGGCGGGAAAACAGTTTGGTGGATGCTTTGGAGACTGTTTGTTGAGTAACAACTATGGCTGACCACTTGATTATCTTAAGCATCTTTCTACACAGTTTTGATGTCTGGTTAATTAGTGGGATTTGTTGCGGGATTGGGTCGACATGAATTAAATTAACCGTTTGACCTAATTTCAATTCGATACAAAATTTAAAATCCGTAAGCTTTAATTTGGAAAATTGATGTCTAGAATGAAAACTATTCACTCCGTCCATCAAGAAAACGGTTAAAATCATGAAAGGGGTATGACTAAAACCGAGTGCAGAGAGAGCGAGCCCACTTTACAAGTTCAGGGACAATCCACATTTTTCATATCTAATTGACAACGGGAGAAAGACCCTTAGACTATATAAAACACACAAACTTATCTTCCACAATCAAGGTGAGATTCTCACATGTAGAAATATACTAGTGTAGATCCCGTGCATTGCACGGCATTTATAGATACATTATATAATTTTTCAAGATTCAATATTAGTATCTAACTATCTGTACATTTTAATAGAGATAAAACATGTGCGTGTTAATTTAACATGAAATAATAGCTTAATTTATTAATGTTAATAAATTAATGTATGAATGTTAATGTTGTTAAGCAAGATTCACCTTTAGACAATGACCAAATAATTAAAAGCTGTTTATAAAGGCTAATAAAATGACCAAAGCATTAACATTTATCATCTTTAAAATACAATAATTTTCTATGCGTTTTGTATTTTAAATTTCCTTGAAGTGATATTTGCAAAGTATTATAATCACAATAAATATAATCCATACAAGAGACCGTCTTAAAAATATACAATATTATAATCATAAGTTTACTAAATATTAAATGTATCTTAATGAATTGCAGGTGCACAATCCTCCAATCATAATCATTCGTAAAAAGAAATTATATTATGAAATTGAAATAAAAATTAGGTGAATAAAAGGAAAAATATCAATTGCTAATCTAAATTTAATTAATCCTACATTCCTACTATTTAATTCAGTACACTAATATAATTCGTTTAATGGTTTTAATTAGACACCTATTCCTACAACATATGTAGATGTAGATTAGTTTAAATTTAAATTTAAATCTTCTTTCATAGGTTTTTTTTCTTTCTTTTT
The DNA here is from genome assembly GCA_023091065.1 of Dianthus caryophyllus. NCBI lineage: Eukaryota > Viridiplantae > Streptophyta > Magnoliopsida > Caryophyllales > Caryophyllaceae > Dianthus > Dianthus caryophyllus. The sequence continues at coordinate 18,348,724 of CM041526.1, read as the reverse complement.
TTTTTTTTAAAAAAAAAAATTGAGGATGATAATTTGGTTTACTAAATTATTTAGGGGGTTTATAAAAATCGTCGACGTTTTACCACGAATCGTCGACGTTTTTTTTGGAAATTACCAAAATGCCCTTTCATTTTTTTTCAGCTCTCTCTCTCTCCTCTTTTTTTCTCTCTTTTTCTCCCTTTTCCTCTCTTTTTTCCACTTAATATTTTCCCAAAAATCTTTACATTTCCAAAAATTCAACATGGTTTTACACTAGAAGTTAAAGAGTAGTTGAACACGATAAGTCAAAGTTGAAACACAATGTCGGATGCCGATTCGGTGGTATGTTAGGTTACCTTTTTGAAATTTTCATTGTTTATGTTTTTGAAAAAATTTAATCTTGTAATTTAGAATTATTTAGATGTAAAAACGTTACATAATCGTTTAATATGAACGGTTTATGGTTGTTAGAACACATTTGATATAGTGCATTGTTGGAAAGTAGAAATGCTTGCGTTTTGGTTGAAAAGTCGGGAAAAAAAATTTTCGTTTTAAAAAAAAAGGACGAAACTCATCGTCCAACCATGGATGGACTTTGAATCCATTTGTCCATCCATGGTAGCCTTTTGAATATGAACGTCTAAACTGGTAACGACTTTGAATTGTAACGTGTAACATGGTAAACGCTTATGAATAAACACGTGTGTCCATGGGTAGACAGCCCAGAATTTTGTCTATCCGTGGATGGATAGCCCAGATTTTTTTCTAACCGTGGATGGACGTCCAGAATTGAGTCATTTATGGCTATGGACGACACATTTTATCGTTTTACCATGGGAGGACAGCCCAGTATTTTGTCATGTCCATGGTTACACATTAATCGTATTTCTATTTGCATAATTCGTAGTTTTAAAGCGTTATATTTGTTTTTTTTTTTTACTTTTCACAGGATTCATTTGAGGATTTTCGTGGTGACGACGTTGATTATAACCCTTTATTCGTCACTGAAGTGTGTTTTAAGGATGGAGATGAAGCCTTTGATTGGGCTAAAAAAGTAGCTTTTGAAAATGGTTTTGCTTTGGTTAAGGCGACGAACGGGCAGAAAAATAGAAAACAACCGGAGTTGTTGGCTTCTTACTTTCGATGTTCTAGGTATGGTCGAAGTAAGAGTGTATATGATCCAGACAAGCCTAAGAAAAAACCGAGAACGCAAAAGTGTGATTGCGAATTTCGTGTTAGAGCCGTGCAAAATTACCATAGCGTTGATAATAAATGGGTGGTTCTTTGGAATATTGTTGTTTCCAAGGACTTTGGAATTCACAATCATGAATTAACGAAGTACAAAGATGGTCATCGACATTACGCGGGTTTGGATGAAGAGGAGAAAGCGTACATCAAGCAACAATATAGTACTTCGGCATTTCCGAGAGACATTAAAACCGGTCTTCATCAAAAAACCCCGAGTAAACCTCAACCCTCAAGTAGGCAAATTTACTACGAGACAAGTAAGCTTCGAAGGGAATTGAGAGGTGAAAGGAATCCTGCACAACAAATGTTGGCTCTAGCCGTAGAGTCTAACTACGTGCATTGGCATGAGACTAACCCTTTGACGCAGGAGCTTACTCACGTGTTCATGTCGCATCCTGAGGCGGTGAAGCTATTTCGTGCTTACCCACACGTTGTTCTCATGGATTCGACGTACAAGACGAACATATATAAGATGACCCTCGTTGAGGTTGTTGGTGTCACACCATGTGGTTCGTCTTTTTTAATTGCTTGTGTGTTGATTCCTGCGGAGTCGGAGGAAGGCTACATGTGGTTGTTGTTGAAACTAATGGAGCTACTTCAGTGCACCGGTGCATCTCCGTCGGCATTCGTGACGGACCGAGAGTTGGGATTGGTTAAGGCTCTTAATCGTGTTTATCCTAATACTCCTCATCTATTTTGTCGTTGGCACGTGAATCGTGCCTTGGAGCATCGAACTTTGCTGATCTACAAAAAAGATTGGTACAAAAATCATATCTTGCATAATCTTGAGACCGGTTGGTATAACGTAATTGATGCGCCAAGTGAGGATCAATTCAAGGAGGCGTGGGATGCTTTCAGTAACAAGTGGACGCAATTGGCTACTTATGTCTCCGAAACTTGGGGTGAACATGTGTCGAAATTCGTATTATGTTATACGAACGAGTACTTCCATCTCGGGAATACGGCCACGTCTCGGGTGGAGTCTGCACACTCTTTATTGAAAGCGTGGTTGAAAAGTGCACACCTGACACTTGATACCATGTGGACCCGTATTCACTTCATGATAGAAGCTCAACATTGCAAAATTAGGAAGGAGCTTCAAGATTCGATGAGTAGGCCACGAATAGCAGGCGTGTATTTTCTTTGTTGCATGGAAAGGTTTCGACTAAAGCGATTGAAATAATGGAAGATGAAATTAAGAGAGGGGTGGCTTTGGGTATCGGGTTGGAGCATCGATGCGGTTGTGCACTGCGAACGACTCATGGGTTACCTTGTTCTTGTCGATTGATTTACTTGAAAAATAAGGGTAGGAGGGTGCATTTATCCGATGTTCATGCATTTTGGAAGACGTTGGAGTATGATAGCAACGAGGCAATGCCGAAAAACGATAATGACATGCTAGATGAGCTTGTTGAGAAAGCGAGGAAAAGTGACCCAGCGTATCGCAAGGTTTTCATAGAGACGTTGCGTGATATTCTTCATCCGGAAGACGATCACATCTACCCTCCCGCGATTAGAGAAAATCCTAAGGGTAGACCGCGAGGATCTACTACTAGGAATAAATCTAGTTTTGAACATTCTCGAAACAAGTACGGGACGCCTAGCACGGATGCGTCATCAAATGTCCAACATAGAGTATGTGATTTCCTCGCAGGGCCACTTGGTGCACCGTTGGAGAAAAACTACACTATAGGTATTTTCTCGACGTGGATTAAACGATATGGTGTTCCGGAATGTTTGTGGAGTTTTTTTGATGGTTGGGTAGATGTTGGGGATGACGGTCATTGTGGTTATCGAGTAATATCACATGCTATACGAGGCCAAGAAGATGATTACGTAATCATGAGAGAATGGTGTGTTAAGGAGATTACAACATACGAAGTATATAAAAGCCTCTATAGTGCACAATTCACGAATCCCAACGGTTTTACAACATACGAAAACGCCTTGAGACGCATAGGATTTTATTTGAAATCGGGTTGCGGCCAAGATCATTGGATGGGATCGGATGAATTACTTGTGTTCGCGACGTTGTTTAATTGGACTATTTGTGTCATCGCTCAAGTTCAAGACGTTCGTGGCCCGACAAAGTGGCAATGTTACACATTATTGCCTTTACGAAGTTCAAATGTCAGCCCGGTACCCTTCGGTGTTTTGTGGGTTTTAAACTACCATTTCCATTGGATGCGCTTGCATTGTAGTGGACAACCACTTGAAGTACCAATGCCTCCAATTGACCGGGTGGAGAACGCGTTTAGAGATGAAAACGTTGCCCACCTTGAGTTCTTGTACCAAACTAACATTGATAATTGGCATGCTTGTATGGGAACAAAACCGTATACGCGTCCACCAAGAACAAAGAAAAATGACCAACAAGTTGAAGTGGCAAGAGCTTTGCAATTTGATAATTTAGTGCATTTATCGGATTGACGTATGTAGACAACTATGACAATGATTATCTATAAAAGTTATAATGTTTTGTAAATTTAAGGTTTTCGATACAGTCTATGTGCCGCAGTAAAGACAAATTTTAAAATTGTCATCAGTGGTAGGACAAATTTAGAAAACTGCTTTTCTAAGGTTGGACAAATTTCAGAATTAGTCATTCCACGGCAGGACAACCTAGAAAATTGTCCTTCCATGGTAAGACAGCCCATAATTTTGTCCTTCCACGGTAAGGCAGCCCAGAAAATTGTCTTCACCGTAGAGAGACAGCCCAGATAATTGTCTTAGCCGTGGTAAGACAGCCCAGAAAATTGTGTTCTCCATGGTAAGACAATTAACAACCCAGATTCGAAATATTAATGACATGAATATCGTGAAATTAATTCTTAAATAGTTCGTCACACATACAGTAGTAGTTAATTAAAATTACAAACAACACTATAAAAAACGTACTTCAACATCTTACACAACTACTTAGTTGACGTTAACAACTTAAAAGACATAGATTCGAATACTTTAATTAGTTAAATGTCTTAGATCTCCTCAATCAGTTGAATAACCGTCTGATGAAGAAAAGTGAGGCGCTTGAATTTCCTCCTCCTTGTGATTGAAGTAAATGTCGTAGATCTGAAGTTTAGTGAAACGGCTTGTGAAGATGTCACCACCGCCGTTGCATAAATCATATAAAGTTTGGTTAGGGATGATGGTTTCACATCTTGTGAACATGTGAACCACCTCAGCTTCCAACGATTCAATTTCCCTCCTTTTAGAGATGACGGTTTCTATATAAGACGTACACACATTAATAATGCGAAAAATGGGAATGTGTAACGACTACGTAAAAGAGTAATATTGTTTTTTACCTTTTGTAATCTCGTGAGTTACAACATGGGGCCGGTTACGAGTGTATAGATTGTGAAGGATACATGAGAAAGACTCAAGAGGCGGGTCATGCCGATTAATGAAGTTCCAAATATGGTTTCTTTGCATCAATAATTCGAGACGATTAAATAGCAAAGGAACCTCACTTACTATGATATCTATCCTAGATTGGTAGTGTTGAACTTTTGTAATATTGTATGTAGACATGTTTGAGATTTTGAAAGTAAAAGAGGTAGAGATAGAGAGGAGAAGAGGTAGTAGATGTGGAAGTATATGTTGGAAGTGTTCTATATTTATAGAAGTGGAACATGTGAAATACTAGGGTTTTCAACATGTTTCAAATATTTAATTCAAAGTAGTAACACTAAAACGTCATTACAACTAAAACGTCATTACAACTAAAACGTCATTACAACTAAAACGTCATTACAAATAAGAGGACAACGTCATTACCGCATTACAATAATAATATCCGTCAAATTAACTAAGAGTAAAACGTCATTACATCACCCAAACGTCTTAAGTAATTTAGAAAGTCCACATTACAAAACAAACGCCAATACCGCATAATAATAATAATAATAATAATAATAATAATAATATCCGTCAAAAGTGTAGACAATCATAATCGTCAAGGGGCTCCAACACCGTCATCCTCTGTCTGTGTGTCATCATCATCCTGAACCTCCTGTACGCGGGGACCATCACGAGGGGCGTGATCATCATCAGGAACCTCCTGTACGCGGGGGCCGGTAGCATGGGCGGCATCGTCATCGTGATCCTCTTCTGCATTCTTGAAATACGGCTCCATCTCCCTAATCAAACGACGAACGTACATGCTCCTGGCCTCCAGTGTAGGCTGTCTGTAGATAATCTCGAACTTCCGAGCTAAAGCTCGGCCTACCTCCGGTTCCTCCCACGTCGGGCAGGTGCGAGCAAACGTAAGTCGTCGGGCATCGGGCAAAAAGTAACGGTGGTAGATGCGATCGAACCACTCGTGGTACCGTGGACCCGTGTCAAAAGGCATGACCGCATATTTCGAACGCTCGCTCAACCTAATCCGACTATCTGGTAAACCCCACTGCGAGTCAGCGTACTCCCCGAACTCTACCTTATACCCGGCTTTAGGTAAGTCAGCCGGTCGGTATTCACTAGCGGGCGTTATCATAGGGGCCGGAATCGTCTGCTCATACCCAAATTGGCGTAGACATCTGTCAGGTTGATAAGGCTCCAAAATATTAAGGAACCTAATCAACCCACAGTACAATGTAGTGCGACAATCCCTATCGGGGCGTATGCCGTAAGGAGTCCACGCCATCCGCTCCGCTGTAAGCCCGTCCAACCGCTGTCGATGCTGATCCAAGAGAACCCGATCACCCCTAAAGCGAGGCACGCGTGACCAAGCCTGCGCGCGAGGTCTCCCCTCAACGTAGAAGCCCCCGTGAGGTCGAAAGTCCGGGAAGTACTCATAAATCCAAGCTCGCAAAGAACGACAAACACCCAAAGACTCCTTCTAGCCCTCGCCGGTAGCCATATACCCAATCAAGTGCATAAGTACGCCAAGGTCGCAGCCCCCCAGGCATACTCACTAACGACGCTCAAATCATCAAACAGATACAACATTCGGGCGATCACACGATCGCCCGACTTATCCATAAAAAGAGTCTGACCCAACAACAGCATCAAATACGCCCTAAGGGAATCATGACTGTTCCCCGATTCAACTACATCCTTAAGCTTCTGAATCAACAATCCACCGCCCTTATAAGTTGGCGGCACAATAGTATCCACGTTGACTCCCAAAAACGTGGCCAACTTAGCCTTCAGAGACTCCTCCTCCCTCCGAGAGCCGTCTCCATCCACCTCCGCCGTCGCTCCAACAACCGACACCCTCTTACCATCGGCGCGAATCCCAAGAAGGTGGTACACATCATGTAGTAAGATGGTCACCTCTCCAAAAGGCATGTGGAAGGTGTTCGTGTCGGGATGCCATCTCTCGACGAAAGCACTGATAAGGTTTTCATCCAAATCAGAGGTCATACACTGCATCAGATGACCAAGTCCCGTCCCCCGAACTCGGCCCGATACCTCGTCAGTCAACTTAAGCTCGGCAATTTGCTGCGCTAACCCCGGCTTCTCATAGCACTTAATCCAGCTTCTCACGTTATCTGGCTCAGTCCAGCTCGAAAAAGCAACATGGCCGCCGAAACTTCGCAACACGTGGCACTGAACCGGACCCCCAAGAACCCTCTGCGTTAGACGCCAAGACAAGTCTTTCTTCGTCTTTGGCCTAGCCACCGAGGTCGAACCATCAGACCTAAAAAACCGACCTCTCGAATCACGAACCACCTACAAAAGCAACACGAATGACTTATTAGCAAAATGAGACAACAAATAAATCCACAATAATAAAAGAACTATAAGTTAATTAGCTTTAATTACTAAAAATCAACATACTACCTGCAACGTCATAAGTGATTCAGTAGCTTGGTTCTCCAAAAACCGGGTGTCACCTTCTTGCTCCCCCTCAGCTTCCTCCTCCTCCGTACTACTGTCGTCCCTACTACTCTCCTCCCTACTATCCTCCTCCCGTGACAACTCCTTGTCCAACGCATCGCTGACAACGGGAACGGCTGAGGAAGTCTGAGACATAACACGTGTAGAACGTCGAACAGGCCCCTGTACGGTAATCTTGGGTTGGGTTTTGCGCTTCGAAGCAGGCACCTTCGTAATATTCGTACGCACCGGGGGGACCATAATATCCTTCCCCTTGTCTTTCCGTCGATCTCTCATCTGCAATAATTAAAAACAATAAAATTAAGCAACTACGAACAAGAATAAAATTAAATAACAGGATACCAACAAAAATACGAGCATTAAAACAAAAAAACAGTCCACTCCATGGTAGGACAGCCCAGAATTTTGATATAACCATGGATGGACTTTGAATGTGAAGGTCTGTCCATGGTAGAACAGCCCAGAAAATTGTCTTCTCCAGGGTCAGACAAACTTCTGGGATGTCCTACCATTGACAGACCTTAATGTTCAAAGTCCATCCATGGTAGGACAAAATTCTGGGCTGTCCTACATGGAGTGGACGACCACATTCATCAACTTACACCATCAAAGACGTCTACATTCATCAACTTACACCATCAAAGACGTCTACATTCATCACCAACAACCAATTTACACGTGAAAATTCATCATCTCCCCCATTTCACACGTGAAAATTCATCATCCATTCCAAATCACACGTCGACATTCATCGACCAAATCAACTAACAAATGACGAACAACAACAAATCAACAAAATAACAATGCAAATAACGAAATCAAGATACAAAACACATGAGAACCAAAATCAGAAAAAAGCAACCAAAAAAACACAAAAAATCGACCAAAAACAATAAAAAAAACACGAAATCTGGAAAAAAAAAAATAAACAACATACTCTAATAATGAAATTAAAACAACCCCAAATCACAAATAATCGATAAACAACGCTTAAACACAAATAAATCAGTTCAAAAATATGAAAAAAACGAAAGATAATAGGCTAAAAGTCGACCAAAAAAAGAGAAAAAAGAGTAGATCTGAAAAAAAAAAAACGAATCCAAATAGGGTAAAAAACGAAATTAAAACAATCCCAAATCACAAAAACACGAAATATAAGGCTTCAAAACAACTAATTTACTTACAAAACTGAAAAAAAACGAATCAAAAAAGGGTAAAAATCAAAAAAAGGAAACCTAGATCTACTTTGAAACATACCTTTACTATTGAAATAAAATTAAATAAGCAGCGGTCTTTGGAGGACCACTGATCTTGTCGGCGGCGGCTTGCTCCGGCGGAGTTGAGGTCGTTGACGCGCCGGTGGTGGTCAAAACAAGGGTGAACGTATGAAGAGCAGGTGGGTGAATGAATGAAGGAAATGAGAGGTTTTTTTTTTTTTGGAAAGTGAGAATAAACGAGGATAGAGAAAGTGAAGGGTAGGGTTGGTCTTTTTTTTGAAAAAACGTCGACGATTCGTGGTAAAACGTCGACGATTTTTAGTAACTAGGATTATTTATTGTTGTTTCCTAGTTTTTTGGAGCATAATTTGGTGAATAAATTGTTTTTGGGAAGTTCTTGGAAGGTGAGTTGGAGGATTATGGGTAAATATTTAGGCCAATAAGATTGTAGTTTTAAATTTGCTATTTTCCAGCCCAAGCCCAAATATCACTTGAGCGGGAAATTTTTTGGAGTATGGTCTTTATTTTAGTATAATTAAGATTCCAACAAAAACAAATGAAAAAGACACTTTTACACGTATTCGGATCCCTAGCAGTTGTGAAAGGACTGCATTAATGCAGTTGTTTTAATCAAGGCCGTTCATTTGCTTAATTGTCGAGATCTTCACTTAAAAAAAAAAAAAAAAAAAAAAAAAAAAAAGGAACTTGGCATTGTGCACTCTTCACCCACTGATACTCATCTTCATTTTCCTCAAAAAAAAGTACTCCGCAGAATTAAAAACAAATTAAAAAACATCTCCATCACCGAGTAAATCGGCTATCTATGCCGCCATCGAATTTCAAGACTCAACATCGCCATCGTCACAGGTAACTAAACTTTGTAATTTACTCTGTATCCTTCAAAATTTGGGAATTTGTTCACTGAAAATCTCAGATTCAAATGATAAATGTAATTTTTGAAATTTTTTTACATTGTGCATCAATATTGACGATAGCTAAGTTGATCGATTAATTTAGATCTGGAAATTCATGGTTCCCCCGTTTTTCCCCTAAATCAATTTCAGTATCAGTGCTAAACTGGGATATTAACTTTGTTTGTCGTATTTGAGTTACATGTTAGAGTATGTTTGGGAACCATGATTTTATTTTGAAATTCGGATTTGACCAAAATGACTTGTTTGTAGAGCTGTCAGTTATTGACCCGACCCGTAAAACCGCCCGAAACCCGACCTGTAAATGACCCAAATTAACCCGTAAATATTGACCTGGACTCGAAAATTACCCGACCCAAGAATAACCCGAAATACCCGGGTCGGGTCGGGTCGGGTCTCGGATCAACCCGGTGGGTTATGAAGTTAGCTGTCAAACACTACTCAAACCTCGTAAAACAAACCCCCACTTGGCCACTTGAGTATACACTTTCATTTCAACTGCTCATCACTTCACTTAGCAAATTAAAAAAAAAAAAAATGAAGTACTGCTGCAAAGCCTGCAATGAGTGTCGCACTGTCGCAACATCACCTACTCTAATTTCTCTGTTACTCCGTATCTCTCAAATCTTCATCAATAATTTCTTCACCAACTTTAGCATCTCAATTTTATTGTTGAAATTAATTACTCCGTATATGTTAAAATTATATTATTATCTTTTCCACAAATGTTTGCACATGTGATCAGGTGAAAATATTTTTGATAATTATTTTATTAACTAGTAAGGATAACTACTCTAATCTAATGACAAACAAAGACGATGGCGTAAATAACGTTTGCGATTTCACAAATATAACTAGTCATTACAATTTTTTATATATGCAATTAAGTCGTTGGATATTTACTCATTGTAGAATTAAAATTTAATTAAAAATATTTAGGTTAGTATTATTTATAATTATTTAATATTCTAATATTTTAAATAGATATGAAAAAAATTGGCGATAAACAATTAATAATTTACCCGTATTTTGACCCTAACCCGACCTGTAACCCGTATACACCCGACCCGTATTTTACCCGAACCCGAAATACACCCGACCTGTACTTAACCCGAACCCGTTGTTACCCGACCTGTAACCTGCCCGCCCGACCCGTTTGACAGGTATACTTGTTTGGGAAACTTAAGAATTTAGATATGGATTTGATTTAAATCCAAACGCAATCCCATGCTTCAAAAAATTTGGTCATTTTCAAATGACACCCCCATACCATGTCATTTTAAAATTCTCTATTCTAAATGTTGAGTTTTAAATCCAAATTTTAAAATGAAATGTGGTTTCCCAAATGCCCCCTTACTTGAATTTGGAAATTTTGTTTGTTGAATGTTTAAATTTTGATGTAATTGATTGCTATGGAGTAATTGTTTGCTTACACTTGATATTTGTGACTTGTAATTTTCATATAGTCTTTTAGCTCACTGTGGTAGAGCATTGTGAAAATCACAAAGATGTAGGTTCAAATCCTACAAAGGCTTATTTGCTCATAAAAATATGAATTGTGTCTATGAATAAGTAAATGATTCAATGCAATATCAAACTCCTACTCTATTACAATGTAACATTAGCTCTTGTGTTTGTCGCACGTCCTCATGCTCTGTCATTTTTGGAGTAGCATTTATCTAAGGTCGCGTTGCTGTAATGTAGAGGACAACGAAAGATCAATTCAATGTTTTACGGTCTAAATTGTACACTATAGGACGACAACATTAGGTTGAAAATTAAAATACATACCAATCCTTTCAATATTAAAATCCGAGTAATTTGAGGTTTGATCATAAAAGTATTGACTATTGAGGTCTGGGTTTAACGGAAGATTCAAATCCTAACACACAAAAAAAACTCGTCATACATGAGCTATTTATATAATGTTAGACGTAGAACGCAACAGTAGGTCAGTAGTAACTTTTTGAAATACAAATTTTAAATGATATCTCAATCAACATGTTATGATTTTTTTCGGCGACTTGTGTTTGCTCCTTTGCTGTAACACCCCGTGTTTTTATTAATACTAATTAATTATTTTAACAAAATTCTTAAATTAAAATTTATATAATTTAACTTTTATTCAATTACTTCAAAAACGCGGCTGAAAAATTTCGATTAAATAAACTTTCTCAAGGAATTTCTAGTTAAACTTTCTCGATTTTTATATTAATCTGTATTATATTTTTACTCATAAAATACTTGTCAAACTAAAACCTTGATTCAATTGGTTTTATTAAACTTAATAATCTGCGTTTTACTTTAAAAATTATTATTACTTGAATAAAAATAATTTTATCAAAATGTATCTTGCAAATTAGCAGACCGTTTGAAAACCTATGAGACCGTAATAGAATTTGTAACTAATATTTTTATACACCATTTAAATTTAAAATATAAGTTTAACGTTATAGAAAATAAAAAAAATAGAATTACAACGAAATATATTATACATAATATATTTTATAAAATATAAAGAGTAATAAATAAGAGCGAATGAAACAGAGCAAATCGTAAATTAAACCTCTTGGACTACACTGACCCACGTATACTCATCTCCTCTCCTCCACACATTATTTGTGATATTTTGTACCATACTCCCTCATTTCTTTTCTTTGTCTGATATTATCATCTTCTTCCTCTTCCTCTTCTCTCTCATTTCCCTCTTTATTTTAAAACAAACAAAATCAACAATGACAACAACAAACACGACATACAACAACCACAACCAAAATGACGACAACAATGACAACCGACAACAACCAACAACAACCAACTCAACGACAACAACAGTAGCAGCAGCCCCACCAGAGCCGCCATTAATGGCGAGCTCGAGCTCCGTCACCGTCACCGGAGCCGCCCTTGCTCGCCCTCGCTGACACCACCCCTACTACTTCGTTCTCCCTCACTCTCTATCTTCTTGTTGATCACCTACTCGCCGGAGCAACCACGACCACCGTACACCACCACCGGCTGCCATTAATGGTGAGCTCCAAAGCTCGACAACCACCATCGACGGTCCAGCTCTCTCCCTTCCCATGCTCTGCCCTATTTTCTTCTTCTTTTCCTCGCGGAACCGCCTGCTCAGACCATCAGTACACCGGAGCCACCACCGTGGGCCTCCCTCTCTTTCTTCCCCTGGCCGTGCTCTGCCGCCCCTTCTCTTCGGCTCCCCTGCTCTTTCCCCTGCTCTCCTTGCTCACCTTCTCGTACTCAGCCCTTGCCGGAGCAACGCCGACCAACAACCACCGGTGAGTACTCGTTCCCCTCTCTCCTGGTCGTTTCCATTCTTTCTTTCATCCTCTCTATTACTCTTTTTCTTTAACTCGCCGGGAAACACCCTTATCGGAACCGACCAACTGAAACTTCAGTGTTGTTTTGCAAGCACGATGTCGCCGGAGTTTCATCCTTGACCATCAGAGTTCCTACCTCCGCCAGTTCAGGATACCGTCATCGCTACCCTGCTCTATCTCCCGTGTATTGGCCTGCCACCTTTAATTAGCCCGACTCGACGAGAAAACGGGACTACGACGAGGTCTCTTTCTATTTTTCCTCTTATTCTTCTTTTCCCAGTTGTTTTCAGATTTTTAATCGACAATTGAAATAACATTATCGCTGTTCTATTTGCTCGGACATTTAATTATTCCGACTCTCATTCTTCATTCCTTCTTTGTTTGATTTAACAATTCACTACTACCGACGCTTTGTTGCCAAAGTCGTGGCCTAAATGAGATGCTGCTGATTTTGGGGTACAACAGTATTTGGGTTTGGATCATTTTTGGAGGCCTCTGTTCGTGAGCCAATTTAGGTGACTCGATTCTTCCTCAAAATATCTAATTTAACATTTTGGTTTTATTTTAATTTGTTATTAAAAGTGAGCTAGTTATGCATTAGACACGTATGAGTCCCGTTTCAGTTTAATTTGATAACTTTGTATGATTCGCTATAGTATGAAATTGGGTGTTAATTTTAGTTATAATATAATGTTGAATTGAATTGTGAAATATGATATTTATATGATTTTGTGAAATTATATTTTGGGTGAAAATGTGTTGTGAATTATTGTTGAATTATATGTAATATTATCATGTTAAAATTATTTGTTATGTGTAAATTAAAATATATGAAGTTTATGTATCACAAGTATAAAATAAGACTAAAAATATTATTAACCGACTTAAGTAAATAAACTTAATAAATATAAAACCATTTATAGTCGTAAGAATATTTGTCGTCACTAAAAAGTTAAATCGAAACATAACTAAAAATGAAGAATTAAGTTAAAAGAGTATTAAGTGAAATTAGTATTTAAATAAGTCTAAGGGTAAAAACATAAGTTAATTGCTACTCGTATAAAAATTTCTAATATAAATAGTTTTATAAAATGTCATATATCACATTTAATATAAAGATTACCTTGTTAAAATTATAAAGTTTACAATGAACTTAAAATATACTAGATAAATATTTGGTTAAAATAATAAAAAGAAATTGGGTACTTTGAAACTTAAAATGAATCTAAGTAAAACTATTATTGAATAAAGTTAATAATTAGTATCACAAATAAGAATTTACTAAAAGGGTGAATTATTAAGATCATATAAAGATCGACTAAAATTTTACTAAGTAAAGTTAATAAAAATTATGAATGATATATATTTATATATATAAATACAAAACCTAACTAAAATTTAAACTATAAAGTGTATGACATTATAAAAAGTTATAAAAAAATTAAGTAAATTAAACTTGAGTGAATATTACTAAAATATAAATATTAATAATCTCACGATCAAATTACTAAATCACTTAATCCGACTACGTTAAAGTTACATAAATAAAATTCTATGATTTAATTTATTTTTCACCTAAATCGAACAAGTAAAGAAAAATTATAATATGAAGTTGTATTAAGAAATTAAACCACCTAAAAGAAATTTAACTAAATGTCACTTAATCATATTTTATCAAGAATACTAAAAATTGTAGAATATCATTTAAGTAATATTTCTAAGTTAAAATAAAGGTTATGAATGCTAAATCGCTAAACACTTTACAATTTAACTAAAAGGAACTAATAATTAGAAAACCTAGTTACATTAACTAAATCATTTAACTTCATCAAATAAAATACTTACACTTGAATGAAATAAATTAATTACTTGAACCTATTTAAGTTATTCGAAATAAATCATTTTTAAAGTAAACTAAGTAACGAGAATTAATATTTAAAAGTAAAATAATGAATAGTGAAAATATTTAAAATCTACGAACGGACTCAAAATAAACATTTAAGTTTTTCTATGTGTTCTGTTTAACTGAAGAACTGCTAGAACTAAAATTTCATTATACAAAGTTCGACGTTATATTTTTGTTTAAGAAATGTAACTTAATACGATTGAACGAGAAAATAAGAAATTAAGAAAAACGAACTACCTGAATAAAATACTTGGATTGTTCGCCATGTCGCGACTCTTGAAATTCGAAGTTAGCGAGGTAGCTGTATATGGGGACTTGGGCTCCCTCCCTGAGTTGCCCAAGGCGATTTAACGATTTAAGATTGTTATTTGGCACGGTATATACAACCCTAGGGATAGGGCATCCTTGATATTTCCGTGGGCCCATATATGGTAAGTGGAAAAGCCACCCATCAAAGTGCAGTCTCTGGTGATAGTCGTATTATTAGGTGACTACTTACTCGATGGGCGAGTATGCTACGATCCTATCTATAGTGGTGTATCATACATTAGACGAGGATTGAATCGTCCTTATTACCCAGATATCTACAGCGCACCACGCCCAAGTTATGTTGGCGCCATCGGTATTGCTTGGATCTTTATGAGGTCTGCATGATTCCGCCTTACTAACGAAGACTCATTTGTTAGCACACGTTGAATGTATTTTCCTTGTTTTGATTGGGTATTGTCTGAATGACTTGGTTTCCGAGTGTTGAAATACTACTTATTGAGAATGATTATTTATGAGTGTTATGCGTTAGGTGATTGGATGTATACTCGTGTTTAAATCATCATGATTTCCTATGTGTTTCTTTGCTTAATTGCAATGAGATTTTATTTATTTAGTTTCTATACTCTACGTTACGTTTTATGAATTGCATGTTGTATGAGATTTAAATATCTATATGTGAGAACTGATATTATATGCAAATTGTCCAGATTTATTGAAATATGCAATTCTTTGAGTTATACTGGCGTTTAGTCTTTGCAAAGTTACTTTTAATCATAGGTTAAATAAACCAAAACTTTGGTTTAGAGGTTGTTAGTTAAACGATCACTTCCGCCTCTGAGCGGGAGATCCTCCTATTTTGTGTTTTTATCTCCGTTGCAGGAACTTCTCGAGACTCAGGATTATCGGGACGATTAGGATGTTTCGTTTGTTTCCTTTGAGAGATTGTAATATATATATTTGTATCCTATGCCATTTGAATGTAATTTAATTAACATCCGGCATGTATTAGACTTAATTAATTTTCCGCCTTAGTTTAATTAAGTCACGAAAAACCGGGTTGTTACATTTGCCGTGTCAATGATTTGATTATGCTTTTGTTTTCTTCTGCGACTACTCCTTATCACAGTTGGTTGTTCAGCTACTCGAGGCGTTGCATTTGGAAGTTTTTCTTTATGAAACTTCTCGGTCCAACTCTTTTTGCGCCTACCACCTGTAGCTTTTGCTTTTGTCTTCAAAGTAACCATATTTTGATTAGAAGATCCGCCGCACAATTGGTTTCGTGTCACATGTTGATCTTTGGATTCTGAACTAACGATACCATCTTGAGGTTTCATGTTTGTCAAAATTTTCTCAACCTCAACAATAATGTCATCCAAACCAGATTCCAGTAACATGGCAGATTCTTTATATGCTGCTGCTCAAGATGCTATTCTAACAAATTATCGACATAAATCTCTAAATCTACATGATGCATCGATTTGTGCATCCTCCAAAATAATATTTCCACCTGCATCCTTTACGGCGCCACTGCGTGCGTTTTTTGTCCACCGGTTCAAGATGTAATTTTCCGGAATTAATTTGATATTCATTGTATCAAGCACTTTAAGAGCATGACGACACAAGATTCCCAACCGTTCAAACATTTTACAACTACATGAAACGGTTTGAGAAAAAACATCACCAAAAACTCGATATTCAACTCATGTGTTATCATTGTTCTGAATGTCCGAGATACCAACTACGTACTCCTTTGTCTTATTTTTTTGGAAAATTTACCATGAATAATCCATCCTATGGGTGGTCTTCCAAAAATAAACCGTCCTTTATTTAATCCCAGAATAAACCAAACTATCGTATTATTCTTCTCTAAATAGACCGATCCTAACTTTCACTTGTTGGTAACCTGTAAAAACAGGTCACCTCTTTCTTCTTTCTAAACTGAAAGACTTCCATTACAATGAATGACAACTCAAGACCACCAAAATCACAAACAACCGGTCATCACCTATTCCATGGTGGTCATTATCTTTTCCCCTATTCCGGTCATCACCACCGGTGACTCACTGAAGTACAAACGACCACCGTATGTTCTCTCTCAGGTTGTCGACTCCACCGCCGTCGCCCTTCGCTGCACCACCTCACCACCTTCATCTCTCCCTTGTGTGAAAATCTAAAAATCTAAAACCACCACCAACTTTAATTCCGACCACCTTGTTTGCCTTAATCATCTGCGTTATTCATCTCTGCCGGGACTAACCCACTGCAACATCCACTCCGTCAACTTCCTTTTTCCATTCATGAAATTTAGACTGAAAATTGATGAGAGGATAAGGTGGTTGATGAGGCTTGAGATTTGAGGGGTTTTAATTTTCCGGTGAGACGGTTTTAAGGGAAGAGGCGGTGGAAGTGGTCAACGATGGACATGGAAGGTGGTTCTACTGGTGATGTAAATGGAAGGTGGTGCTAAATAGAGGTCAATATTAGACAATTAGTTGCTGATAGATTTTTTTTACCTATTGTACAGGTTACCGGTAACTCGGTCTATTTAGGGAAGAATGATATGATAGTTGGGTTTATTGTGGGATTAAATATAGGACGGTTTATTTTTGGAAGACCACTCATAGGATGGATTATTCATGTTAAATTTTCCTATTTTTTTTGCTTATAAACTTTTTTTGATACATACATTGCTTATAAACTTAGAAGAGTGCCTATGGAGTACTATTAGAATCAAGAAGAAGGGCCCACAATATGAGAAGAGGAAAATAAAAACCTACAGTTGACCAAGCACAAAAATAAACGAATAATGGTAATAGAAACTTACAGAAAGTGATGCGCATTTAATATGATTATTATTGTAAAAAAAAAAATGAAAAAAAATACTCCCTAATTAATAAAAGGTTGTTTCATTTTCACAACCGGACACCTTCTTCTTCCTAAAAAGAAAACAACAAAAACACCAAACTACACGAATCAAAAAAAAAAAAAATTATTCCTCGTCAATGTAGGATGGACTCACCAACTGCTTCAACACTGGAAACTAGGGCTGAGCACGGATCGGATATCCGATCCGAACTGCATTTTCGGATCGGATATCCGTATCCGAAATTCCATTTTTTTACTATCCGATATCCGATCCGAAATTTTTCGGATATCCGAAATTTTATATCCGAAATTTTCAGATCGGATATCCAAATATCCGACGGATATCCAAACTTGTAAATACTTACTTTTCTGTAGCTAATTTTACCATGAACGGCCCAATAAACGTAAAATTAACCCTAAATTTTGAATCATACCATCAATAATTCATTATAAATGTAAGGCGAAATTGCAAAAAACTACCTTTTAAAACCACTTTTTTTCAAATAACTACCTTTTATAATTTTTTTTTCAAATCACTACCTTAAAACGTATTTTTGTTTTCAAATCAATACCAGTTCCCCGGAAATCTCATTTAACTCAAAAAAATAAGGATGGAAAGTACTGAAAAGTGAAAGAATTATTGTTTGATTGAATAATATGAGAGAAAAAATTAAAAACAATGGAAAAAAATTTAGGTAAAGAGGTAAAGAGGAGAAAATGAAGAGGTTAAGTTAAATAGAGGAAGAAGGGTTAGAAAAGGGTAGAAGGGTAGAATGAGTAATTTGACATGGGTGTTTCAAATAAAAGGCAACAAAAATTCTCAAAGTGGTCGGAATTTGATAAAATATGACGTTTTTCGGGGAACTGGTATTGATTTGAAAACAAAAATATGTTTTAAGGTAGTGATTTGAAAAGAAAATTATAAAAGGTAGTTATTTGAAAAAAAATGATTTTAAAAGGTAGTTATTTGCAATTTCGCCTAAATGTAATTATGTATAATATTAACAAATCACATATATTACATTGAGGAAGGACATGAAATGACATTGGTGAACTCGTGACGGTGGACTGAGACGGTGGCAGCGTGGTGAGCCCTGGTGGCAGACCGTACTGTGGACTAAGGCTGACGAGAGCGGTGCCGGACTGACGAGAGAGAAAGCGTGAGTGATGCCGATTGCCGATTGCCGAACTTGGTTGAAGACTGTTTCTCAGATCTAAAATTTAGGGGTTTGTGTTTGGAAGAGAGAGACTAAATTTGGTGGTTGTGTTTGGGAGAGAGTGAAGTGAAAGAGAGTCAAGAGAGGCCACATGTGACATGCTCACAAGTATGCGTGATAATGTGTGTTTAGGGGTTGGGCTTATGGGCTGTTTGTGTTTTAGGTAGTTTTCTATTTTTTTTTTTTTATTTTAGTTTCGGATATTTTTCGGATATCGGATATCCGAAATCTCAAAGATAAATATCCGACGGATATCCGATATCCGAAAATTTCGGATACGGATATCCGAAATTTTTGAAAAATCGGATCGGATATCCAAAAAATCGGATCGAATATCGGATCAAAAAATTCGGATTTCGGATATTCGGATATTTTGCTCAGCCCTACTGGAAACCACTCCAATATGTGATCACACGGACGTGACCATCGCAGTAGCCGATATTACGATGGTGATTTTCTTTGTTTTGATGTTGGGTTTTGCCTATCACAGCTACCGCCAAAACAAAGCCATTCGTCGTCATCAAGATCAACTTCAACGCCAAATGCAAAGCCTCATGGCTGCTACCGCGCGTCATCACACGTGTAACAACTCTCGTACCACTACCGAGGAGGAAGAGGTGGTGTAACAATAATAACATTCCTCATACCACGCCATCATACCAAGGGCGTTAAAAAAATCCAATGTTTTAGCCCCTTAGGTTGCAGCGAATAACACATACGACAACTCCTGTCGCACACCTTGATAAACATGATAGGTCGTCAAGCCCCAATAAATGAAACATAACAAGTTAACAACGTATACATATTTGTTTTTTTTTGTGGGTTCATAACAACGTATGTAAAACTAACATCACCTAACTTTTAAACCATTAATTAGGTAGTAATCAAAATAAAGACACCACATATAATATATAATATATAATATATAATATATAATATATAATATATAATATACATAATAAAAAAAAATCTTCTAGCTTGTGTCCTGTGTTGTAAAACTTTTTTTAGACATAGGTCAATTAAATTTTTGATATACACAATTGCTGATATGTCAGTTACAAGTCTAATCTATCCGACAACTATCAGTATTAAGTTCGTCTTGTCCATTTTTGCTATCGGTTCACATTTTACAATTTAATCTACGAAGAATGACTGGCATTTTTTTCCAATTCAATTCAAGGTAACTCCTTGTCGATTCAAAGAGCACCCACAATCCCCTTAGCCCACCCGAAATCCAAGAAGAATCATGCCCCGTATATTGTACTAGGTGTCTTATTTGTATTAGTTTTATTAATAATTATTGGGTGTTATCCCCGAAATATTATAGTATTCAAAACAAAATAAGTAAAATTATTCACTATATACGTGTATGTACTTTGTAGTTTGTACGGAGTATTTTGAAAGCTACCCACTATATTTTAATTATATATTCTTAAATTTTAGTACTTCATACTTAATGCAATTGTTGGAAGGAATGCAAAAATTGGCAACAGTTGCATTTCTTCCAAAAACAAAATATTTTAATGACATATTCATAAATTTTATTATAAATGTTACATTCAACATTGGCGACATCGTTTTAATAAAAAAAAAATTAAGAAAACTATCCACTTTGTAATTACTCCAACTCTATAAACAATTCAACATATCGATACTCAATAATAATATCCGTAATCAATATCGAGACAAAGAAAAAGAAAAAGCAATGGTGGAAATTACATATTTGTTAGTAATATATAAAGCAACACCAAATAAAAAAAATTGGGTCCGCCCCTGAAACCACGAGCAATCACGCTCCCGTTCCCATGGTCCAGATTCCCGAAAACAATCAGATCCACAGTTAACCTAAACGCCGACACTTCCCCGTACAATGTATTATTAGACAAGTCTAGTAGAGCAAGTGACGTGATAGTAGTCAGCTCCGGAGAGATTGTACTAGTGAGGCTATTATTCGATAAAACAAGCCTCTGTAACGCTTTAAGTCCCAAAAAATCAGGAGAAATCGTTCCACTCAGTCCCATATTAGCGAAATTAACAATCGTAATGTTTCGTTGCTGCAAGTAATACCCACATAAGCAGCACATGGGTTGTTTCCCTTCCAATTATGTAGGAATTTTAATGGATAATTGATCGAGTTTGCAATAGACAACAAAACATTAATTTGAGGACTACATTTCCCAGGCTTCGACAAACAAAAACTTTTCGTTTCGTTCTCCAAATCAACAGGGACAGAACTCGGAAAAATAGGTATAGGCCCCTGGAATAAATTGTTATTGAAATTCATGACGAGCAATGATTTTAAATTCATCAGCGACAACGGTATAACACCGGTGAACAAATTATCCCTAAGACTCAACGATTAGAGATAATTTTATGCCTGAAAAGTTGGGCAAAGACCAAAAAACGCATTCTTATGCAACAAAACTTCTATCAAAGAAGTCATGTTCTGCAAAACAGTAATTTCGCCACCAAAGTTACCCTTGCCTTTCTGCTCGTTAACCCAAAGTGATTGAATTGGACAGCTGACAAAACTACCGGGCGACCCGCCGTCAAAACGGTTAAACGCCAAGTGCAAGTTAACCATATTTGGGAAAATATTCCAAAAAAAGCTCGGAATGTTTCCAACAATATTCGCATTATTAGCAGAAAAATTCTGCAGAAACAAAGCGTCCATCAACGACTCGGGAATCTCCACTGTTCGAAGGGGTTGTTATCCACATCCAGTGACATCAACGACGATAGTCCAAAAAGTAAATCGCCCGTGATAGCAGAAAACTGGTTGTTGCTCGCTTTCACGACCTTTAGCGAGCTTAAGCCCGCTAAATTGGGGAACTTACCGGACAAATTATTCGATTGTATTTCAAGATATTCAAGAGAGCTTAACTGGTTTAGCTCACTCGGTAATGTACCTTCTAGATGTTGGTGAGGTATTTGAATACGAGTGACCCGTTTGTTGTTAGAGCAACCTACATGGGCCCATTTACATGGAGCCGGGTCATCCCACTCGAGTGATTTTGGCTGGTTCAAGTTTTCTTTCAAGGATAACATTACATAAACATCATAATTAGTGTTTCAACTGTTATAGTTGCATAAAATAGTAGAGGTATGAAAATGAGTAACATAATGTTGTGAAGATTCAAAATCTGTTTCATTTTTTTTTTTGTTTGTTTCATTTGGATGTAAAAATAGTGGATTGAGGATACACTAGTACACTATCCTACTATTACGAACTACGGAGTATTTTTTTTTTTTATATTTTCATGTTTATGGGTCCATTGATTCTATTTGTATAATGTGCATAGTTTGTTGAATGTTAACAATTTAACATGTCTTTATTAAGGTAAAACAAATTTAACGACAATATTTCATTAAAAATTTAATTTTCAATTTCTCCTTATATTTTTAATGAACATTTTAATACTTTAAATAATTCATAGTAAACATCTTAATCTCCTTTTTCTCGTTAAACTGACGAAACTATATAATGAGTCAACTAATTTAAAAAAAAAAAAAATTGTTAATAATTTATTGATTATTTTTATTTTCTAAAACGACTAAGTTGAATTATTGATTCATTAAAATATTTTATAATTTTTCATGCAACATATTAAAAATTAGATGACAATGAGAGTTGGGTTTAGTCGATAGGAGTTATTACGTAATAGTGATTAGCATAAGTTGAGTCCTGCTCAGTTGAATCTACAACGACAGTTATGTTCCTTCTTATAGAACCTGAGTCAAAATTCGACATCTTCCATGAGAAAAGGCAAGAGGTAGAGTTGGGATAGTGTAGTGTTGGTTTCTTAATGCTCCGAATTATGTTATAGCGCCATGAGAATAGGAGTTGTGACGTATTAGGAAGGCTTTTTTCATCTCGAGAGAGAGTTCTCAGTAATGGTTTTAATTTCTTAAGTTATTATTAAAGCGGAACATTTGTCTCACACAAGTGCACAATATGATGAGTTATATTTAAAATTGTTATCGTTGATCAATTCACATTAATGGTGAGACCATAGCCTTAGGTTTACTCTTATTGAATTTTCCCTCTATTTTCAAAATTTGCATTTCTGTAAGTTAGCTTTAGTTTGGTAGCTAGTATTTTTATTCTCACAAATCAATCGATCGACGTAGATAACTCTTAGTCAATTATTTACTAGGGATTTATCTTTCGCTTCCTCGAGTTCGATCAGTTTGCTACGACATCGTACGCTTGCAGTAATTTTAAAACACATCAATGTAATACAAGTTGAATTGAACCTCCAAGTTATTTAATACTCCGTAATCTCTATGTCCACGAATGTTCTTCCTAGGGACAAATCAGGAATCAAAACATATTGCCTTAAAAATAATCGATAATTGTAATCTGCACGAAGTACATAAAATGTCGCTCCTCTTCAAAATCAAAGTCATTATTAAAAGATGAAAAATAAAAGGAAATACATTTATTTATCAATCGACGTCAAATATCTACATTTCAACTAACCCATGGACGTCAAGGGAAGAAATAACATCATTAACTAGTATTTGCTTATATTATTGTTTAATGCGAAATATTAAAACCCTCAATAAAAATATTGCTTTTTTTTTAATACTAATCTCTTCATTTTGTTTAGAAAATGATTTCTAAAAAAAATTATATCAAGCAAAATAATCTCACTCCTCTCACTTATACCAAATGAAAGAAAAAGTTGGATTACAAAAAACATAAAATTGAAATTTCCCAAAAACTTACACCAAATGAAACCAAAATTCTAGACCTTTAAGCCACCAACCTATACTTATTTATTTTATCATTGTCCTATTTGATGTTTGCTTCCCTTTAATGCAACAATTAAACTATAATATCTAACAATAGCTAAAGTTAATTGGAATAAAGCTCATACCTCTATTCTTAAATTTTTCCCTAGTTCTTCCTTATTAGCTTTTGGTAATTAAGGAACATATGATTTTGTGGATGATAATAACAGATGATGGAACATGTGGTATTAAATACTAGATTGGCCACAAATGATGAATAAAAAGGAATGTCTTAGAATAGGAACACGAACTGAAAATGAAAATGATATACACTCATACACAAAGGAAGTACTCTATAGTGTTTGGTTCAATTTTACTGACTATCATCACTCGAAGAGTGTAAGAAATTTATGGTTAAGGGGCGATATTGCAACAATCCGGATTATTTAACAAAATAAAATATGTTTAGAAAGGGCTTTAAAAGTGAAAATAAAAATAAAATGAAAACCACGGTGGCGGATGTTGGAGTTAGTGTCCTTCACAGTTAGTGCAATAACATAAATAAATCTCTTAAGGTACACAGGGTACATTTTGTATTTAATCAGTTGATTAACGTTTATCGATAACGGTTGGCTTGCTAGATAAGTTTGACGTTATTGTCATACAGATGGCGGTGATCAACTGGTCCCTAAGAGTCACACCTAAAGGATGTATTTGAGAGATGTGATTATTTGAGAAAATGATCATATCGATGCCTTACTTAATGACTAAACGGTTAGTCAGTGTTGCTGACTAAAATGTTAGTCAGTGTGATGATGTTACTGACTAAAATGTTAGTCAGTGTAATGGTGATACGGCTATTTAATACAGATTAAATAATATTAGCTGAGACGAGTTAAATGTAATTCGTGAATTGAATATAAAATGTAATATTTAATTGTTGTGTATAATGCACGCTAATTAAATATAAACCGTTATAATTAATTAGCAAATTATAAATATAAGGATATTTATAGTATATTACAGTCGGTCCATACAGATGACACTAGTAATATATTGCATTATATTATAAGCTAAAATGACCAAGAGAAAAGTGTCTAGATACATTCTGACCCGATACACTTTGTTTCTTGGTCAACACGTGAAGTATTTGAGGAGAAATATATCTCCCCAAATATCACAAGGGGGCCGGTCATATGGATGAGGAGGGAGTATATTTACCTTTCCTAATTCTATTCTAATTGCTAATTAATTCATTCATCACAACTACAACACACAAAACTTGAGAGAAAACCAGTTTTCTTCTCTAAAATTCTCTAGCAATTCTAAAGGCATATCTCAGTCATATCTTGGGTGTTTCAATTAGGAGATACCATATTTTGGTATTGTTCTTAGGCCGTTTTACTAAGATTAAAAGGTTAATTCTAAATCTCTTTATTATGTTATGCAATATCAATTTATGACCATTAATCATATAAAGTTTTTCATTATAATCCTGTGATTTTAAAGGTCTATATACCGATATAAACCTACAAGTGGTATCAGAGCCTTATGGCATATGAAATTTTTATATGGTTTTCATAAAAAATCGATTTTGTATAATTTTAAACCAAATTTTTGATTTGGCCGTATGATTTCATGTTGGCCGAAAGTTTTTACTGTTTTTGGCCGTGTGTTTTGATTATATTTTGGTCCATTTGATTCATAATTATCAATGTTTTAAGATGTTAAAACTATTACATATGATTTTGAATTAGTTTTGATTTAATACCGATTGAATTAAAACATCAAAGGATCAATTCTTGTATGTTAATGAACATATTGTTTTGCTAATCGTTAGATCTATCAGTTTAAGATGTTTAATTTAAAAAGTTATTTTGAATCTGTTAAGTCAATGTTTAATACGGATTAAAATTGAGTTAGTATCGATCTAATTATTAGCATAATCGAATTAAATCAGTTTAATTCATTTATCATGTAGGCCGAATTATTTTTGTTATAATTTGTTTTTTTTTTTTAACTATTTTGGCCGGAAGTTTTAAATTAAAAAAAAAAAAATTCGTTTTTTGTTTTTTTTTTTTTTTTTTTTAATTTGGCCGAAATTTGTATATTTTTGGAAATTATTGTTTTTACAATATCTTGTTATATTTGTTATAAAGATAATGAATATTGATATTACTCTCTCTCTTTCCATGGCTACGCTTCTTCTCTAAATCCTACTTCTGCATCCATGGTGCCCTTAAAGCGAGGGAGGGGCCGACCTTCTAAAGCGACTGTTGCGAGCTCTTCTGCTCCTATTGGAGCGCCGATTGCGGATCCGATTGAGGTGGATGTTGGATCTACTGTAGAGGTACCTAAATCGCCCCTTTTTCTTAACAGTTTTTTTGATGCTGCTTTCGAAAAACAAGGAACACAATCAGTTCACAAAACAGTGGAGGTGAATACTACTTCTCCAATACCTAAATCTGGGGATTCATCTGTAGTTCCTGAACCTACTAAGACGACTGAGACTTGGAGTGATGTAGCTGGTAAACAGAAAGTGGGTATGAGTCTGTTTTTCTGTGAGGAATCTGCTAAATCAACGGAGGTATGTATTGAGGAGGTCGACATTGCTGAGGAGTTGGCGATATGGAATCGCACTCTCATGGGAAATATTCTGGGTAAACGTATCCAATTGGCGCAATTGAAGGAGTTTGTTGGTAAAATGTAGAATCATACTTCACAGCCGTTGGTACAATATTATCGGAAGGGCTGGTTCAGTTTTCAGTTCAAATCGCAGGAGGATATGGATTTGATTTTGCGGGGAGGACCTTGGATGGTTGGAGGTCATGCTCTACTCTTGAAGAAGTGGTCACCTACTTTCTCTCAAGAGCTTGATCAGGTTTCGAGGGTTCCTGTTTGGGTGCTCCTACCTGATTTGGACCCTCATTTCTGGTCCACGACAGCACTGAGTAAAATAGCAAGCAAGATTGGTACTCCACTATTTGGGATTTGCGCGTCTCTTAGTGGAAGTCGATGTTGCCAAAGCGGTTCCCGAGCACATAATAGTCAATACACCTTTTACTGGGCAGACTGTTCAAAAGGTCGAATATGAATGGCTCCCCTACTATTGCCATACCTGTAAGAAGCTAGGGCATGAGGATACGGCTTGTAAGCTTAATAGGCCTAAGATGGAGTATAGGCCGAAGAAGGTTATGCCCCAGATTGAAACAGTTCAGGAGGTTGAGGCTGTGGAGCATATACCTCCACCAAAGGGTGATTCTATGGATGATATGTCTTTTATTCCGGTTCAGAAAAACACAGTTCAACGTCGGAAGAGTATAGTGACTGCTGTAACTCTATCAAACAAATTTGCTCAATTGGCTGGGGAGTTGGATACGGGGCTGGCTGCTGCAGGGGGAGTTTCAGGACCTGTTATTCCACCTGTACCTCCGGATATCTCATGTCTATTGCAAGCTGGAATGTAAGAGGGTGCAACAAAGCCTTGAAACAAAAGGAAGTAATAAAGTTCCTTAGGAGTAATGGAGTGGTAGTTTTTGGTCTCTTGGAGACAAGAATAAAGGAGTCTAGGGCTTCTCATTTAGCTAATAAAGTTTTCTCTGATTGGCATTTGCACTATAACTATGATCATCATAGTAATGGAAGGATTTGGCTCTTTCACAATCCTAGGGAAGTTCAAGTTACCATTGTTGAAAAGGCTGCTCAATTCATTCATTGTGAAGTTTTTAACTATAGAACGCAGCAGGTTTGTAATGTGACCATGGTCTATGGCTTCAATACTGCTAGAGGCCGATCTCAGCTGTGGTCTTCTTTGCTGCGTCTTGGGGCTACCATGACTCAGAGTTGGATTGTTTTAGGGGACTTTAATGTGGTAAGATATCAAGAGGAGCGGAAGGGTGGGAACCCGCCACTTCAGACTGACATGGATGATTTTAACTCTTGTATTTTTCGATGTGCCCTAACAGATTTAACTTGTAGAGGGGGCCTTTATAGTTGGACTAATAATCAACTTGGAGATGATAGGACTTGGTCCAAGCTTGACAGGGTCTTGATAAATTCTGCCTGGTTCACATCCTATCCAGCTTCTTTTGCCACACTTCTGCCTTCAGGAGTGTCTGATCATTCACCTCTAATTGTAACTCTAACATCTGCTGCAGTGAGGCGACCTGGTTTATTTCAGTTCCTCAATTGTTGGATTCAACATGAGCACTTTCATCAGCTGGTACTAGAGCACTGGAATTCTGATCTTATTGGCACGCCAATGTATGTTCTTTTTGAGAATCTCAAGGGTATGAAGAAAGCTCTTAAACTCTTCAATGGTCAGCACTTTGCACATCTTGCGCAGAGAATTGAGGCTGCTGCTCAGGAACTATCTAGGCTCCAGCACCTGTTACTATCCTCGCCGTTGGATCATCAGCTTCTTAGGGATGAAAAACGGGCTAAAACTATTTGGCTGCACCTAAAGGATGCTGAAGTTAGTATGCTGCAACAGAGAGCCAAGGTCTCTCAAGTGTCTTTAGATGATGGCAACACTTCTTACTTCTTTAAGAAGATTGCTGAGAGAAAACAGATTAATAGCATTGGAAAAATTTATGATATGAATGGGAATCTTTGTATAACTGAAGAGAAAGTGGCTCAAGCGTTTGTTGACTACTACTCTTCCCTTCTTGGGTCTGCTAAGTCTGTTGATCCTTTGGATAGTGTGTTTATTGGCACGGGCAAGTGTTTAACCATTGATCAGGTTCATACTCTGGAGAAAGAAGTAAGTGTGGAGGAGATAAAGCGAGCACTTTGGGATATTGATCCAAACAAAAGTCCAGGTCAAGATGGATTTACCTCTGGGTTTTTCAAAGCTACTTGGGATATTGTGGGTTATGATTTTGTTCGTGCTGTACAAGATTTCTTCAAGAAGGGGAAAATGCTTAAGACCACTAATGTAACTGTGGTTACTCTAATTCCAAAGAAGGAGACAGCTAATTCAGTCCTCGACTTCAGACCAATCTCTTGTTGCACTACAATTTACAAGACCATCAGTAAAGTTTTGGCCAACAGACTACAAGAGATCCTCCCTTGCATTGTAGGGGAGGAGCAAGCTGCTTTTGTTAAAGACAGAAGCATTTTTGATAATATTCTCCTATCTCAAGCCCTAACAAGAGGATATTCAAGAAAGAATGTGTCTCCTAGGTGCCTAATTAAAGTTGATATAAGGAAGGCTTTTGATTCCTTGAATTGGGATTTTGTTCTACGTATGTGTGAAGCTTTGGGGTTTCCTCCTCTCTTTGTGAGCTGGCTCAAAGCTTGTCTCACAACTCCCTCTTATACCTTGAAGATAAATGGCTCTCTGTTTGGGTATTTTGAAGGCAGACGGGGAATTCGACAAGGAGATCCTCTCTCTCCTTATATTTTTGTCATGAGCATGGAGGTATTGTCTAGGTACCTACGTGGGCTCCCCAGGGTTATGGACTTTTCCTATCATCCAAAGTGTTCACGAGTTAAGCTCACCCACTTAATATTCGCTGATGATCTCATGGTTTTTACTAGGGGAGATGTCCCTTCAGTGATGGCGGTGGTGAAGAGGCTTGATCTGTTTGCTCGTATTTCTGGCTTGAAGGCTAATCCTGAAAAAACTGAAATCTATCTAGGTGGGGTGAGTGACCAGGTTAAGCGCAGCATCCTTACTGAATCACGGTTTACTGAGGGGGTGTTTCCTTTTCGTTATTTGGGGCTTCCACTAGCCACTGTCAATCTGCGGACTGACTTGTACAAGACCTTGCTTGACAGAGTTAAAAAGCACGTGTTGAATTGGGCAAATACCAGTCTCACTTATGCAGGTAGGGTTCAAATCATCAACTCTATTTTCTTTGGTATGGAGAGTTTCTGGTGTGCTGCTATTTTGTTACCAAAAGGGGTCATCAAGAGATTAAGTAAGCTGTGCAAGGATTTCTTATGGAATATTGATGAAGGTAAACGAAAGTTCACCTTTTTCAGTTGGCAGGCTGTTTGTCGACCAAAGAGAGAAGGAGGTTTTGGTATAAAGGAAATTTTGTCTTGGAACAAAGCTCTTGTTTGCAGGAACTTGTTTGCCCTTGAATTGGGGAGGACAAGTACTTGGCTCACTTGGCTTAAATGTTATAAATTGAGGACTTCAGATCTTTGGACAGTGAAACAGACTGAGGCTGACTCCGAAGGCTGGAAAGACATGCTCAGTGTGCGAGATGAGCTTGTGCAAAAGGCAGGGAGTGTAGGTCAAGCCCGGCTGCTGCTGAGAGCTTGGAATGGTAGGGTGACTCAAGCTTATGACTTCTTTCGACATTGCAAACCAAAGGTTAGTTGGTCCTCTGTCATTTGGAACTCAATTAATATTCCGAAGCAAGTTATCATTGCCTCATTGGCTGTGCAAGGGCGGCTTTCTACGGTTGATAACTTGTGTAGCCGAGGGATGATATTGGTAAATCATTGTGTACTATGTAAAGCTGCTGCAGAAAGTCACGCCCATTTATTCTTTGAATGTGAGCTGTCTAAATGTGTGCTTCAGACTCTGCTATGTTGGATGGGATTTCGTAGACGGGTACGAAGTCTCTCTTTCGAGATCAGGTATGCCGGTCATATGCTAAGGGCAAGAAAGTGGAGGGCGAAATGGTTGGTTTGTGTTTTGATTGCAACCATATATCATTTATGGCTTGAACGTAATAGACGGATTTTTGATGATGAATGTCGGACTATGGAGAGTCTTGTAAAATTAATAAAAATCTGATGTATGTATCCGTATGCTGAACAATTTGAGTGAAGATGAGAGTATTATTGTAAATGCCCTAAACGGGTCTTGATGTATTCTCTTTAAAGGATGAAATGAAATTTGAGCTGACTTCTTCCAAAAAAAGATAATGAATATTGTGTTATTATGAAAAAGTTCATTATACTTGATACCAAATATTTTAAAGAAGTTTAAAATATTTTGTAACCTAATTTATGTTATACTGATAATATAAATTTTGGATTATTTTTGATTATGTTTTATGAACAATTAAGGAATTGTTGCATAATTATAATCATTTAAAGAGGCGGTTTGGATTTTAATCAATTCGTATGCATTGTTTTCTTCTTGTTTAGTTGATGCATTTTTGTGAATTTATGTTTTGAGTGGTTTATTTTTACGCATTAATTTTGTACAAAAGGTAGTAATTTACTAGTGTGGCCTTAGAAGATTATGTTTTCGTAATGAAAGGAAACATAATCGTTGGTTGTATTTTTGAGATCTCGAATCTCCCCTCTTGTAATTTTTTTTTTTTTTTTTTTGGTATTTTTGAATTAGAATGTAAATAGGTTTCTTTTGTAATTCAAAATGTAATTTGATAAGATTCAAGATAAAGATTCAAGATGGAGTTGCCCAACTGTAACAACCTGGTTTTTCGTGACTTTAATTAAACTAAGGCGGAAAATTAATTAAGTCTATATATTACAAAACCAGCTGTCATCGTGTTACAAACTCCATATACATAATATGAGTTTCAAGATAGACAGAGTTATTCGATTACATTCTCTCAAAAAGGAGTACAAAATAAAGGTAAACCGTCCCCCAGCATGATTAGCGTTTGTCTCGGGGTACCTGCAACAAATTTTCCATCATTCTCTCGCACCCTCTTTCGACACATGCAGTTCTAAAACATATGCAATGTGTAAAATAAATAAATACAACAGTTAACAGGTAGGCAATTAAAGCACATCAGTAAATCATGATGGGTCAAAACACGAGTATAAGTCCATTCACATATCATACAACACTCATAAATAATCATTCGCAATAAGTCGTATTTCTCAATCATGGGTTCAAGTCATCAAACAATAATCAATCAAACAAGACTAGGAAATACATTCTTCATACGTTAACTAATGATTGTTCGTTAGCGAGGCGGAATCATGCAGACTTTAAACAACGCAATAGTAGACAGGGCCAACATAACTTAGACATGGCTGACATACTAGAGTCCGCGCAATAGTCGACAGGGCCAACATAACTTGGACATGGCTGACAGACTAAAGATATCTAAGGTAGTAAGGACCGCTAAATCCCTTGTCTAATGTATGCATACACCACTATAGATAGGATCGTATCATACTCGCCCTCGAGTAAGTAGTCACCTAATAATTCGACTACCACCAGAGACGGGTACCCCCGGGTGGGGCTGGCTTTTCCAATTACTATCTATGGGCCCACGGAAATATCAATGTTGCCCCATCCCTGAGGTTGTATATACCGTGCCAATAACAATCTCAAGATCGTTAATTGCCTTGGGCAACTCTGGGAGGGAGCCCAAGTCCCCATAGACAGCTACCTCATTAACTTCGAATTCAAAAGTCGCGACATGGCGAACAATCCAAGTATTTTATTCAAGTAGCTTATTTTCGTATTCTTATTTCTTCGTTCATCGTAACAAGTGACAATTCTGTAACTTAATAATATCGTCGAACTTTGTATAATGAAATTTAGTTCTAGCAGTTCTTCAAGTAAACAGAAGCAAGTAGGAAACTTAAATATTTATTTTGAGTCCGTTCGTAAATTTTAGATATTTTTTTACTATTCATCGTAATTTACTATTCATCGTATTTTACTATTCATCGTATTTTACTATTCATCGTATTTACTATTCATCGTATTTACTATTCATTGTATTTCATTCGTATTTTTATACTTAAGGTATTTTATTTGATTAAGTTAAGTGATTTAGTTAATGTAACTAGATTTTCAAATTCTTAGTTTCATTTTAATGTTTATACTTACCTTTCTACAATTATCTAAAAAGTATCTAGATTTTTATTCTAAGTGTAAAGTTCTACTTTTATTTACTAAGTATAATTTCTAGTTTTAAAGTCGTTAAGTTCGTTTTGTATTTTAGTGATTTGAATAATATTTCTAAAGTAAAACTCGGTTAGATTTAGTCATATACTTAACTAATATTTTTAACGGTTTCAAATTTTAGCGAGGTTGTCGTAGTTAATTTTAAACAGTCCGTATCCAAATTCAATTTAAGCAAAGGTAGTAATACTCGACATTGTTCATTTTAATACATGTAACAATTATTTTTATCGGTTTAGTTGATTCTTTTTATTAACGACTTAATATACAATCTAATGTAACCCTAATTACTATTTAACTTTAGTGACTAAGTGACAAATTCATTTTGACCAAAATTGACCCATTTTTAATAGTAAAACCGTGGTACTCAACCTAGGTTACACATTTATTTTTCTTTTTGTTTTTTTATTAAAAATCATTACTTTAACTAATTAATTTACTTAAGTGGTAAAATAAAAAGTGACAAAATCAATTTTTGGTCCAAAATAATGCTAAGGCCGTGGCCTTCTACTTACATAGCAATTCATTTTCGTTTTCTAATTTTACCGGTTTTCGGTTTAAAGTTTTTATATACTAATTCTTTAAATTACACTAAAGTGATTTAACTAGTTTAAAACTTTCATTAACATTTTATTTTATTTATGAATAGTGTTATTTACTCACTTTAAGTTTCTAACCTTTATATTTTGATGATTTAGTCTATTTAATTTATATGACTATTATTGTAACTTTTCACTAATGACTTTAAACTAAAAATAAATTAAACTTTCAATTATTTTGAAATCAAACTAGTCATTTAAATGAAGAACACTTGAATGTGTGAAGAACTCTTATATTTTCCATATGAACACTAATTAGTCAAATTTTTATATGTTTATATAATTTTCTCAAATTTTTCCTACAAGTCCATTTTAACTAAACTAATCATAATATGTTATTTAGAAAAATTGAAACTAAAAATTGGTCCATTAAATTCAAGAATGTCGTGTGATATATATATGTGTTCAAAATTTTATTCTTTGATTTTTATACTTCTAATTCAATAACTAATTTACTCTATATCATTTATATATTTAGCATGGGTGAAATTTATATACATACATTAACATACAAAAGTAAATCATTTTACACACAAGAATAACAACAATACATTCAAGAACACACATACTTTAAAACAATCAAATTTCATAACAATTTCATTTTAAGTCCTAAACATAAACTAATTATATCTTCATGTTCATTTTATTACAAGTATTTTAAGCATGCAATTTACAAAAAATTAAAACGAAAAATTAAACAAAAATCAAGGGGTAGGCCGTGAGTCATGTTAGTGTTATACTAATGTTATTTTTCGATTTTTATCTCCTAATTTAACATGTGATACTTAGGTGACATAAAACATCATACATACAAATCAAAACATCATTTAGCAACATAACATAAACTCAATGAAATTAGTGCTCAACAATTATAGTGTGCGAGAGGCACCTTAGGTTAGGTTAAATGAAAATGCTCCTAGCAATTGCTCTGGTCGATGATATGATCGAATTGGCTCAAGTCGACACCTCCACCTTGCTCCTCGTCTTTGGTAGGTTAGTACATAAAAAGAAAATAAGGAAGTTAGTAAATTATTTTTAAAACTAAACTAACTAAACTAGAATTTAAAGTGTAGTAGTATTTTATGTTTAGGTGAAAATTGTATTTTAAATAACTTGATTTATATTCTTAAATGACTATATGTACAAAGAGGATGTGATTACTAAAATATTTAGAGAAAGATTTATTTATGTGTTTAAAAGTTTTAAAGATAAAGAAATAAATAATTCAAAGGAGGAAGGAAATGGAAGAGATGTGTTCTTCATGTTCTTGGTGAGGATGAAAATTGCTTACACAAGTTCTTGAGTATGATTTTTAATTTGGGAGAAAAGAGTTAAGACTTAGAAAAATAAATTTGATGTGTGTTGTGTTTGTATGTGTGTATGTCGAGTAGTAGTAGTAGTTGTTGTAGTTGTAAGTGTTGTATTTAGGATTATGAGCTTTGTTTTTAATTAATAAAAACATGTGATGATGTGAACTTGTAGGTATGCAAAAAGGAAATAGGGTGGCTTGACTTAGAAGGTAGAAGAGCAAGTAGAACGTGTAGTAGTAGTAATCTTGCATGAGTTGTAGTATGCATTTAGGTTGTAAGAGTCTTGCTTTTAATTAATTAAAGCATGTGGTGATGATGGAGAAAGTATGATGTTAAGTGTTTAGGGTGGCTTGTGTAAGAGTGTAGGAGGAGACTAAAATTTGGTCATGGTGAGCTAAGGTATGCAAAAGACATTAGGGTGGCTTGACTAGCAAAGTAGAAGAAAAAGAAGGGAAATCACATGGGGCTAGGAAGCTCACCAAAACCGGCCCCCTTATGAGCACTTGGCTCAATTTTCCGTTTTTGAAATTTTCGATTTACGCGCGCGTGAAAAACCTCGAAATAAAATGTATAGTTCTAAAATAATGTTTAGGAGTAAGATCGAAAATAAAAATGAAAATAGAACTCAAAACGGAATCAAAACAAAGATTGGGTACTAGGCTCTCGTAACTTTGAAATAAAATTTTATTTGGTCGAAATATATATTTTTTTCATTGAATGTTATCGATTTAAATCATTATACTCAAACGTCGAAAGATTTATCAGTTTTGACTTAGTGTGATTCATTATTTCGATTTTTATCAAAAGTGTTAGTTAAATCAAAATGGAATAGTAGATTGATATTAACATAATATGATTTATAAATAAAAATCAAAATGATTAATAATAGAAAATTGATGTTAAGTGTTGAAAACTTGTGTAAGTCAAGTGGAAGAGTAAAGTGGCTTGACTTGATTTGCGTGTTTGAAATCGTTGACTTGAATTTCAAAGACGGGAATAAATACGGGTCCATTTTTATTCCAAAATCAAAAATGTCTGAAATTAGATTTTATGAATAAAAGGTTTTACTTTTATTTTTATGAATAGTAAACTAGGTTTGACCATTTTGAAATTTGAAAGACGGTATAAGTTTTTGTGTTGACTTTTATAAAATTTTGAAATGTGTTTCTTTTGAATTCTGGATATAATGTAACATACTTTTATTTTTTGAAATATTTATATTTGAACTTAGGAAAATTTAACATTATTTGGCGAAAAAAGTTCAGTCGCATTTTTATTATAATGAAAAAGGATGAATTTAATTTAAGGAATTAAATTCTTTCATAAAATTGTGCTACAAAAACACGGGGTGTTACAATCCTACCCCCTTAAGAAAAGTTTCGTCCCCGAAACTTGGATAGAGTGGATAACTGCTCGAGGTTAAACAAGGCAGTTAGAGAGAATATTGAGATTTTACAAGTTTGGATAATAACATTTGGTTTTGTATGAAATAAGACTTTTTGAAAAGTTTGGGTTTTCTAATTAATATAGAAACGTCGGATATAGTGCAATTAAAGGAGAACAAAATTGCGTTTGTTCTATTAATGAGATATTTTAAATAAATATAGAAATGTTACCAGAATGTTATTTTTGAAAATGACGCGAAAGAGAATCGCAAAAAGATAGGGTCTAGAAGTTTTGTACGGAATTAAATGAAATTAAAATAATAAGTGTTTTAGGAATAAAACTCGTTTATTTAAATTTCAGAAATAATGCTAACCTAAAAGTAGGCTGAAGTAAGAACTTTTAGAAATAAATTAGAGTTGGGGTATAGTTAAATTATTATCCTACCCCCTTAAGAAATTTTAAACGTATATACATAATAATACTATTATGGTTACTTTTAATGATCATTATGAGGTGTATGGCCTTATGAAAATCGGTAATTAGGGAAGGTAGGTAAAAGTCATAGTGATCGTAAGGAATATGTGAGCTTTAATGAGATTAAAAGGATATAGGTTATCATTGAATGGTTAAACTAAAAATTTTAGAGAATTATAGATAACCTTGTCGACATAGCTCATTTTCTTAAAATTATTATTATAATGTTACTAGCTGAAACGGAAATGTTATGAGCCATACTTCGTGTAAAATTGAAAATTTAAAATAAGTGATGGCGTAAAGTAACTTTGTTGTATATATCTCTAAAATAGAAGAATTAGTGGAAATAAAACAATTTCGATAATAAAAGAATGAAAAGTTTGAACCACGATGTTAAGTATATAAATGAGATCGATAAAAATTTAAAATCTAGGAAGTTAAAAAGGAAATTTGTTTGGTGAATTGTAATTCGTACATTATTGTATTTTGATGGACAAGAAGTATTTTTACCCATCGGTGGAGGTATATTAGTTTTGACATGTTCGGAGTTTGTAATTTTGGATTGTTTGATTAATTCTGAGAAGACTAAATGACACTAAACTCTGTGTCGAATAAAGTAAGAGCGTCTGAGTTAACTAGAAATTTACCCTGGATGACGTCAACATCGATACATTCTTGAACCCTTCATTGGTTTCGGTTAGACGCACACACGCCCTCGAACCGGACGGTGGCGGTGGTCCCGTGTTCGCCTTTAGCGATGGTACCCTCGTTGGGCATTCGTTAGACTTGTGCCCCACTACTTTACGGTGAAGCACACCACCGGTTCTCCATTGCAACGCTTTCCCAGGTGATTTGGTGTCGTGAGCGGCATTGATTTGCTCGGAAAGGCGGATTCCCTAATAGTGGTTGGTTGGTCTTCGCGACGTTCGCGGTGGGGTTTTGAATGGGGTAATGGGGTCTGTTATGGTTTCTGTTACGATTGTCTTGATTCTGGAAACCCGAACGACCGAAAAGTGGCTTATGGATAAAGCTAGCGCTCGCCACAGGAGGCGTAAACGTTTTCTTCTTCTTCTTCTCCTCAGCTTCACCTTTCTGGATAGGGGCCCAGATACTTGTCGCCTTTTCGTAGGCCTCAGCAAAGTTCTTACAGTTGAACCCGCTCATGTTTATTCTCAGGGTGTTAGCCATGCCTCTTACGTAACGGGTCGCGAGTTCCTCCTCGTTAGTTACTATTTTAGGGGCAAACTTGGACAGCTCCTGATATTTCTCGGTGTATGCCTGCAGAGACATATCACCTTGGTTTAGGTTCCTGAACTCTTCCTTCTTTTCCCACCTTAATTCATCCCCAAAGTACTTGTTCTCCAATAGGGTTTTAAACTCGCTCCAGTTATAGATCCTTAGGGGAAATGTGGATTTGATCAGGCGCCACCAACTATTTGCTTCCCCTTTCAAGTAGTACGCTACCACATTCACCATTTCGTTAGGCGGTGTCTTGCTCAGTTCTAAGAGTTTTTCCATTTCCTCTATCCATTCGATGGGGACGGTAGGGTTATTGAACTCGAGTATGTTTGAGGTCTGTGTTTTGAGAACCTCTCGAATGCAGATTGATTATTACCACCACCCTGATATTGGTGTGTATTCTGAGCGATTTTCATTATTGCATCCTCGAAACCTCTCCTTCTTGCCTCCTCTTCGAGGAATTGTTGGTTGAGGTCATGGTTAGGAATACCGTTTGCATCCATTCTGAAAATGTTAAACTGTATGAAATTGAGTAGTTCCAAAAGAAGCATATTATATAATACAAGATAGAAGTTGGTTACATCGACTTAGAGTAGCAAAATGCAACTAATACATTTCATAGGAAGGTAACTGAAAGTAGAATGTAGGGACAACGCCTCCTAATAGTGCTACACAGATACACTGAGGTTAGGTAGTTAAAATCTAAAGATTTTTCAAAATGTTGTCCGATCTAGTAGTTAATAGGGCTAACTGGATCTAGAGCCCATTTGAAGACTCCGCATCGCTGACCTCCTGCTCATCATCATCAAAGGTGTGTCCCTCAGTAATGGCACGGCATGCGAGTCTGAGGCCGCATTTGAAGGAAATCCACCCGTGAAACTTTCCTCCTCCCACTGTAGACAAGTGGCGTACCGTAAACCACTAATGGGATGCTTCGCCTCTGAGGAATCTCTCGGTCAGACGTACTTTCCACTCTTCATGAACTCCTGCCTCAACGAACTTCGCTTCCATCTCATGTATCCAACTCACGCAAGTGTCGCGGTCTCCTGCGAATTTGCGTGGAGGATTTCTTAAGAATTTCCTGTAGGCTGCAACTCTGGTAGGGGTACTTCGTCCAAGCCCAGGAGTAATCGAACGCACCGGAATGGCACGGAGAGCGCTCCGCTTCTAGTTGATCGAACGATGATTCCTTCCGTCTCTACAAGTTGGTGCATCGCCGGTTGATGACATCTACAAGGGATTTTAAGGAAAGGAGTCAAACAACAAAAGTATTGGTTTGAACAGAAATAAAATGGCTATTATGAGGATATAAATTTTTGATCGAACAAAAACAGGATCAAAAGGTTTAAGAATTTCATTAGTGAAATTGGTTAAGGATTTAGTAGATGCCCTCACTTCGTATATTTTGGTACTTCTTCAGCATTTCACTTCTCGAGAGTTAAGTTTATTATTTCGATTTTATATCCGAGGATAGTTGTTAGTTTTAGTCAGTCACATCAGCAGGTAGCAAGCATGCGATGGTTAGCGTATTTTATTTTAGGGTAGTAGTTCGTTTATTAAAAAGGTTTTAGCGTATGGTCGGTACTTAAAGTTTCTACCCATCCTCACACTTTAAAGTGATCTAGGTTATTTATTTTAGCGATCTAAGATTTCTAATTTATTATTTGATCCTATAAGTCTATGCCTGGCATATATATTAATATGTATGTCTGGCCCAGGTGTCGTCTCGCTATGAGAGATAACTTTAAGTTATTCACGGTCGCAAGACAGCTCTGATACCAACTGTAACAACCTGGTTTTTCGTGACTTTAATTAAACTAAGGCGGAAAATTAATTAAGTCTATATATTACAAAACCAGCTGTCATCGTGTTACAAACTCAATATACATAATATGAGTTTCAAGATAGACAGAGTTATTCGATTACATTCTCTCAAAAAGGAGTACAAAATA
Source organism: Dianthus caryophyllus (assembly GCA_023091065.1). Classification (NCBI taxonomy): domain Eukaryota; kingdom Viridiplantae; phylum Streptophyta; class Magnoliopsida; order Caryophyllales; family Caryophyllaceae; genus Dianthus; species Dianthus caryophyllus. The sequence continues at coordinate 18,309,360 of CM041526.1, read as the reverse complement.
AAGGTAAACCGTCCCCCAGCATGATTAGCGTTTGTCTCGGGGTACCTGCAACAAATTTTCCATCATTCTCTCGCACCCTCTTTCGACACATGCAGTTCTAAAACATATGCAATGTGTAAAATAAATAAATACAACAGTTAACAGGTAGGCAATTAAAGCACATCAGTAAATCATGATGGGTCAAAACACGAGTATAAGTCCATTCACATATCATACAACACTCATAAATAATCATTCGCAATAAGTCGTATTTCTCAATCATGGGTTCAAGTCATCAAACAATAATCAATCAAACAAGACTAGGAAATACATTCTTCATCGTGCTAACTAATGATTGTTCGTTAGCGGCGGAATCATGCGGACTTTAAACAACGCAATAGTAGACAGGCCAACATAACTTAGACATGGTCGACATACTAGAGTCCGCGCAATAGTCGGCAGGCCAACATTACTTGGACATGGCTGACAGACTAAAGATATCTAAGGTAGTAAGGACCGCTAAATCCCATGTCTAATGTATGCATACACCACTATAGATAGGGACGTATCATACTCGCCCTCGAGTAAGGAGACACCTAATAATTCGTCTACCACCAGAGACTGCACCCCGGGGTCAAGCTTTTCCAATTACTATCTATGGGCCCACGGAAATATCAATGTTGCCCCATCCCTGAGGTTGTATATACCGTGCCAATAACAATCTCAAGATCGTTAATTGCCTTGGGCAACTCTGGGAGGGAGCCCAAGTCCCCATAGACAGCTACCTCATTAACTTCGAATTCAAAAGTCGCGACATGGCGAACAATCCAAGTATTTTATTCAAGTAGCTTATTTTCGTATTCTTATTTCTTCGTTCATCGTAACAAGTGACAATTCTGTAACTTAATAATATCGTCGAACTTTGTATAATGAAATTTAGTTCTAGCAGTTCTTCAAGTAAACAGAAGCAAGTAGGAAACTTAAATATTTATTTTGAGTCCGTTCGTAAATTTTAGATATTTTTTTACTATTCATCGTAATTTACTATTCATCGTATTTTACTATTCATCGTATTTTACTATTCATCGTATTTACTATTCATCGTATTTACTATTCATTGTATTTCATTCGTATTTTTATACTTAAGGTATTTTATTTGATTAAGTTAAGTGATTTAGTTAATGTAACTAGATTTTCAAATTCTTAGTTTCATTTTAATGTTTATACTTACCTTTCTACAATTATCTAAAAAGTATCTAGATTTTTATTCTAAGTGTAAAGTTCTACTTTTATTTACTAAGTATAATTTCTAGTTTTAAAGTCGTTAAGTTCGTTTTGTATTTTAGTGATTTGAATAATATTTCTAAAGTAAAACTCGGTTAGATTTAGTCATATACTTAACTAATATTTTTAACGGTTTCAAATTTTAGCGAGGTTGTCGTAGTTAATTTTAGACAGATCGTATCCAAATTCAATTTAAGCAAAGGTAGTAATACTCGACATTGTTCATTTTAATACATGTAACAATTATTTTTATCGGTTTAGTTGATTCTTTTTATTAACGACTTAATATACAATCTAATGTAACCCTAATTACTATTTAACTTTAGTGACTAAGTGACAAATTCATTTTGACCAAAATTGACCCATTTTTAATAGTAAAACCGTGGTACTCAACCTAGGTTACACATTTATTTTTCTTTTTGTTTTTTTATTAAAAATCATTACTTTAACTAATTAATTTACTTAAGTGGTAAAATAAAAAGTGACAAAATCAATTTTTGGTCCAAAATAATACTAAGGCCGTGGCCTTCTACTTACATAGCAATTCATTTTCGTTTTCTAATTTTACCGGTTTTCGGTTTAAAGTTTTTATATACTAATTCTTTAAATTACACTAAAGTGATTTAACTAGTTTAAAACTTTCATTAACATTTTATTTTATTTATGAATAGTGTTATTTACTCACTTTAAGTTTCTAACCTTTATATTTTGATGATTTAGTCTATTTAATTTATATGACTATTATTGTAACTTTTCACTAATGACTTTAAACTAAAAATAAATTAAACTTTCAATTATTTTGAAATCAAACTAGTCATTTAAATGAAGAACACTTGAATGTGTGAAGAACTCTTATATTTTCCATATGAACACTAATTAGTCAAATTTTTATATGTTTATATAATTTTCTCAAATTTTTCCTACAAGTCCATTTTAACTAAACTAATCATAATATGTTATTTAGAAAAATTGAAACTAAAAATTGGTCCATTAAATTCAAGAATGTCGTGTGATATATATATGTGTTCAAAATTTTATTCTTTGATTTTTATACTTCTAATTCAATAACTAATTTACTCTATATCATTTATATATTTAGCATGGGTGAAATTTATATACATACATTAAAATACAAAAGTAAATCATTTTACACACAAGAATAACAACAATACATTCAAGAACACACATACTTTAAAACAATCAAATTTCATAACAATTTCATTTTAAGTCCTAAACATAAACTAATTATATCTTCATGTTCATTTTATTACAAGTATTTTAAGCATGCAATTTACAAAAAAATTAAAACGAAAAATTAAACAAAAATCAAGGGGTAGGCCGTGAGTCATGTTAGTGTTATACTAATGTTATTTTTCGATTTTTATCTCCTAATTTAACATGTGATACTTAGGTGACATAAAACATCATACATACAAATCAAAACATCATTTAGCAACATAACATAAACTCAATGAAATTAGTGCTCAACAATTATAGTGTGCGAGAGGCACCTTAGGTTAGGTTAAATGAAAATGCTCCTAGCAATTGTCGGGGTCGATGATATGATCGAATTGGCTCAAGTCGACACCTCCACCTTGCTCCTCGTCTTTGGTAGGTTAGTACATAAAAAGAAAATAAGGAAGTTAGTAAATTATTTTTAAAACTAAACTAACTAAACTAGAATTTAAAGTGTAGTAGTATTTTATGTTTAGGTGAAAATTGTATTTTAAATAACTTGATTTATATTCTTAAATGACTATATGTACAAAGAGGATGTGATTACTAAAATATTTAGAGAAAGATTTATTTATGTGTTTAAAAGTTTTAAAGATAAAGAAATAAATAATTCAAAGGAGGAAGGAAATGGAAGAGATGTGTTCTTCATGTTCTTGGTGAGGATGAAAATTGCTTACACAAGTTCTTGAGTATGATTTTTAATTTGGGAGAAAAGAGTTAAGACTTAGAAAAATAAATTTGATGTGTGTTGTGTTTGTATGTGTGTATGTCGAGTAGTAGTAGTAGTTGTTGTAGTTGTAAGTGTTGTATTTAGGATTATGAGCTTTGTTTTTAATTAATAAAAACATGTGATGATGTGAACTTGTAGGTATGCAAAAAGGAAATAGGGTGGCTTGACTTAGAAGGTAGAAGAGCAAGTAGAACGTGTAGTAGTAGTAATCTTGCATGAGTTGTAGTATGCATTTAGGTTGTAAGAGTCTTGCTTTTAATTAATTAAAGCATGTGGTGATGATGGAGAAAGTATGATGTTAAGTGTTTAGGGTGGCTTGTGTAAGAGTGTAGGAGGAGACTAAAATTTGGTCATGGTGAGCTAAGGTATGCAAAAGACATTAGGGTGGCTTGACTAGCGAAGTAGAAGAAAAAGAAGGGAAATCACATGGGGCTAGGAAGCTCACCAAAACCGGCCCCCTTATGAGCACTTGGCTCAATTTTCCGTTTTTGAAATTTTCGATTTACGCGCGCGTGAAAAACCTCGAAATAAAATGTATAGTTCTAAAATAATGTTTAGGAGTAAGATCGAAAATAAAAATGAAAATAGAACTCAAAACGGAATCAAAACAAAGATTGGGTACTAGGCTCTCGTAACTTTGAAATAAAATTTTATTTGGTCGAAATATATATTTTTTTCATTGAATGTTATCGATTTAAATCATTATACTCAAACGTCGAAAGATTTATCAGTTTTGACTTAGTGTGATTCATTATTTCGATTTTTATCAAAAGTGTTAGTTAAATCAAAATGGAATAGTAGATTGATATTAACATAATATGATTTATAAATAAAAATCAAAATGATTAATAATAGAAAATTGATGTTAAGTGTTGAAAACTTGTGTAAGTCAAGTGGAAGAGTAAAGTGGCTTGACTTGATTTGCGTGTTTGAAATCGTTGACTTGAATTTCAAAGACGGGAATAAATACGGGTCCATTTTTATTCCAAAATCAAAAATGTCTGAAATTAGATTTTATCAATAAAAGGTTTTACTTTTATTTTTATGAATAGTAAACTAGGTTTGACCATTTTGAAATTTGAAAGACGGTATAAGTTTTTGTGTTGACTTTTATAAAATTTTGAAATGTGTTTCTTTTGAATTCTGGATATAATGTAACATACTTTTATTTTTTGAAATATTTATATTTGAACTTAGGAAAATTTAACATTATTTGGCGAAAAAAGTTCAGTCGTATTTTTATTATAATGAAAAAGGATGAATTTAATTTAAGGAATTAAATTCTTTCAAAAATTGTGCTACAAAAACACGGGGTGTTACACCAACTCCCACTTAAAAGCCCAAGATGAAGAATGAAGACAAGCTTTAGGGTCCATGGATGGATTCCAATTTGTACTTTGTCTTTATTTTCATAGGGATAGGCCACAGTAGGTGCTATTTGTTTTTGCGTTTTCTTTTACCGTTTTTCATTGCATTCACACGTTAGATTGTAGCATCATATTCCGCCTTAAACTAAACCAAACCACCTAATATGCATGAATATGGATCATATAGTTGCATCTTATATCTTGGACATACGGATGTCACTCGTTTTAGGGCTATCACCTCAAATTAATCATTCACGTAAATGCTAGATATTTGTTCACTTAAAATGAATTAAAATGAGATGATGAGACCTTCCTCTATTCTAAAATTGAGATTAGTCTTTATAGGAAGAACTGCTATGAGCCCCTTCTTCGTCGGTAGGCATGTAGGACCTTACTCTCCACATGACCCCTTCTACGTTGGGTAAGTAGTATGTGTTGACCTATTTTACCTCAACATTATAGTTCGAGTAATATCTCGTAGTTATAATGGACTAACAAATAGGATTTACTGAAATCTATCGACCAAGAATTCTAAAAGTAGAATTAGACAAGAGGTTGGCTTATCAATTTAAAGAAATTGAGTCTTGGGATCATTTATATAATTCTCGAGGGAGGTCGATTATATAAGTGCACGAGTCATTGCATTAAAACGTTATTGCTTTACGATTTAAACCTTTAAAACAATGATTTCTTATTTTCTCTCTTCTTCTTTTTCCTTTTCACAGTTTCGAATACGATATATATAGATATAACTGCTAAAACAAAATGGCTGGACGTATTGACGGCCCAATGCCAAGTGTCACACTTGAAGGTGAATCATGGCTAAGAATATTAATGGACAGCATGAATCAGTCCACTCGACTGAAGAATGATGGGTCCAACTTTGCTGATTGGGAAGCCGCATTACGGAATGCCGCCATAGCTGACGGCAAGCTCAAGTACTTGACTGAGCCACTGCCGACTGAACCTGCTCCCGATGCAGGAGCAAATGAAGTCGTTGCTTATAGTGATTTCATGATGGAGGCGGGTGCGTTAAGGAACGTGCTCATCTATGCAATGGAATCCAATTTGCAAAGACGATTCATTACCCAAGGTGCAAACAAGATTTTCACCACCCTAACTAAAGAGTTCTCGAAAGCACCGAGAATCAAGAGTTACGAGTATACCACTCGCTTCTTTGAAGCGAGACTCCAGAAGGGCCAAACGGTTGGTCCACACCTTCTCGACATGATCGAGAATGTTGAGAAACTGGAGGAGCTTGGTTGCAATATCGATGAGAAGATCGTCATTGATCGAGTGCTCCACTCTCTTCATGATGGGTATGCCCTCTTTAGGGCAAACTATTACATGAATGACATGCAGAAAAGTCTGCATGAGCTTCAATCACTCCTCGTACAGACGGAGAGTGATCTGACGTTGAGTGGGAGCATGAAACAAGATGTTCTTGTAGGGATCGGATCCCATTCACTAATCAAATATTAGTGTAAATCAAATTACTCTAATTTGATTTAGCAAGATCTATGTAGTACAAATTTACATTGTTAACAAGTTTAGAAATTTATACCTTTCTCTTAAAGGAAATAAGGGCACAAAACTAGAACTCCTTTCTAGTTTTGTTTGTTGAATACAAGCTTAGGATGATCCTCCAAAACCAAGTTTCCAAACAAGGAAACCTCCTTTGAGATACACCCAAGAACTACTCCAAAAACACTAAGGATCTTGAGCTAGAAATCACTTAGTGTCACTTGATAATATGTGATAATATTAATACTAACTCTTAGTAATAATATTAGGGAGAGTATTAGAGAGAATGGTTTTTGAGAGATAAACAAAAACAAAAATGCATGAATGCAACTCTCTCTTGCTTTTCCTCTTTATAAAAGAAAATGAGAGAAAACAAAGTGTGCCCAACAAGCCAAGGGGGCCGGCCACTTTGGTAGAAGAGAGAAGAGAAAAGTTTTTGCTTGGTTAAGAACAATTACATGCAATCTCATCATTATGTTCTTACATGCATTAGGAAAACAAATAGGAAAAAGACAAGAAGGTATCATCCTTCCTTTTCTCCCATTTAGGACGGTCCATTAGGGCCTAATGGGTCCATTTTGTTTTTCAAATATTTGTCCCACAAATAGATATAATTTATCACTTAAATCATCTAATATGATAAAGTATAAATTAATTAAACTCTTCCTTAATATACATGTACTTTGCACATATATTAAAAATGTACTTTTACTAATCTCATTAGTAAAATATACATGTTTAGTGAATTAACAGTTAATCACTAATTCTCATCTCCTCTAACAATTTTATCGATATAAAATTCAAACGTCCGAGTTCACAACTCGATTTCTCTCTAAATCAATACACTGACTAACCGTTAGTCAAATTATCAAGTCACTAATATAATCGTATCTCATACAATTAATTAGCTTAAATATTTAGATGCGTTCCTATAGGTGTGACTTAAAGGGATCAATTGATTCTGCGTTCTCACGACAATAACGTCAAACTCTAGTCGACCAACCGTTATTGATTTACGTTAATCAATTGACAATAATACGGGATTATCTCCACGTATTCCTTAATTGAGATTTATTAAGTAATCGCACTATTGTGGAGGACACATACTCGAACAACCTCCCACTTGTCCGAGACAAGTTGTGCATTACCAATTCTCATGTCCGTTTCACATCTCCCACTCGATGCAAGGTGTCTTACAGGTCGTACTTGCATCCTGAGATATATATCATGAGAGGGTTCCTCGATAAGGGGAGTAGTCTGCCTGACCGGGAATCTATCAGATTCTTACCGAGCGTGGCCACGCATTTTCGACTACTCCTCGAGTGGCCCAAAGATGCTTTACCTTGACAAGGGTGGACATTTCCCTTCCACTCGATTGTACTGTATAATGCAGATCACCATGACCCCAAAGATGCCCTTATAACCCCCTTTCACGGCATGGTTTAGGACAAAAATGAAAGTCACTCGGAGCGCGCAGGCTCGGACAATCAGTTCCAGTCAAAGAATCGACTCAAAGGAATACTATAAAAATTCCCACCACGACCAGGTTTCAATCTCATTGAAAAGGAATTCTATAAGCGTCACTGCCCGTCAGAGTGTTTTCCGCGATGCAATACATGCAAACGATCGGTCATCACATATGGCCCTATGGTGTTGACCCTCACCATCGGTCGACTTGCAATCTAGTCTCTCGGAGACGTCACCTCATATGAGAGACTAGGGACCAAATACTTAGTTTATTCTGTTCACTTGAATACGTTCAAAATTGTCACACAAATATTCGGATAAACAAAGTATGCATTCACAATGACTTAAGATAAAAACAATGAATGTTATTTTCATATATGTAATAAGATACATCGTTCAATTACATATTACGAAACTAAAGGAAATCTGGCATACGCCGCAACCCCATGGAGGCGGTGTGCGCGTCATGCTTAGCCCTCGAAAGAGGCTTGGTTAAAGGATCAGCGATGTTATCGTCTGTCCCAACCTTACAAATATCTATTTCCTTCCTCTCCACATTATCTCTAATAACGTGGTATTTCCTCAAAACGTGTCTAGACTTGTTACTAGACTTGGGCTCCTTTGCTTGGAAAATAGCCCCACTGTTATCACATAAAGCAGTCCCGGGATCCACGGCACTAGGGACTACTCTTAGTCCATCCAAGAATTGCCGAATCCATACAGCTTCTTTAGCAGCTTCAGATGCCGCCAAATATTCAGCTTCCGTTGTAGAATCCGCAGTGACACTCTGTTTGAAGCTCTTCCAACAAACAGCTCCTCCATTCAACATAAAGACATAGCCGGATTGGGATTTCAGATCATCCCCATCGGTTTGGAAACTTGCATCCGTGTAACCCTTTACACGTAGCTCAAGTTCTCCTCCAAACACTAGAAACGAATCCTTAGTTCTTCTCAAGTACTTAAGGATGTTCTTCACAGCTATCCAGTGATTCTCACCGGGATTAGCTTGATACCGGCTCGTCATGCTCAAAGCGAAAGCGACATCGGGACGAGTACACATCATGGCATACATGATTGATCCTACAGCGGAAGCATAAGGGATCAATTTCATGCGTTCAATTTCCGCAGGAGTCGTAGGACATTGAGATTTCTTCAATGTTATTCCTACACTCATCGGAAGAAAGCCTCTCTTGGAGTCTTTCATATTGAACCTATCAAGAATCTTATCAATATAAGTTTCTTGACTCAATGCTAGTATCCTTTTAGACCTATCTCTATAGATCCGGATACCCAAGATGCGTTGTGCCTCTCCCAAGTCCTTCATTTGGAAATGGTTTCCCAATTCCACCTTTACCGAGTTCAGGCTTGGAATATCATTTCCAATCAATAGTATGTCATCCACATACAAAACAAGGAAAGTCACCTTGCTCCCACTAAACTTCATGTACAAACAAGGTTCCTCGGCACTACGAGCGAATCCATGTTGTTTGATAACATGATCGAATCTGTGATTCCAACTCCTCGATGCTTGCTTAAGACCATAAATGGATCTTTTAAGCTTGCATACTTTCTTAGGGTTGGATGTATCTATAAAACCTTCAGGTTGTGTCATAAACACTTCCTCTTCTAGAATCCCATTCAAGAAGGCGGTTTTTACATCCATTTGCCATATTTCATAGTCATGAAATGCTAAGAACCGCTAAGATTATCCTTATGGATCGAAGCATAGCAACCGGTGCAAAGGTTTCATCATAATGAATACCTTGGACTTGTGAAAAGCCCTTTGCCACCAATCTAGCTTTGTAAACATCAATATGTTTATCTATGCCGAGTTTGATTTTGAATATCCATTTACCTTTGAAGGGTCGCACTCCTTCAGGTAAATCTACCAAGTCCCAAACTTGGTTCTCGTACATAGAATCCATTTGGATTTCATGGCTTCAAGCCATTGTTGGAGTTAGGGCTACCAATAGCGCCTTGTAGGTTGAGGGTTCGTTGCTTTGAATAACAACAAATCACCCTCCTCCTCGATGTTACCGAGGTAGCAGTCAGGTTGTTGACTAACTCTTCACGACCTCCTAGGGACTATAACGTGTGTGAGAAGACGAGGAGCGGTTTCCTCATCTTCTGCGTCGGGTTGTGGCTCATGAACTTCATCAAGTTCAAATTTTCTCCCACTCTATTTCTTAGAAAAAAATTCATTTTCTAGAAACACAGCAACACGAGCCACAACCACTTTGATCCCGTGAGGGTTGGAGAAGGAATAACCACAGGTTTCCTTAGGATAACCTACAAATAGACATTTGTCGGACCTTGAGCGAAGTTTATCGTCGGTTTATTCATGACGAATGCCTCACATCCCCAAATTCTCATGAATGACAAATAGGGAACCGTTCCGTCCATATCTCATATGGAGTCTTATTGGCCGCTTTAGTCGGACTTGATTTAGTGAAAGCGGCGGATAACGATTGCAAAGCCCCAAAAAGATCCAGGAAGCTCAGTTTGACTCATCATAGACCGAACCATGTCAAGCAAGGTTCGGTTTCTCCTTTCTGCAACACCATTCAATTGTGGTGTGCCCGGAGGAGTCCATTGTGATATTATACCACAATTCTTAAGATGTGAATCAAACTCATTACTTAGATATTCGCCACCACGATCGAATCGTAGTGCTTTTATCCTTTTGTTTAATTGGTTCTCAACCTCATTTTGAAATTCTTTAAATTTCTCAAAAGCATCACTTTTATGCCTTATTAAATAGACATAACCATATCTACTTAAGTCATCGGTAAAAGTAATGAAGTAATGATATCCTCCTCTAGCGGTGATGTTTAATGGACCACACACATCAGTATGTATGAGTCCTAAAACCTCACTTGCTCGTGTCCCTTTACCACTAAAGGGTTGACGAGTCATCTTGCCTAAGAGGCAAGATTCGCATGTACCATATGATTCGTAATCAAATGGTTTGAGAACCTTGGTCGCAACAAGTCTCTTTATGCGTTTGTCATTTATGTGACCTAAACGACAATGCCAAAGGTAGGATTTGTTTGATTCATTCGTTTTGAGCCTCTTGTTCTCGACATGATAAACATCATTAACATCATTTAAAACATAAATACCTCCAATTGAAATAGCTTCACCATAAACCATTTCATTAAGCGAAAAAGTACAGCGGTTGTTCTTAATCATAAAACAAAGCCTTCCGCATCTAAAGCGGAGACGGAGATAATGTTTTTGGTTAGAGTTGGTACAAAATACTTGATTATTCAAAAGCAACTCTAATCCACTAGCAAGAGCGAGTACAAAAGTTCCCACTTTAAAGCCGCTACTCTAGCTCCATTGCCCGTGCGGAGATCTACATCACCCTTGGCTAGGGCCCGCACGCGTTTCTCATCCCTGCAAATGATTACAAAGGTGAGATCCACATCCGGTATCCAATACCCATGTAGAAATGCAAGCATGATTGATGTCTATCATATAGAGATTAGAAGGAAGAATACCTTTGGATGTCGCACATCCAACTTTCAAATCCTTCTTGTACTTGGGACAATTGCGCATCCAATGACCCACTTCAATGCAATATTTGCAAGTGTCTTTGAGGGTCTTCCTTGTTGATCTTGGGCTTAGGCTTACGTGGAACACCTTCCACAATAGCCTTTCCTTACCCTTGCCAATGTTAGATGGCCCCTTCGCCACCTTCCCTTCTCCACTCCCAAGTTCATGTTCTTCATTTTCATGGAGAGAACATCTTTCTTCTCCACTTCATTCACTTCCATATCCCTCTCGGCTTGGACCAAGAGAGCATGAAGTTCATGGTAACTCTTATCCATGTTGTTCATGTTATAGTTTACTCGAATGTGAGCAAACTTTTGAGGAAGAGAATGAAGGATGCGATTGATCGCAAGAGCCTTGGGTATAGCACACTCTTGACGCTCAAGAGTGTCTATTTGCTCAATCATTTTGAGCACATGAGGACCAACTTTTGGTTCCTCTCAAGCTTTGCACCGAAAAACCGCCCCGCGGCTTCATAAAGCCTAATTTGCGGTGCTTTGGAGAACATAGTTGTCACTCGAGTGAATATCGCATATGCACTTTTTTGAGTGACAAATCGGAGTTTGAGAGCGGGTGCCATGGACCAAATTAAGACGTTTTTCACGTCATTGTCCACTTTCATAAACTCATCATAGGCGGCTCGTGCCGCCCCGGATCGAGAAGTGGGTTCGTGGTGGTTGATCGGTAAGGTGCTTGAGCACATTGTCGGATGTCGCGGCGCCCTTCATTGTCGAATCCCATTCGACGAAGTTGCTACCGTCATCCTTGAGGATACACTTATCCATCACGGTTCGCAACCATGAATCTTTGCCCAAAATAGGCGGGAGTTGATGATGATGATGCCATTGCGATAAACGATTCTACAATAAATATGAGGAAATATATAAGCATTCATTGTTCATTTATAACATTTGCTAAAACTCATTTTTAAAACAAATGTCCATTTATATAATGATCTCCCACGAAATTATATAAATGATTCCAAGACTCGTTTTTCATATAAAATTAGACATCTCATGTTTCCTTTTATATAAAGGCGATAAGTCAACACTTGACTAATTCTACACTAGAATGCTTGGTTGATGATTTTCTTTAAAATGCATCTTTTAGCCCCAAATAACTCTTATTCGGTTGAGTCCAAACCAAATTAGCAAGGGACTTCCTCCCACTACTTACCCATGGTAACAAGGTTCCACGTTGCGGAGGTCCTCACGAACATGGGGTTCATAGTCGCTACATTTGGAAAGGCTTAAACTCAATTCATTTGTTAAAATGTGGGTGATCTTGTCAATTTTTAGTCATATAAATTCTTTATAAGTGAACTAATTTTAAGAATGGCGACCTAAAAACGACAATCAACGTGGGATATCGTGGCATGCATGGCGATTTTGGCATGTGAACGGAAAATAAGCAAACACACAAGCATCAAACAAACATAAACCTAGTATGGCCACCTAAAGAAATTAAAATACAAGGAGTTACAAATTGGAAACCAACTCCTTTGGTCCCTTTTCATATGGATCTCATCCAAGACTTCTCCTTGCAAGCTTTAGAACACTTCTAAGGCTCCATCTCGATCCATCGCCGGTCTTTGATTTACAAAAAGTTACAAGTATAAATATACAAATGAATACATAGCAATCCTATTATACATTTATAAATGAAATAAACTATTAAATTACAAACCGGCGATACGAGATCGCATTTAATTACAAACCCACACGATATACCCTTTCATTACGGGCAATATCGGTAAAAATATAACAACTATGGCCATACTAGTAAGAACAAACATTCATTCAATAATAAACATTCATCCAAACATGCATAATGTAAAGCTTATAAATAAAAACATGCCAAAATCGCCCTAAACAATAATCGCATTAATACGTTTCAAACCGATTTCATTTTTAATCGATTAATCTTATATTAACCAATAATGCTTAAAACACCTTTTAAGCTTGAACTAAAACTTCTAAACTGATTTTAGAACACCCAACATTAGTTTATACTAACTTAAGGTGATTTTAGTTCATAAACTTGGTCATTTGCTAATTAGAAGTACTTTAATCATAACCCTTTTATGAATAAAGCTTTATAAAATCAAAATAAAATAAAATAAAATTATTTTTATTTTGAAAAAATTTTGTATATTCTGGAACACTTCCAAAATATCAGAAAAGAAAAGTTTGGTCAGAAAAATTTACGAATTATTTTATAATAAATAACATACGATTTCACCGATTTTATCTCATAAAATCAAGAAAACGTCTAAAACAGTGAGAAAAATCCCAAATTTATACGAGAGCATCCTCATAATGTATAAAAATATTGGTATAAATTTCATGTCCAGAAAACAACGTTTACTATATTTTTGGACATAAAATGCATATTATACCGATTTTAAACAAAAAAATGAATAAATATTCAAAACTCAAAATCTGACTTTGACAATTTACATGCAGAATGTATAAATATGAAATATCACTGTGTAAAAATTTCGTGACCAGATTCGAACTATAACTATTTATAGTAATTATTTTAGCCAAAAACACACTTTTTGACTCGGTTTTGTATAAAAATCATTTAAATTAGCAAACAAATTTCAAAAAATACGAAAATTGACCAGTAACTTCATGAGACCAGAAACTTTGCATGCAATAAAAATCTCGTGTTAAAACAACTTTTAACACCATTTTCGGATTTTATCATATTTATTCTCAATAAATATATAAAACTCCAAAAATAACAAAATAAATTTGTAACTACAAGCCTTGGCTCTGATACCACTTGTAGGGATCGGATCCCATTCACTAATCAAATATTAGTGTAAATCAAATTACTCTAATTTGATTTAGCAAGATCTATGTAGTACAAATTTACATTGTTAACAAGTTTAGAAATTTATACCTTTCTCTTAAAGGAAATAAGGGCACAAAACTAGAACTCCTTTCTAGTTTTGTTTGTTGAATACAAGCTTAGGATGATCCTCCAAAACCAAGTTTCCAAACAAGGAAACCTCCTTTGAGATACACCCAAGAACTACTCCAAAAACACTAAGGATCTTGAGCTAGAAATCACTTAGTGTCACTTGATAATATGTGATAATATTAATACTAACTCTTAGTAATAATATTAGGGAGAGTATTAGAGAGAATGGTTTTTGAGAGATAATCAAAAACTAAATGCATGAATGCACCTCTCTCTTGCTTTTCCTCTTTATAAAAGAAAATGAGAGAAAACAAAGTGTGCCCAACAAGCCAAGGGGGCCGGCCACTTTGGTAGAAGAGAGAAGAGAAAAGTTTTTGCTTGGTTAAGAACAATTACATGCAATCTCATCATTATGTTCTTACACGCATCAGGAAAACAAATAGGAAAAAGACAAGAAGGAATCATCCTTCCTTTTCTCCCATTTAGACGGTCCATTAGGGCCTAATGGGTCCATTTTGTTTTTCAAATATTTGTCAATAAATAGATTTAATTTATCACTTAAATCATCTAATATGATAAAGTATAAATTAATTAAACTCTTCCTTAATATACATGTACTTTGCACATATATTAAAAATGTACTTTTACTAATCTCATTAGTAAAATATACATGTTTAGTGAATTAACAGTTAATCACTAATTCTCATCTCCTCTAACAATTTTATCGATATAAAATTCAAACGTCCGAGTTCACAACTCGATTTCTCTCTAAATCAATACACTGACTAACCGTTAGTCAAATTATCAAGTCACTAATATAATCGTATCTCATACAATTAATTAGCTTAAATATTTAGATGCGTTCCTATAGGTGTGACTTAAAGGGATCAATTGATTACCGCCGTTCTCACGACAATAACGTCAAACTCTAGTCAGCCAACCGTTATTGATTTACGTTAATCAATTGACAATAATACAGGATTATCTCCACGTATTCCTTAATTGAGATTTATTAAGTAATCGCACTATTGTGGAGGACACATACTCCAACAATCTCCCACTTGTCCGAGACAAGTTGTGCATTACCAATTCTCATGTCCGTTTCACATCTCCCACTCGATGCAAGGTGTCTTACAGGTCGTACTTGCATCCTGAGATATATATCATGAGTGGTTTCCTCGATAAGGAGAGTAGCTGTCTGACCGGGGAATCTACCGTAGATTCTTACCGAGCGTGGCCACGCATTTTCAGCGACTACTCCTCGAGTGGCCCAAAGATGCTTTACCTTGACAAGGGTGGACATTTCCCTTCCACTCGATTGTACTGTATAATGCAGATCACCATGACCCCAAAGATGCCCTTATAACCCCCTTTCACGGCATGGTTTAGGACAAAAATGAAAGTCACTCTAAACCGTGACCGACTGCATAATCAGTTCACCAAAGAATCGACTCAAAGGAATACTATAGAAATTCCCACCACGACCAGGTTTCAATCTCATTGAAAAGGAATTTATAAAGCGTCACCGCCCGACAGAGTGTTTTCACGATGCAATACATGCAAACGATCAGTCATCACATATGACCCTATGGTGTTGAACCTCACCATCGATCGACTTGCAATCTAGTCTCTGAGACGCCACCTCATATGAGCCTAGGGACCAAATACTTAGTTTATTCTGTTCACTTGAATACGTTCAAAATTGTCACACAAATATTCGGATAAACAAAGTATGCATTCACAATGACTTAAGATAAAAACAATGAATGTTATTTTCATATATGTAATAAGATACATCGTTCAATTACATATTACGAAACTAAAGGAAATCTGGCATACGTCACAACCCCATGGAGGCGGTGTGCGGCGTCATGCTTAGCCCTCGAAAGAGGCTTGGTTAAAGGATCGGCGATGTTATCGTGCATCCCAACCTTACAAATATCTATTTCCTTCCTCTCCACATTATCTCTAATAACGTGGTATTTCCTCAAAACGATGTCTAGACTTGTTACTAGACTTGGGCTCCTTTGCTTGAAAATAGCCCCACTGTTATCACAATAAGCAAAGGATGGATCCACGGCACTAGGGACTACTCTTAGTCCATCCAAGAATTGCCGAATCCATACAGCTTCTTTAGCAGCTTCAGATGCCGCCAAATATTCAGCTTCCGTTGTAGAATCCGCAGTGACACTCTGTTTGAAGCTCTTCCAACAAACAGCTCCTCCATTCAACATAAAGACATAGCCGGATTGGGATTTCAGATCATCCCCATCGGTTTGGAAACTTGCATCCGTGTAACCCTTTACACGTAGCTCAAGTTCTCCTCCAAACACTAGAAACGAATCCTTAGTTCTTCTCAAGTACTTAAGGATGTTCTTTACAGCTATCCAGTGACTCTCACCAGGATTAGCTTGATACCGGCTCGTCATGCTCAAAGCGAAAGCGACATCGGGACGAGTACACATCATGGCATACATGATTGATCCTACAGCGGAAGCATAAGGGATCAATTTCATGCGTTCAATTTCCGCAGGAGTCGTAGGACATTGAGATTTCTTCAATGTTATTCCTACACTCATCGGAAGAAAGCCTCTCTTGGAGTCTTTCATATTGAACCTATCAAGAATCTTATCAATATAAGTTTCTTGACTCAATGCTAGTATCCTTTTAGACCTATCTCTATAGATCCGGATACCCAAGATGCGTTGTGCCTCTCCCAAGTCCTTCATTTGGAAATGGTTTCCCAATTCCACCTTTACCGAGTTCAGGCTTGGAATATCATTTCCAATCAATAGTATGTCATCCACATACAAAACAAGGAAAGTCACCTTGCTCCCACTAAACTTCATGTACAAACAAGGTTCCTCGGCACTACGAGCGAATCCATGTTGTTTGATAACATGATCGAATCTGTGATTCCAACTCCTCGATGCTTGCTTAAGACCATAAATGGATCTTTTAAGCTTGCATACTTTCTTAGGGTTGGATGTATCTATAAAACCTTCAGGTTGTGTCATAAACACTTCCTCTTCTAGAATCCCATTCAAGAAGGCGGTTTTTACATCCATTTGCCATATTTCATAGTCATGAAATCGTGAACCGCTAAGATTATCCTTATGGATCGAAGCATAGCAACCGGTGCAAAGGTTTCATCATAATGAATACCTTGGACTTGTGAAAAGCCCTTTGCCACCAATCTAGCTTTGTAAACATCAATATGTTTATCTATGCCGAGTTTGATTTTGAATATCCATTTACACTGAAGGGTCGCACTCCTTCAGGTAAATCTACCAAGTCCCAAACTTGGTTCTCGTACATAGAATCCATTTCGGATTTCATGGCTTCAAGCCATTGTCGAGTTGGGGCTACCAATAGCCGCCTTGTAGGTTGAGGGTTCGTTGCTTTGAATAACAACAAATCACCCTCCTCCTCGATGTTCTGAGGTAATCTGGCCAGGTTGTTGACTAACTCTTCACGACCTCCTAGGGACTATAATCAGTGAGAAGACGAGGAGCGGTTTCCTCATCTTCTGCGTCGGTTTGTGGCTCTTGAACTTCATCAAGTTCAAATTTTCTCCCACTGCTTCTTAGAAATAAATTCATTTTCTAGAAAACAAAGATCACGAGCCACAAACACTTTGTTCTCGTGAGGGTTGTAGAAGTAATAGCCACAGGTTTCCTTAGGATAACCTACAAATAGACATTTGTCAGACCTTGGAGCGAGTTTATCGTCAGTTTTATTCATGACGAATGCCTCACATCCCCAAATTCTCATGAATGACAAATAGGGAACCGTTCCCGTCCATATCTCATATGGAGTCTTATTGGCCGCTTTAGTCGGACTTCGATTTAGTGAGAAAACAGCAGATAACAGTGCAAAGCCCCAAAAAGATCCAGGAAGCTCAGTTTGACTCATCATAGACCGAACCATGTCAAGCAAGGTTCGGTTTCTCCTTTCTGCAACACCATTCAATTGTGGTGTGCCCGGAGGAGTCCATTGTGATATTATACCACAATTCTTAAGATGTGAATCAAACTCATTACTTAGATATTCGCCACCACGATCGAATCGTAGTGCTTTTATCCTTTTGTTTAATTGGTTCTCAACCTCATTTTGAAATTCTTTAAATTTCTCAAAAGCATCACTTTTATGCCTTATTAAATAGACATAACCATATCTACTTAAGTCATCGGTAAAAGTAATGAAGTAATGATATCCTCCTCTAGCGGTGATGTTTAATGGACCACACACATCAGTATGTATGAGTCCTAAAACCTCACTTGCTCGTGTCCCTTTACCACTAAAGGGTTGACGAGTCATCTTGCCTAAGAGGCAAGATTCGCATGTACCATATGATTCGTAATCAAATGGTTTGAGAACCTTGGTCGCAACAAGTCTCTTTATGCGTTTGTCATTTATGTGACCTAAACGACAATGCCAAAGGTAGGATTTGTTTGATTCATTCGTTTTGAGCCTCTTGTTCTCGACATGATAAACATCATTAACATCATTTAAAACATAAATACCTCCAATTGAAATAGCTTCACCATAAACCATTTCATTAAACGAAAAAGTACAACGGTTGTTCTTAATCATAAAACAAAAGCCTTCCGCATCTAAAACGGAGACGGAGATAATGTTTTTGGTTAGAGTTGGTACAAAATAACAGTTATTCAAAAGCAACTCTAATCCACTAGCAAGAGCGAGTACAAAAGTTCCCACGGAAACGGCCGCTACTCTAGCTCCATTGCCCATGCGGAGATCTACATCACCCTTGGCTAGGGCCCGCACGTTTCTCATCCCCTGCAAATGATTACAAAGGTGAGATCCACATCCGGTATCCAATACCCATGTAGAAATGCAAGCATGATTGATGTCTATCATATAGAGATTAGAAGGAAGAATACCTTTGGATGTCGCACATCCATCTTTCAAATCCTTCTTGTACTTGGGACAATTGCGCATCCAATGACCCACTTCATTGCAATATTTGCAAGTGTCTTTGAGGGGTCTTCCCTTGTTGATCTTGGGCTTAGGCTTACGTGGAACACCTTCCACAATAGCCTTTCCCTTACCCTTGCCAATGTTAGATGGCCCCTTCTTGGCCACCTTCCCCTTCTTCACTCCCAAGTTCATGTTCTTCATTTTCATGGAGAGAACATCTTTCTTCTCCACTTCATTCACTTCCATATCCCTCTCGGCTTGGACCAAGAGAGCATGAAGTTCATGGTAACTCTTATCCATGTTGTTCATGTTATAGTTTACTCGAAAGTGAGCAAACTTTTTAGGAAGAGAATGAAGGATGCGGTTGATCGCAAGAGCCTTGGGTATAGCACACTCTTGACGCTCAAGAGTGTCTATTTGCTCAATCATTTTGAGCACATGAGGACCAACTTTTTGGTTCCTCTCAAGCTTTGCATCGAAAAACCGCACCGCGGCTTCATAAAGCCTAATTTGCGGTGCTTTGGAGAACATAGTTGTCACTCGAGTGAATATCGCATATGCACTTTTTTGAGTGACAAATCGGAGTTTGAGAGCGGGTGCCATGGACCAAATTAAGACGTTTTTCACGTCATTGTCCACTTTCATAAACTCATCATAGGCGGCTCGTGCCGCCCCGGATCGAAGTGGGTTCGGCGGTGGTTGATCGGTAAGGTGCTTGAGCACATTGTCGGATGTCGCGGCGCCCTTCATTGTCGAATCCCATTCGACGAAGTTGCTACCGTCATCCTTGAGGATACACTTATCCATCACGGTTCGCAACCATGAATCTTTGCCCAAAATAGGCGCGGGAGTTGATGATGATGATGCCATTGCGATAAACGATTCTACAATAAATATGAGGAAATATATAAGCATTCATTGTTCATTTATAACATTTGCTAAAACTCATTTTTAAAACAAATGTCCATTTATATAATGATCTCCCACGAAATTATATAAATGATTCCAAGACTCGTTTTTCATATAAAATTAGACATCTCATGTTTCCTTTTATATAAAGGCGATAAGTCAACACTTGACTAATTCTACACTAGAATGCTTGGTTGATGATTTTCTTTAAAATGCATCTTTTAGCCCCAAATAACTCTTATTCGGTTGAGTCCAAACCAAATTAGCAAGGGACTTCCTCCCACTACTTACCCATGGTAACAAGGTTCCACGTTGCGGAGGTCCTCACGAACATGGGGTTCATAGTCGCTACATTTGGAAAGGCTTAAACTCAATTCATTTGTTAAAATGTGGGTGATCTTGTCAATTTTTAGTCATATAAATTCTTTATAAGTGAACTAATTTTAAGAATGGCGACCTAAAAACGACAATCAACGTGGGATATCGTGGCATGCATGGCGATTTTGGCATGTGAACGGAAAATAAGCAAACACACAAGCATCAAACAAACATAAACCTAGTATGGCCACCTAAAGAAATTAAAATACAAGGAGTTACAAATTGGAAACCAACTCCTTTGGTCCCTTTTCATATGGATCTCATCCAAGACTTCTCCTTGCAAGCTTTAGAACACTTCTAAGGCTCCATCTCGATCCATCGCCGGTCTTTGATTTACAAAAAGTTACAAGTATAAATATACAAATGAATACATAGCAATCCTATTATACATTTATAAATGAAATAAACTATTAAATTACAAACCGGCGATACGAGATCGCATTTAATTACAAACCCACACGATATACCCTTTCATTACGGGCAATATCGGTAAAAATATAACAACTATGGCCATACTAGTAAGAACAAACATTCATTCAATAATAAACATTCATCCAAACATGCATAATGTAAAGCTTATAAATAAAAACATGCCAAAATCGCCCTAAACAATAATCGCATTAATACGTTTCAAACCGATTTCATTTTTAATCGATTAATCTTATATTAACCAATAATGCTTAAAACACCTTTTAAGCTTGAACTAAAACTTCTAAACTGATTTTAGAACACCCAACATTAGTTTATACTAACTTAAGGTGATTTTAGTTCATAAACTTGGTCATTTGCTAATTAGAAGTACTTTAATCATAACCCTTTTATGAATAAAGCTTTATAAAATCAAAATAAAATAAAATAAAATTATTTTTATTTTGAAAAAATTTTGTATATTCTGGAACACTTCCAAAATATCAGAAAAGAAAAGTTTGGTCAGAAAAATTTACGAATTATTTTATAATAAATAACATACGATTTCACCGATTTTATCTCATAAAATCAAGAAAACGTCTAAAACAGTGAGAAAAATCCCAAATTTATACGAGAGCATCCTCATAATGTATAAAAATATTGGTATAAATTTCATGTCCAGAAAACAACGTTTACTATATTTTTGGACATAAAATGCATATTATACCGATTTTAAACAAAAAAATGAATAAATATTCAAAACTCAAAATCTGACTTTGACAATTTACATGCAGAATGTATAAATATGAAATATCACTGTGTAAAAATTTCGTGACCAGATTCGAACTATAACTATTTATAGTAATTATTTTAGCCAAAAACACACTTTTTGACTCGGTTTTGTATAAAAATCATTTAAATTAGCAAACAAATTTCAAAAAATACGAAAATTGACCAGTAACTTCATGAGACCAGAAACTTTGCATGCAATAAAAATCTCGTGTTAAAACAACTTTTAACACCATTTTCGGATTTTATCATATTTATTCTCAATAAATATATAAAACTCCAAAAATAACAAAATAAATTTGTAACTACAAGCCTTGGCTCTGATACCACTTGTAGGGATCGGATCCCATTCACTAATCAAATATTAGTGTAAATCAAATTACTCTAATTTGATTTAGCAAGATCTATGTAGTACAAATTTACATTGTTAACAAGTTTAGAAATTTATACCTTTCTCTTAAAGGAAATAAGGGCACAAAACTAGAACTCCTTTCTAGTTTTGTTTGTTGAATACAAGCTTAGGATGATCCTCCAAAACCAAGTTTCCAAACAAGGAAACCTCCTTTGAGATACACCCAAGAACTACTCCAAAAACACTAAGGATCTTGAGCTAGAAATCACTTAGTGTCACTTGATAATATGTGATAATATTAATACTAACTCTTAGTAATAATATTAGGGAGAGTATTAGAGAGAATGGTTTTTGAGAGATAAACAAAAACAAAAATGCATGAATGCAACTCTCTCTTGCTTTTCCTCTTTATAAAAGAAAATGAGAAAACAAAGTGTGCCCAACAAGCCAAGGGGGCCGGCCACTTTGGTAGAAGAGAGAAGAGAAAAGTTTTTGCTTGGTTAAGAACAATTACATGCAATCTCATCATTATGTTCTTACATGCATTAGGAAAACAAATAGGAAAAAGACAAGAAGGTATCATCCTTCCTTTTCTCCCATTTAGGACGGTCCATTAGGGCCTAATGGGTCCATTTTGTTTTTCAAATATTTGTCCCACAAATAGATATAATTTATCACTTAAATCATCTAATATGATAAAGTATAAATTAATTAAACTCTTCCTTAATATACATGTACTTTGCACATATATTAAAAATGTACTTTTACTAATCTCATTAGTAAAATATACATGTTTAGTGAATTAACAGTTAATCACTAATTCTCATCTCCTCTAACAATTTTATCGATATAAAATTCAAACGTCCGAGTTCACAACTCGATTTCTCTCTAAATCAATACACTGACTAACCGTTAGTCAAATTATCAAGTCACTAATATAATCGTATCTCATACAATTAATTAGCTTAAATATTTAGATGCGTTCTATAGGTGTGACTTAAAGGGATCAATTGATTACCGCCGTTCTCACGACAATAACGTCAAACTCTAGTCAGCCAACCGTTATTGATTTACGTTAATCAATTGACAATAATACAGGATTATCCCCACGTATTCCTTAATTGAGATTTATTAAGTAATCGCACTATTGTGGAGGACACATACTCCAACAGTTCTCATGATAGGCAACAAGCACAAGGGTAAGGGTAAGGTTCCGGCTAACCAAACAGTAGGAAAGCCAAAGTTTAAAAAGCCAGTGGTTGCGAAGAGTGGGCCTGGTGAGTCTAGCGATAGCTCACAAGGCAAGGCAAAAGATAAGCAAAGCATGGAGTGCCACCATTGCCACAAGTCTGGGCATTGGAGGCGGAACTGTCCCGTGTATGCTGAGGACATTAAAGCAGGCCGCGTCGTTCCTGTTGGTATGTCTTCTTTTATTCATATGATTGAGATTAACCATGCAAGTTTCGGAACTTGGGTACTTGATACTGGTTGTGGTTCTCATCTGTGTAATCTTTTGCAGGGCCTAAGAAACATCAAAACTCTAGCAAGAGGTGATGTCGACCTGCGAGTGGGGAATGGAGCAAGAGTTGCTGCCGTTTCAGTAGGAACATATGTAATCCAACTCCCGAGCGGATTTGAGTTATTTCTGAATAACTGTTACTATGTACCTAGTTTATCCAAAAACATTATTTCTGTATCCGTTCTTGATAAAGAAGGATTTTCATTTTTAATATAGAATAATAACTGTATTTTCTCTTTGAATGAAATGATTTATGGTAAAGCAGTTTCCATGAACGGAATTTATGTTTTAGATCAAACCACAGAAATTATGCATGTGAGTAACAAGAAAGCAAAGGTTGGTGACAAAGATCAAACCTATATATGGCATTGCCGTATGGGACACATAAATGAGAAACGCGTGAAAAAGCTCATTGATAATGGGACAATCGCCCCATTTGACAATGAAACTTTTGGCACATGTGAATCATGTCTTATTGGCAAAATGTCTCGAATTTCCTTCAAAGATGTTGGAATGCGCGCTGCTGACCTATTAGGACTCATACATACTGATGTGTGTGGACCTATGTCAATCAACGCTAGAGATGGCTATAGGTATTTTATCACTTTCACGGACGATTTGAGTAGATATGGATATGTCTACTTAATGAAGTATAAAAGTGAGTCCTTCGACAAGTTCAAAGAATTCCAGAATAAGGTTGAGAACCAACTGGATAGAAAGATAAAAGCACTACGTTCAGATCGTGGTGGCGAATATCTTTCAACTGAGTTTGATCAACACCTGAAAGACGCGGGATAGTACTACAGTTAACTCGACCCGGAACACCACAATTGAATGGTGTGTCCGAACGCAGGAATCGAACATTACTTGATATGGTTCGATCCATGATGAGTCACACGGTTGTACCTGACTCATTATGGGGCTATGCTCTTTTGTCAGCTGCTCTTATACTTAACCGAAGTCCGTCTAAAGCTGTTGACAAGACTCCATACGAGTTATGGAAGGGAACGGTCCCTAACTTGTCCTTTATTCGGGTTTGGGGGTGCGAGGCTTATGTCAAGTGGAGACACGAGGATAAGCTCGGCCCGCGATCGGTCAAGACATACTTTATTGGTTATCCAAAAGGAATGTTTGGTCATTACTTCTATTCGCCTACCGAACACCGAGTTTTTGTTGCGGCTAGTGCGAAGTTCTTAGAGAAAGAGTTTCTCGAAGACAAGAGAAGTAATAGAACCTTCGATCTGTCGGAGATTCTTGAACTAACAACCGAGCAACCAATGGAGGAAACTGTTCCTTCTTCGTCTGCTGTGGTTAATATTCCCTTGGAACCCAGAAGGTCGGGTAGACTCTCCATTCCTCGAGATAGATACATCGGTATGGTTGAGGAGAATGGGAGGGACGACGTTTTACTCCTTGAGAGTAACGAACCCGTAACCTACAAAGGTGCCATGACATGTTCTGACTCAAAGCTATGGCAAGAAGCCATGCAATCCGAGATGGACTCTATGTATGAGAACGATGTATGGGATCTGGTTGACTTACCTGATAAGGCTCGACCTCTTCAGTGCAAATGACTTTACAAGATAAAGCGATCTGTAGAAGGACAACCAGACATATACAAGGCACGACTAGTGGCAAAGAGTTTCACTCAAGTGCAAGGGTTACACTATGATGAGATCTTTACACCCGTAGTCATGCTTCGTTCCATTCGGATTGTCTTAGCGATTGCTGCCTTTCATGACTATGAAATCTGGCAGATGGACGTGAAAATCGCCTTCTTAAACGGTTATTTGGAGGAGGATTTGTACATGGTACAACCCGAAGGTTACACAGATCCTGAAAATCCTAAGAAGGTTTGCAAGCTTAAGCGTTCCATCTATGGACTTAAGCAAGCTTCACGGAGTTGGAATCATCGCTTCGACCAAGTGATAAAGGAGAATGGATTCACTCGATCGTTCGAGGAACTATGTCTATATATCAAGTCGAGTGGGAGCAAGATTGTCTTTCTAATACTGTATGTCGATGACATACTCTTGATTGGAAATGACATACCTCTCTTAACTTCGGTAAAAGTATGGTTAAAGAACCATTTCCAGATGAAAGATCTGGTTGAGGCACAACGTATTTTGGGGCTCCGTATCTATAGAGATAGATCACGACGGATGTTATCCCTCAGTCAGGAGTCTTATATAGATAAGATTCTTGAGAGGTTCAGCATGACAAACTCCAAGAAGGGGAACCTTCCAATGATCTCTGGAGTGCAATTGAGTAAAGCTCAAGCACCAAAGACATCGGAAGAGGTCGAGCGCATGAGTCGGATTCCTTATGCATCAGCTATAGGATCGATCATGTATGCCATGATATGCACACGTCCGGACGTGGCATATGCATTGAGTATGACGAGCCGATTCCAAGGCAATCCAGGTGAAGCACACTGGATAGCTGTAAAGAACATTCTTAAGTACCTACGGAGGACTAAAGATTGGGTATTGACTTATGGACGAGACACTGAGCTACGCAAAATCGGTTACGCAGATGCTAGTTTCCAAACTGATTGAGATGACTCGAAGTCTCAATCTGGATTCGTTTTTACTCTAAATGGTGCTGCGGTCAGCTGGAAAAGCTCCAAACAAACAGTTATAACAGATTCCACGACTGAGTCCGAGTACTATGCTGCTTCAGAGGCTGCGAAGGAAGCTATATGGATGCGTCAGTTCTTACAAGGACTAACTGTAGTTCCTAGTTCGAATGACCCGATCACCATCTATTGCGACAATAGTGGTGCCATCTTCCGGGCGAAGGAGCCGAAGTCTAGCAACAAGTCTCGGCACGTGCAAAGGAAGGCTCACATGATCCGGGATTACGTGGAGCAGAAGGAGATAGTGATTGACAAGATTGCCACGGATGATAACGTGGCAGATCCTCTCACTAAACCGTTGAGATATGATAAGCATGAAGGGCACGTTAAATCCATGGGAATTAAGCGTGTTCCTGAGTTGTATTAGTTGTTTGTATGGATTAACACGTGTTTTTTTCCTAAAACTTCTAATAAAATCATCGTTTTGTTTTATATATTGTTTTTCATGAGGGTTGTACAGACAACGTTGAACACCTCAAAGTGAACTGAATTGCTTTATATTTTGTTTTGGTCCATGATCGCCTACACGAGCTGATAACTCAGGCAATTATTTTGTGACATCGATTGATGGTGGGTTCAACGAGCCATAAGTCAAACTGTTGACTGATCGATCACAGATGCGGGTTTACAGAAATCGCGCAGGATAATTTTTGTGACGACAACATGGAGTCCTAAATGTTTCAGAACATTAGGTGCCGGGTCGTGGATAGGACATCCATAGTGTTCCTAGAGTCGATTCTTTTGACTATCGACTGTCTCTTGAGATTAAGGCAGATTTTGGGTGACTTTGGTTTCTTTCTCACGGTCGACCGTAACAGGAGGCCAAGTAGATTTTCACTGGGTCATTTCATGCTGCGCTTACATATGCAGGATTCGAGTTGAGGAAAATATCCAACTTCTATCGAGTTATAATACTTTTCTCAGGACCACTCGAGGAGATGTAACTGAAAATGCATGGCCATGCTCGAATAATGATTCGTTTATCAGTTAAGTTACTCTCTACTCGGGGAAACCACTCTTGATACTGATCACTTGTAAACTACGACCTTTGAGAATCCAGATTTTGCAAATTGGTTTACATTGAGTGGGAGAAATTTATTATGGATATGAGAATCGGTTATCGCACCTACACTTTTACGGATAAGTGGGAGATTGTTGGAGTTAGTGTCCTCCACAGTTAGTGCAATAACATAAATAAATCTCTTAAGGTACACAGGGTACATTTTGTATTTAATCAGTTGATTAACGTTTATCGATAACGGTTGGCTTGCTAGATAAGTTTGACATTATTGTCATACATATGGCGGTGATCAACTGGTCCCTAAGAGTCACACCTAAAGGATGTGTTTGAGAGATGTGATTATTTGAGAAAATGATCATATCGATGCCTTACTTAATGACTAAACGGTTAGTCAGTGTTGTTGACTAAAATGTTAGTCAGTGTGATGATGTTACTGACTAAAATGTTAGTCAGTGTAATGGTGATACGGCTATTTAATACAGATTAAATAATATTAGCTGAGACGAATTAAATGTAATTCGTGAATTGAATATAAAATGTTATATTTAATTGTTGTGTATAATGCAAGTTAATTAAATATAAACCGTTATAATTAATTAGCAAATTATAAATATAAGGATATTTATAATATATTACAGTCGGTCCATACAGATGACACTAGTAATATATTGCATTATATTATAAGCTAAAATGACCAAGAGAAAAGTGTCCAGATACATTCTGACCCGATACACTTTGTTTCTTGGTCAACAAGTGAAGTATTTGAGGAGAAATATATCTCCCCAAATATCACAAGGGGGCCGGCCATATGGATGAGGAGGGAGTATATTTACCTTTCCTAATTCTATTCTACTTCCTAATTAATTCATTCATCACAACTACAACACACAAAACTTGAGAGAAAACCAGTTTTCTTCTCTAAAATTCTCTAGCAATTCTAAAGGCATATCTCAGTCATATCTTGGGTGTTTCAATTAGGAGATACCATATTTTGGTATTGTTCTTAGGCCGTTTTACTAGGATTAAAAGGTTAATTCTAAATCTCTTTATTATGTTATGCAATTTCAATTTATGACCATTAATCATATAAAGTTTTTCATTATAATCCTGTGATTTTAAAGGTCTATATACCGATATAAACCTACAGCGGAAACATTGTGAATCCGGATCGTCACTCACAAACAATCTAAAATGACCAAACCAAAAGCAAAGTAGACCTCCAAGTCTAACCACGGGGAA
This sequence comes from Dianthus caryophyllus, assembly GCA_023091065.1. Lineage (NCBI taxonomy): Eukaryota > Viridiplantae > Streptophyta > Magnoliopsida > Caryophyllales > Caryophyllaceae > Dianthus > Dianthus caryophyllus. Next base: position 18,281,090 of record CM041526.1, on the reverse strand, counting down.
TAAATACCCCTTACATCCAGAACCCAAAACATAAAACAAAGTATAACAAAAGCCTAATCAACGAGTCTAATCAAACAATCCAACGTATCCATGACTAGGTACGGGGTCAATCCTGTTGGCTTCTCACTCATAAAACTCATCCCCGTGCATACCTGCCACAAAAACATGTAACAACCATAATCAGTGGGGAGTAACTAGGTGCTCCCCAGTCATATTTCAACATCATAAACGTGGTAAACAACGTAAACAAGCTCACTTGGTCTACGGCCTAGAATCATAGTACAAATCAAACGACAACAAGCAAGTCATAAACATCAACATACACGGCTCAACAACAACACACACACGGCTTAACCAACCTCCTCGAACCAACCAAACTCATAACCAATCATCACAAGTGCAAGAGCAAGCGCAGAGCGCTAGGTGAAGCAACAAGAATCACCTCAAGTGAAGCAACAAGAATCACTCAACCCTATGGCGGAACAATAACAAGAAGTTCCTCAATCTCAACAGTCTAAATTTGGCCAAATCCCACCGAGCAACAAGAACGGTGGCGACATAATATAAACCATAGTCTCTAACCAACATAATTGAGAGCCCATAATAGCTCTAACTAAGCAACAAGAATAGTCGAGGGGACTATGGGCGGTATCGTCCAAACTAGGACGTCGTAGCTCCTCACATACGTGCCAAACAGTACACGCATGCAAACTTAACTCAAGCATAAGAACAATAATCAATCCAACCACACAATCCCATCTCCAATACCATCCATACAACCATCATAACCTTATGATCAAACTAACATACTAAGCTCACAACTTAGCTCATCACAATATCATCAAAGCAACGATAACATGCTTAACAACACAATAGCCACTCAACAAACATTAGGGTATAAATCATATGTTTTCATTAACTCAACAAAGGTACTAACTTTAAGCATAACCCAACATTATTATCATCATTTTATGTGAGAAAAACAACCTAACATGCTACTAAACTTTTATAGTATGAGGTCGACCCTTACATAGGCTTACATGGTCACAATTCCTTCCATTCAACACAAAGGTCTCAACTTTTCCAACATACAATCATAAACAAGGACTCAAACATCGACATAGCCTCACACTTGTCAAAATACAACCAAGGCTACACCTAGTTACCTTTATTAAGCAATGAAAAAGGCCTTAGTCCTCTTCCTCTTCAACAAGGATAGTGTCTTCTTCTCTAATCTTCTCTTATCTTTCGATTAGGGCACAAATAACACATACAATACATAAGAACACAACAATAAACACATACAATAATAAAATTTACAGAAAACTATACTAAAAGCAAAGGATTACCGAAGGATTAGCAAAGGAAGAGAATAGGAATGATTAGGGCTTGCTAGAGAGGAATTGTGTAGAGTTTTGTGAGGACTTATGATGAAATTAATGAGAGAGTAGAGAGAGTTTAGAATAGGATAATGAGAGTTTCTGAAGGTTTAGAATGATTATTAGGGTTAGGAAGTCATTAAAATATAAAGTATTTCGTATAAAACAAATCACGACCAAACACGGGCCCTGCTCACAGAAAACAGACTGAACCGGTCGGTTTGGGACTGAACCGGTCGGTTCCACTACCTGAACCGGTCGGTTCTCATGGAACCTGGCGCTTCAAATTGCTTTTCTTTGGGCAGAAAACTTTGGCTCCGGAAAACCATCCTCCTAACTTAATATTCATACTTCCACTCCTCCAAACTCCTCCTTAGCCACTCATACACCCTTAACTCGGAAACCACCTAAGTTAGCCCTACTACGGCTCGTTAAAACGACTCGTGACACGTGAAACGACTTCCTCGAGCCAAAAATGAGAAAATCAAGAGAAATGAAACACGAATAAAAACGATATGAATATTATAAAATGTAAAAAGAGTCGGGGTGTTACAGATATTATTCCCGATTATGTGTTTTGATGATTATTGTTACACTTCATTGCGCTTTTTGTACCACACTAATTGATCTTTAGTATCTTTTGTGCTTAAATGAGGGTGTAGAAAGTATTACATCAATAATAGCTAGCTGGGTGGGACAAACATAACACCGGTCAGGAATGTCGTATTTTTTCGAACCGGACAAGTCAATAAAAGCGAAGAGAACATTATTCTATTTGAGATCTTTGAAATCGATCAACTTGAAATTTTCATCGGAGGAGAATGCCACTTTTTTCTATGTCCTCAACAAAATCAACCCATTTTAAAATCAATTCATCAGTAAATTTTAAAAGGAAAAGGCCCAAAGAAATCAAAATTAATAGATTAATTATTCATTGAGAACACCATACAAAAAGAGGAATGCAAAAAAAATGGGATTGATTGTGAAATACGGGGAAATGTCTTCAATGCCATGATTTCCATCAATCTTCAACACCGAAAAAGATATTTTGAAAGCATTAAAATCTCAGGAATTCTTTCTAGAGTTGGCAGTTCCTACTGTGCCCCTCTATTTTGATTGACTTTTCTTTTTTAGTAGAGGTTATTCGGGTCTATTTTGTAAGATTTTGATACTTAAAATGATAGTTTTTGTGTGTTTAAAGTGAGTAATTGTTATTTCTGTCTTTTGAGTTAATTTAGAGCTTTTATGTGAAATATGGAGCAATAATGTGAGTTCTCGAGTTGGTGAAAGTGGTTCGAGGAAGCTTTGGAAATCAAAGGTGTCCCGAGCTCGAAATACAAAGGAAAAGAGACAAAGAAGCCAAAGAGTGGAGTTGAAACCAATTTGAAGATGAAAATAAGAAGAAAACACAAAGAAATAATGTTGAGTGAAAGTGCTTGTACTAAGTTGAACTACTAGCGCTCAAAATGGCGCTACTCGGGCCATGACGTTGTTTAGATTTTGTGAGCAAACATTAGTTGCGCTAAATAAAAAGGGCGCTATTGGCGCCCTGGTCCTTCTTTTCTTGTCGTGCTGATGCGCTACTAGCGAAGATTGTTATTCCAGATTAAGGAAATTTTATGACTTATTTTATTTTTAGTAATACAGCTATGCTTTATTTCTACCAAAAACAATACTTCAAATTTATTTATCTTTTCATAATTTTCTGTTTTGACCTAATTATTTTTGTGAGATAATTATAAGGAACTAATCCTTCTTTCTTGGTTCAATAATTTGAGCTAGATATCGATTATGTAAGATGTGAGATTTAATCTATTGCTATTTTTGTTAATTGACTCGTTTTGTTCGATTACATGATTAAAGTAGCAATCTTTACCATAATTGTTAATCGATTACGGAGAAGTAGTTCTTATTGTTAGGGTTAGAAAGAGATGAGATTGTATAATTAAGTCGTTAACTTCACTTTAGTGACAATTATTATCTTTATTGATTTCTTTGATCATATTGTTGTTATTAGGTTGAATATTACAAACTTTTTTTTTCCGATTACCTGATAATTAGGGTGTTGTTATTAGGTTGAATTACAAACTTTTGTTCGATTACCTGATAATTAGGGTCATATAATATCTCAGTATGATTTATTTGATTAATCGTAAGAAGAAATTAGAAATTGAGTTTAACTTATATTTCACAATAGAGTATTTGATTTTTAATTGGAATATAAACAATCGATGATCGACTAAACTAATCGGTAGTGGAAAATTATTCGACTGAGTTTTATCTCATATTTGATTTCATCATTTTTAATTATTTGCTTTTATTTTGTTAATTCTTTTAGTTTATAAAATCAACCAAAACCTTCTCAATAACTCGGTTATTTTACCCTACATTATTTTACACACAAATTTGCTTAGTCTTTCTCTGTGGGTTCGAACCTTACTTTTGCTATATTGCTATTTTGGTTTTTCTATCCTATACCCATTGGAGGATATTGTCATATATTCTCATGAGAGAGAAGAAATTACTTAATTTTTTTTAAAATTTTAACCAAAAAAAAGTGAGAATATTGTCATATTCAATCTCTTATCCTATGCCCAGTGGGCATAGGATAGAAAATCTAATGCTATTTTAGTAGTTAGTCGAGTAAGTGATTATAAATTTACTTTGACGGCACACACTATAGATCGTCAGAAGCGTTTGTTGAGACCTCAAGAACGACGCTCTGATACTATGTATAATTATTTGACAAAGATCTGCAATAAGAATCTTATGCTTATATAGTAATACAATGAAGGTTCTAGTCAGTCTATCGATACTTCATTCCTTCAACTTCATTCACAACATTTTCTTTTTCACGTTTAGCAATGCAAACGTTGGAACCCAAATGTGATTTTTTTTTTTTTTTTTTTTTTTTTTTGGCCATTAAGTAAAAACGGTAAGGTTACAGAGTTAGGGCATTTATTATAGCAAAAGCCCTTTTAACGTATTCACAAGTAAGACACTGCAAAATAGATGCAAAAGACAACAACAGATTATTAGCTAGATTTTCGATAACAACGCTTCTTATATTTGCGTCCACGCTTCTTGTAGCTTCCGCAAGCACCGGACTTTGAAGACGGCGTTTCTGTCCCATCCAGTGTAAAACTCCATCTTTTTTTGAAGACAATCGTGTTGGAGCTAGTGTCCTCCACAGTTAGTGTGATTAATTTATTAAATCTCTTACAGGATCACAAAGGATACTTGTATATAAAATCAGCTGATTAACGTATATCGGTAACGGTTGGCTTGCTAGAAAGTTTGACGTTACTGTCATATAGATGGCGGTGATCAGCTGGTCCTTATCGGTCACACCTATAGGACGATTTTATGAAATGTAATGTGATTACATTGATGCCTTAATTATATCTAAACAGTTAGAAAGTTGGAAATAAATTAGTGGGTGAGCTGAATTAAATGTTAATTCAGCTAGATGAGCTGGATTAAGTGTTAATTCATGTGTGTATAATAGTTATGAGCTACATTTATATTATAAATATATTTGATATTTATAGTTAAAATGACGCTATAAGTTATGTTATTTAATCTATTGTATTATACGATAATCAATTAATTAGATACGTATTATACATATGATTTTACATGTAATGTACATTTAAAATACTAAAAACAAAATACACACAACACACACTTGAAGTGTGTCGTGTGATGTGTATGTATGTAGGTTGTTTTTAGTTTGTTTATTTTGTTGTGATGGGTAGTTAACACATTAACTCATGTAACTTCACAACCTCTCCCCACTAACTCATATAACTTCTCCACTAAACACATTTGATACTAACTTCTCTACTCATTATAAGATGAGTAGAAAATTGTATGTTGGAGGTGTGTGTGTGTCGAGTAAAAAGGAGAGGAAAAAGAGAGAGTTTTCTCACATTTTTCACTCATCATATTTCCTAAACACTTTATATATTAATCGTAATATATTATACATTGTTTTCTAGCATAAACTCAAGGCATTTCATAAAGCGTTTTGGGTGCAATTGATAAGAGATATTCTACTTTGAATATTGGTTTTAAAACGTAATTCGGGTACGTTTTAGGAGGTTCATAGCCCGTTTATCGAAGTTTAGAAAGGTTATTTCTATCCCTTTTGTTATTCATATTAATGTCATTTTGTATAATCTTGGGCATGTTAATACGATTAACATTTTTAGTAGTAATATCGTGTTCCATATTTCTACAAGTGGTATCAGAGCATTAGGCTCAAAATGATTTTAATATGGATTAAAATTGAAAATATAAAATTGTTTATTTTTCAAAACCTCTCGGCATTTTTTTTTAATTTTTTTTTTTCAAATTTTTTTTGTTTAATTTAATTATTTTAAATTGTTAGAATGATTAAATTAAATTGATATGCAAATTTGTTATATATATATTTTGATGAGATCATAATTTAAGATGTATAACACTTAATTTTGGTTTAAATGTGATTAAAATCAAAATAATATGATCATATGATAATTATAATTATAAAGTTTATTATATGATAATAAAATTTGTGACGTAATTTATGAAATTATATAATTGTCAATTTATTTTGCATATGTTAAATATTTCGAAATTTTTATATATATATATATACATGTTGTTTTTTTTGTTGTTAAATACTCCCTCCATCCCAAATTACTTGTCCCCTTTCACTAAAATTTTTCCCAAATTACTTGTTCCCTTTCTATTTTTAGTATGTTTTAACAAATGATTTTCAAAATTTTCTCATTTTCATTACCATCCCTTAAATCATCCCAAAATAAAAAGGGGACAATTAATTTGGGATGGAGGGAGTATGATTTAATAAGAAATAATTGTTATATATATGTGTGTAAATTTTTTTTTATTTTGGCCGAGACAATTATTAAAAAAATTGTTTTTTGTTTTTTGAATTGGCCGAAATAATTAAAATTGAGTTAATATGATTAATTCATTTTTTTTTATTATTAATTTGAATTGTCAAATTGATTTTGTTTTTAAAATGCCTAATTTTATTGCCATAAAATTGTTTATGATATGTAAGTGTATATGATGCCATTTATTTTAAAATAGTTTAAAATGATTATTGAATTGATTCATTATATAAGATATGTTGAATTAGTTTTTGATTATCAATTTATGTATGACATGATTGATTTTTATGTTAATGGGTGAATTTTTATGAAAATTTCACTTAAACATAATTTTTTTTTTAGTAGGTGGTTTGTGTTTTTTTTATGCATTCGGATGTATGAAATCTTTTTAGTTGATGAATGCGTTTATATTTGATTGCGTTTTATATCTAGTGTGGCCTTAGTTTTTATTGCTTTTTCGTAATGATGGCTATGTGTTTTTGGGATTTTCATATCTCCAACTTGTAATATTCTTTTATCCTAGATTATATGTAAATAGGTTTTACTATGTAATAGTTAGTGATAAAAGAAGAGGAGGTTGAAGTCTTGCCTTTGACGAAGGATTTGGAGCCTTGTTTTTGGAGATAGGGTCCTTTTCAAGGATTCCAATTTGTTTTTTTAGAAGGGTCCAATTTGATTAGATTCCGACTTGTATTGTTTTGTTAGGCCACACTAGGTTTTATGTGCTTGTTTTATTTATGCTTTTCGTCTTTTTCCACCTAAAATCAAACCACCTAGATAGATGAATATTGATTCACTCTCACATGTTAGATAGAATAGTTATAACATATGATGTTTTAACCATTTGATTTAAACATATGATGTTTTAATAAGTCATCGTTCACTTAGACTCACCTATATTGTTCACTTAAATGAGTTTTTTTTGGATGATGAGATCTCACTCTTAAACTTTTAAAATTGAGATATAGTCTTTCTAAATCGAATCATTATGAATCCCTTGTTCGTCGGTGGGCATATAGGACCTGTTGTTAAATCCATGTGTACCCCTTCTACCTTGGGTAAGTAGTGGATGTCGATGTTAGTTGAACTCAACATTTGATTTTCACTAAGAGGTGGGAATTGAAATGGACTATTAATAAATTTGAGAAATTTATGAACCAAGAGTTTTTTTTTTTTTTAAAAAGTTAAAAAAAAAAAAATTAGTCAAATGGTTGACTTATCGATTTATTGAAATTTGAGTCTTGGATTCATTTATATAATTCTTGAGTGGGATCAATTATATAAACGCTTTTAGTTTATTTACATGTTTTAAATAGACGCATTATATTTGATGATTGCTTATGTTTGTTTTATCTTCTTATATTGTAGATATATTTGTTGCTATTTCTGCTTTATTATGGCTGATAATAATGCTACCCCCGGCCCTAGTGCCGTCTTGACTAGGGAGTCATGGTTGCGTTCCTTTATAGACCATGTCTCCTATAACCAAAACTACCGTCTCAAGGCAGATGGTAGTAACTTCACCGAATGGGAGGCGGCATTAAAGAATGCTGCCATCGCAGACGGAAAACTGAAGTATCTCATGGAGCCAATTCCGGCTGAACCTACTGCTAGATCTGGAACTCAACGAACTGCATATGATGAGTTTGTGCGAGAAGTGGGTGCGATTAAGAACGTACTCATATATGCAATGGATTCACATTTGCAACGTCGTTTCATTTCCCAAGGTGCAAATCGCATTTTCACCACGCTGACTAATGAATTCTCGCAAGCTCCGAGAATTGTTAGGTATGATGCAGCTGTACGCTTCTTTGAGGCTAAGCTGCAAAGGGGCCAACCTGTTAGCCCCCACATGCTTAATATGATTGAGAATGTGGAGAGATTAGACGCTCTTGGTTGCAAGATTGAAGAGTCAATCATTGTTGATCGTATCCTACACTCTCTTCATGATGGATTCACTTAGTTTAGGGTGAATGACAACATGAATGATATGAAGAAGAGTCTTCACGAACTTCACTCTCAACTTGTGCAAGTTGAGAAAGATCTTAATTTGAGTGGGAGTCACAAGAAAGATGTTCTTGTGATGCAGTCTAAGGGAAAGGGAAAGGCACATGCTGCCTCGAATGCTAAGCGACCACAGTTCAAGAAGAAAGGTCAGCCTAAACCCAAGAGTGGTCCTGGGGAATCAAGTCACTCAAAAGGCAAGAAGAGCAAAGAAAAGGAGGGAAAATGTCACCATTGCCAGCAGTCTGGGCATTGGAGAAGGAATTGTCCTAAGTACCTCGAGGACATAAAAGCTGGACGTGCGACAGCTCAAGGTATGTCATCTAATATTCACATGATAGAAATTAATCATGCGAGTTCCTCTGTTTGGGTATTTGATACTGGATGTGGTTCTCACATTTGTAATCACTTGCAGGGCCTCCGGGACGTAAGACGTCTGGCTAAAGGCGATGTTGATTTACGTGTTGGGAATGGAGCAAAGGTTGCTGCTGTTTCTGTAGGAACTTACATCTTGTTTTTACCTAGTGGTTTGGAACTTTGTTTGAATAATTGTTATTATGTTCCTAGTTTGTCAAAGAACATTATTTAGATTAACATGTTGGATGTTTATGGTTTTTCATTTATCATTAAGAACAATTGTTGTACTTTTTCTTTAAATGATGTTATTTATGGTAAAGCGTTTTCCATGAATGGTATTTATGTTCTAGATCAAACGCAAGAAATATATCATGTGGATAATAAAAAGGCTAAATTAGGTGATAAAGATCAAACGTACTTAAGGCATTGTCGAATGGGACACATAAATGAAAAACGAGTAAAGAAACTCATTAAGAATGGGATTATTTCACCATTTGGCTATGAATCATTTGGTACTTGTGAATCATGTCTCATTGGAAAGCTGACTCGTATATCTTTTAAAGGTATTGGAATGCGAGCCAGTGACCTACTAGGACTAATACATACCGATGTGTGTGGCCCAATGTCTGTCACAGCACGAGATGGCTATAGATATTTCATCACTTTTACTGATGATTTAAGTAAATCTTTTGAGAAATTCAAGGAGTTTCAAAATAAGGTTGAGAACCAATTAGATAGAAAAATAAAGGCATTACGATCAGATCGTGGTGGTGAATATTTATCTAATGAATTTGATCAACACCTAAAGGATTGTGGCATTGTATCACAATTAACTCCACCTGGAACACCACAATTGAATGGTGTGTCCGAACGGAGAAATCGGACCTTGTTAGACATGGTTCGCTCCATGATGAGTCACACGCTTTACGGATTCATTGTGGGGTTTGCTCTAAATTCTTTGCACTCATTCTAAACCAGAAGTCCGACTAAAGCGTGAGACAAAACCCGATATGAGATGTGGAAAGGAAAAGTTCCTGATTTGTCTTTTATTCGGGTTTGGGGTTGTGAGGCTTACGTTAAGTGGAGACCTGACGATAAGCTAGGCCCACGATCGGTCAAAACATACTTTGTGGGATATCCAAAAGGAATGTTTGGTCATTACTTTTATTCACCATTTGAACAACGAGTTTTGTTGCGGTGGTGCTAAATTCTTAGAGAAAGAGTTTATCACAAATAACCAGAGTAATAGGGTTTTGAGTTATCGAAATCTCGTAACAGGACATTTGCACATGTGATGGAGGAAGATATTCCTTCAACCTCCACTGCAGTAGCTATTCCTGCGGAACTTAGGAGGTCAAGTCGAATCTCTTATCCTCCGGATCGATACATTGGTATGGTTGAAGAAGGAAATAGAGATGATTTATTACTTCTTGAAAGTAATGAACCGACTACCTACAAAGGTGCAATGACTAGTTCTGACTCGAAGCTATGGCTTGAAGCCATGCACTCCGAGATAGACTCCATGTACGAACGAAGTATGGGATTCGGTTGATTTGCCTGAAAAGGTTAGACCTCTTCAGTGCAAATGGATTTATAAGATAAAACGTTCACTAGGTGGACAACCAGATGTCTATAAAGCACGACTCGTTGCAAAAGGTTTCACCCAAGTGCAAGGTTTACACTACGATGATATCTTTGCGCCTGTCGTTATGCTTCGATCTATCCGGATTATCTTAGCGATTGCTGCATTTCATGATTATGAAATATGGCAAATGGATGTGAAGACCGCCTTCTTAAATGGTTATTTAGACGAGGAATTGTACATGGTACAACCCGAAGGCTTCACGGATCCAAAATATCCTAAGAAAGTATGCAAACTTAAGCGTTCCATTTATGGACTTAAGCAAGCATCGAGGAGTTGGAATCATCGATTTGACCAAGTGATTAAACAATATGGTTTTAAACGATCAGTCGAGGAACCATGTTTATATGTCAAATCAAGTGGGAGCTATGTTGCATTCCTAGTTTTGTGTGTAGATGTGAAGGTACCGGGAAAGTGAGACCTATCGACGCCCTGCGCGCGCCCGCCCTCGCCCCGTGCGGGGGCGCCGGGGGGCGGAATGCGCCTCGCAGGAAAAAGTGCGAAGTTTTGAGAAAAATGGGGGAGATCATTGCATGAATTTGTGACCAAAAAGAAAAGTAGGAAATCCTTTTTGAAAGTGTATTTTCGGAGTCGCCACCAAATATTTAAGGAATTTGGGACCTATTCAACGCGTCTTGAAATACAAGACACGAGTGTCTCAGATTTCAAGGTGCGTCGATACCTATCTATCTGAGGTTTGAAACCAGAGAAGGGATTCGGAGTGAGGTTACTTTTCAAAAGTTTTGACAAAAATGTGTTTTGAAAACTGAAATCAAAAAGCCTACATAAAAGTAGTCTCTACTAATTTGAAAACATTTATTTAATTTCGATATTTGGGCTAAAATGACGCTACGTACAAGTGCGAATATATATGACTCGATAAAAATGCATAAATAATGTAAATCGTCAAAATAATGACTTTACTATAGGAAATGTACGTTAAATAATAATTTATTGACTAAATTATTACCATAAACGTTATTTTCCGACCTTGCATTTGACTCTTTAAGAATTTGTGAAAACCCTCAGTTTTGACATGCTAAAAAGACTCTATGAAACGGTACAATTTAGTGTTGGATCCGTGATTCTAGTCGTTATTTAATGCATGAATGAGGACTTGCATAATTATAAAAGTGACGTCGGTTTGCTTTAGTGACAATGAGTCGTTATTTATGCGATATTGGCGGGGTTTAGACGGATTATGAATCCGAATTGCTACAACAGACATATTAATACGGCTTCGCTAATGCCAACATCGGGTTGGGGTTAATGTAACCCCTTTGTCCGAGTCTCAAAACGTCCCAGAGCGTAGGTAAAATGTTTACCTTTCGAAAGTGAAAAGACGGTATTTTTGAGTGGATTTTGTGAGTGTGTTAATGTGTTTTGTAAAACCGATATATTTTGAAATGAATGAAGTGGGTTGGTATTTATAGAGGTTGGCAGGTTTATGCGTAGACAAAATCTTAATCGCCTGTGTACAGGCGAATTTAATTTCATCTGGGATGTATTTTGTAGGGAAAAACAAAAAAAGGCTGCACACCAAAACAAAAACTTAATCGCCTGTTGACAGGCGTTTAAGTTTTTAATCGCCTGTCAACTGGCGATTTGTATTTTGTTTTGGTGTGCTGTTTTAGCCGCCTTTTAGTTTTGGACGTATGATTAAGTAATGATTATGTTTTATTTAGATATTTACGTGTGGGTTAAGTATAATTTGGGCCTAGTCGGTTTTTGGTCCAATTTCGATTTTCGTGCTCCGGTTTTTGTCGTGTTTTTCGGTTTTGGCTCGAAATACAATAATATTGAATTATATTATTTTGCGGTATTATAGAACCTAATTTTGTGAAAATGTGACACGGGACGCACTTTGGCCCGTTTTGTGTGTTGGGTTTTGGGTCGTTTTTGTAAGTTTGGGCCGTTTTGTAGCTAGTTGGGCTGTTTTTGTGGCTTGGCTTAATAAGACGTTCCTGTATCGTGCTCGTGTTGTGCTTATAATGATTAAGAGTGACATTCATTTTTTTATGATTTTGCAAATCCAAATTAATACGCTAAAAATGACTAATACGTTTTAGACACTTTTGTACCGTTTCGACTCTTTTAAAAGCATGCATGAAAGTCCTTTTCATCATCGGGTTTGTTTTTGGGGGGTACGGATACGGGTATCTACAGAGCCCCCAGTTTGACTGAGCTTGGACAAAGCGTTAGTCAAACTTAAAGATAGTATCCGGACCATTACAGTCTCGATACTACCTGGCGGCGCTAAGCATGTGTCTTATGGGAGAGACGAGGACTTAGCGTCGGGAAATGTGGGGAGGGACGACATGTTTTTAAGGACATGACGGTCCTACATGTTTAAGGGCATGTCGGCCTGCATGTGGCCTGAGTACTCCCAGCTGGCGCCTTGTTTGTGTCTTCGCTTGGGCTTCTGCTTGTGCTTCGCTTGCGCTTCTGGCTTGCGCTGGTACAGACGTCTCGTAGAGGAGGTTACATGTTTTTGTGTTTCTCATAAAAAGGGTTAGGTTTTTATGAACGTCTCGTGAGGAGGCTACGTGTTTTTGTACTTCTCATAAAAAGGGCTAGGTTTTTATGAACGTCTCGTGAGGAGGCTACGTGTTTTTGTGTTTCTCATAAAAAGGGCTAGGTTTTTATGAACGTCTCGTGAGGAGGGTACGTGTTTTTGTATTTCTCATAAAAAGTTAGGTTTTTATGAACGTCTCGTGAGGAGGCTACGCGTTTTTGTATTTTTCATAAAAAGTTAGGTTTTTATGAACGTCTCGTGAGGAGGCTACGCGTTTTTGGGCTTGGTTTATAAGAATGGTTGGCGTTTTTGTGAAGGATTAGGTTTTTTTGTGAACGTCTCATAAGGAGGTTACGTGTTTTTGTATTTCTCATAAAAAGGGCTAGGTTTTTATGAACGTCTCGTGAGAAGGCTACGTGTTTTTGTGTTTCTCATAAAAAGGGCTAGATTTTTATGAACGTCTCGTGAGGAGGCTACGTGTTTTTGTGTTTCTCATAAAAAGGGCTAGGTTTTTATGAACGTCTCGTGAGGAGGCTACGCGCTTTTGGTTTGGTTTCATAAAAGTGGTTAGGCTTTCATGAACGTCTCGTAAAGGAGGCTACGCGCTTTTGGTTTGGTTTTATAAAAGTGGTTAGGCTTTCATGAACGTCTCTTAAAGGAGGCTACGCGCTTTTGGTTTGGTTTTATAAAAGTGGTTAGGCTTTTATGAACGTCTCTTAAAGGAGGCTACGCGCTTTTGGTTTGGTTTTATAAAAGTGGTTAGGCTTTTATGAACGTCTCTTAAAGGAGGCTACGCGCTTTTGGTTTGGTTTTTCTCATAAAAAGTTAGGTTTTTATGAACGTCTCGTGAGGAGGCTACGTGTTTTTGGTTTTGAAATTGTGTTTGAAGCAAGGTTAAATGTGTATTGGGCCGAGGAAATGGCCCAAAACAAAACTGAAACCCATGTGATAAAAATGTAATCGCCTGTAAACAGGCGAATTAAAATTTAATCGCCTGTTTACTGGCGATTAGGTTTTTGTTTGGTGTTTTTTGGTTAAAACACGGGAGAGAGAGAGTTGGCTCATTTTCATCCGTAAAAAACAAAAACATAATCGAAAACCTTTAAAACTCGTCTTGGCGATTTTCTTGATCAAAAATCGATTTTTCGACTCCTACAATTCATCATGGACCAAGGTACGTACTCAACTCACTTGGTTTTTCGTGGGTTGAGTTTGGTTTGAGTCGGTTTTAGCTTGAAATACCGTTTTCTAGGGTTTAGGTCGAAAATGTCGGTTTGATTCGATTTTAGCCCTCGTCCTTGCTTGAAAACGCTCGCTATGGTTGGTATTGTGCTTGCCTCGCTTGTCTTGCTGTCGTTGTGTGAAAACCCGGCTTGTGGTCTCGATTTTCGTGCGTTTTGTAGTGTAGGGGCATTTTGGTCATTTTTGAAAACGTCTCGAAAATGGCTCAAAACTTCAGTGTAGGTTACCCATTAGTAGTATAACGCGTTGGTGAGTTCGGTTTGTTGAAATGGTCGCGAAAAACGGTTCGTTTGGGTAAAAAACCGTGTAGGAGGGGGTAAATCAGGGCTTGTGCTCTGTTTTTGTAGCGTAAGGCGATCCCGAGTGGCTTGGTTATTTTGAAAATGTTGTAATATGCTTGTGTTGGAGGCTTGGGTGGCTTGTGCGTGAAAAACGGCTCGAAAGAACGCCATTTTCGTGCGTTTTGGCATAGGGGTCAATTTTTGGCTCGAAATTTTCGGTTCCGAAACTTGCCCGAATTCTCTGTATTGCATTGTTATGGCTAGCATGGTACATACTTGGCTTTGTTTTGTAGGAAATGTGTTGTTTGGAGGTGTTTTGGGGCGTTTTTTGTAGTTTAGGCTAGGTTTCCAAAAATCACTTTTCCTCGCTTCTCGTGCCCCGTTCATGGAATGTATGGTAATGTATGTCGTTTGTGTTGGCTAGGGGGTTGTGTTTTGTGGGAAGTGGGGGCTTTTTGGTTGAGTTATGGTCAAGAAAAGGCCGTTTTTGTTGTTTGTAAGCATTTGGTAAAAGCTATTCAGTCGAGGTGTCCGGGACATCATTTTCGCATGGAATTTTTTGCACGTGTTTATTGTGATTTATGGGTTGGGTCTGTCTCAGAAAATGTGGGTTTCTAGCTTTCTGTAGCGTTTTTCCCTTTTCTGCTATTTTTGGGTTAAAAAGGCCTGCTTTCTCCCTTTTGGCTAGTTCTCTGCTGCTTTTGCGCGTGCTTGCTCTTGACTTGACTGAGTAGGACGTATATATCGTATACGTCTCATGGAATTTGATTTTCTGTGCTTCCGCTCCGTTTTGGCCTTATCGGTGGATAATGCAGGCCTTAATGCTCGATTTCCGTCGTTTTTGCTTGCTTCTGCTTTCTTTGAGTGACCTGCTATTGCCGTTGTCTGAGTATGCCCTTGAATCTTGTGCAGGTGATCCTAGGCCTTCAGTACCTACTTCCAGTGACATGGATCAGGTCTTGGCGGGCGTTGACTTTACCGTTCTGAGGGACGAGCATACTCCTACTTCAGGTATGCCTGCGCCTTTGGAGGTTTCTGAAGGTCCGTCTCAGTCGGACTTGCTGAGAGCTTTTCCTCAGACGCCTGGAGCTTCTACGACGCCAGGGAGTGAGTTTCAGGGCGCGGTTGTGGAGTCTCCTGCCTTTTCTGCTAGTGGTGCCGATGCTGTCAGTGCGTCGTCTGGGCCTTCTGCGAGTGGCCTTGGACATGGTGCTGTTCCTGGTGGTCCTGAGCCGTCAGTTAGTGTTGCGGGTCGTGACGTTGCTGCCGAGTCACCTGCTTTTTCAGCTAATGTAGTGCGCGAGGAGACCGTCGTTGAGCGGGCCTTGATCTTACGGTGATACCGGCGGTAGTGGAGCCGCTTCTTTGGGTCGCCGAGGTCTCTGTTGGTGGCCGAGGTCGGGCTCAAGGTGTCCTCTCGAGTCTTTGCGGCGCGGGCGTGGCGGCTGGCTTGTGGAGACGCCTGAGGCTCTGGGAGGCGTGGTGGAGGTCGAGTGTAGCCTGCAGGGTTTTTATAGGGGCGTGGTCGTAGCGGTCTTTGGAGGACGCGCTGTGGCCGGGAGGCGGCGGAGGTCGTGGCGTTATTGCGAGGCTTCGCAGGGGGCGTGGCGGCGTTGCTTCAGGTGCTGCGGTTCTGGAGGGCCAGGTTAGAGCGTGGTCGCGGTCGGAGGCGAGGAAGAAGCGCAAGGTGGATGAGGGCGGTGAGGCGGCAGTGAGCCACGACGCCGAGCTCGTCTTCTTCAGAGGTGGTGACCGGGACCAGGCTGAGGTTGCCGGTGTTTTTGAGGAGGTTGGAGCAGGGGGAGACCCTGTGGAGGTCACGCGGAGGCGTGGTCGTGCTCGGGGTCCGGGGAGCCGTTACGAGGATCCTTCTGAGTTGGAGGAGTCTTCGAGTGACGAGGAGGAGGCTCTTGACGAGACTGCGGCAGAGGCCGCTGTCGAGGTTGAGATCTTGAGGCCGCCGCGCCGCCGCCATTCTTCTTGACGCCGCCATTCTTCTTTATTCTTCTTCGCGGGCTTTGTGGCGGGGGTCGGAGTTGAGGCCAGGCTCGGGAGCGAGTGGAGGTGAGGTGGCCGAGGGCCATGTGGAGGCGAGGCGGTGAGGTCGTGCCCATGAGGCGGTCTGGCAGCTCTTGAGGCTGCGACGGAGGTTTTCGTGGGGATGGTTGACGAGCTGGGCGAGAGGCCTAATTATCCCCATGGTCCACGCTTGTGGTCGCAGGTGGCCATTGACTGGGATGGCGTGACTCTGGTTTGGAGTCGCTTGGAGCACTTGTCGATTCGAGTGAAGGTCGGTTTCCCGTTAGGCTCGATGAGGACCTTCTCTGGGTTTCGGACGGTGTTTGACGTGTTTGACGAGAGGCTCACGCAGGAGGAGCGGGACATAGTGCTTGGGACAGCCTTTGGTCCCCTGGTGCAGAAGTGGAGGGAGGTGCGGGGTAAGCGGGTGAACTCGCGCTGCGTGCCGGGCGTTCTTTGGATAGGTTTTGGGATACGACCAACACCTTCCACATGCCTGGTTACGAGGTTGGCGTGACTCTTTCTTCGTGGGCAGTTGTTACGGGGCTGCCTCATGGTGAGGGCGTGCTTGACTGGGGACGTGAGCGCCCTCCTATTGATAGTCCACGCGTCGTGCGGTTGATTGGTGACGGGGTTCGGTGTGGGATAGGTGAGGAGCACACGTTTCAGCCCCGGACTATTTGGTTTGCTGACTTCTTCGAGGGGAAGAAGCAGGAGAAGGGGCCCACTCGAGCGAGCGCGAGCGTAGGGCCCTACCGTGGTTGTGGTGGTTCCCGACGCCACCCACTTTGGCGACAAGGGGAGCGGCGTCGGAATTTGTCTTGATGGCTCTGTCAGACATGTCACGTCTTGGTGACTTCGACTGGGTTACTCTCGCTCTGGTCCGTTGATCCAGATCGAGGACGCAGTGCGCCCTGACGGGATTGACGAGGATTCAGATGTGTCTGTTGTGGGCCCTGGTCTTCTGATGGAGGTAAGTTTTGATTTCGCAGAGTCCTGTTTTCTTGTCTTTGCTTTCCTTTTGTAACGTTGTATTCTGATTGCTTGCAGTCTTGGTGCTACGCTCACTTCCCCTCTGCTCCCGGACACGTTCAAGGTTGAGGCGCGATGATCCGCTTTCCATGCCTCTGTGACGTGGTCGGAAAGCGTATTGGCCTAAACTACGATGCGGCTCAGTGCGCTTCAAACGGATGACCGTGGACAAGGTAAAGGTATTTGTGTTTTGTACTTTGGTCTTTTGTAGCTTGTTTTTGGGTTTGTGTTTGTCTTTGTGGTTTATAATTTGGTTTTGTTTTGTAGTTCGTTCGCGACCCTTGGAGGAAGTTTACAGGCGTCCCTCCGATGATTGCAGCTCGCTTTGGTCCCCTTGACGGACGGCGGCTGTATATCGAGACCCAGTACGGCTCGTACTGGTACTTGGGTGAGCGTCTGTCTGCGCAGACGGGTCGTGGCGGCTTCATCGTACCTGCTCCTCCGCCCTCGGTTTTGTTTGTGGAGAAGCCCAACGCTAATGAGCTTCGTGACGTGTACCATGAGGGTGAGTCCGACTCCCTGCTGCGGCCGGCTGAGGATTACGTGACTTGGGCACAGCATGCCCTTGCTGACGCTGTGATCGAGGTATGTTTTGTTGTTGTTTTTCTTTTTTGCGTTTTTGGTTTTTAAAAGCAAAAATTTACCCTGTTTTTGTTTTGTAGCGACGTGATCCTGATCTTGAGTTCCAGCCTCCTCCGTTCGTCGAGGATCTGTTGGTCGTGCACGAGGGCTGCCAGCATTCGATTGTGTTGCCTGCGTCTATGTCCGTGGTGACCGATGCGGGCCTGGAGAGGTGGGATCCGCGCGTGAGAAAGGTATTCACTTTCTTCTTAAATCTGACATGAGTATTATGTAGTATAGCCCCCAGTTTGAGTAAGATTTTAGTGTAAAATCATTAGTCAAACTCTGTTGAAACGGTTTTTGATTGTAGCCCCCAGTTTGAGTAAGATTTTATTGTAAAATCATTAGTCAAACTCTTGTGGAAGCGGTTTTTGATTGTAGCCCCCAGGTTGGAAAGCTAAATGTATTTCTCGTGTCGTGGCAGGTGGCTACCGAGGTGCACAGGAGGTGTGGCGGGCGGCGAACCGGTGGAGGCGGTCGTGAACGCAGAAGGTGGTGGATGCTTGCCAGGGCTCGTAGGAGGCGCCGACGCTCGACTTGAGTTAGCGAGGTCGGGTGAGGAGGTGCGAGATCGCGTCGAGTGGAGGCTGCAGATACCGAGGAGGCTGGCGAGGTCCGGCAGAGCTAGAGGGCTCTGTGAGGGGAGGCTGGATAGGGCGCGTCGAGATCGACTCCTTGCGTCTTTGTCTTCTGACGTCGTGACCATTCGCGATGAGCTTGGACTTGTATATATACTGGACTTGTATTATGAATATTAGTATATTTTTTTGTAATGGTTTATGTATCGGGACTTGTGTAGGGTTGATTTTTTGGTTTTGTGGGTGTTTATGGGTTTAATTCGGTTATTTTGTCTTGTTGCGAAAAATGCATTCCTGCGTCGTGGCAAGATGCGAAATCCTTGCGTATTTGCTTGCCGAGCGTACCTGCAAAACATTGTTAGTCGTAAAAGCATATATATATATGTCTCGATTGAGACTGACTCGCTAATGACCAAACTAAAAGCAAATGTGGAGTTTTGAAAAATGCTGTTTAGAAAAATATTTTAGACTCGTAAAAAGACGTTTTTGACATTAAAAATGTGAGCTAAAACGATGCTTTGAGACGAAAATTGTGAATGCGAAAATCGTATTTTGTGTTGTGTTTATTTTTTGTGTGATTATCGTGTTTTGTGAAAAATGAAAAATACGAAAGACGGGAGTCGATCACGCAAATCGAGACGACACGACGGGACCGTATATGTCGACCAAGAGGTCGGTAAAAAGTAATAGGGGTAAAAAGTTAAAAAAAAAAATTAGGGTATAGGTGTGTAAGAAGTGTAAGAAATCGAATAATTTTGTCAGAAAAGAAAAAGAAAATCGCAGAACAAAGGACAGAGCGATTGTACTGTCGCTGTTCTGGCGATTACAATTTTGTTTTGTGGTTTTTGTTTGATTTATTTTAATCGCTTGTTCCCTAGCGCTTAAGTTTTTGTGTTGTATTTCGTTTTGCAAATCTCGGCTATAAAAGGAGGGCTAGGTTAACTCATTTCACTCATCCTTTCATTTCCCATTCTTGATTTTCCAAAAATATTCAGAATATTTACGGAACATTTGTCGAATTATGGAGAATTTTGAAGGGAACTTGCGCCGTTGGTGTGCGTCTTTGTCGGGTATCGAGGAGAAGGAGTTGAGAGATTGCGGTTTCGGGGCACTCATGGGTCTGAGGGAGGTTCGAATGGAGCCCGAGTTCCTGGACGCTTGTCTCGACTATTGGGACCTGAGTTTCCATGTTTTTCGCTTTCCTAGCGGAGAGGTCTGTCCACTAGTTGAGGAATTTGGGGCCATTGGTGGGTGGTTAAGTACTAACCTACCTGTGTGTGTTAGGCGGGATCCAGGGTATAAGAGGAATGTAAGAACATACCTCCAGATGACCTGCGACGAGACAGAGGAGTTATTCGCTGGGAGTCGTATCAACCTCCATCGTTTGTGTCAGCATTTCATGGATTATGAGAACGAAAACATCTCCTTCGGTGCCCGAAAAAGGGCGCTGGCGTTCTGCTTGGTCCATGTTTACATGTTCCCCGACTCGTTGTATGAGGGAGCGCTTGGTGACCCTCGTTTAATCACAGTCGTCCAACAGATGGAGTATGGTTGTAATCCTTCCGCTGTGATCTTGGCTGAGACGATCCTGGGCCTGGATGACCGAGCGTGCAATAGGGAGCGTCCATACCGAGGGTGTCCCTTGATCCTTCAGGTATGGCTGATGGAGCGTCTGAGCGTGCTGGGCGACATTAGCCTTGAAGGGTCACACTCTGCTGGGGGCGTGATTAATCGTTACATAAGGTGGCTGGACCCACACCATCGTCCTGACGATTACTCTCCCGATCTTGTGAGGTCATCGGCCATCCGTTGGTCGGTACCGTGGTGGGGGATAGTTGACGTGACGGCTTGTGCAGCCGACGATGGCCCCTCTGGAGTCTTTCTCTGCGGGTTTGACATGGGCGTCTACATCCATCCTTTGCGAGTGAGGCGACAGACAGGGTGGGCACAGTTTATCCCGGGTCATGACACTATAGTGAAGGGGACGGTTATGCTGACTAGTGAAATAGTCGACGCTTGGGCGAGCGGCTGGGTTACGCGCCCTAGGTGGCCTGTAGCTGGTGTTCCTAGGACGATTCGGGTATCGAGAGCCTATGTTAAATGGACCGTTGCTGAAAGTGTTCATGAGAGGGCTCGTCTTCGTGCCTTAGAGCTTAACGAGCCTCCGCCGACGTCTGCCTATGACCCGATCCGCTTTGGACGTAACAGAGGTGGGGGTGTGTGGAACCCGGGAACCGCGTCGAGGGACCCAACTCGGTGTCTTGCTTAAAGGGCGGATTTTAAAGTTAAAAAAGATTAAGTTGGAAAAACCTTTAAGTACTGTTATGGAGTCGCCACCTAATTATCGCGGAAATTAGGAACCTGCTACCATGTTCTAAGTTAAAAACATGTCCTAGATTTTGGAGCACGCCGACACCCCTAGATCTAAGGCTTGTGAAACCAGATTGGATTCGGGGTGAGGGTACTTTAGAAAAAGAGTTATTCAAACAATGATTTATGAAAACCTTTTAGAAAAGCCTATGTAAAAATAGCCTCTACTGACCTAGAACAATCCTTGTAAGATGATATTTGAGCTAATGTTATCGCTACGTACAAGTGCGATAAGTTTGTAAAAGAATGCAGATGCAGATGCAAAAAGATTGATTAAAACCCTCGCTTTAGCATGTTTAACTTGTTAACTAAAGCAGTTGATTAAAGGTCGAATTCATTGTTTAAGTTGATTTTAATGCAAAATAAGAAGGTGCAAGATGCATGCAAATAAAATAAAGTTCAATTGTCCATTGGTTTATTTTATAAGGTCGGTTGCTTATGCGACTTTGGCGTGTCATCGGATATGGAGTGTACCCGAAGTAAATAGAACACTTAGAGTGCAAGCGCGCTGGGTGCCAAAGCCGGGGGGGGGGGGGGGGGGGCGCTAAAGTGTAGACCCCTTTGTTAGTCCATAGAAAATAAGAAAAAGCTTTTGATCCAAGTGGATCGGTACCTACCTTGTCCTGACGCTTCAGATCTGGGCAGAGCTTCGCTTCTTGAACTTGAAAGGAGGATGAATTCAACACGGGATGGTGTGTTGAACTCAAGGATTTGAGTGCTTGAGGCTTTGTGAGTATTTTTGTGGTGTATGATGTGAGAAATTGTGTAAATTGTAAGGAAAGGGTGTATTCTGGTTGTGAATTCTTATTTCTGGTTGTGAATTGTGTTTTTCTGGTTGTGAATTGTTATTTCGAGGACAGGGTATAGGGGAGTATATATACTAAAAACCTCGGAGAAATTAGGAAATCCGGGGATAAAAACAGGCCTAGGAACCGCATAGCCTTATGCGGTTGCCAGGGCAAACCGCATAGGCTTATGCGGTTACCTCCCCAAACCGCATAAGCTTATGCGGTTTGAGGGTGTGGTTTTAGCGTAGTTTCCTAGTTTCGGTTGAATTATATCTTTGAAAGATTTCGAGATAATCTCAAACGTGAAGCTCAAGAAAACCCCTAGGATATTTCTGAGATATTTTGTGATGCTCAGGGCTTTGGAGTGCGGGCCAAAGGCTGGGTTTGGGCTCGGTTTCGGGCCCGAGACCCGGAAAAATGAAAAGGGTGTATTTGCATAGTTTTTGTGAAATAAGGTAAGACGTGAAGCCGTATTTTGTGTAAGAGGGGGCTAAATAGCGGTTTTAGCTACCGGGCCTAAATTTAGGAATTTAGGAATGCTGAATTAGACCTTGTTAATGTAAAATGACTAATTGTAGTGCAAATGCGAAGCTCATGCCAAATGAAGCAGGACAGGGACCTAGCTAGACTCCAAATGGACAAAATGAACGTTTATTTAAAGCGATGTAAAGCGACCTAAATCATTTTAACATTTCAAACGACTCAAAATGAATTCGACATTAGTTAGAACCGTTTAAGTCAACGTTAAACATGCGTAATAAAAGTCCGTGATACATCACAGGGTTTTGTTTGGGAGGGTACGGATATGGGTATCCACAGAGCCCCCAGTTTGACTGAGCTCGGACTAGAGCGCTAGTCAAACTCCTCGACCATATCCGGACCACTACAGTCTCGATATAGTCAGCGGAACGAAGCATGTGTCCATGGGTGAGACGAGGACTTCGAACCGGGCTAAGCGGGGAGGGGCGTGCGCATTTTAAGGACTTGGCGGTCCGTGCATGCTATAAGGGCTGCCAGCCTGCTGAATGTCTTCGTCGTGCTTGTTGTCGTTTGTTGGTGCCTTTGCGTGTGCTTGGTATCGTCAGATGTTGATGCTGGTGCTTGTAATGTCTTCATGTTGCATGTGTAAAAAGTGCAGGGGTGTATGTGTCTTTGTAAGATGTTTGGGTATGCATGAGGTGTATAATTGAATAGGGGCGTTTATGTAAGTGTTTAGTGTAGGTCTCGCGAAAGAGCGCATGTGCAAGGGTGCAAAGTGATCGTGTAAGGGTGCATGGATGTAGAGGTGTGTTTCGTGAAGTATTCGTGTTTAAACTCGCCGAGGAGTGTCTATGCAGTCGTAATTGCATATGATTGCCTTCCGTTGAGGATAATACGATGTAATGCTCGTGAAGAGCGTTTGTGCTTTTGCTTCTGTACCGTACATTAAATGCTTAATATACGCGTATGGCGGACTGTAGGTGATGCCTTAACCCAAGCACAGGACGTACTTGGAGTTGCATTAGAGCTAAGGTGAATTGGGAATTCAAAAGTAGGCGTAAAACGAAAAAAAACCGAGACAAACCAGGGGCGGGAACCGCATAGCCTTATGCGGTTCGTGATGCAAACCGCATAAGGTTATGCGGTTTGCCTTATTGGCTATAGGGGGTTATATAACACGAGTTATACCGTGTTATGCCTTATTCACTTATTTGCGGTTTCTAAGCTCTAAAAACGCCATTTTTCGATTTCTCAACCGTTTTTGCTCATTTTTCTTGTGTTGCCTTGCTATGGAACGAGGTAATGCTCCATTTTAACTTGCTTTTACGTTATTTGTTGTTGTAATTAGCTAGTTTTGCCTTGAAATGTGGAAAAGACGGGTTTTGAATGAAAACCCGAGTTTTGCTTGAAACTTGCCGTTTGAATGCTTGAAATTGACGTCATTGTGTTGCATTATGCCATGTGAACGTGCATGTGTGAATTGATTGTGATTTGGACCGTCTTTGTGTGAAAAACGTCCAAATTAGGTTTCGGGCCCGAAAACGAACCCGGATTTTCCGACCCGGAATTTCAATTAAACTTCGGTGTAGGATGCCCATAGCGAGTATAGCATGCCTATAGCGTTAGTTTTGCGAAAATGTCGAGTTAGGGCTTTCAAATCGCCGTCTTAAGTCGTAGTTATACGGAGTAATTAAGGCGAATTGGGGGTTTTTGATCGGAGTGACCAAAATGCGATTGCTTGTAATGGGTTATTGTTGGGGGCTATTATGGCGTATAGAAACCATAAAGTTGTAATTTTGAAGTGTAGAGAACGGTTTTCGGCTTAATTGTGAATTAGGCCTAAAAATGCTCTGTAGGGCGTATAGTGCAATGTGTTAAGGGATGTATATGTATTATGTCTGTATTATTTGTGTGTATTTGTGTATGTGTATGTCAAGTTGTATGCTTGCATGTATTATAGCTGTATGTATTGGTTGTGTTTGGTTGCAGGAGAGGATTCTAGTCGTGTTACGAGATCGAAATCTCGTAGGAGTGCTAGCTCGAGGACTGAGGGAGCCTCTAGCTCGAGTGGTTTGAGGCGTGCACGTAGTGAGAGGGATGCTGACCCTCGTGACTTGTCCACGAGACGTGGGCAGTCACGAGGTAGGGGTCAGGTTCGTGGGAGGCATGTCCCTGTGCCTGATCCTGAGGAGGAGGAGGCGGATGCGTTTGCTCAGGAGTTTGTGGATGAGCTGAAGGCTGAGATGGATGTTGCTGAGGAGGCTGCGCCTAGAGCGAGTAGCTCTAGGCCGCGAAAATCACGTGCGAACAGGGCGTTCGCCAAGGGCTGGGATGGCCATAACCTTCTACTTGCTCCGGAGAGACACGTTTCCTATCGAGCGACGATGGGTTGGCAGAAAGGCTCGATGAGGACTTTCTCGGGCGTCTCGTCCGTAATGTGTGTTTTTGAGGAGAAGCTTTCGCCGAGGGCGCAAGCTTGGGTGCTGCGTAGTGCTTTTGGCCCGTTGGTCGGCCACTGGAGGGAGATTGCAAGGAAGAAGCAGACGGCGAACCTGATGTTGATCAGGGTGTGGAACCCAGGATCGGACCCAACTCGGCGTCTTGCTTAAGGGCGGATTTTAAAGTTAAAAAAGATTAAGTTGGAAAAACCTTTAAGAACTGTTATGGAGTCGCCACCTATTTATCGCGGAAAATAGGAACCTGCTACCATGTTCTAAGTTAAAAACATGTCCTAGATTTTGGAGCACGCCGACACCCCTAGATCTAAGGCTTGTGAAACCAGATTGGATTCGGGGTGAGGGTACCTTAGAAAAAGAGTTAATTCAAATAATGATTTATGAAAACCTTTTAGAAAAGCCTATGTAAAAATAGCCTCTACTGACCTAGAACAATCCTTGTAAGATGATATTTGAGCTAATGTTATCGCTACGTACAAGTGCGATAAGTTTGTAAAAGAATGCAGATGCAAAAAGATTGATTAAAACCCTCAGTTTAGCATGTTTAACTTGTTAACGAAAACGGTTCAGTTATAGGTCGAATTCATTGTTTAAGTTGATTTAAATGCAAAATAAAAGGGTGCAAGATGCATGCAAATAAAATAAAGTTCAATTGTCCATTGGTTTATTTTATAAGGTCGGTTGCTTATGCGACTTTGGCGTGTCATCGGATATGGAGTGTACCCAAAGTAAATAGAACACTTGGAGTGCAAGCGCGCTGGGTGCCAAAGCCGGGGGGGGGGGCGCTAAAGTGTAGACCCCTTTGTTAGTCCATAGAAAATAAGAAAAAGCTTTGATCCAAGTGGATCGGTACCTACCTTGTCCTGACGCTTCAGATCTGGGCAGAGCTTCGCTTCTTGAACTTAAAAGGAGGATGAATTCAACACGGGATGGTGTGTTGAACTCAAGGGTTTGAGTGCTTGAGGCTTTTGTGGATGTGAAAGTGTAAGATGAGAGAATTTGTGG
This sequence comes from Dianthus caryophyllus, assembly GCA_023091065.1. NCBI lineage: Eukaryota > Viridiplantae > Streptophyta > Magnoliopsida > Caryophyllales > Caryophyllaceae > Dianthus > Dianthus caryophyllus. The sequence continues at coordinate 18,255,420 of CM041526.1, read as the reverse complement.
TGTAAAGGATGTATTCTGGTTGTGAATTGTGATTTCGAGGTCAAGGTATAGGGGTGTATATATACTAAAAACCTCGGAGAAATTAGGAAATCGGGGATAAAAACAAGCCTAGGAACCGCATAGCCTTATGCGGTTGCCTGGAGAAACCGCATAAGGTTATGCGGTTCCCCCCTCAAACCGCATAAGGTTATGCGGTTTGGGGGACTGGTTTCAGGTCTACTTTCCAAGTTTCGGTTGCATTGAATCTTTGAAAGATCACGAGATAATCTCGAACGTGAAGCTCAAGAAAAGTGCTGGGATATTTGTGAGATATTTTGTGATGCTTAGGGCTTTGGAGTGCGGGCCAAAGGCTGGGTTTGGGCTTCGGTTTGGCCGAGACAGAAAAATGAAAAGGGTGTATTGGCATAGTTTTGTGAAATAAGGTAAGACGTGAGGTCGTATTTTGTGTAAGAGGGGGCTAAATAGCGGTTTTAGCTACCGGGCCTAAATTTAGGAATTTAGGAATGCTGAATCAGACCTTGTTAATGTAAAAGGACTAATTGTAGTGCAAATGCGAAGCTCATGCCAAATGAAGCGGGACAAGGACCTAGCTAGACTCCAAATGGACAAAAAGAACGTTATTTAAATGTGATGTGAAGCGACCTTACTCATTTTAACATTTAAAACGACTCAAAAAGAATTCGACATTAGTTAGAACCGTATAAGTCAACGTTAAAGCATGCGTAATAAAAGTCCGTGATACATCACGGGGTTTTGTTTGGGAGAATGCGGATATGGGTATCCACAGAGCCCCCGGTTTGATCGAGCTCGGACTAGAGCGCTAGTCAAACTCCTCGACCATATCAGGACCATTACGGTCTCGTCTGATCGGTGAGCGAAGCATGTGTCCATGGGTGAGGCGAGGACTTGAACAAGGCTATGCGGGGAGGGGCGTGCGCATTTAAGGACTTGGCGGTCCGTGCATATTATAAGGGCATGCACACTGCTTTGGATGTTAGGTGCGCCGTCATTTGTCTTTGGTTCTTTGTGTAGAAGTTATGCGTTATTGATGTCATTGCGATCTTGCCGATGCCGTTCTTTGATGTTGATGCCGTTGCTGATGTTGATGCCGTTCGCGATCTTTGGGTCTCGCCGAGGAGCGCAGGTGCTTGGTGTAGTATCTGCTGGAGAAGCACTAGTTTGCCGGGAAGGGTGTATATGTATGGTCTCGCCGAGGAGCGTAGGTGTAGTTGTAATTGTTTGGTCTTAGGAAGAGTGATGGTGTTTCGTCTTGTAAGGGGTGCAGGTGCATATTCGCCGGGAGTTATGGTCCGAGGAAGGTGTACGTGCTCATGTATACTGCTCCGTGTAATTGCTTGGGCTTGCTGGATGTGCTGATGTAGACGCTTGGTGTTTATGCTCCGAACTTGAAGGATTACTCGTTCAGGATGTTTTGTAGAGGTGTATTTGCTAGGGAAGTCGAAGGATATGTCTTGGACTCCGTGGGAAATGTCTGTATAGGTGTGTGGACTCCATAGAAGTGATACTCCATAGGGATATGAAAAAGGGTGTGAGGGCTCGCGAAGAGTGTTTGTGTTTCTGCTTCTGTACCGTGTATTAAATGCTTAGTACACGCGTATGGCGGACTGTAGGTGACGCCTTAACCAAGGCATAGCGGGATGTGCTAGCGCATATGGCGGACTTTAGGTGACGCCTTAACCATGAAAGCTTGCGTTCACGAAGAAAAATACTTGGGCTTGACGAGCCCAATACGGAGAGACAACGTGGAACAAAACACGCCTCAGAAATTGCCTTGTTGACTAGTGATTCTTCCGGGAAATCTCTTATCAATTGGCGACTTCAAACGTGAACTCATTTACACATGTCGCAGCTTCGAATCCGGAATAATTCGAATTCTGCGATTGTCTTCTAAAATCTTCATTTTCGCCAGCTTTGACCATGAGACGTGGTATCACTGCGATTCGTTTGGATTCGTATGATACTTCATCTCTCTCGGACTTAGAATGCATGGTGCTTGGGATGCTTCTTGGACATGTTAGGGTGTTCATTGTTGTGGGCGTACGTTCGGGTGTTCGTTGTTTGATGCACACATGAAAGTGTTATGCTTTTAGTGTGCATGCTCTTGTTTGTAGCGGTTCTGGAGGTGTCGCTCAACCGAAGGTGTGTGTGCTTATGGCAAGGGTGTCTTCAAAAATGCAAAAATGCGAAAAATTATCCCATTTTTCGTTGTGAAGGTTTGATTCTTGATAGGAAGCGTCAGCCCCCAGTTTGACTGAGTTATGGTGTCGGTGTATGTGAGCCCCCAGTTTGACTGAGTTATGGTGTGTAACGATAGTCAAACTATGTAAAGGGCTATGGGTTGCATTAGGATAAAGGTGTTTTTGGATTCCCCCCTCGAGTTTGACTAAGTTTTGTATGAAAACTGAGTCAAAATGTAAGGAAAGATGTGTTTGGGAGAAGGTGTTTTTGGGTTACCCCCTTGAGCTTGACCTAGTTTTGAATGAAAACTGAGTCAAAGTGAAGAGTATGGTGTTTGGATTACCGTCGTCTTCGCCCTTAGTTGTCTACATGACTTGTTGTTGTAGCTCGGCTTGAGCTTGTAGTTGCTTTCGTTGTCTTTAAACCAGTCTTTGTGTTGTGCTTCCGTGGACCTGCGTAGTTAGTAGGCTTGGGTTTGAAAGTGAAATGATTCCCGATTGGGATGTTTGGATTAAAAAGCTTTTGTTGAGAAATCATTTTGTGAAAGATTCATTTTAGTTGTTGAAATGAGCTTTAAAAATGAGCGCTTGAAATGTCGGTTGTAAGGCTTCATACAAGATGAAAGGGGTGTTAGACGTTGTGAGCTTAAGCTAGAGCTGTGAAGACCGTGGAGGGTCATTTAAGTGCAAAGGTTGAAAAGCCCCCAGTTGTCGAGGATGGGAATTCTCATGACAACACGGAGTGGGAGGTAGTGCTAGGTTCGGTTGTGCTTTGCGTAAGCTGCCTACGTATCCACGAATGTGGAATCAAACCGGCGTAGTTCGATAGAGCTTTTGCTCAAAATGTATTAACTCGAGTGAGTTAAATTCGAAGAATGCTGTTACTCAAAATGTATTAATTCGAGTGCCGAGTTAAATTTTGGCAAAGTTTAGACTTCGAAGATTCGAGATGCATTTCAAGGATTTGAGATGCATTTTCGAAAGATACATTTTGTTTGCGAAAGGGTGTGTTTGCAAAAAGGTGAATTGCAAAGGTGTTTCATATTAACTCGAATATTGGGTTAATTTTGAAAGGTAATTACCTAGTTTGAGGGTGCATTGCCTCGTGTAAGTTTGAAAAAAACGTGTCGTTCCGTGGGAGCGTTTTGAAGACTAGAGAGTTTTTGAAAGGAGCGGTTTAAATGTCGCTAAATTGTTTGATTGGAAGAGGGTTGACTCGACGTGTGACTCGATACTTAAAATGCCGAAAAGTTTGCAAAATAGAGACGAATCGCATGCGTGATTTGAGACTCGACGGTTGCATGGATGCCATATTCGGGAACACGTGCGTTGGTGGAGCCCCCAGTGGTGCTTGCTTGTCTTGATTGGGATCTTTGTTGTTCTGCAAAACAGTGTTAGACCAAAAAGCAGAGTACTACTCCTAAGTCTATGACAACTTTGCCTTGACGAATTCGTTTTAGTCGCCTCGATAAAGAAATAGTTTGCCTTTTGTGAAGTTTTGTGGACACATCCTTAGCATGGAAAGCTTTGGACGGGGAATATTTTGTGGGTTTTTGTAAAAGGTTGGTTGAGCTCGGGAGAGCGGCCTACGTATCTGTGGGTACGGAATCAAACCTAGCGTAGTTCCGAAAGGGATGTGTTTGTTTTGGTAAGGAGGTGTTTTTATAAAAAGGTGCGTGTTTAAGGACTCGCCGGTCCAAAAGGGGTGTTTATGTGTTGACCTTGATAATTGCATCCTAAGGGTAGGTTCTCCTTAGTCGATCTAGGCTGGTTGCTTGCTACTTCTGTTTTGTCTTCAATTTGGAATTTCAAGGACCTGGCCACTCGTTTCTGGGCTTCGGTACTTCTTGCCTTTGGGGTTTTGGCCCCTTGCTTATTGATTTCTAAGCTTGTTGACTTCTAAGCTTCTGACTTCTTGAGCTTTTGAAACTTCTTAAGCTTTTGACTTCTTAAGCTTTTTGCTTAGTTGTTTTGCCCCTTGTTCCGGAGCTTTTGAGACTTTTGCTTTTTGGTGACTTTGGTTTTTGACCTTTGTACCTTGTATTCCCGTTTGGTTTGAGAATATCTCACGCCCTGTATGGCTTGGGCCTGAGCTCGGACCTTGCTAAACCCTGTGGCTCGGTGGTCACTCGTGATCGTGTGTCTATCACGCGGGCTCCTCTGACTAGTTCGTTTGCTTATTAGGCACGCGATCGAGTACGGGGAGGGCGATCCAGGAATACTCGTACTTTTGGTCGCGATCAAATTCATGACCACTGTGGAGCTCCAAATTAATGGATCCTCCTCCAAAAGCAGCGGAGTAGTAGACCACGAGTAGACTAGTGAACCTTAGGTGTTTAGTCGTCGAGAGCCTTCTTTGTCTTTGTGTCTTTGACTTAGTTATTAACTTGGACCTTCGTATCCGGCCTAGACCTCCTTCGGATAGCTACTCCTAGGATGCAATGTATGTCGGTGCAAAATGTTTTTTGTGAGTAAAAAGGGTAAAAGGAAACTGGGTTGTAGGCAAACTTATTCCCTTATCGATTTGTTAAAATGTCGTACGTCGAAGACTCGATTATCCTAGACTGACGGAGATTGATTCGATGCTTAAAAACTCGACCCGTATTTAAAAGACTCGAATTTCTTGAGGAGATCCGTGAGATCGTCGGCGGCGCCTTGATGGATTCTTCGCTGGGTGCTCGAGACGCACATGTCTCGGATGGGGTTGATGCTCGCGTCGGGACTCGTTTCATGCATACTTAGATTTGTCTTTGATTTTGCAAAAGTTTTGTTTTCGGCGAGAAGCAGGATGTTTTGTTGAGCAAAATGTGTTGTCACATTTCGGCTTGATGTAAAAGGTGTTTCGAGTTGAAATGTGTTGTCACATTTCGACTCTGTGCAAGAGATGATTCAAGGTAGTGATGAGCTACTTGAACCGAGGGTGCTTCGAAAATGCGGTGGAAACGGTAGTGCCCGTTTTCATGCATTTACTTAAGGAAGAGTTAGACCGAAGCGGCTAAAGCCACTTGGTCCGACATCGAAGGTTCACGGGGTTGAGCTTGCTCATTCCCGGGTTTTGTGCTTTTGCGAAAAGAGGAATACCTGATCCTAGAAGGTTTTGGGCTAGCGAAAACTTTCGAAAAATGCTTATATTGAAAGAGGTATAGAAAAGGAAAGGCCTTGAGCCGTTCGATTTGTTTTTGTAAAATTCCTCGAGAATGGGCTGACATTCTCGGGTTTGAGAAGAGTTTTGTGATAAAAAGGGGTGTGATGAGCGCGAGCCATGCGGCCGATTTTGAACTGGAAATGTTTTAAAACGTTTCATGCTCGACGATGTTTGGTGATAGAAAGCTAGAAGTTTATGTTAACGGTGTGTTGCTAAGATCCTATTGGTGGATGCTCGAAATGGCGTTTAAGCTATTTGAGTCGGAGGTGTCAAAATGCGATGAGGACGAGCTTGCTTGTCCACATGGATTTTGTTTAAGGAGAAATGGATCGAGGTGGTTTGAGCTATTCGATCCGATCGTGAGTTCGCTTTGAAAGACTCACCAAGAATGTGCCCTAATTCTTAGGTTATGCTTTGTGAAAAAGCATGCGATAAATGGGTTAGGATAACCGTGGGTTATTTAATCCATTTATGCTTTCAAAGGCTTAGGGAAAGTGAGTTTTGTGTTGGGTTGCTCGTGATGTTTGCAATGTATTTAATTAACGATTGTTCATTCGTTAGTTCATTTTTATCGCACGGATTTTATGTTGTGTTGTTTGATTGATTTGTTTGATTTTTGTTTGTTGTTCATTGTTTATTTGTTTGTTTTTAGTTTGAGACGAGACGTAAGCAAACTTATTCGTATTATTCATTAAAGAAGAATTGTTTGACAAATCAGGAGGAGAGCTGGAGCTAGCCTCCGAAAGTCTAAGCTAAAACTAGAAGGTGGGTCGACAGATGACCCGACACCTAAAGGATTAGATCCTAAGAGGATTTTTTCTTCTTTGCGTTTGCCAACGCTTCCGTTCTCGCCATCTTCCTCTTAGGTTGTGACGGCTTGCGTTTTAGGGGTGTATCTCCGCTTGTTAGTTTATTTCCAATGTCTGTGCTAGGGGTTGAGTTGCTTGCGGGTGTGACAAAGTCTGAGTGATCTTTGGGAGGAAGTGATCCTGTGAAGATGATGTGGTTGTATGGAGGGTGATCTTCGTTGGATGGTTTGAGTTGCATGGTAAAAGAGTTAATCTTTTCGTCACCTTGGATCGTGGCTTGGTTGGACATAGGCCATTCGTCCCCTTTATCGTTGAACGAAGCGCCAATGATTTGATTGTCGCTTGGTTTGATATTGTTGGAGCAGTCCATAATGGGAGGTGATCCCACGAAGATTGTGTGGTCGGCGAAAAGGTTGTCGTTCTTGGGCGGCTTGGACGGTTGAGACGGTTTGTCGAGCTTTCCTTGGTCGATGAGATCTTGGATGGCGTGCTTCAGTTTGAAGCAGTCTTCAGTGTTGTGGCCTTTACCTCTGTGGTATGCACAGTAAGCATTCGGGTTCCAAAGTTTCGGCTTTTTGTCTTCGGGCGGCTCGCTAGTAGGCCCGATTGGTTGTAGGTAGTTGTTTTCAATCAACCTATAGAATGCCTTAGTGTAAGGCATGAAGCTCTTGTATCTTTTGGTTGCGAATGCGTCAAAGCTATCCACGGTGCAGTTTTCCTCACTCTTGGCCGCGCGAGGAGATTTTGGTGAGTTATGTTGGTGGGTATTGCCGGTATATCTGGCCATGGCGTTAGTCCTGAAGTCGTTCTCGATTTGAGTGCCGACCTTGATGAGTTGTTTGAAGTCTTGGATGTTGCTGTACCGCATGTATAATTGATACATGGGTCGCAGGTTGTTTATGAACTTAGGCACAAGTTCGTCCTCATGCGGACGATCTGGAATTTGTGCGCTTAGCTTTTCCCATCGAGAGAGATACTCGGTGAAGCCTTCGTTGTCCTGTTGGTTAAGGGCCTCGAGAGTGTGGATGGAGACGTGTTTGTCGGTCTTGTCCTTGATACGTTGTTCTAAACGTCTTATCTCGGTCTTGTGGTGATTCAGCAGGCGTTCGAGGTCGTCAGTCAGCTTGGTGATTTGTTCACGGAGTGCGTTAACATCATCATTGCCGGCCATTTTGCGGGTGTAGGTTCGTTTCTTGTAGGGGGTGACTATGTGATTCTTGGCACGACGAGTATCCAGCTGAGGCCTATATTTCACTTCGTATATTAGTGACACGACTCGACCCACTAGACTCACGATCACTCTAAGCATTCATTTTTAGCTTATTTCTTTGTTTAGAAAGACCTTTTATGTTTTGAAAAAGGAGGTTCTCGAAAAGGTTTTAGCTAAAAGAAGTTTTTGAGGCGAGGACGTGTGCGCACGTCTCGCCTCGATGATGTTAGCTTTGTCGAGCCCATTTAACGGTTCATCGTTAAGGGCTCGAGCCTAGGTGGGTGAAAGGGGTTTGACTTGAGAGCGGTTAGCTAGTTGAGTCGAGGATGTTGAAGAATGGATTAGGTTGTGTGGCGTGTATCTAGTTAGTACTACTAGGTTCAATGTTCATTTTAGGCGTTCATTTTAGCTCATTTCATTGTTTTGAAAGACCTTTTAAGCTTGAAAAAGGGAATTTTCGAAGAGTTTTGGCTAAAGGGAAGCTTTTGAGACGAGGATGTGTGCGCACATCTCGTCTCGATGTTAAAAATTTTGCTTTGCACCCGTCGAACTAGTATCGGTAATTTGCCGAGGTGAGCTCGAGTTCGGATGTGTAAAAGAGAAAGGATTCGACTCGAGAGCGGTTAGCAAATCGAGTCGAGGATGTTAAAAGTGGAGTCTAGGCCGTAGGACCTAGAGGATTGAAATCCACGAGCTCGGGTTTTGATCCTTGCTCGGGTTTTTGCTTGTTAGTGAAAAAGGAAATTTTGAAAAAGCTTATTTCAAAAATTCGCGAGAGTTTTGTTTGGAAAGTGTTAGTTTGTTAGATGTTAGGTTCATTTATCTTTGAAACGTTTAAGCGAGTTTTCGAAGATATGAATGCAAATGCTCGTTTTGAAAAAGACCATGGAGTGCATAGCCTCGAACTTGCGTATGACTCGAAGGGTGAAAAATGAGTCGGTCGGGTACACCTCCAACTACCTCAGTGCGGCTTTGGCAGATACTTAACCCCTTCATTTCCTTCTGGCAGGCGATAGGTTTTCTGAAGGAGAACCTTTGAGGCGATCGAGATAGCCGTTCTGACAAGCCGTGGAGGGCGAGAGGAAAGCTAGTCCGGCATGTGCTTTATCGAGTGGACAAGCCTGCATGTGGGAACCACCTCTCGAGGGTGCAAAGGGTGCCTAGATTCCAAAAGGAATGGACTCTAAACGAATGTGCATAGCTCAAATATGTTTACAAGGATTGTTCAAGGCTTTCAAGTTTCACCTCTTTATTTTTAAAAAGAAAAAGCTAGTTTTTGGTTTTAAAAATAAGATCTCCCCAGCGGAGTCGCCAAACTGTGGAACCCGGGATCGGACCCAACTCGGCGTCTTGCTTAAGGGCGGATTTTAAAGTTAAAAAAGATTAAGTTGGAAAAACCTTTAAGAACTGTTATGGAGTCGCCACCTATTTATCGCGGAAAATAGGAACCTGCTACTATGTTCTAAGTTAAAAACATGTCCTAGATTTTGGAGCACGCCGACACCCCTAGATCTAAGGCTTGTGAAACCAGATTGGATTCGGGGTGAGGGTACCTTAGAAAAAGAGTTAATTCAAATAATGATTTATGAAAACCTTTTAGAAAAGCCTATGTAAAAATAGCCTCTACTGACCTAGAACAATCCTTGTAAGATGATATTTGAGCTAATGTTATCGCTACGTACAAGTGCGATAAGTTTGTAAAAGAATGCAGATGCAGATGCAAAAAGATTGATTAAAACCCTCAGTTTAGCATGTTTAACTTGTTAACGAAAACGGTTCAGTTAAAGGTCGAATTCATTGTTTAAGTTGATTTAAATGCAAAATAAAAGGGTGCAAGATGCATGCAAATAAAATAAAGTTCAATTGTCCATTGGTTTATTTTATAAGGTCGGTTGCTTATGCGACTTTGGCGTGTCATCGGATATGGAGTGTACCCGAAGTAAATAGAACACTTGGAGTGCAAGCATTTGGGTGCCAAAGCGGGGTCGCTAAAGTGTAGACCCCTTTGTTAGTCCATAGAAAATAAGAAAAAGCTTTGATCCAAGTGGATCGGTACCTACCTTGTCCTGACGCTTCAGATCTGGGCAGAGCTTCGCTTCTTGAACTTAAAAGGAGGATGAATTCAACACGGGATGGTGTGTTGAACTCAAGGGTTTGAGTGCTTGAGGCTTTTGTGGATGTGAAAGTGTAAGATGAGAGAATTTGTGGTGTAAAGGATGTATTCTGGTTGTGAATTGTGATTTCGAGGTCAAGGTATAGGGGTGTATATATACTAAAAACCTCGGAGAAATTAGGAAATCGGGGATAAAAACAAGCCTAGGAACCGCATAGCCTTATGCGGTTGCCTGGAGAAACCGCATAAGGTTATGCGGTTCCCCCCTCAAACCGCATAAGGTTATGCGGTTTGGGAGGCAATTTCAGTCTACTTTCCAAGTTTCGGTTGCATTGAATCTTTGAAAGATCACGAGATAATCTCGAACGTGAAGCTCAAGAAAAGTGCTGGGATATTTGTGAGATATTTTGTGATGCTTAGGGCTTTGGAGTGCGGGCCAAAGGTGGGTTTAGGCTTCAGTTTAGACCGAGACAGAAAAAATGAAAAGGGTGTATTGGCATAGTTTTGTGAAATAAGGTAAGACGTGAGGTCGTATTTTGTGTAAGAGGGGGCTAAATAGCGGTTTTAGCTACCGGGCCTAAATTTAGGAATTTAGGAATGCTGAATCAGACCTTGTTAATGTAAAAGGACTAATTGTAGTGCAAATGCGAAGCTCATGCCAAATGAAGCAGGACAAGGACCTAGCTAGACTCCAAATGGACAAAATGAACGTTATTTAAATGTGATGTGATGCGACCTTACTCATTTTAACATTTCAAACGACTCAAAATGAATTCGACATTAGTTAGAACCGTATAAGTCAACGTTAAAGCATGCGTAATAAAAGTCCGTGATACATCACAGGGTTTTGTTTGGGAGGGTACGGATATGGGTATCCACACAGGGCCTTCCTGGACAGGTACTGGGACACCACGACGACATTCCATATGCCCGGCTTTGAGGCCGGCATTATCTTGTCTGAGTATGCTGTCATGACGGGGCTGCCGTTTGGAGACCGTGACATGAGTTTTGAGTTTGCGCCGTCCATTGTGGACGAGGTTGTGACTGATGCGATCAGCGGTGGTTTGGAGGTGATTTGCGAGGGTGCTCCACCTTATACTTTCAAGACGAGCTACATCTTGGAGTATTTTGAGGGGAAGACCGAGTATGGCCCCTCGGAGTGGAGTGACGAGCAGAATGCTCGTATGTGGTTGTGGTGGTTTGTCAGTGCCGTGTACTTCGGCGATAAGGGCGAGCGGGCGTCGACGTCGGTCCTTATGCATCTCCTGGATTGGAATGCAATTGGGACGTTTGGTAGGTGGCAGTCTTTGGGTTTGTGCATTCGTTTACGCATGGATGCCGTGAGACCATGGTCATGGATCGAGGGTCGAGACCGCCCTTAGTCTCGCTGGATTCTTGATGGTAATGCGTGTTAATTACATTTTTGTTTGGTGCATTCTTTGTTTGTTTTGTTGTCTTTGTCTTTGTAACGTGCTTTTGTTTCTTGTGTGTGCAGTCGTGGATTCTTAGCCATTTTCCTTTTCTGCTCCCCCCGCATGCTGTGAGGATCGTGAGAGAGTACCCGTGATGCGTGCGCAGAATGCGATGTAACCGTCTTTGCGTTTAACTGGTCGTATGACGAGGTTCGGGATCGTCTGAACCGGATGCGGTTTGATGAGGTTTGTGCTTGAACCATTTTAGATAGAGTGTACTTAAAGTGGTTGTATTATATTTGTATTTATGAGTGTTTGTTTTGTCTTTGTTTGTAGTTCGTGCCGTTCCCGTGGGGCCAGTACAGGGATATTCCTGAGGGCATTGGAGCTAGGTTTGCAGTGCGAGAGACCCAGCGCCTGTACTTGGCGACGCCGTATGGGCCGGTTTGGTACCTTGGAGAGCGTTTGGTCTTTCAGGCAGGGTGGCCAGCTCCGATGGTGCCTAAGGATCCGCCGAGGGTCCTGTTTGAGCGAGGGGTTTCTGCTCAGGATCGGGTGGCGCTGTACGGGGAAGGAGAGTCGGTGAGTCTTCTCTGTCCTGGGGAAGACTATGGCCAGTTTACTGAGTCTCGGCTTGCTTGTGGGCCAATTGAGGTATGCTTGCTTCTTTTGAGGGTGCGTAAGGTAATTTTTGCGAAAAATTTCCCTGACGTGTGCGTTTTGAAATTGTTTTGTAGGAATTTGATCCCGAGATGGCGGAGCAGCCTGGTGATTTCCCTACCACCGTTGAGTACGACGAGTCGGGTGTGCGTCGTACTTTCACTTTACCGTCGTACTTGCCGGTGACCACTGACGCGGGCATGGACAGCTGGACGGGCAAGGTGAAGAAGGTATGTATCTTTGTATATTTTGTATATGTGAGTGAGCCCCCAGTTTGATCGAGGTATGAAACATGGCGATGATCAAACTAGTGAGATGCGTGTTTTTGTGTTACCCCCTCAAGTTTGACTTAATTTGAGTGAAATTAAGGCAAACTGGGGTTGACTGCTTTTGTTTTGAAATTTCCCCCTAAGTTTGGCTTAATTTGAGTGAAATTAAGGCAAAGTGGAGAAAAATGTGAAATGTGTTATGTGTTGTGTATCACAGGTGGCTAAGGAGGCTCATAAGAAGCTATGGCGGATAGCCAACAGGTGGAGGATAGCTTGGGCTGAGCAGGCTGCTCAGTTGTGTCAGAGCCGGGCTGAGACGGCGCAGATTCGACGGGAGTTTGACGAGTATCGTCGTCGTCATCCTGAGTGAACTTGTGTAATAAAGATTGTTTGAACCTTTGTTTACATGTCGTTGTAGCTTGAACTTTGAACTTGATTGTAGTTGTGAACCTGTTTGTTTATTAAGCTTGTTTGAAAAGTGACATGATTCCCGAGTGGGATGCGTGGATGTTGATTTTAGATTGTGAAAATGCGTGTGCAAAAAGTTCATTTTAAGTGCGAAATGAGCTTGCATGAATGTCGAAAATGTTTGTGTTGACTCGTGGTATGAATCGTATTTGCTAAAGTGAAGTGCAATGTTGCTGCATGGGGAACAACAAGAGAATGTCGTAGGGTAGTGTAGATTGTGGTGTTTAGGAAAGACGAAATTAGGAAAGTTGCGAGAAAACCCGCCCCTTGAACCGCATAGCCTTATGCGGTTGGCGGTGCAAACCGCATAGGCTTACGCGGTTGGGGTTGCAAACCGCATAGAAATTTGTCTTGGTTTGGCGGCTTGGCTAGTACCTGAAGTTTCCATATTCCGTAATATGTTTTGTATATAAGGAGGGGGAGTGCGTGCCATAATCCTCATTCACAATTACTTCTCTTCTTCTCTTATACTTTAGATTTTTGCTCTCATAAATATATTAGGTATATTCATAAAAGTTTTTGTATCCAAGAAAGATGGAGGAGCATTTTGATGCTCTTTTGAAGAGGTGGACTTCCTCGTTAAGCTCGGCAATGAAGAAGGCGGTGTATGACGATGGTGCGGGTGTTTTTATTGGCTTTCGCCAAATGAAAGTCGATCTTGACTTCCTGGATGCGTGCTTAGATTATTGGGATCCTAGCTTGCATGTGTTTTGGTTTCCCGGGGGAGAGGTGTGTCCTTTGATGGAGGAGTTCTCGGCCATTGCGGGGTGGTCGAAACGGACTACTCCTGTGGTTGTAAGGAGTGAGCTTTGTTACAACGGGATGTTGCGGAACTTCCTTGGGATGACAAATGCTCAGGCTGCAGGTTTGTTTGAGGGAGGCAAGGTAAACTTGCTTCTCTTGTGTCAACGATACATGAATAAAGTTGATACTAGTATTTCGGACCGTTCTAGGCGGAGGGCCCTTGCTTTTTGTTTGGTTCATCGGTATGCTTTTGCGGGGTCCATGCCAGATGGAGTGTTCGGAAACGCGAGGTATGCTCGTGTTGTCGAAGAGATGGAAAGGGGATATGATCCTTCTGCGTTGATCCTAGCGGAGACCATACTGGGCTTAGACGACCGTTGTGCTAATCGTCTGAGCTCGTACAGGGGTTGCGCTAGGATTCTCAACGTTTGGCTCATGGAGAGGCTAAGTGTGTATAAAGCTCTTCCCCTTGGAAGTGTTTTCAAGGCTGCGGCCACGACGTCGCGAAAGATGGAGTGGGCTGACCTTCGGGAGCGTTCGCTAAACTACTACCGGGGGTTCGTGAATGAGCACCATTCGTTGGTATGTGTCATGGTGGGGTATTACGGCGATTACGGCGCCGTCTGTTGTGAATGCGGCTCGTGGGTTGATGTTGTGCGGGTTTGAACGAGGAGTGTGGATTCATCTTCTTCGCTTGAAGAGGCAAATCGGGCTAGCTCAGACCATACCCGAGCAGGATACTCAGGTTGGAGGGGTTGTTATGCTAAACAACCAAATGATCGATGCGTGGATCCGAGGATGGTCGGACCGTGTTACTTGGCCGTTCAGAGCATATAGAGTCTAAGCGTGTTCACGGACTTCTATACACGGTGGTGCCGTTCCATGATCCTCGAGGCAGGAGAATCAAAGGAGGAGGGAAAAGAATGGGCCAAGGCCCTCCTTGGCGTATGAGGTGGTCTTGAAAGGAGGGACTATGGTGATCTTTGTCTTTGTTAGTGCAGTGCTTCTACTTGAGGCTGGCGGGAAAGGCTTGGACCGAAGGTGACCGTTAGAGATCGTCTAGGGTCAAGGATCGAGGAGCCCCCAGTCGAGCAGGACGAGGATCCGATCGAGCCCCCAGGTTTTGAGAGATCTGTTCCCGTTCTCAGTTCGAAAATTGTGGCGGATCGGCCCCTTGAAGATGAAGAGGCTAATCTGAAGCGTCAGAAGATGACTTGAGTAGTTTGCTTTTGTTTTGTTTAGAACATTTCCTTTATTTAAATACATGTTTCAGATTTGAATAAAGGGCTAAGGAGGCTTGTTCCTAGCTCATTTCTAAATTGCGAAAAATTCTAAATAAAGTAATAAAATAGAATTAATTTGCTTTTGCCTTGTCTCGTTGCTTTCTTTTGTTTGTTTTGAAATGTTCTCGACCTTTTTAAGCTTCGAACATTCATACTTTGTCTTAAAATCCTCGACCTTTTTAAGCTTTGGATTTGTTTGTTTGACTTGTTCCGTCCTTAAGTCCTCGACCTTTTTAAGCTTTGGACTTGGATTTTTGTTTTGTTTTGTATTGACTGTGCTCTCTACTTTTTTAAGCTTTGAGCGTGTCTTTTGTGAGCGCATCGCCCTTGACCTTTTTAAGCTTTGGGCGTGCGTGCTAGGAAGTTCGGTTGTGCTTTTGACAAGCTGCCTACGTATCCGCGTTTCACGGAATCAAACCGGCGTAGTTCGTGTGATTCGGTTGAGCTCTTTGCAAAGCTGCCTACGTATCCACAGTGCGTGGAATCAAACCGAGCGTAGTTCACCCATACGAGAGTGAGTTTTGTTTTTGAAATACATTGCAAAAGTGTTTGTGTTTAAGGGTAGTATTTCTTGAGTTGATCAAGATTTGTTGGTAATCGGAAGTCCTGACCGTCAAGGTCAGTTAGCTTCACGGCTCCTCCGGGAAGGATTTCCTTGACCAAGTACGGTCCGGCCCAATTGGGTTTGAATTTCCCTCTTGGGTCGACCGGTAATGGTGCTCGGACTGATTTGAGTACTAGGTCACCCACTTTGATGTTTCGTGGCTTGACCCGTTTGTTGTAGGCGCGTTGTAGGCGAGATTGATACATTCGGACTGTACTTAGTGAATGTAACCGTCTTTCGTCTAACAGGATGAGTTTTTCGTATCGTTCGCGTGCCCATTCGGCCTCAGGAATGTCTGCTTCCATGAGAATTCGAAGGGATTGCATTTCGATTTCTACAGGTTCAACAGCCTCCATCCCGTAGGTTAGGAAATAGGGTGTCATGCCTGTGGGTGTGCGGATGGTTGTGCGGTATCCCCATAATGCAAATGGGATTTTGCTGGGCCAGTCGTGGCAGGTGTCGATCATCTTTTTGAGGATTGATACGACGGTTTTGTTTGCTGCCTCGACCGCGCCGTTAGTTTGTGGTCGGTAGGGTGATGATTTGTGTCGTTGTATCTTGTATTTGAGGAGGAGTGGTTCCACCTCTCCTTGGAAGTGTGTGCCTTGGTCGCTGATAAACTCGTGAGGTATGCCGTAGCGACAAATGATGTTGTTTTGTATGAATTTCGCAACTTCTTTTGTGCCTAGCGTACGGTATGATGCGGCTTCGACCCATTTGGTGAAATAGTCAATGGCCACGAGGATGAAGCAGTGTCCTCCTGCTCCTACGGGTTGAACTTTGCCGATGACGTCAATCCCCCAGGTGGAGAAAGGCCATGGCGAGGTTAAACTGTATAGTGGTGAAGGAGGGATGTGTTGTACGTTTGCAAAAATTTGGCAATTATGGCAATGTTTGACATACTTTGTGCGGTCGGCTTCCATGGTTGTCCAGTACCATCCTAGCCTTATGATTTGTTTGCACATGGCTCGTGCGTTCATGTGTGGTCCGCACTCGCCATCGTGTACTTGGGACATGATCTCGTGTCCCTTTTTGTGATCGACACACAAGAGTAGTGTGCCTTGAGGCGTCTTTTTGAGTAGTTTGCCCATTTCCATCACGAATTGTGATGATAACAGGCGTAGGGCTCGCTTGGCCCGTTTGTCAATGTTTGGTGGGTATTCACCGTTTGTTTTGTAGTTGATGATTGCTTGGTACCAAGGATCGGTTTGTTCTTCCTCGGTTTCAATGTCACAGATGTAGGCGGGTTCATTCCGTCGTTCCACGACAATGGGGAGCGTTTCGATTCCCGGGGGTATGTTGATTAGTGACGCGAGTTTGGATAACGCGTCGGCGAATTGGTTTTCTTCGCGTGGGAGTTGTATGAATTCTACGTGATAGAATTCGTTTATGAGCTCTTGTATTTTGTTTTGGTATAACGCTAGGTTTTCGTTAAGTATTTTCCACGCTCCGGATATTTGGTTGATTATGAGGGAGGAGTCCCCATAGACTCTTATGTTGCGGGCGTTGAGTACAAGCGCTGCTTGGAGACCGTGCAAGCATGCTTCGTATTCTGCGGCGTTGTTTGTTACGTCGAAATCTAGCTTGATTGATAAGGGTGTGTGTTCGCCATTTGGGGATATGAGAAGTATTCCTACTCCACATCCTCGATAGTTGGAGGAGCCATCGAAGTATAACTCCCATTGTTCTTGGTTGATGTTGTAAATCCCATCGTCTGGAAGGGATGTTGTGTCGATGATTGGTTGTTCGTTGATTGCATTTTCGGCTAGGAAATCGGAGACTGCTCGTCCCTTGATTGCTTTGAGGGGTACGTACTTAAGATCGAATTCGGCTAGGAGCAATGTCCATCTGGCCATTCGTCCGTTAAGCACAGGTTTCTCGAAAAGGTACTTTACGGGGTCCATTTTGGAATAGACCTTCGTTTGGTGTGCTAGCATATAGTGACGGAGTTTCTTGGATGACCATACTAAAGCTAGACAACTCTTCTCGACGGGTGAATATCGAGTTTCGTAATCGAGAAATTTCTTGCTGATGTAATAGATTGCATGTTCTTCGCCGTTTATTTCTTGAGCGAGCATGGCGTGTTGGAGCTAGTGTCCTCCACAGTTAGTGTGATTAATTTATTAAATCTCTTACAGGATCACAAAGGATACTTGTATTTAAAATCAGCTGATTAACGTATATCGGTAACAGTTGGCTTGCTAGAAAGTTTGACGTTACTGTCATACAGGATAAGCGTGTCAATTTGGTCCTTATCGGTCACACCTATAGGACGATTTTATGAAATGTAATTTGATTACATTGATGCCTTAATTATATCTAAACAGTTAGTAAATTTGAAATAAATTAGTGGGTGAGCTGAATTAAATGTTAAATCAGCTAGATGAGCTGAATTAAGTGTTAATTCACATGTGTATAATAGTTATGAGCTACATTTATATTATAAATATATTTGATATTTATAGTTAAAATGATGCTATAAGTTATGTTATTTAATCTATTGTATTATACGATAATCAATTAAATTAAATACATATTATACATATGATTTTACATGTATTGTACATATAAGATACTAAAAACAAAATACACACAACACACACTCCAAATGTGTCGTGTGATATGTATGTATTCATGTAGTTTTTAGTTTGTTTATTTAGTGATAATAGGTGGTTAATAGTTGGTTATTTACTACTCACCATCACTTAAATAACTTCCCACCCACTAACTAAGAAACTACCCACTAAACACACTAATAAACTCTCTAATCTACTCATAAGATGAGAAGAAAAATATTGGTATTGTTGTGTGTGAGTGTCGTGTAAATTGAGAGGAAAAAGAGAGAATTTGTCTCATATTTTTCACTCATAATATTTCCAAACACTCTATATATTAATCGTAATATATTATACTTGTTTTCTAGCATAAACTCGAGGCATTTCATAAAGCGTTTCGGGTGCAATTGATAAGAGATATTCTACGTTGAATATTGGTCTTATAAACGTATTTTGAGTACGTTTTTAGGAGGTTCTTAGGCCTTTCATCGAAGTTTAGAAAGGTTATTTCTATTCTTTTGTAATTCATATTATTATCTTTTTGTATAATCTTGGGCATGTTAATACGATTAACATTTTTAGTAGCAATATCGTGTTTCATATTTCTACAAGTGGTATCAGAGCATTAGGCTCAAAATGATTTTAATATGGATTAAAATTGAAAAATAAAATCGTTTATTTGTTCTAAATACCTCACGGCATTTTTTTTTTTTTTTTTTCGAAATTTTTTTTAATTTAATCATTTTAAATTGTTAGAATGATTAATTTAAATTGATGTGCAAATTTGTTATATGTAAATATTTTTGATGAGATCATAATTTAAAATGTATAACAATTATTTTTGGTTTAAATATGATTAAAATCAAAATAATATGATTATATGATAATTATAAAGTTTATTATATGATAATAAAATTTGTGACGTAATTTATGAAATTATATTAATGTCAATTTATTTTGCATGTATCAATTATTTCGAAATTTTTATATATATATATACATGTCAATTTTTGTTGTTAAATATGATTTAATAAGAAATAATTGTTATATATATGTGTGTAAAATTTTTTTTTTATTTTGGCCGAGACAATTAATTAAAAAAATTGTTTTTGTTTTTTTTTTTGAATTGGCCGAAATGATCAAAATTGAGTTAATATGATTAATTCATTTTTTTTTATATTTGAATTATCAAACTGTTTTTGTTTTAAAAATGCCTAATTTTATTGTCATAAAATTGTTTATGATATGTGAGTGTATATGATGCCATTTATTTTAAAATAGTTTAAAATGATTATCGAATTGATTCATTATATGTGATATGTTGAATTAATCCTTATTTATCAATTTATGTATGACATGATTGATTTTTATGTTAATAGGTGAATTTTTTATGAAATTTTCACTTAAACTTATTTTTAGTAGGTGGTTTGTGTTTTTCATGCATTTGGATGTATGAAATTTTGTTTTAGTTGATGAATGCGTTTATATTTGTTTGCGTTTTATATCTAGTGTGGCCTTAGTTTTAATTGCATTTTCGTAATGATGGAAATGTGATTTTGGGATTTTCATATCTCCACCTTGTATTTTTCTTTTATCCTAGATTATATGTAAATAGGTTTTACAATGTAATAGTTAGTGATAAAAGAAGAGGAGATGGGAGCCTTGCTTTTGGAGATAGGGTCCTTTTGAAGGATTCCAATTTGTATTTTAAAGGGTCCAATTTGATTGGATTCCGACTTTGTATCGTTTTTGTTAGGCCACACTAGGTTTTATGTGCTTGTTTTTTTTATGTTTTTCGTCATTTTCCGCCTAAAATCAAACCACCTAAAGAGATGAATATTGATTCACTCTCACGTGTTAGATAGAATAGTTATAACATATGATGTTTTAACCTTTTGATTTAAACATATGATGTTTTAACAAGTCATCGTTCACTTAGACTCACCTATATTGTTCACTTAAATGAGTTTTTTAATGGATGATGAGATCTCACTCTTTTACTAATAAAATTGAGATATAGTCTTTCTAAATCGAATCATTATGAATCCCTTGTTCGTCGGTGGGCATATAGGACCTGTTGTCAAATCCATGTGTACCCCTTCAACCTTGGGTAAGTAGTGGATGTCGATGTTAGTTGAACTCAAC
Source organism: Dianthus caryophyllus (assembly GCA_023091065.1). Lineage (NCBI taxonomy): Eukaryota > Viridiplantae > Streptophyta > Magnoliopsida > Caryophyllales > Caryophyllaceae > Dianthus > Dianthus caryophyllus. The sequence goes on along the minus strand of CM041526.1, from coordinate 18,235,805 downwards.
ATTTGGTTTTCACTAAGAGGTGGGAATCGAAATGGACTATTAATAAATTTGAGAAATTTATGAACCAAGAGTTTTTAAAAGTTAAAAATTAGTCAAATGGTTGACTTATCGATTTATTGAAATTTGAGTCTTGGAATCATTTATATAATTCTTGAGTGGGATCAATTGTATAAATGCTTTTAGTTTATTTACATGTTTTAAATAGACGCTTTAAATTTGGTGATTGCTTATGTTTGTTTTATCTTCTTATATTGTAGATATATTTGTTGCTATTTCTGCTTTATTATGGCTGATAATAATGCTAACCCCGGCCCTAGTGCCGTCTTGACTAGGGAGTCATGGTTGCGTTCCTTTATGGACCATGTCTCCTACAACCAAAACTACCATCTCAAGTCAGATGGTAGTAACTTCACCGAATGGGAGGCGGCATTAAAGAATGCTGCCATCGCAGACGGAAAACTGAAGTATCTCATGGAGCCAATTCCGGCTGAACCTACTGCTAGATCTGGAGCTCAACGAACTGCATATGATGAGTTTGTAAAAGAAGCGGGTGCGATTAAGAACGTACTCATATATGCAATGGATTCACATTTGCAACGTCGCTTCATTTCCCAAGGTGCAAATCGCATTTTCACCTCGCTGACTAATGAATTCTCGCAAGCTCCGAGAATTGTTAGGTATGATGCAGCTGTACGCTTCTTTGAGGCTAAGCTGCAAAGGGGCCAACCTATTAGCGCCCACATGCTTAATATGATTGAGAATGTGGAGAAATTAGACGCTCTTGGTTGCAAGATTGAAGAGTCAATCATTGTTGATCGTATCCTACACTCTCTTCATGATGGATTCACTCAGTTTAGGGTGAATTACAACATGAATGATATGAAGAAAAGTCTTCACGAGCTTCATTCTCTACTTGTGCAAGCTGAGAAAGATCTTAATTTGAGTGGGAGTCACAAGAAAGATGTTCTTGTGATGCAGTCTAAGGGAAAGGGAAAGGCACCTGCTGCCTCGAATGCTAAGCGACCACAGTTCAAGAAGAAAGATCAGCCTAAACCCAAGAGTGGTCCTGGGGAGTCAAGTCACTCAAAAGGCAAGAAGAGCAAAGAAAAGGAGGGAAAATGTCACCATTGCCAGCAGTCTGGGCATTGGAGAAGGAATTGTCCTAAGTACCTCGAGGACATAAAAGCTGGACGTGCGACAGCTCAAGGTATGTCATCTAATATTCACATGATAGAAATTAATCATGCGAGTTCCTCTGTTTGGGTATTTGATCTGGATGTGGTTCTCACATTTGTAATCACTTGCGGGGCCTCAGGGACGTAAGACGCCTGGCTAAAGGCGATGTTGATTTACGTGTTGGGAATGGAGCAAAGGTTCTTCTGCTTCTGTAGGAACTTACATCTTGTTTTTACCTAGTGGTATGGAACTTTGTTTGAATAATTGTTATTATGTTCCTAGTTTGTCAAAGAACATTATTTCCGTTAACATGTTGGATGTTTATGGTTTTTCATTTATTATTAAGAACAATTGTTGTACTTTTTCTTTAAATGATGTTGTTTATGGTCAAGCGTTTTCCATGAATGGTATTTATGTTCTAGATCAAACGCAAGAAATATATCATGTGGATAATAAAAAGGCTAAATTAGGTGATAAAGATCAAACGTATTTATGGCATTGTCGAATGGGACACATAAATGAAAAACGAGTAAAGAAACTCATTAAGAATGAGATTATTTCACCATTTGGTTTTGAATCATTTGGTACTTGTGAATCATGTCTCATTGGAAAGATGACTCGTATATCTTTTAAAGGTATTGGAATGCGAGCCAGTGACCTGCTAGGACTAATACATACTGATGTGTGTGGCCCAATGTCTGTCACAGCACGAGATGGCTATAGATATTTCATCACTTTTACTGATGATTTAAGTAGATATGGGTATGTCTATTTAATGAAACATAAAAGTGAATCTTTTGAGAAATTCAAGGAGTTTCAAAATAAGGTTGAGAACCAATTAGATAGAAAAATTAAGGCATTACGATCAGATCGTGGTGGTGAATATTTATCTAATGAATTTGATCAACACCTAAAGAATTGTGGCATTGTATCACAATTAACTCCACCTGGAACACCACAATTGAATGGTGTGTTCGAACGGAGAAATCGGACCTTGTTAGACATGGTTCGCTCCATGATGAGTCACACAGTTTTACCGGATTCATTGTGGGGGTTTGCTCTAAATTCTGCTGCACTCATTCTAAACCGAAGTCCGACTAAAGCGACAGACAAAACCCCATATGAGATGTGGAAAGGAAAAGTTCCTGATTTGTCTTTTATTCGGGTTTGGGGTTGTGAGGCTTACGTTAAGTGGAGACCTGACGATAAGCTAGGCCCACGATCGGTCAAAACATACTTTGTGGGATATCCAAAAGGAATGTTTGGTCATTACTTTTATTCACCTGCTGAACAACGAGTTTTTGTTGCAGCTAGTGCTAAATTCTTAGAGAAAGAGTTTATCACAAATAATCAAAGTAATAGGGTTTTTGAGTTGTCAGAAATCTCAGAACCAGACACTGCACATGTGATGGAGGAAGATATTCCTTCAACCTCCACTACAGTAGCTATTCCTGCGGAACCTAGGAGGTCAAGTCGAGTATCTTATCCTCCGGATCGATAAATTGGTATCGTTGAAGAAGGAAATGGAGATGATTTATTACTTCTTGAAAGTAATGAACCGACTACCTACAAAGGTGCAATGACTAGTTCTGACTCGAAGCTATGGCTTGAAGCCATGCATTCCGAGATAGACTCCATGTACGAGAACGAAGTATGGGATCTGGTTGATTTGCCTGAAAAGGTTAGACCTCTTCAGTGCAAATGGATTTATAAGATAAAACGTTCACTAGGTGGACAACCAGATATCTATAAAGCACGACTTGTTGCAAAAGGTTTCACCCAAGTGCAAGGTTTACACTACGATGATATATTTGCACCTGTCGTCATGCTTCGATCTATCCGGATTATCTTAGCGATTGCCGCATTTCATGATTATGAAATATGGCAAATGGATGTGAAGACCGCCTTCTTAAATGGTTATTTAGACGAGGAATTGTACATGGTACAACCCGAAGGCTTCACGGATCCAAAATATCCTAAGAAAGTATGCAAACTTAAGCGTTCCATTTATGGACTTAAGCAAGCATCGAGGAGTTGGAATCATAGATTTGACCAAGTGATTAAACAATATGGTTTCAAACGATCAGTCGAGGAACCATGTTTATATGTCAAATCAAGTGGGAGCTATATTGCATTCCTAGTTTTGTATGTAGATGACATACTGTTAATAGGGAATCACATTCCTATGCTTTCTTCTGTCAAAGAATGGTTAAAGAATCATTTTCAGATGAAAGACTTAGGTGAGGCACAGAGAATACTCGGTATTCAAATCTATAGAGATAGATCCAAGAGAATGTTGGCGTTAAGTCAAGAATCTTATATAGATAAAATTCTTGAGAGGTTCAGTATGACGAACTCAAAAAGGGGTAATCTTCCGATGGTTCATGGGGTGCATTTAAGTAAGACTCAATCACCTAAATCACCAGAAGAAGTAGAGCGCATGAATCGAATTCCATACGCTTCTGCCGTAGGATCGATTATGTATGCTATGATGTGTACACGTCCAGACGTGGCATACGCACTTAGTATGACGAGTCGTTACCAAAAGGATCCAGGTGAAAGTCACTGGATTGCTTTTAAGAACATCCTTAAGTACTTGAGAAGAACTAAGGGTTGGATGTTAGTATATGGTGGACACAAAGAGTTATGTGCAAAAGGTTTCACAGATGCTAGTTTCCAAACGGATAGAGATGATTCTAAGTCTCAATCCGGATTCGTTTTTACACTTAATGGTGCGGCAGTGAGTTGGAAAAGTTCCAAGCAATCAGTCACAGCAGATTCCACAACAGAATCTGAGTATATTGCAGCTTCCGAGGCAGCTAAAGAGGCAATATGGATGCGTCAGTTCTTACAAGGGCTAATGGTAGTTCCTAGTGCGAATGACCCGATCACTGTTTATTGTGATAACAGTGGTGCCATATTCCAAGCGAAAGAGCCTAAATTTAGCAATAAGTCTAGACATGTGTTGCGGAAGGCTCATATGATACGAGATTACGTGGAGCAAAAGGAGATAGAGATTTGCAAGGTTGTCACGGATGACAACATAGCGGACCCTCTCACGAAGCCATTGTCGTACAATAAACATGTTGAACATGTTGTATCAATGGGACTAAAGAGTGTTCCTGATTTTCATTAGTTTGTTTTTAGATAATGTATCTGTTAAAACTACTACTTTGTAATCATCAAAATTATTATTTTATATATCGTATTTCATGTGGATTGTGTGACAATTTTGAACGCCACTGAGTGAACTGATTTACTTTATATATGTTTTGTCCATAATCACCAAAGTGAGCTGATAACTCTAGGTGATTAGATTGTGGGTTGATTGATGGTAGGTTCAATAACCATAAGGACATGTGATGTCTGATCAAACACATATGCGAGGTATAGAGGATACTGCGTAGGACATAGTGACCACTTAAATGAAGTCCTAAATGTACAGACATTATGCCTGGTCGTGGATAGGACGTTCATTGTGTTCCTAGAGTCGATTTTTTTGACTGTCGACTGTTTCTTGAGATAAGGGCAGTTTTGGGTGACTTTGATTTCTTTCTCGTGGTCGCACCGTAAAAGGAGGCCGAGTAGATTTTTTCTGGGTCATTTCATACTGTGCTTTAATCTGCAAGATTTGAGTCGAGGAAAATATCCAATCTTATCGTTTTTTAATCTCAGGGCCACTCGAGGAGTAGTAACTGAAATGCATGGCCATGCTCGAATGTTGTGAATACATTTGTATATCAGTTAGTTGCTCTCTAGTCGGGGAAACCACTCTTGATACGATCACTTGATAGATACGACCTTGCGAAAGTACGACTTTGCAAATATGTCTACCATTGAGTGGGAGATTTATATGGATATGAGAATCGTTAATCACACACGAGCACTTGTAGGACAAGTGAGAGATTGTTGGAGCTAGTGTCCTCCACAGTTAGTGTGATTAATTTATTAAATCTCTTACAGGATCACAAAGGATACTTGTATTTAAAATCAGCTGATTAACGTATATCGGTAACGGTTGGCTTGCTAGAAAGTTTGACGTTACTGTCATACAGATGGCGGAAATCAACTGGTCCTTATCGGTCACACCTATAGGACGATTTTATGAAATGTAATTTGATTACATTGATGCCTTAATTATATCTAAACAGTTAGTAAATTTGAAATAAATTAGTGGGTGAGCTGAATTAGATGTTAAATCAGCTAGATGAGCTGAATTAAGTGTTAATTCACATGTGTATAATAGTTATGAGCTACATTTATATTATAAATATATTTGATATTTATAGTTAAAATGATGCTATAAGTTATGTTATTTAATCTATTGTATTATACGATAATCAATTAAATTAAATACATATTATACATATGATTTTACATGTATTGTACATATAAGATACTAAAAACAAAATACACACAATACACACTCCAAATGTGTCGTGTGATATGTATGTATTCATGTAGTTTTTAGTTTGTTTATTTAGTGATAATAGGTGGTTAATAGTTGGTTATTTACTACTCACCATCACTTAAATAACTTCCCACCCACTAAATAAGAAACTACCCACTAAACACACTAATAAACTCTCTAATCTACTCATAAGATGAGAAGAAAAATATTGGTATTGTTGTGTGTGTGTGTCGTGTAAATTGAGAGGAAAAAGAGAGAATTTGTCTCATATTTTTCACTCATAATATTTCCAAATACTCTATATATTAATCGTAATATATTATACTTGTTTTCTAGCATAAACTCGAGGCATTTCATAAAGCGTTTTGGGTGCAATTGATAAGAGATATTCTACGTTGAATATTGGTCTTATAAACGTATTTTGGGTACGTTTTTAGGAGGTTCTTAGGCCTTTCATCGAAGTTTAGAAAGGTTATTTCTATTCTTTTGTAATTCATATTATTATCTTTTTGTATAATCTTGGGCATGTTAATACGATTAACATTTTTAGTAGCAATATCGTGTTTCATATTTCTACATGGCGCCCATGGCGGTAGATGTTGTTGTAAGGTATAAGGATAGTGGTAGATCCGCTTGGGGTGGTCGTAGAACTGGTGGGTTAGTTAGCAATTCCTTGACCTTGTCAAATGCTTTTTGACATTCTTCGTCCCATTCAGCGTGGTCGGTTTTCTTGAGTTTCTTGAAAACTGGTTCACATATCATGGTGAGTTTGCTAATGAAGCGCGAGATGTATTGGATTTGGCCCAAGAAACTTCGAATTTCGTCGAGGTTCTTCGGGGGTTGCATTTCTAGAATTGCTTTGACTTTCGAGGGGTCGACCTCGATGCCTCTTTGGCTCACTACATGTCCTAGTAGTTTACCGGATTTAACTCCAAAAGTACATTTTTGGGGGTTCAGGCGCATTTTGTATTGTCGTAGGCGAGTGAATAACTTGCGGAGGTTAGTGATGTGACCACTTCTCTCCTTTGATTTTACGATCATATCGTCGACGTAGACTTCGACTTCTTTGTGCATCATGTCATGTAAAAGGGTTGTAGCGGTGCGTTGGTATGTTGCGCCGGCATTGATTAGGCCGAAGGGCATAACTGTGTAGCAGTATGTCTCCCACGGTGTAATGAAGGCCGTCTTTGCCATGTCTTCGAGTGACATTTTGATTTGGTTGTAGCCTGCGTAGCCGTCCATGAAGGATAGGAGGGCGTGATCGGCGGTGTTGTCGACTAGGACGTCCACATGGGGTAATGGAAAGTCATCTTTGGGACTAGCTTTGTTCAAGTCGCGAAAGTCAACGCATACTCGAATTTTGCCATTCTTTTTCAAGACTGGGACCATGTTTGAGACCCATTCAGGATATTCGATGACTTGGATGAAACCGGCTTGTAGTTGTTTTTCGATTTCTTCCTTGACCATAAGTGACCATTCGGGACGTAGTCTTCTTAGCTTTTGTTTGATGGGTTTATGCTTAGGGTTTAATGGGGATGCGGTGCTCGGCGATGCTTCGTTCGATTCCGGGCATGTCTTTGTATGACCAAGCGAATACGTCCTTGAATTCGCTTAGGAGTTGTGTGAATTGGGTGCGCTCGTGTTCGTCTAGTGAGGCACCTAGTTGTAGTTCCCTTGGTTCTTCGGGGGTTCCCACGTTTATGGTTATGGTTTCCTCGATGATAGGGTCTTGTGTTTTTGGGTGCACAATGTTTGCAATATATTTGTTTAATGATTCATTTGTTTGTTCATTTTCGCATGAGTTAGTGTCTTTTATATTTTGTGTTTTGTTTGTTGCTTGTTGTTTTTTGTTTGTTTGTATTTTGTTGTTTGTTTTAGCTTGAGACAAGACGTAAGCAAATTTATTCATTTCATTATTTTGAAGAGAATTATTCGTCAATTCGGAAAATTGCTTGGAGCTAGCCTCCGTAAAAAGAAAAATCTAAACTAAAGCTAGAGTCTAGGATAGATGGGTCGACAGATGACCCGACACTAAGAGCATTAGAAGCTAAAAGAATTTCTTCTTCTTCTTCATCGTCTTCTGTGCCGCTGGAGGAGCTGCTTGAGTTGCTTGAGTTGCTTGAGTTGCTTGAGTTGTGATGTAGATTGCGTCGTTGCTGGAGGAAGGTGTGGTTTTCCTTCAGGGTTTCTTGATTCTTCCTTGATCGATAAGATCTTGGATGGCATGTTTGAGTTTGAGACAACGCTCAGTGCTATGCCCCATGCCCCGGTGGTATGCACAGAAGGCGTTGGGGTCCCATGACTTTGATTTCTTTCTCATGGGTGGCTTGTTAATAGGTCCGATGGGTGTAAGGTAGTCTTTTTCGACTAGTTTTTGTAATGCCACAGCGTAGGGCATATAGAGTTTGTCAAAGTTCCTTGCAGAGCCATGCGAGTTGTATATTTTTCGTCCTTTAAGTGTGCGTTCTCGAAGGGTACTTCGGTAGGCGGGATCCTCATAGCTAGATGTGAGATCCTTTTCAATGCGAGTGCCAATTTCGATGAGATGTTCGAAGTTTTGAGCGTGGCAGAAGTGAAAGTAGTATCGCCAGGCGGGCCGTAAGCTGAAGAGGAAAGTGGATATGAGTTCGTCTTCGTGTGGGTGGTCCGGCACTCGGGAAAGTAGTTTCCTCCACTGTGTAAGATGTTTGACGAAGCCTTCGTTGTCCTTCTGACGAAAAGCTTCGAGGGTGTCGAGCGAGGCCGGGTCGCTAAGTTCTTTTTGGGCCTTGGCGTTCAAACGCCGGCATGCGGTGCGATGTAGGGCTTTCAGGTGATTGATGTCTTTGCAAGTTGATTGATGTGGCCTATCACCCGTCGGTGGGTAGCGGTATTAAATCGTCCTCGTCATCACTAGACCAAACGGCATTGATTTGGTCGTCTGAGGGTGTGATGAGGTAAGAGCAGTCTAGTATAGGGATTGACCCACGAAGATTGCATGGTTTCCAAGCGGGTTTTCGTTGTTTGAAGGCTTGGTGGGTTGAGATGGTTTGCTAAGCTTTCCTTGATCGATCAGATCTTGGATAGCGTTCTTGAGCCTAAAGCAATTCTCGGTGTCATGCCCTTTGCCTCGGTGTTATGCACAGAATGCATTGGGGTTCCAAGATTTAGGCTTCTTGTCTTCGGGCGGCTCGCTAGTAGGCCCGATTGGTTGCAGGTAGTTTTTCTCGACCAACCTTTGAAATGCCTTGGAATAAGACATAAAGAGAGGGTCGAAGTTTCTCTTGGCCTTAGGAGGCGGCGAGAAAGTAGTTGCGAAGGCGTCGAGGGTGTCGTCATCAAGGTTTCCGACGGTGCGATTTTCGTCGTTCTTGGCCGCGCGGGAGGACTTAGAGGAGCTCCCCTGATAAGCATGGCCGGTGTATTTAGCCATGGTGCCAGTCCTAAGGTCATCTTCGATTTGAGTGCCGACCTTAGTTAGCTCCTTGAAGTTCTGAATGTTGCTGTACCTCATGTAGAATTGGTACACGGGTCGCAGGTTATTTATGAACTTCGGTACGAGCTCGTCCTCGCGGGGACGGTTAGGGATTTGAGCGCTCAGCTTCTTCCAACGAGTAAGATAGTCGGTGAAGCCTTCATTGTCCTTTTGAGATAGGACTTCTAAGGTGCGAATTGAGACTTGAGTGTCTTCATTGTCTCGGTACTGTCGGTCGAACTCGACTGTGAGTTCTTCAAAAGTGGGGACCCGTTGTGGGTCTAGTGAGTAGAACCATGTCTTTGGCACTGCTGCTAGAGAGTGCGGGAAGAGAGTGAGCCAATGCTTGGAATCGACCCCTTTGATGGCCATTTGGGATTTGAAAGCTCGGATGTGAATGATCGGGCTTTCATGTCCTTGGAAGATAGGAAGATCACTAAGGGCGAGCTTGTTTGGGAGCTCATCCTTAATGCTGGTAGGCACGTTCTCATTCTCTTTGTGGATGGAGTAAGTGCTTGAGACGCAGAGTCTCTCCTCCATAGCTTGGAGTTTCTTAGCATGCCTGTCGGCTTCCTCCTTGATCTTGAGTTCCATTCGTTCCACCTCGACGGTATGGTGGGTCAAAAGGCCCTCAAGGTCAGCGGTCAGCTTTGCAACTTGATCACGGATTGCGTTGACTTCTTCGTTGTTGCCGGCCATTTTGCGGGTGTAGGTTCGTTTCTTGTAAGGGATTACTAGGCGGTTCTTAGTACGACGAGTATCCAGCTGAGGCCTGAATTTCACTTCGTATGTTAGGGACACGACTCGACCCACTAGACTCACATTCATTTTAAGCATTCATTTTAGCTCATTTCTTTGTTTAGAAAGACCTTTTATGTTTTGAAAAGAGGAGATTTTCGAAAAGGTTTTAGCTAAAGGAAGCTTTTGAGACGAGGATGTGTGCGCACATCTCGCCTCGATGTTAAAACGTTTTGCATTTGTACCCCTCAAACTAGTATCGACGATTTGCCGAGGTGAGCTCGAGTTGGATGTGTAAAAGAAGAAGGATTCGGCTCGAGCAAGTCGAGTCGAGGATGTTAAAACGGAGTCTAGGCCGTATGACCTAGAGGATTGAAATCCACGAGCTCGGGTTTTAATCCTTGCTCGGGTTTTTGCTTGATAGTGAAAAAGAAGAATTTTGAGAAAGCTTGTTTCAAAAATACGCGATAGTTTTGTTTGAAAAGTGTTAGGTTGTTATATGTTAGGTTCGTTTATCTTTGAAAATTTTAAGCGAGTTTTCGAAGATATGAATGCAAGTGCTCGTTTTGAAGAAGACCATGGAGTGCATAGCCTCGAACTTGTACGTATGACTCAAAAAGGGTGAAAAATGAGTCAGTCGGGTACACCTCCAACTACCTCGAGTACGCTTTGGCAGATACTTAACCCCTTCATTTCCTTACGCCGGGGCGATAGGTTTTCTGAGAAGGGAGAAGGCTGATCGAGATAGCCGTTTACGGCAAGCCGTGGAGGGGCGAGAGGAAAGCTAGTCCGGCATGTGCTTTATCGAGTGGACAAGCCTGCATGTGGGAACCACCTCTCGAGGGTGTAAAGGGTGCCTAGATTCCAAAAGGAATGGACTCTAAACGAATGTGCATGGCTCAAATATGTTTACAAGGATTGTTCAAGGCTTTCAAGTTTCACCTCTTTATTTTTAAAAAGAAAAAGCTAGTTTTTAGTTTTAAAAATAAGATGTCCCCAGCGGAGTCGCCAAACTGTGGAACCCGGGAACCGCGTCGAGGGACCCAACTCGGCGTCTTGCTTAAAGGGCGGATTTTAAAGTTAAAAAAGATTAAGTTGGAAAAACCTTTAAGAATCGTATGGAGTCGCCACCTAATTATCGCGGAAATTAGGAACCTGCTACCATGTTCTAAGCTAAAAACATGTCCTAGATTTTGGAGCACGCCGACACCCCTAGATCTAAGGCTTGTGAAACCAGATTGGATTCGGGGTGAGGGTACTTTAGAAAAAGAGTTATTCAAACAATGATTTATGAAAACCTTTTAGAAAAGCCTATGTAAAAATAGCCTCTACTGACCTAGAACAATCCTTGTAAGATGATATTTGAGCTAATGTTATCGCTACGTACAAGTGCGATAAGTTTGTAAAAGAATGCAGATGCAGATGCAAAAAGATTGATTAAAACCCTCAGTTTAGCATGTTTAACTTGTTAACGAAAACGGTTCAGTTAAAGGTCGAATTCATTGTTTAAGTTGATTTTAATGCAAAATAAGAAGGTGCAAGATGCATGCAAATAAAATAAAGTTCAATTGTCTATTGGTTTATTTTATAAGGTCGGTTGCTTATGCGAATTTGGCGTGTCATCGGATATGGAGTGTGCAAAGTAAATAGAACACTTAGAGTGCAAGCGTATTTGGGTGCCAAAGCCGGGGCGCTAAAGTGTAGACCCCTTTGTTAGTCCATAGAAAATAAGAAAAAGCTTTTGATCCAAGTGGATCGGTACCTACCTTGTCCTGACGCTTCAGATCTGGGCAGAGCTTCGCTTCTTGAACTTGAAAGGAGGATGAATTCAACACGGGATGGTGTGTTGAACTCAAGGATTTGAGTGCTTGAGGCTTTGTGAGTATTTTTGTGGTGTATGATGTGAGAAATTGTGTAAATTGTAAGGAAAGGGTGTATTCTGGTTGTGAATTCTTATTTCTGGTTGTGAATTGTGTTTTTCTGGTTGTGAATTGTTATTTCGAGGTCAGGGTATAGTGGAGTATATATATATACTAAAAATCTCGGAGAAATTAGGAAATCCGGGGATAAAAACAGGCCTAGGAACCGCATAGCCTTATGCGGTTGCCAGGGCAAACCGCATAGGCTTATGCGGTTACCTCCCCAAACCGCATAAGCTTATGCGGTTTGAGGGTGTGGTTTTAGCGTAGTTTCCTAGTTTCGGTTGAATTATATCTTTGAAAGATTTCGAGATAATCTCAAACGTGAAGCTCAAGAAAACCCCTAGGATATTTCTGAGATATTTTGTGATGCTCAGGGCTTTGGAGTGCGGGCCAAAGGCTGGGTTTGGGCTTCAGTTTGGGCAGAGACCAGAAAAATGAAAAGGGTGTATTTGCATAGTTTTTGTGAAATAAGGTAAGACGTGAAGCCGTATTTTGTGTAAGAGGGGGCTAAATAGCGGTTTTAGCTACCGGGCCTAAATTTAGGAATTTAGGAATGCTGAATTAGACCTTGTTAATGTAAAAGGACTAATTGTAGTGCAAATGCGAAGCTCATGCCAAATGAAGCAGGACAGGGACCTAGCTAGACTCCAAATGGACAAAATGAACGTTTATTTAAAGCAATGTAAAGCGACCTAAATCATTTTAACATTTCAAACGACTCAAAATGAATTCGACATTAGTTAGAACCGTTTAAGTCAACGTTAAACATGCGTAATAAAAGTCCGTGATACATCACAGGGTTTTGTTTGGGAGGGTACGGATATGGGTATCCACAGGGTGATGCTTCGAGCTCGGCGCCTTTCTCAGCGGCGGAATGTGTGTTTGGTCGTCGTCGCATACCAGGGCCGGGTGCTCCAGGTCGTCATGGTAATGTTGGGGATCGCCGCAGGGGTTGAGGGTTGGTGCTTCCCTGCTCAGTCGAAAGGTTCGGTGGTTTAAGGGAACCTAGTGTGGTTTTGTTGCTGGTTTGTTAGTATTATGTTCATATTATGTTGTATTTTATTATGTTCGTATTACGTCTATCCTAAACCCGATGTACATGCCGGGATTTGTATTGTAATATATTGTAGTGTTTGTTAGTGTAGTCTATGCTCCTACGTCTGAAAAATCCAAAATGTAACCGTTCTTTTTAAGATTAATAAAAATCAGGTTTTTATTTACGACTTTGCCTCATTTTGCTTGTTATTCTGTGTGAAATTCTTTGGCTCTAATCTCTTTTCAAAGGTTTAGAATGCAAGCATGGTTTTTAGGAAATTTTTGTATTGACTATTCCCTCGACTTTTTTAAGCTTTGGGTTTGTCGTTTTGTGTTGAATGTTGTTCTTTTCACCTTTAGGTTTAAAAGACGAATTTTTGTGTTGACTATGTCCTTGACTTTTTTAAGCTTTGGACGTGTCATTTTGTGTTGAATATCGGTTGCGCTTTTTGCAAAGCTGCCTACGTATCCACGAAAAATGGAATCAAACCGGCGTAGTTCGGAAGTGTACGTTTAGGGGCATACCGGCCCAAGAGTTGTGTTTGCTTTTTTGTGGTGAATGTGCACGTTTAGGGGCATGCCGGCCCATGAATTGTGTTTGATGGATGCATGTTTAGGGGCATGCCGGCCCATGAACATGTTTAAGGACATGTCGGTCCATGAACATGTTTAAGGACATGTCGGTCCAAGAGTTGTTTTTTTTTGTTTTTTTTTTTTAGAAAATTGTATTTTATAGATACATTGCAAGGGGTTTTTTAGGGATAGTATTTCTTGATTTGATCGAGGTTTGTGGCGAGGTTGAACTCTTAGCCGTCGAGGTCGGTTAGTTTGACTGCTCCGCCCGTGTAGATCTCCTTGACGAGGTAGGGCCCAGCCCAGTTAGGCTTGAACTTTCCTCGTGGGTCGACTGTGAGTGGTGCTCGAACTGACTTTAGTACGAGATCCCCCACTTTAATGTTTCGTGGCTTAACTCGTTTGTTGAAGGCTCGTTGTAATCGCGCTTGGTACATCCGTACGGTGGTCAGGGAATGAAGTCGGCGCTCGTCCAAGAGCATGAGTTGTTCGTAGCGTTCACGGGCCCATTCTACTTCTGGGATGCTACTTTCCATTAGTATGCGTAGTGATTGTATTTCTATTTCCACTGGTTGGACGGCTTCCATGCCGTAGGTGAGGAAATAGGGGGTCATGCCTGTAGGGGTTCGGATGGTAGTACGGTATCCCCAGAGTGCATATGGTTTCTTGTTGGGCCAATCTTTGCAACTGTCGATCATCTTCTCAAGTATGGTGACGACCGTCTTGTTTGCTGCTTTAACGACTCCATTGGTTTGGGGTCGATAGGGTGAGGATTTGTGATGCTGTATGTTGTATTTTGTGAGTATAGCTTCTGTCTCGCGCTGAAAGTGCGAGCCTTGATCGCTGATGAACTCATGGGGTATGTCATATCGGCATATGATGCTCGTCTGGATGAACTTGGCGACTTCTTTGGAGCCGAGGGTTCGAAAAGATGCTGCTTCTACCCATTTTGTAAAGTAGTCGATTGCCACTAGCACGAAACAGTGTCCTCCTGCTTCGATGGGGTGGACTTTCCTATTACGTCGATGTTGCTTGGCGGTTTCATACCCATTATTGCCTTGATTTTGGTCGGGTCTATTTCGATCCCGTGCTGGCTTACTATGTGGCCTAACAACTTGCCTGATATGACCCCAAAGGTGCATTTCTGTGGGTTTAATCGCATCTTATACTGCTTGATTCGGTTAAAGAACTTCCGAAGGTTTGTGATGTGGTCATCCCTTTCTTTTGACTTTACGATCATGTCGTCGACGCATACCTTGACCTCCTTATGCATCATGTCGTGGAGCAAGGTGGTAGCAGTGCGTTGGTAGGTAGCGCCGGCATTGATGAGCCCAAATGGCATGACTGTGTAGCAGTATGTTCCCCAGGGGGTTACGAAAGTTGTTTTTGGCATGTCGTCTGCTGCCATCTTGATTTGGTTGTATCCTGCGTACCCATCCATGAATGAGAGTAGGGCGTGGTCTGCTGTGTTGTCGACTAGAATGTCTATGTGAGGTAATGGGAAATCGTCTTTTGGACAGGCTTTGTTTAAGTCCCGAAAGTCGGCGCATACTCGTATTTTACCGTTTTTCTTCATAACCGGGACCATGTTGGAGACCCAATCAGAGTATTCAATGACTCGGATGAACCCAGCTTGTAGCTGCTTTTCAATCTCTTTCTTGACCAAGAGGGACCATTCTGGCTTGATGCGTCGGAGTTTACCTTGGCCAGGTTTCTTTGCCTAGCTTGATCGGGATGCGGTGTTCGGCTATCTTGCGGTCGATGCCGAGCATGTCTTTGTACGACCATGCGAAGACGTCCTTGAATTCTGTGAGGAGCTTGGTATATGTGGTCCTTTCTTCTGTGCTAAGAGAAGCCCCCAGCTGTAGTTCTCGAGGTTCTTCAGGCGTGCCTATGTTGATGGTTGTTGTGTCTTCAATAATGGGGTCCTGTTCGGGTTCTGAGACAATGCTTGCAATGTATCTATATAATGCAATGTTATTTTGTTTGAAATTATCGCATTCATTAGAATATGTAGATTTTAAATGAGGCAAAGAATAACCAAAAACTTTCATGTTATTAATGTTATCAAAAGCAGTTACATTTGAAGATAGCTCAGACGAGGGAGCTTTGGATAACCTTAATGACTCTAGTTTTTCAATTAGGTTTACTACTTTAGTAATGTAACCTAGTGACCCTGCCGTTAAGAAAATTTTGGCGTCATAAGGACGCTAGACCCTATACTCCAGGTGTAGATACTTGAATTGAAACTGCCTAGGTCGTTAGTAGATTGGGCAGCATTTTCTTCGAGCTTTTAGCTGTTGGAGGGCGGCTTGGAAGTCTGAGGCCTTTGTGGTGATGATCTTGTTATCTAAAGGTATCCTAACCTTTTGGTGGAGCCTTGGCCAGGCCTTGAAGTCTTTGTAAAAATCGGCGGTGCCTTTAGTGCGCCCAGTGCGTTGATAGCGTGTATGGGCTCGACTTTGGCAGTGGCTTGAGACGAGCTTCCTTGATATCCGCGACCCGGATTCTTATTCCTATTTTCTTTGCGGAGGTCGTCTTCAATGAGTTCACCGACGACGTTGAGTGTTGAGAAATTGTCGAAATTTCCGTACCGTAGGTGTTGTTGGTATGCAGGGGTAAGGTTGTTGATGAATTTAGTGATTAAATCAGTGTCCCTTGGGCGGTTAGGTATTTGAGCACAGAGCTTCTTCCAACGTGTTAGGTACTCGGTAAACCCTTCATTGTCTTTCTGAGTCAGGACCTCCAAAGTACGTAGCGAGACTTGGATGTCGTTGTTGTCCCGGTATTGTAAATCGAATGCCACCGTTATGTCCTCGAAACTACCGGTTTTGTGTGGCTCTAAAACATAGAACCATGCCCTGGGTTGTGCGTCCAAATGAACGCGGAATAATGTGGCCCATGCGGGGGTTCGACACCTATGATGGCCATTTTAGCCTTGAAAGCTTTGACATGTCTGGCGGGCTTTCATGACCTTTGAAAATGGGAAGATCATTGAGTGCTAACTCGTGCGGTAACATGGACCTGACGTTCTTTGGTATGTGCTCATTTTCTTGGTGAATGGAATAACCCCTGGAGTTTGTAAGGCGTTCTTCCATGGTTCGAATCCTTTTTGCGTTTCGTTCGGATTCTTCGGCGAGGCGCGCGGCGTTCTTCTCTGCCTCAAATTTTTGCATGATGGCCATTTGCTCAATTGTTGCGGTGAGGCTAGCTATTCTGTCATTGAGTTGTCGGACTTGCTCGGCAGTTACCTCTGGGGGGGGGGTGGTGGCGGTCCGCCGAAACCTTCATCTTGTTGAAAGGCCATTACAGGTTTTGGTTTTGATTTGTTGTAGGCGCGCTTCTTTGGAGGCGGAGGTGGGTTTAAGTGACGGTTCTTGGTTCGTCGTGTATCCAGGTTTTGTTCAATGGGTGGTTTGTTGTGTATCCAGGGTTTTTCAATGAGTGGACCTGACAAAGTTTTCAAACCTTTAGTGACTCTAAAAAGGAAGAAAAGACTCAACGAAAAATCGCATTCAAAGAAGTGAAAAAGTGGGTGCATGACTCGACTCGTGTTTTTAGCTTAAAAAGACACAGGAAGCTTTTGAGGTAGGGGCATGTTGACACGTCCCTAATCTCGAGGTAGGAAAATTTTTATGATCATAATCCGATTAACCCAGTTTAGCGGTATGTTGCTAGGGGTTTATCATTACGATAAAAAGGATCAAACCGAAGTAGCGATAGGCTAGTCGATCTGAGGATGTTAAAATTGGGTAAAAGGCGATCATTTGTTCGCCTTTCACGTGTGACTCAGGGAATTAAATCAAAATGACGATAGGTCACTTGATTCAGAATTTAAATCAACGGGTTCGCATCTGAATGGGCCCGCATTTTTGTTTTTTGAGAGAAAAAGATTAAATCGGTATGACTAAAGAGTCACTCGACTTAGAGCTAATTCTAATGTACTAATGGTTAATTTCATTTAAAATCTCCGAAATGCATTGACATTGTCGGGTTTTTGCTCTATGAAATTTTTTGCAATAAATGTATTATGGCGATACGTCAGTCGCATAATTCATTTACGTTTTGAAAAAGATCGGGGATCTAGTGATTATCCTGGATCGGTTTTAAATGCACTGGCATTTTATTTATCAAACTCAAATGACTATGGGTCAAAGAGCCTAACGGCGTGTTTTTAAAAGTATGACCTTTTTGAAAAAAGTTTAAAAGTGAATTTTCAAAAATGGACGTATTTTAAATGTAAAATGCCTAGGAAAAGTTTTTGCATGCAAAGGTTTTGAAAGACGACTATAGTGAGGGTACTATAGCTTCACACTTGTACATATAAACACAGGTTTTTGGCTTATAGGGTAAGGTTCCCTCCGGCCATTCCCTTAACGTTTCGGTAGGGGCACCCGCAAGACTACACACGTCTTAGGTGTGCATTCAAGACGGGCCCTAGAGCGTTCGAGTTTGGTAGTTACGATCGTTTATGCGGATGCCGTACTTGTAATCGTGGAGGGTGAGAGAACGGTGTGTCGGAGTTACCTCGCTTATGAAGCGAGTTCTTGAGGCCGTTCCTCAAAGGGTGTGGTTTGAATCAGGAGGATTCGACTCAACGTACTTTTGCCCAAATATCGAAAGCGTAAATGTTTTCAAAGTTTCAAGCTTCACTTCTTTATGTTTTTAAAATAAAAGAAAAACTAGTTTTTCAAAAATAATAAAAATCATGTTCGTCCCCAGCGGAGTCGCCAGCTGAAGGTACCGGGAAAGTGAGACCTATCGACGCCTGCCTTGCGCCGCCCTCGCCGTCTTGAGTAGGAAAGCGGAATCGCCTCGCAGGAAAAAGTGCGAAGTTTTGAGAAAAATGGGGGAGATCATTGCATGAATTTGTGACCAAAAAGAAAAGTAGGAAATCCTTTTTGAAAGTGTATTTTCGGAGTCGCCACCAAATATTAAAGGAATTTGGGACCTATTCAACGCGTCTTGAAATACAAGACACGAGTGTCTCAGATTTCAAGGTGCGTCGATACCTATCTATCTGAGGTTTGAAACCAGAGAAGGGATTCGGAGTGAGGTTACTTTTCAAAAGTTTTGACAAAAATGTGTTTTGAAAACTGAAATCAAAAAGCCTACATAAAAGTAGTCTCTACTAATTTGAAAACATTTATTTAATTTCGATATTTGGGCTAAAATGACGCTACGTACAAGTGCGAATATATATGACTCGATAAAAATGCATAAATAATGTAAATCGTCAAAATAATGACTTTACTATAGGAAATGTACGTTAAATAATAATTTATTGACTAAATTATTACCATAAACGTTATTTTCCGACCTTGCATTTGACTCTTTAAGAATTTGTGAAAACCCTCAGTTTTGACATGCTAAAAAGACTCTATGAAACGGTACAATTTAGTGTTGGATCCGTGATTCTAGTCGTTATTTAATGCATGAATGAGGACTTGCATAATTATAAAAGTGACGTCGGTTTGCTTTAGTGACAATGAGTCGTTATTTATGCGATATTGGCGGGGTTTAGACGGATTATGAATCCGAATTGCTACAACCGTATTACGAATACGGCTTCGCTAATGCCAACATCGGGTTGGGGTTAATGTAACCCCTTTGTCCGAGTCTCAAAACGTCCCAGAGCGTAGGTAAAATGTTTACCTTTCGAAAGTGAAAAGACGGTATTTTTGAGTGGATTTTGTGAGTGTGTTAATGTGTTTTGTAAAACCGAGTATATTTTTTGGAATGAATGAAATGGGTTGGTATTTATAGAGGTTGGGTTTGGTTTATGCGTAGACAAAAACTTAATCGCTCGTGTACAGCGAATTTAATTTCATCAAAATTTGTATTTTGTAGGGAAAAAACAAAAAATTTGACACCAAAACAAAACTTAATCGCTTTGTTGACGCGTTTAAGTTTGTCGCTATCAATGGCGATTTGTATTTTGTTTTGGTGTGCTGTTTTAGCCGCCTTTTAGTTTTGGACGTATGATTAAGTAATGATTATGTTTTATTTAGATATTTACGTGTGGGTTAAGTATAATTTGGGCCTAGTCGGTTTTTGGTCCAATTTCGATTTTCGTGCTCCGGTTTTTGTCGTGTTTTTCGGTTTTGGCTCGAAATACAATAATATTGAATTATATTATTTTGCGGTATTATAGAACCTAATTTTGTGAAAATGTGACACGGGACGCACTTTGGCCCGTTTTGTGTGTTGGGTTTTGGGTCGTTTTTGTAAGTTGGGGCCGTTTTGTAGCTAGTTGGGCTATTTTTGTGGCTTGGCTTAATAAGACGTTCCTGTATCGTGCTCGTGTTGTGCTTATAATGACTAAGAGTGACATTCATTTTTTTATGATTATGCAAATCCAAATTTATACGCTAAAAATGACTAATACGTTTTAGACACTTTTGTACCGTTTCGACTCTTTTAAAAGCATGCATGAAAGTCCTTTTCATCATCGGGTTTTTTTTGGGGGGTACGGATACGGGTATCTACAAGATGACATACTGTTAATAGGGAATCACATTCCTATGCTTTCTACTGTAAAGAATGGTTAAAGAATCATTTTCAGATGAAAGACTTAGGTGAGGCACAGAGAATACTCGGTATTCAAATCTATAGAGATAGATCCAAGAGAATGTTGGCGTTAAGTCAAGAATCTTATATAGATAAAATTCTTGAGAGAGTACAAAGATGACGAACTCAAAAAGGGGTAATCTTCCGATGGTTCATGGGGTGCATTTAAGTAAGACTCAATCACCTAAATCACCAGAAGAAGTAGAGCGCATGAATCGAATTCCATACGCTTCGGCCGTAGGATCGATTATGTATGCTATGATGTGTACACGTCCAGACGTGGCATTCGCATTTAGTATGACGAGTCGTTACCAAAAGGATCCAGGTGAAAGTCACTGGATTGCTGTTAAGAACATCCTTAAGTACTTGAGAAGAACTAAGGATTGGATGTTAGTATATGGTGGAGACAAAGAGTTATGTGCAAAAGGTTTCACAGATGCTAGTTTCCAAACGGATAGAGATGATTCTAAGTCTCAATCCGGATTCGTTTTTACACTTAATGGTGCGGCAGTGAGTTGGAAAAGTTCCAAGCAATCAGTCACAGCAGATTCCACAACAGAATCTGAGTATATTGCAGCTTCCGAGGCAGCTAAAGAGGCAATATGGATGCGTCAGTTCTTACAAGGACTAACGGTAGTTCCTAGTGCGAATGACCCGATCCTTTGTTTATTGTGATAACTTGGTGGAGCCATATTCCAAGCTAAAGAGCCTAAATCTAGCAATAAGTCTAGACATGTGTTGCGGAAGGCTCATATGATACGAGATTACGTGGAGCAAAAGGAGATAGAGATTTGCAAGATTGTCACGGATGACAACATAGCGGACCCTCTCACGAAGTCTTTATCGTACAATAAACATGTTGAACATATTGTATCAATGGGACTAAAGAGTGTTCCTGATTTTCATTAGTTTGTTTTTAGATAATGTATCTGTTCAAACTTCTATTTTGTAATCATCACTTTTTTTCTTTATATATCGTATTTCATGTGGATTGTGTGACAATATTGAACGCCACTGAGTGAACTGATTTACTTTATATATGTTTTGTCCATAATCACCAAAGTGAGCTGATAACTCTAGGTGGTTAGATTGTGGATTGATTGATGGTAGGTTCAATAACCATAAGGACATGTGATGTCTGATCAAACACATATGCGAGGTATAGCGGATACTGCGTAGGACATAGTGACCACTTAAATGAAGTCCTAAATGTACAAACATTATGCCTGGTCGTGGATAGGACGTTCATTGTGTTCCTAGAGTCGATTCTTTTGGTGTCATTGTTTCTTGAGATAAGAGGCGCTTTGGGTGACTTTGGTTTCTTTCTCGTGGTCGCACCGTAAAAGGAGGCCGAGTAGATTTTTTCTGGGTCATTTCATACTGTGCTTTAATCTGCAAGATTCGAGTCAAGGAAAATATCCAATCTTATCGTTTTTTTTAAATCTCAGGGCCACTCGAGGAGTAGTAACTGAAATGCATGGCCATGCTCGAATGTTGTGAATACATTTGTATATCAGTTAGTTGCTCTCTAGTCGAGGAAACCACTCTTGATACGATCACTTGATAGATACGACCTTGCGACGCATTTACTTTGCAAATATGTCTACCATTGAGTGGGAGATTTATATGGATATGAGAATCGTTAATCACACACAAGCACTTGTAGGACAAGTGGGAGATTGTTGGAGCTAGTGTCCTCCACAGTTAGTGTGATTAATTTATTAAATCTCTTACAGGATCACAAAGGATACTTGTATTTAAAATCAGCTGATTAACGTATCGGTAACGGTTGGCTTGCTAGAAAGTTTGACGTTACTGTCATATAGATGGCGGTGATCAATTTGGTCCTTATCGGTCACACCTATAGGACGATTTTATGAAATGTAATGTGATTACATTGATGCCTTAATTATATCTAAACAGTTAGAAAGTTGGAAATAAATTAGTGGGTGAGCTGAATTAAATGTTAATTCAGCTAGATGAGCTGGATTAAGTGTTAATTCATGTGTGTATAATAGTTATGAGCTACATTTATATTATAAATATATTTGATATTTATAGTTAAAATGATGCTATAAGTTATGTTATTTAATCTATTGTATTATACGATAATCAATTAATTAGATACGTATTATACATATGATTTTACATGTAATGTACATTTAAAATACTAAAAACAAAATACACACAACACACACTTGAAGTGTGTCGTGTGATGTGTATGTATGTAGGTTGTTTTTAGTTTGTTTATTTTGTTGTGATGGGTAGTTAACACATTAACTCATGTAACTTCACAACCTCTCCCCACTAACTCATATAACTTCTTCACTAAACACATTTGATACTAACTTCTCTACTCATTATAAGATGAGTAGAAAATTGTATGTTGGAGGTGTGTGTGTGTCGAGTAAAAAGGAGAGGAAAAAAGAGAGTTTTCTCACATTTTCCACTCATCATATTTCCTAAACACTTTATATATTAATCGTAATATATTATACATTGTTTTCTAGCATAAACTCAAGGCATTTCATAAAGCGTTTTGGGTGCAATTGATAAGAGATATTCTACTTTGAATATTGGTTTTAAAACGTAATTCGGGTACGTTTTAGGAGGTTCATAGGCCGTTTATCGAAGTTTAGAAAGGTTATTTCTATCCCTTTTGTTATTCATATTAATGTCATTTTGTATAATCTTGGGCATGTTAATACGATTAACATTTTTAGTAGTAATATCGTGTTCCATATTTCTACAAATCGTTCCTACGGTCGCTCTCTGGACACGTACTCCGATCTTAGTAATCTTGAGCAGTAACATGGAACAACTCCTATCCTCACTGGCGAAGAAGGAAGGACGACCATCTTCCCACCTTATTCTATCATCGTTAAACACCATAATGAAAAATTGGGCACGAGGTTCCCTACTTCCGACAACTCCCATACATAGACCTTCGAGTGAGTAGTTGGGCATCTGGTTTAGTGAATGACGAGAACAAGATGCACTAACGCCAATACAGCGTAGAATAGAAAAAGAGAAAGCGAGGTATTCAAACCCGCTCCTGGTGGAGAAACATCTCCTACATCTTGGTGTTCTAATCTACCAAAAAGACGCCCAACAACCCAAAAAGTCATGATAAGTGATAGACAACAGTAGCAAACACCCCGGCCTCAACCAATTTCTTAATCAAGACAAGAGAAAACAAAATTACGGTGGAGCCAAAACCTAAAAAGGTGAACAGAAAATCTAAGAGACATGACACTCTTGTAGACATACGACTCAATTTAAGACAGACACCACCACCTGGCCAGCCATACCACCAGCCAATCGCACCACCACAATCCCGTCAAACAGTGAATGCCTCATAACACACCATAAAAATCATAGCAACCACAGTACAATAGAGTCACATAAGCTCGTCCCTTTAAAGCCAAAAACAAATTTAGCCCAAAACACTATGAAGACAAAAACGACCCCCGCATGCACCAAAAAGCCACCAGAAAACAATAGAAGCACCCCTTCATTTTTAATGACATAAAAAATTCCATGCCACATATACAAGTATTGAAAAAATTGATTGAAAAAACTTTCACTGATGTCCCATGTCCCACGCCCAATAACTTCTGCCGTTTTTCATTTTTCCTTTTATCTTTCCTTTTTTTTTTCTTTTGATTTCATACATATTTTAAAGACTTAAACTTTTGTTTTTTGACACAGACTTTCCCAAATTTTTCCTTTAATAAGAACAACATGATAGGAGAGAAATAATCTATGCTAGTGGACCCCTAGAAAACCCAAATTTAGATGAACTAAACCGCCAAAGAAACTAATAGGTGGGGGAAGGGGCGAGGGGAAGGGGAACACCTATCAGATTCAAGGAACCACCGAGAAACTCAAAAGAAAGGCCGCATGAGAAAGTGGGGGAGGGGGGCGAAGGGAAGGGGAATACCTCCTCTAGGCCCGACGGCGGCCCGACGGTGTCGGAGTAGGTGGATGGATACCGATTATCGCTAAGAATGCAGGGGAAAGCGGGGACACACCAAGGGGCGGGACAAGTCAAACCCAGGTGGTAGACCGGCTGATCGGTGAAGCAAGGGCAGAGATGGACCCATATAAGGTAGGCGGAGACGAAAACAGTGACTCGGGTGGTTGCATGCAAGCTCAAACCCCAAAAAAAGGTGTGATATGAAACATTTAAAGTCGATCCACCGGAGACGGGCCAAAAATCGGCCACATCTCCGGTGGTGACCGGGGTTGTAGGGGGCGGTGGGAGGGGAGGGAGGCGGCAGTAGTTTTTAGGGCTGGTGTTTTTAGGGGGGAGGGTTTTTCGAGGGAGGAGAATGGATGAATTTTTCTAGAGAGAAGTTGGAGCCTCTCTCTCTAGGATTTTTCCAAACGTGAAAATTTGATATTATGCTTATATAGTAAATACAATGAAGCTTTACGCTACTAAAAATTAAAAAAATTGATATTGTTATTATACTCGTAAAGAAGTATTAAATAAAATTACATATGACTATATTATATTCAATTCATAAAATACTTCAAAATAATTCACTTGAATGAATAGTGGATTTTTTCTATATGGAGTGAATAAAATTAAAGGGTGCAAATATTACACCTAATAACTCACATCTCACTAACCCAACAACCCCCTTTAAATTATTTAAAGAGTAAATTGACGATTACATCCACCGTTTATAGCCAACTTGAAACTTACATCCACATCGTTTTCGACTTTGTAACTACTACCACTCTCTTTGGTTCGGTTAACGGTCACTACCATGTACGGACCCGAAGCTATGAAAATCGAATCTGAGCCGTTGATCTATGTTTGGGTTATTTAATGATAATTTGAGTACCTAAAATACCCTTACTCTTCTTATTACTCTTCTTACTACCCTATACTCTAATTCTTCAGCACACTTTTCTTACATCCCCCATTTCTGTCTTCCCCTGAAGCTCTGCTCTTCCTTCAATCTCCTGCGAATTTCGTTTTCAACCTGTCCCTTCAATTTCGTTTCTATTTTGTTTTCAATCAGGTAAACATCTATTTTTTCTGGTTCTTTCGTTTCTATCTATTCCTTCAATTTCGTTTCAATTTGTTTTCATTTTCTGTTGAAGGTCTAAATTTTTTGCGAATTTGAATTGATTTCATACAATATGTTGGATTGTTGTCATCCTCATTCTTATCAGGTTATATGAATTTTAATTTCGTACTATTTCTGGGCATTTCACTTGATTTCGTGAAATTAGGGTTTTTCTGGGAATTTAGGGTTTTATGCGTTTCAATTGATTTCAGTAACTGTTTGTCTGGGATTTGATGTTGAATTTGATTCCGTTCTGTTCTTTTTGATTTATGTTTGTTTCGGATTTGTTAGAATTTGCTTCCCCATTGCACTTCACTATGAATTTGCTGGTTCTTTTCTTTGTTTTCTGTTTGATTTGTGTTTGATTTCTGTTTGCATTTCATTTAGGATTTTGTTTTGTTTCCCATTTGATTTCTGTTCAAATGAATCTCCTGTGATCAGGGATCGAAAACTCACATGGGAGGCACAATGCGGCTTGGTTCTAGGAGAACATTCTTTCATGTTCGTGGATCGCACGAATAAAGCGTAAGCATTTAATACTTTTATGCTGTTAATTTAGTACTCGTATATAAGATCTAGAGCTTATGTAATTCTTTCTCCTCTAATAGTTATGGGAACGCGAGCTTTATTGATGAAAGACATCGACATAGATACGAGGTTTTCTTCCGTCACAATCTATCTTAAATAACTCCGGTGGTTTCAAATAAATTAGTTGTCGTGATTTGACTGACTTTCTTTTTCGTTAATGTAACTTAGTTGAACCCTGAAATGATTGGCCGATTGGAGAGTGTGGGTATGTCTTTCACCGGAAAGGATGAAAGCGGCGTGAATGAAGGTTAGGAAATTCGGCCTTTAAACTCTTATTTATTTGATTGTTTTCCTGTCTTTTCTTAGGTGTTACGATAGTGCATTTAGTCACACAGATCATTGAGCTCCCTGATCATCCGTTCTTCATTGGAGCTCAGTTTCACCCCGAGTTTAAGTCTAGACCAGGAAAACCCTCTCCTCTATTTATAGGTAAACTCTCGGAATTCGTAAACTCAAAACAACAGATTTTTATAATAAGTATTTAAACCAACGACCTTGGTTGTGAATAGGTTTAATAGCAGCATCAGTCGGAGAGCTGGGTGCCGCTGAGAACCCCGCAAATGTGCGTAACGCTCTCTGACGGAAAGGCCAAAGAGCAACGGTACTATTCCTGCACCCCCAGTTCATCAACACTGTCCAAAATGACCACAATAAGCGTTTTCGTGAGTTTCGTAATGGTAATCTCATGTCTTTCTGTTGATGTTTCAGAGG
Source organism: Dianthus caryophyllus (assembly GCA_023091065.1). Taxonomy (NCBI): domain Eukaryota; kingdom Viridiplantae; phylum Streptophyta; class Magnoliopsida; order Caryophyllales; family Caryophyllaceae; genus Dianthus; species Dianthus caryophyllus. Next base: position 18,209,543 of record CM041526.1, on the reverse strand, counting down.
AAATGCGGGTGGATATTTGCTCTGAAGCATTGACGGTCCTTTCACCTTGAACATTGGATTAGCCATCGCTCCGAGGTCCTGTCAGCGGAAGAAAAAAGAACATCGAAACAAACTCAAATACTCCATAACATGTAACAACTGATGACGTCTTTGACGGTTCATACAGCGGTTGTACGTCATACATCTCATAGAATAACTTGTACTAAGAAAGTGCTTCAATTTCAATATTTCAACCAAACAAACACCTCAAGTTTCGAAACTGTGATCATACAACCCAAAAGACAACATTTCGAGAGATCACTCCAACAATTAGGCAATACCTAATACACAGACTATTTCCCCAAATTCTAAAATTTGATAATTCATGAAGAGTTTCCCAAAAAGAAGAGGGACAAAAGGATGAAATTAACATACAAGAAATAATTCGAAATATAACTAATTCACGAAATTTAGGGTTTTCCCCAGACATAATTCAAGAAAATTTGAGTTTTCCCCAGAAATACTTCCACAAATTAGGGTGTTTTTTTGGTGTTTGATATCCGTACAAATTCGAAAACTCTCCAAAATTAGCTAATTCACGAAAATTTGCTAATTCATGAAGATAATCCCAGAAAAATCGAAATTGGGGACGAAATTCATGAAATCAGAAATTCCCAGAAATAATTCAACAAAAAAAAAATGAAATTGACATACCTAATCGAGATAATAACAACACGCAATCATGAAATAAGAATTCCCAGATTTTCGTGGTGTTTGATTTAAAAAAAAGAAGGAAACAAGTGGTGTTTGATTAAAAACGAAGGAAGCTCAGTAATTTGAAGGAAGCTCAATTCAGTGGGACTAAAAACGAAGTGAAAAAACGAAAGAGGGAGGGCTTTTAAAGTAAGGGCATTTTAGACTTTTCAAGTGGTGTTTTTAGGTTCGGGTTAAAAATGGTAATAACCATTAACCGAACCAAAGATAGTGGTAGTAGTTATAAAGTCGAAAACGATGTGGATGTAAGTTTTAAGTTGGCCATAAACAGTGGATATAATCGTCAATTTACTCTTATTTAAAATACTCCCTTCATTTCAACAATCTAGCTTTATATTCACTTTTTGTAATGAAAAAAGAAAACCGGATTAAGCTTAAGTGCATCAAATAGTCGAGTATCCTTCTTGGGTGGGCAAGAAGTTTGCATACAAGAATTGGTATTCTTACAGAATAGAGCCGTTTAATTTGAGATATAACTGTGATAATCTATTGATCAATATGATCATAATATAAACCCGAGCGAAAATTAAGAAAAGAGACGTTATTAACAGTGGAAGGCGTAAAATCTAGGGGATTATTCCAACCAACTGATCCATCGGCAGACCATCTCATATTCAGCATTTGTCCATCAAAACCATCAACATATTCCATGATGATCCCGGCAACGTTATGCTTAACCAGTCCTGAGCAACCTGGTCGATAATCAGCCAATCCTCCGGCATAATTCGTCCATCTTTTGTATGTGAGGTCGACATTGCTGAATATCAAGTCGCGTATAAGACCGCCTTTAGAACCTGACAGGAATACGCCGTTTTCGGAGACTGCTGTAATATTGATGAAACGTAAGCCAGAAATGGAGCCTTGCTTTGTGGAAGGATCTCGTGGACATGATGTTACGTAGATTGGCTCTGCTCTTCCCCACCATGACGGATCATAGTACCTAGTGCTGATGTTTATGTTCGAGAATGTAATGTCATTAACATTTCCTGCACAAATTTTAGCAAAAAAAAGAAAAAAAAAAAAAAAAAAAAAAAAAAAGGCAATAATAATTAGTCTTTTGTCTCCAATTTTCCATTGCTATTAGAAAATCAGATATATTTTCAGTCAGCAGTAAAAACAGACGGATTTGATAGATCATTAGTGAAAGATAATGCAGAAAAACTTAAGGGGTGGCAGAAGAATACGAGTAAGAACTGTTAGCAGCATATGAGGAGGGAAAGAATACCTCCATCGCGAATTTGTAAAGCAAGCCCCCTGTGAGATTCATAGATAGTAATATTGTCAAACAGCAAATTGACAAAATCGAATGAACTAGCACTTCCGAATTTGATAGCCGACGATTTGGTTCTGATCCAACAATCTGTAGCGGTTAAATTTATAAGAGGACGATTGTATGTCTTGGGACAAATAGCATCATCGCCTGTATCAATGTGGCACCGTGTGATGACAGTGTTGTTAGAATCCTGTATATCAATCCCATCGTTGTTAGGTGTGTTGAAATCGCCGTAGATTGTGGTGTCGTGTATGGAGGTGTTATCGCAGTCTACTATGTGCAAGCTGCAAACAGAATGCTTATTTATTAACCAAATACAACTGATCGGTGAACTGTGTTCATCATCTTTTAGCCATCAAACTTAAACAGGGAATAATTCAATGGGTAGAAGCAACAACAATTTCAAATGACATACAGACTTATAAACGGGTCATTTGGTCGATGACGAGTAGATCCGACAAACATATTCCGTATACTGTCAATTTCGGATTTGCGTCAACTATAAACGAGTCATCAATTGTCCACGTGAACCAAAAAATTCCATAAACAGAGCAATCATTATAAACAAACCTTGACCCGTTTAACCGTCTTCTTAAATTTACCCAATATGTATAACCTATTTACGTAAAAGCCCGTTACTTTTCAATCCACCAACACGTTAAACCCATTAACTAAACTTGCCCTTAATCGTATCAAAATCATGGACTAGTGTAAGGATCATGCCAAGAGATCTCAACCATATTATGACCCTTATGTCAACTCAATTACGACATAATCTGATAATTTATATCTTGTTAGCGTTCTTTTTCGGTATGGATTAAGGTCATTCGAGTCCAGGCAAGTTGATCTAGATTTGGATGTGTATTGAGGATAAAATTTTGTTTCAAGCTCCATATATGTAGGATTATCTTGAGTTCAAGCGTAGATTATTAAAAATCATTCCTAACAACCCTAATCTGTGATCAATCGAAGCTCAAACTCAATCGGGTTCAAAATTGGCTAAGATGAGCGTAGCTCATAACTCCTAGTCAAGCCCAGAAAAATAAAGATCAACACAGCTAGAGTCATTAGTCGTACTCGACTAAGGACACATCTTTCAGACTTTTTAGAGTGAATCGAATCGAATCAATCGAGTTGAATCGAATCGAATGAATCGAATCGAATCGAATGAATCGAATCGAATGAAGTTCAAATTTATAACAGAGTTATCTGAATCGAATGGCCGAAGTGAAGTGAATGAATCGAATCGAATGGAATGAATCGAATCGAATCAAGTGAAGTGAATCGAATCGAAATGAGCTGAAAATAAGTTGAAAAGAACAGGTCCCTAAGTGTCTAAGTCAAGCCTAAAATAAACAAAGCTTGACTTCAGCTCAAGCACGATTCAAAATTCGTAATGAAGCCTAAATAACAAAGTTCGAACTCGGCTCAAGCGCGACATGGGCTCAAGCTTAGTTGAAGTTCAACTTAAGTTGGGTCATTTTATAACCTTTCTATTTCAGATTTGATTTAAAATCGATCTCGTATACTCATCAAGTGGATATCAAATAAAAGGAAACACACCACCAGTAGGCAGGTTGGACGAGACGAACATGATTGACAGTAACATTCCGACAACCGACGAACCCAACTAGCCTAGGCCTACACTCATCCCCAAGACACGCACCCGTCTGATTCCAACTGACCATCACATTCTTTCGCTCATCGAACCGCTCAACAAACACCGAACTCTGACCGTTGATCTCACCACCTCCGGTGATCCCCACGTTATCCACCTGCTCCCCCACCACAACGTACCACTTCCAACTATCTTCCGCGTCATAATCCTTAATGTTGGTTCCGCCGAGTATCGTCGCCCCGTCTTCAATCACCAAAATGACGCCGGATTTGAGGTAGATTGTTGCTGTCAGGTAGGTCCCGCCACTCGGGAAGATTACGTGGCAGGGGTTCGGGGATGGACACGCGTCGATTGCTGATTGGATGGGGTGGGTGTCGTAGTGTTTGCCGTCGCCTGTGGCATTGTAGTCTTTGACGGAGATGGTTGTAGTTGTTGGGGTGGGTGGTGACGTGGCGAGGTGTGATTGGGTGGTGGGAGTGGTGAGGAGGAGTGAGAGAAGGGTTGCGTATATGTAAGTCAAAGAGAGGGTTTTAGATAAAGATAATAATGGTGTCATTTTTGGATTTGAGTTTATTTTGATTATGATTGGACGTTGAACTTCAATCAAATTCCATAAGTTTGAATATGTACGATCAATAAATGTGGATAATATATGAGTAAGCATTATACAACACCGTTTAATACTACGGATGTCAATTTCACTCGAACCCGCTTAAACAGTACACTACGCCATTCACTAAAAAATTGAATGATAACCTTACTTAAATGGGTGACAGATGAATGATAGATGAAACGGATGATGGGTGGATGGTGGATTGGATGAAGCTAGACCTGGCAAACGGGTCAATCGGGTCGGGTCTGAGTCGGCTCAATTCGGGTCGGGTCATTTCGGGTTTGATAAATGTATTGATTCGGGTCGGGTCGGGTCATTTCGGGTTGCGGGTCTATTTCGGGTCGCTTATTATCGGGTCATTTCAGGTTTGGGTCAATTTAGGTCGGGTTGGGTCAGGTTTCTTTCGGGTCAAAATGCAAATTTTTGGTAAGAAAATACGATATTTTTTGTCAAATGGTTACTTTTAAAAGTTTTTATGTATATAATTGGGTATTAATTGATTTCACGATGTGGAATAAGTTCTTTTTGTGTCATTTGAAGTCATGAAGAGTATTTTGTATCTGGTCATTTCGGGTTTCGGGTCAAATTCGAGTCAAGGCATTGCAGGTCGGGTCTGGGTCGGGTCGGGTCATTTCGGGTTTCGGGTCGAGTTCGGGTTGTGATTATCGGGTCACTTTCGGGTCTCGGGTCAGCCTTATCGGGTCGGTTCAGTTTTTCTAGGTCTAGATGAAGCTTTATCCAACCCATCATCCATCCATCACACGATATTTTACACGATTATTATTTTTTTTACGTAAAATTTATATATATTTTTTAGAAAATATATTACACTCCGTATGTAATCTACTATCACATTTTTTTACTCTGTAACCTACCCAATTAAGACATTCACTTTTCACACATTTTAACTTAATTTAAACACTTAATAATTTTATCTTATTAACGAAACAAAAGCTTTTTTATTTTATAATCTTCGTATCACACGAGTTTACCGTCCATTTCGTCACCCGATCCCCCCACTTCACCTGCGGATGACGGACGAGTTGGATGTGGATGATATGTTTCGCGGATGATGGATGGATTGGATGAAGATTTTTTCGAAACGGGTGGATGTGGATGATCCTTCACCTGATCCAAACCCGATCCTTTGTCATCCATATCTAATACTTCCATAGTATTAGATGGATACAATAAATAAGCCACACAAAATTAAAGACCCGATTAAATTTTGAAAAAGTGATGATACAAAAAAAATTATTAAATAAAAAAAAAACTAGATACAGTAATTAATTTGGTGGTGTAATTAAACTGATTAAAGTCCCAAAAAAAATTTAGGGTTCCAAAAAAAATAAAAATAAAAATAATACAAAGTACAAAGTACCGTTAAACATCTTTTTAATATTTTCCAACCTTTTAAATATAACTCATGTCCTCTCATCTTCTCTTTCGCCATTTACCACTGTTGAAACAGCCTTCACTTATCTCTTCTATCGATTCATGGTAAAGTGTTCTGTCTCATTTCTTTATTTTCTATTCATTTTCATTTTCTTAATAATATATAAAAGTGACACATATATAGAAGATGGAACCATCTTTAGAAGGATCTTTTTATTTCACTAAGAAAGTAAGAGACAGATTTTTTTGATGCATAAAAGGTGACTACATGTATGTTAATTGTACCATTATTGAGTATATGTAACAAATGTTGAGTGGTATAGAAGTGGTTACAATTTATTCAATATTGGTTACGATCAGCCTAAATAGTGACCACATTTTATGTATCAGAAAAATTGTCTTTCACTTTATTAGTGGAGAGGTTTTTTTACACTACTTGCTCATGAAGCCACTATAATTAAATTTTATATCAACTTTTTATTTGGTTTATCTTCAAAAATTACCCTATAATTATTAATGAAAAGACAAACGGACTTGTAGTAAGAAGTTGAGATTGAGGTAGCATGTATTGACCATAAATATGGTACAAGTAATATGAGAAAACATTTGCCTTTTAATTTTAATTCACTTTACTCTATTTTTGTTTTTCATTGTAGGTTACGTTGTTTGACATGAGGAGGCCAAGGATATCGAAGCACAAATTTTAATACAAAATAATACTAAAATCACCCAAGTCAAGAAAATGAACCAATTATTTACAAGTGGGTACAATCTAAGAATATATAGTTCCCACATTATTAAAATTATGTAAAGGACGTGACGTAAATGTAGCTTAAATGTATTTACTAATAACCAAAGTATAGTTACGAACAAAACATATGAAGTCACCTTTCATATCGATCACTTGGTCACGTAATATAGAAAACTAGTGATTATAAGAACAATTTGGTGATATGGGGTCTTGTAGGAAAATATTTAGGGGGCGTTTGGTTAGAGGGTTTTAGGAAAGGAAAAGAGAATCAACATCTCCCATTCTCTTTCTTAATGTTTGTTTCATCATTTTTTCACTTTTCATTCCCCTACCCATTCTTCTCTATTCTCCTAAGTACTCTTAATTCTAATCCCCTCCCCCCCAAGGGATTTGGTTTCCCTTTCCTTGACCACCCATCAATAAACACCACCACAAGTGGCGTCACCACCATACATCACCGGCACAACCGATTCACGCCGCCGGCAACCTTCCTTCGCCGTCACCGGCGACCTTCCTCCGCCGTCACTCTAAAAACACCCGATCTAGTGTTTTAGAGGGTGGAAAAAGGGCTTTTAGGGTGGTGGTGGAACAAACGTGGTGGTGGTGTGCGGCGGTCGTGCCTAGCAAGCGGAGGTCGTGGGATCGTGGATGATCGGCGTCTGTTGGACGGCACTTGGTGGTGGTGGAGCGTCGGATTTAGTAGTGGCTCGCCGGAATAAGGTGGTGGTGACATCTTTTTAGGGTGGTGTTGGACTGTTGGTAATGGTGGTGACAAGGATAGATTCATTTTGAAAAAATATACCAAACATATTTTTTAATCTAAGGGATTTCAATATCTTTCCTTTCTTTTCACCTTGTTTCCTTTTCTTATTCTCTTTCCCTTTCTCTCATTCTAACCAAACGGCCCCTTAGTGTTTTGGGTCGGATAAAAAAGTATTTAAACTTATGGGGTTCATGTAGGCTCGGGATTTAACGAAGCTAAAAACGCCATTGCGCGTGGCGTTTTTGGGCATTTCGTAAAAACATTAAAAAAAACCAGAAAACGCCATTCAAGATAGCGTTTTCGGGTCCTAAAACGCCATCTGACATGGTGTTTTGTATCCTCAACTGCACCAAAAAAAAGGTGCTAAGGGGACTCAAACTCCTAACGTCCATTAACAAACTTGAGTAAACAAACCACTAAGCCACATTATTTTCTTGGTAATGATAACACAACATGAAACAAAAATAAGGAAAAACCTTGTACTTAGAAAATGCCATCTCCAATGGCGTTTTGTCCTCTTAAGTATATTTTTTTTATTTTAAATCGCCATCCGCAATGGCGTTTTATAGGTTGGAAATTTACGAACCTACATGGACCTTATAACTCTAACTATTTTAAATTCCAACCCAAAATGCTAATTGTTCTTTTACAAAACTCCAATTTGCAAAAAGCTCCTAATTATAATTGAAACCAAATGATTTCGCTCTTGTAGATTTTGAGTCGTGCTTACTATAACAGCCATAATCTTACAATTTTTAAAAACAGTGAGTATATTCCACGGAAAGCAACATTAACAAACTAATAAAATAAAACTATGATACGGAGTAAAAAAAAAAAATACCAATTGTGTATAAGGAGATACAATTTAAAAATATTCCGTCATCATATTATTGTTAGAATAAATCATAATAAATTAATCGCCATAACTCCATAGTAAATTATAGGTAAATCATAATAAGAGGAAGCGTACTTGAATATATGACGATTGATTGGGAGGGGCGGTATTTGGAATTAGGTCTTCTGACAGACACACGCACCCAGGAATTCTCTCTACTGCTGGGATGTGGGGAGAATAGGTTTTCAGTGTACTATCAGGGACCATAACCCTGCGTATTTATAGGGCGTGGGACTGTGGGTTCAACCCTAGTACCCCTATAATAGCCACCCTATCTGATGGGCCCATCATCTATTAGACAAGGCCCTAATGGGTCTCTACATTATATAAGACATGGCCCATACTTTATAAGACGTAATAAATAAGAATGTATAATATATACCGTAGTGGATCACATTATAGTTCGGCTTAACTCAATGATAGCCGATAAATATATAAACCCAAATAAATATCTACATAAATCGTAGAAAACACAATATTCTTACAGTCTCCCACTTGGGTCAAATTCAATTATATGTGGCATCCGAAAATTGTATGTCACCATAACTTTACGAGCTCGATAATAGGGCTATCAGTTCGTTTAAACCATCAGTTCCCATAGTTTGTCGTGACAGGACCCTCAATGGTCACATATGTCAATACAATCAACGACATGAATCTAGCATGGGAGTGTAGCATGGAAATAGCATCCGAAGAGATACAATGAATATGCATTTTCGAACTGGTCCACCTTAGTGAGATTAACCAAAATCGGACAGAGTGAAACATAAAACTGAAATCTTTATTTCTGCAGAACATTATAACCGAACATGATAGGTGTCTAAGTGAACATCTTATTAACAATATCTCACCTAAACTGAATTTCCTTAAACCGAAACACCATTTGAGCAGTGGCCAACATGCTCACAAAAGACTTTAGTGGTGATTCCTTAATAAACGGATCCGCAATTGGATTTTGTATAATGTATTCATTAGATTCCTTTTCACTATGACTTGTCATTCATTAAACAACACATAATTTGTGCGGTTATAAAACTGAATAATAACCATATTGTCACATAATAATACAAGCAAGTAATCCTTAATTTCAAAACTAAATTTGTAGCACCGTGAAAATAATTTGATACTCAGTAATTTACAGGAGTCGGCAACTGAATGATCTCAACCTGATCCGACTATCTGATTTGAGCAAGTAATGTTTTTGTTCCAAAAAAAATGACAATAACATATGTGCTGCCTTAAACGGATTCAACAATCGATATCCGTATTACATAATTATTTGTCATATGTGCCAAATGATGTACATGATTTCAAATGTGTTTAATTTATGTACCATAAAGCTGACACATCTTCATAGCTTAAATTGAAATTTAAGTTTTACTTTATTACCATAACATTAATTTAGGGCATCAAAAGTAAGATAAATTTAAATTCCAAAATTGGCATAAGTACAACTTTAATGGTACTCCTACTAAATCTTAGTATCCACAACATTAACCATATTTCTTAAATTACCAAATAAGGTAACAAGATGGTAAATTTAGGATTCATTTGACGAGAAACACAATTAAATATTAAATGAATTACCTTAATTTGCAAACATTTTACATAAATTATCCGACAAAGTCTTCAAATCAAATATCCGGTAAAACAGAGGCCTTTTGCGCTAGGTGGAACATCACCCTAAGAAAATCAACGAGCAGGAACCCTCAATCCAACGAGCAAGCAGAATCCAGCAACATGATAGTGATGGACAACCTTAAGAAGAAGTTGGAGGAGATTGGGGGCAAGTAGGCTGATGAGCTCCCTTTTGTGCTATGGGCAGATAGGACGACTCCTAAGGTGGCTACTGGCCAAACACCCTTCAGCCTAGTGTTTGGAGCCGAAGCAGTGATCCCGTCAGAAGTCAGGGTCCCAACGTTAAGATACGGGTGTCAGACAGAAGAAGTGAATTAGGCCGCTATGACCAGCAACCTGGACACGGTAGACGAGCTCAAGGAAAGCGCCAGGATCAGGCTAGCCTCCTATAGACAAGCTGTTGCTAGAAGTTATAACAGGAACGTACGAGTTAGAACGTTACAGGTAGGGGACCTGGTCCTCAGGAAGGTCTTCCAAAACACGAAGAACCAGCAAGCTGAAAAGTTCGCATACAATTGGGAAGGACTCTACCAGGCCGAACGTATTGTAGGAAGATGAGCTTCCAGGTTGATGACTCTGGAAGGAGAAATTATCCATAAACCGTGGAACATTCTCCACCTCAAGAAATACTACCTCTCAAGGAGAAAGTATAATACCCTCTAAGCTTGGGCAGCCACCTGGCCAGAGGCAAGGGAAAACCAGAGTAGGAAGGCTTGAATCAAAGGGGGGAACGGAAATCTTAGGCCCAGGGCAAATGGATCGTCATAGAGAGCGGCCCACCCCGGACAGATAGCATCAGCGTACTCGCCGGAAGCAGGGGCACGAAGGAGTGCATTGTCAATCGGACCCATCATGGTTCTAAGAAGTGGGAGATCATCCTTCATAATTTCGGCGTCGCATGAGTGTTTGTCATCTAATATTCCCCCGGAGGGAAAACCTACCGGAGCAATGGAGTTTTTTTGGGAATGATTAGACAAGGAGATAAGCAAGACAAATGAAGGGAGGAAGGGAGAGATACCTGGGAGTTGAAGAAGTAAGAAGGGGAAGTCAGGAGAGAAGGCAGGAAAATAAAAAAGGGGGAAAATAGGATGTGAATGTGGCTTAAATATAGGAAGTTTACGAAATTGGGCATTAATGAGACGTGACATCAAGGGTCATATCACAAAAAGGAGGAAAAATTCCTGCCCAAATAACACATGTGGTTTGGGTGAAAATTTTCAAGGCAAATGTTAGACCCAAATTTTCCAGTCCAACTTTGGCCCAGTCACCAGGCGAGTAACTCAGGACCCTAAACATCTCAAGACCCTGGACACCTCAAAATCCTGAACATCTCAGACCCAGAATAACCCAGGACCCTGGACAGCTCAGGGCCCTAGACTGCAATACCCCGACCTTTTCCCTATATTTTATAATTCATATCTCGAATATTCGTATTGCATTTCAAGTATTTTCTCATTTTTAGCTCGAGAAAGTCGTTTCACAAGTTTTCGTGTTGTGTTGTGAATCGTGGTTGCGTGGCCGAGGTGGTTGTCGAGTTGTGTGAGTGTGTGGAGCAGTATGGAGTCGTTTAGAGGGTCTTGGGAGCTGGCCAGAGGGTTGTGGCAAGCTAGGGGCGAGCAGTAGTGTTCACGGAAGGAGAAAAAGCCATCCGAGAAAAACATACCAAAGGCGCGAGCAGGGAGCGACTCGCTCTGGTCAGGGAGCAGTCCGCTCCCATGTGTTTCTTATTTTCGGGTGATTTAATCCGTCATTAAATGGGGCTCGAATTCCTATCCTATTAACACTAATTAAGCCCTAATTATATCATTCTACCCTAATTCATTATCTCTAACTCTAAAACCCTCTCTTCTCTCTCCTAAATTCTCATCAATTCAACCTTAATTCTCCATTAAAACTCATTAAAATTCTCTTCTTTCTAACCCTAATTCCTTCCTAATCAATCTCCTTTGGTAGTCCTTCAATCTCTCATCGTTCTAGGTTTAGTTTTCACAGTTTTTACATTATAGTATGTGTATTTGTTTGTATGCTTATATTTTATGTGTTGTATGTGCTATAATTCAAGGAGAAGAGACTCTCAACGAGGAGGACACCATATACGTAGCCCTAGTGATATTTTGGCATGTATGAGGCCTAGTTGTTGTTTAGGATTGTTGTTGTTGATTGCTTTATTTCAAAGATGCGAGCTTTGGTATGTTTGATTGTGAATTATGGAATTGTGACTAAATTTGGTGTCTGCCTCATACCTAGTGAGTCTAGAAGCATTTTTTTAGGCTTTTTGATCATATGAGATTGTTGGTTGTGATGTTATAATGATTAAAGTTAATAGCTTGGAATATGAAATGGCCTAATTATGCTCATTTGTTAGCTTTTGCAATTAATACACCGTTTATAGTTGGTATACACCGTTGTCAGTCTTTTGTAATGAGTTGGTATTAACGATGGTTGGATATGTTGTTACGGATTGATGATTGATGTTGAAGTTGAGTTTATTCAGGTTATTGAATTGACTAGTTATAAGCTTGAGACTAGTGCGCGTACGGGTACGGTTATGGCTCGTGCGTGAGGAGTTACAACGTCATTTGGGACGGATGCCGCCCTTTGGGTTCTCAACCGGTTAAGGTTAGAGACTATAGTAATTGAATGTCGTCACCGGTTATGGTGAGGTTTGACCAAATTAAGACAGTGTTGAGGATTTCACGGTTATGTGGGTCTATTGAATGAAATTCACGGTTATGTGGTTCCGCCATAGGGTTTGGAGGTATCACCGGTTAGGGTGAGGTCCGGGGTAGTTCACGGTTATGTGGCTATCTAGTGCTCCGTGCTTTCTCTTGCGTTTGTTGGTTGTGGTATGTCGGTTGTTGATAACAGTTTGAGATTGAGCTTTGTCTGTTGTAATGTATTATCATTTGATGATGTTGTTGTACTCTGATCATAGGCCGTAGGCTAGGTAAAGTATTTGTTGTTTTGTTGGTTATGTTCATGTTGTTGAAATATAACTGGGGAACACCTAGTTACTCCCTTGGCCGTAGGTCGTTGCATGTTTTATGGCGGTATCTTGTGAGGGCGGGGACGAGTGAGGTGTCGTGTGAGCGTGACGTCCCGTAGCTAGTTTTGGTTGAGATTGGTTTAGACATGTTTAGATTAGACTATATCGTTTTCATACTTATGTTTCATTTTGGATTGTAATGGGTATTTATTCCCCATGGCTAGGCCTCAAGGCCTACTTCGATTAATGTTTGGTTGTTTAGATTGTTTCGTGAGTCCACCACCCTAGTTTCCAACTCTCATAGGTGAGTGAGTAGGATTGATTTAGCACACCGAGTGAGAGCGTTGGGTAGACACTATAGGGGGTTTGCGTTGTTTTGTATGCGTTTGAGTAGTTACTTGAACTAGCATGTTTAGTAAAATGCTGTTATTAACTATGCTTTTGTGTTGCAGATGGCTAGAAATGGAGCAGCTGAAAACGAGTTACAACGCATCCGGAGGCTCGAGGATGTTATACTTGCCATGACCGAGGCACAGGCTAACAACCGGTCAATTTTTGACCGATTTGACCGTCATTACCCTTCTACGTATGACGGTAAGGCTGGCCCGGTAGTGTTGGAGTCGTGGGTAAGAGAGATGGAGAAGTTGTTCGTTGCTTCGGTGTGCCCGGATACAGAGAAGGTGGACATTGCCACCTATTATTTGAAGATGGAGGCCGATAACTGGTGGGCCCTATCTAGAGCTACTCTCCAAGCCCATGCTGGGTTCAATTGGGCTGCTTTCTGTGACGCCTTGATGAAACGCTTCTATCCTGATGAGCTTCGCTGGCAGAAGAAGCAAGAGTTCATCCAGCTGGTGCAGGGATCGATGTCGGTTCAGGAGTATGCCGACAAGTTTGTGTCTTTGGCTCGGTTTACTCCTAACATAGTTCCCAACGAAGCTGCTCGTGTTCGTCGGTTCGAGAAAAACCTAACCCCAAAGGTTAGGACTGTGCTTGCTGGGGTTCCATCTACCACCTTCCAACAGGCTTTGACCGTGCTCTCAGTGTCTACGAGTCGGTTAAAGCTGAGGAAGCTGAAGCTGCTGCGAGAAACCGTTTTGTGAAGAGACCCTTCGTTCCCGTAGATACCCGTATCTATACCCCCCAAAAAAGAAGCTCGATGATGAAAAGGACTTTTATGCATGTTTTATAAATAGACGAAACGGTACAAATTATCTAAAACATTTTAGTCATTTTTGACGCATTAATATAAAATTGCATATTTCGTAAAATAAATACTAATTTTGTTGTTTCATTTCAAGCCGAGAAACACGACACGATTATTCACCCACAAAAGCAACCCACAAAAACAACCTACAAAAAACAGCCTACAAGAACAGCCCACAACCCACAAAGGCACACACCCGAAACGGGTCGACATGCATCCCGAGTCACATTTTCGTAAAATCAAATTTTACGACCTCACAAAATAATACAATACAAAGCCATTTTATTTCGAGCCAAAACCGAAAAACACGACAAAAACCGAGACGCGAAACACAAAAACTGACCCAAGGACGTAAGACTTTGGTCCAATGGACCAAAGCCTAAACCAATCAGCCCAATCAATCACATACGTCACAAGCAAAAGGCGGCCCAAGCTCAGATTATACACACACAGGAACAAATCGCCAGTCTTCTGGGCTCTGGCGATTTCCCTTCTCCCTTAAAACACAACAGGCGATTTGTTGTGACTATTATTTGCATACTGGCGATTTCTTTCCCTTTTTACTCACCACTAGCGATTTGTGTTGCTCCTATACACGAATTTGACCAACTTCTATAAATACTCCCCTCCTCATTCACTCCAACAACACATCTAATTTAACACCCAACATAATCACAACTTACACTTAGCATTCTAGAAACCGTCTTTGCATTCTAAGGTAAACATTTTACCTTCAGATTGGAATTTTTAGACTCGGACAAGGGGTTACCTTAACCCGACTCGGTATTGGTTTAACGAACCCGTATTCGTAATACGGTTGTAGTAATTCGGATTCCTAATCCGTCTAAACCTCGCCAATACCGCATAAACAAACGACCCACTTTCGCTAAACAAACCAACGTTACATTTTACTTTATGCAAACTCTCATTCATGCATTAAATATGACTAAACACGGATTCGACATAAACTTGTACCGTTTCAACTAGTCTTTTTAAACATGCAAAATTGAGGGTTTTCAAAATACTAGAATAAAACAAAAGTCGGAAAATAATGTTTATATATTAATTCAAATCAATGAATTATTATTTTATGTACATTTCCTATAGCGAAACGTCATAACCTTGACAATTCACATTCATCACTTTACATATTTATCGAGTCTTATTCGCTCTTGTACGTAGCGTTTTATTAGCTCAAACATCGAAATTAAACACTTGTTTTCAAATTAGTAAAGACTACATTACGTAGGCTCTTTGATTTCAATTTTTCATAAAACATTTTGATAAGACTTTCGAAAAGTAATCTCACCCCGAATCCTCTCTGGTTTCACAATAACCTTAGAAGGATAGGTATCGACGCGCCTTGAATTCAAAGACACGCGTCTTATGATTTAAGACGCATAAAAAAGGTTCACAATTCCTTTAAATATTTGATGGCGACTCCAAAAACAATTTCAAAACGATTTTTCAAGCGCTTGCAGCGATGATATCCCACATAGCAATAAGTCGATAAACACAACTCATCTCGACCAAAAAACCGCCTGCGCCTAGGAGCGGTTTTTAAGGCAAACTTTCTCGCGTAGCGTCCGCGTTCCTTTTCGGGCGGGCCAGCGCGAGGTGTCGAGGGGTGACCCGATTCCCGGTACCTTTAGTTGGCGACTCCGCTGGGGACGAGCTGTTTTTATTGTTAAGAAAATAAACCTTTTCTTTTATTTAAAAACACAAGTGATGAGACTTGAAAACTTGAAAACGGTTACATTTTCGATGTTTGAGCAAATGCAACCATTCGAGTCAAATCCTCTGGGATTCAGAGCCATACACCCTCGAGAATCGGCCCCTAATAACGTTCGCTTCATAAGCGAGCCTATTCTGGACAAACCGAATTCTCGCCCCTTCACGATTACAAGTACGGTATTCGTACAAACGATCGTAACAGTCAAACTCGGACGCTCTAGGACTCATACTGAATTCACACTTAAACGTGTGCAATCTTGCGGATAACCCTACACAAACGTTGCGGGAATGACCGGAGGGAACCTTACCCCAAAAGCCAAAAACCCGCGTCTATACGTACAAATGCGAAGTTATAGTACCCTCACTATAGTCGTCTTTCAAATAAACTCATGCAAAATATTTTCAAGGCATTATGCATTCAAAAATGTCTCTTCAAAATACAGTTTCAAACGTTTTTCGAAAAAGCATGCTTTCAAAACATTAACGCCAAGTTCATTGACCTATAGTCAAGTGAACCTGACAAATAACACGCCGTAACATTCAAATACGCTAGGCAATAATCACTATATTTCCGATCCTTTACAAAACATAAACGAACTATACGACTGACGTATCATCATAATTCGTTTATCGCAAGCATTTCACAAAGCGAAACCCAAAAATGTCAATTCATTTCGGGTATTTAATTAAAACAACCACTTTTACGCTATACATCTGAAATAATTCTAGGCTGAATGACTCTCTAGTCATTTCGACCTAAACAAACATCTTTTCAAAAACAAACAAAACACGGGATCGTTCAGATACGAACCTGTCGATTTACACGTCAAACCGATTGACTTATCGTCATTTTGGTTCGACTTTCTCTACCACACGTAAAAGGCGAACAATATTTGCTTTTTACTCGTTTTAACATCCTCAAATCGACTGGCCTATCGCTATTTCGTTTTGACTCATTTGCATGTCACAATCTAACGATGAGCCCCTAAGCGACGTACTGCTAATCTGGGCTAATCAGATGTGATCATACAAAACATTTTATTACATCGAGATTAGAGATACGTTAACATATCTCTACCTCAAAGGCCTCCCGTGTCTTTTCAGCCAAAAACACGAGTCGAGTCTTTCACTTACTTTTACACATTTTATTTGGGTTGCGAATGCGAGTTTGAGTCTTTTTCTTTCGTTTTCGGGTCACTAAAGTCTAAAACTTTGACAGGTTCGCCCACCAAAAGCCCCGGATACACGGCTCATAGAAGCAATATGAATCTCTGTTTCAACCCTGTGAACGATGAAGTTGCCCCTTCACAGCCTCCGCCACTAATGACGATCGCTGAACATATTTAACTACTCAACGATAAGATCACCAATCTCACCGCTCTGTTCGAGCAATTGGCCGTTATGCAAAAGTTCAAAACCGAGAAAAACGCTAAACGTTTCGCCAAGGAATCTTCTCGACATGCTAAAAGAATTCGATCCCTGGAGGATGAAATTCGCAAATACAAGCTGGCCAAAACTATAGACCATGGTCATCAAGGCAGCACATATCGAACCGCAACAAAAACTGAATCGGTTATCCCTGTCAACTCAAATACACTAGCGACATCACCTGTGTTCACAACACAGCCCACACTCGCTACACCCAAGTCATCATCTGCTGGGCCATCTTCGTCAAAACAACGACGAAACTTTGACCCCCTTTTTATGTCTTACTCCAAGGCATTGAAAAAACTCGTGAAGAAGAACATTCTGCAGCTTCCCGGCCCCACCAGCATACCACCTGAGAATAAGAAACCACAGTCATGGAACCAAAACGCCTACTGTGAATTCCACAGGGGGAAGGGGCATGACACTGAAAACTGCTTCCGTCTAAAGAACGCAATCCAAGACATGATCGACAACAAGACGATCGATAAACCAAACGTAGCTCCTAAGCCCTCAAACCAGCATGCTCACACTATCTTCGTGGGAACACATCCCATTCTTGACTGCTCTCATTTGGTTACCACAGACGATCACGAAGTCAATGTCGTTTGCGACAGTACCAACGACAGCAGCGACAGCACCAAGTGCATTCGCCAAACTAAAACAAAAACAAAAGCAAAGCCTGCAGACGAGAAAAGGGTCTTCGTGCAGATCCCTTATCAATATCTCATCAGACTATCCGACAGCGACGATGAGGTTTCATACTTCGAACGTCCGTATCAAGCTCCGTTAAAACTACTAGAACCACCGGGGTTCCCGTCGAAACTCACAAACAAAACAAAGACAAGGGCATAATCGTGGATGAGACTGCTCCATCTGTAACAGAGGCTCCTTCATCTAGCACAACTATACTCGACATCGAGGATATGCTTCCAAAGCAACTCCCTGAAACAAAACCAAACATTTCAATCTGGCAACCCTTGCGGGACTCACCAGGGCATCGCGAGGCCCTTTATCGAGTCCTACAGATATCTCCAGCCCAACTTGTTAGCCACATCATCCGGGATTGGCTACCAGGTGCTATAACTTTCTCTAACGCGGACCTCCTGCCATTTGGAGGTGCACACAATCTGGCGCTCTACATAAACGTAGAATGTCGTAGCATGACATTACCCGTTGCCCTCATCGATAACGGTTCTGCGGTCAATGTCCTGCCTCTTGCGACCGCCAT
This sequence comes from Dianthus caryophyllus, assembly GCA_023091065.1. Classification (NCBI taxonomy): domain Eukaryota; kingdom Viridiplantae; phylum Streptophyta; class Magnoliopsida; order Caryophyllales; family Caryophyllaceae; genus Dianthus; species Dianthus caryophyllus. The sequence continues at coordinate 18,191,261 of CM041526.1, read as the reverse complement.
CAAACTAGGATTGGAAGAAAGCGACTTCACTCCCTGTTCAGACAACATAACAGCATACGACGGTACACGCCGTGGTGTAAAAGGCATCATCTCATTACCCATGATGACAGAATACGTCGAGGCGGAAATCGAATTCCAGGTCATCGACGTCCCCGCAACGTACAACATGGTGCTGGGCTGACCCTGGATTCACGCTACCAGAGCTGTTACATCAACTCTGCCAGAAGGTTAAACTACCTCTGGACGACGAAATCATCACCATCGAGGCCTCAAACTTCTGAGCCACCCTCCGGCAACCAAAGTCTGAAGAAAACACCACTGAACCCACCAATAACATAAGTGGTTTCAATTCGAATATCTGCGCCTTAACTTTTGCAGAAAAAATAAAGGCACTATACACAAAGGACAACAGGAGTCAGTGGCCCACAATAGGTCTAGGCTATGTACCTTGGTCTCATGAGTGCACGCGCATGATCGACGAGACCAAAAACCGTCGACTCACCAACGACATCACCATGAAATCATACTATCTCCGCCTTTGCAAGTACTTCGTCAATGAAGGAGCCGATCAAGCATCTAAAAACACACCAGCCTACACTGCTGCAGGCACCGAGCTCATCTCTAAATGCTCTGCGACAGCCGCTTTGACCCCACTAACCTAATCATCCACTACAACGACAAAACAGTGGATGGCTGGAGGAAAACCCTAAAGTGGGCTGATGACGAGGGTCGCAAATTCGAACTCGCCACAGGAAAAGGCTACACCTTCGAAAACCCCGCCCCTGAGGAAGACGAAGACAACAACACTAGCAACGAGTCTGTCCTAGAGTTTAGGGTCCCGCGTCATCCTAACGCAAGGTCTTATAAGCCAACAAAGTCGTGTGATTACATTCCTAAAATAGTAGACCTAGCTGAGGAATTAGAGTTTGTAAGGTTGTCCAAAGCTCCATAGTCTGAGCAATCTTCGAATGTAACTGTTTTTAAAAACATTAATGACAAGTACGTTTCCGGTTACTCTTTGCCTCGTTTTTCCTTTTAATTTTTGCATATTCTAACGTTTGCGATAACATTAAACAAAACGACATTGCATCATATAAACACATTGCAAGCACTGTTTCCAGGCCTGAACAGCGTCCCATCACTAAAGATTATCAACACCAAAACACCCCAGGAACCCAAGGAGTTACCACTGGGGGCTTTCTTAAGCACAGACAAAAATCTGCATCCACCAACCTACTCACAAAAATCGACGACATCCTCACCCGGTCACACAAAGACATGCCCGACTTTGACCATTAAATCACCAAACACCACAGCCTAACAAAAGCCGGGTATCAAGCCCATCAAACAAAAGCCACAACGCACCATCCGAGCCAACAAAAACGCTAACTGGATATCAAACACAGTCCCAACTACGAAGGAAAACGACAAAATCCCAGTAGACACTGACTTTCACAACCTAAACAAAGCATGTCCAAGAGACAACCTTTCACACATCGACATCCTCGTCAATAACCCCACCGAAAACATAATCGCTAAGGACTCCACAATTAAGCAGGAGTCCGACTATCACGGTTATAACATAGGAATACTCCTAATAACCCCTAATGGCAACCACGCACCCCTCTTTATCAAAATTTCAAAGTCACCACCAACGCCACAGCATACGAAGCACATGTCTACGACCTACAAGGATCCATGGACACTTTACCTAACCTTGCTAAACATACACATCGAGACACTACCCATTGTCGCAGAAAGACATAGCAAACCAGCATATACTCATGTTATCAACAACACTGAGGCTGAACAAACAGGACCCTGGTATCAAACCATCCTCAACTACAAAACAGACAATACCTACCCGCGAAACATGTTGCAATGTATTTATATAAAATGTCAATAAAACAAACAAAATTTTAAAAATCGCAAACTAGGCCGGCATGCCTCTAAACGTGCATCACACAAAAACTCAATTCCGAACTACGCCGGTTTGATTCCACTCACGTGGATACGTAGGCAGATTTGCAAAAGGCACAACCGACATTCAACACAAAAACGAGGCGCCCAAAGCTTAAAAAGGCCGAGGGCACAGTCAACACAAACACAAGATCATGATCCAAAGCTTAAAAAAGTCAAGGATACAACTCTGCTTATAAAACAGCAAACGAGGCAAACGTAAACGAAGTTCATTTTATTAACGATAGTCAAAAGTAGTTACATTTTGGATTTTCCGTCTCTGGAGAAAAAGACAAAACTACGACCTCCGACGTCTCCTTAGGTCTTAGGAATGACAAAGCAAACCACAATTTCACCAGGGTTTAGAGTTACCAACAAACTACCAGTAAGTTCCTTCGACGCCATCTTCATCAAGCGGCACACATTTCCTCGATCCCCCAGATCACGAATCACGAGTGAAGGCGACAATTTTTCAACACAAAAACACCTAAAAACATCAAATGCCGTCCCATCAGACGACGCACCAACCGACCTCAAACCCGCGCTGTCACGGCAATTACATCCTCTTTTCTGCACCTAAAACACCTCCCCCTACTCAACAAAACGCAGCCGTATTTCGCATCACCTCGTTTTACGCCCCTGCTTTACTTTTTTTTTGTTTTTCACATTAAAAAAACCCGTCGTCCTCAAACACACTTTCAGCACTACGCAAATTACAATTCTCGCATTTCGCAACTCCTATATTAAAAAAAAAAAAAAGTACAATTTTTATATCGCAATTTCGTCAAAACACTTTTTGCAAACTTCATACTTCACTTTTGTCAAAACACGTTTTACGCATATTTTCACATAAAGCACGATGCATTTTCTTGGAACCGCATTTTCACGAATTTCAAACATATAATCTCAATCGAGATTCACGTTTTTGTAAAACTAACAATACGTTGCAGGTTTTAAATACAACAAGCGAGGTCGACCGACTACAACATTCGTCCAACAACGTCCATTCAACGACACTAACGCAAGTCATTCACATTACGACTTTCATTCCATCAAAATCATATCACAAAATTTCCTACAACGTCGTACAACAACAAGCATTCCACTCCACAGACAATACAACTTCATATAAAAACATACAAAACAGCCACAGTAACACCCTTCCAACAACAATTACCACAAATACATACAACCATACAAAGTCCAAATATACAAGTCTAATACATAAGTCCAAAGTTCACTACACAATCACAAATTGTCATAACGATCAACAGCGACTACGACTGATCGCGGCGGCGCAGCTCCTCGCGAAGCGCGTCAAGCTGTGCCCAGTAGTCACCCAGCTCCTGCTCGCGCTGACCTCGAACTTGGCTCGAAGCCTGGCCTCTGTCTCGTCCTGTACTCTAGCTGCCTCCTCTGCGCGACGAGCCTCGCTGACGGTCCTCACCCTTGCGTTCTCCCGCTCGCACCGCGCCTGGCTAGCCCGAAGCTCCGCGACCTCTCGCTGGCTCATGAACAACTTAATGGCATGCTCGTTCATGGACATCCGCCATTTACTCGCTGTTCGCCAGAGCCTCCGGTGCACCTCAGCCGTCACCTGCCAAACGACATAACAGCAAACTGGGGGCTAAAATCAAAAACAGTTACAACAAGTTTGACTAACGTTTTACACTAAAACCTTAGTCAAACTGGGGGCTAAAATTAAAAACAGCTACAACAAGTTTGACTAACGTTTTACACTAAAACCTAAGTCAAACTGGGGGCTAAAATCAAAAGCAGCTACAGCAAGTTTGACTAACGTTTTACACTAAAACCTAAGTCAAACTAGGGGCTAAAATCAAAAGCAGCTACAGCAAGTTTGACTAACGTTTTACACTAAAACCTAAGTCAAACTGGGGCTAAAATCAAAAGCAGCTTCAGCAAGTTTGACTAACGTTTTACATTAAAACCTAAGTCAAACTGGGGGCTATACCATATAATGCAAAACTTACAAAAGCATAACAACTCACCTTCTTCCCCCGAGCACTCCAGCTCTCCATCCCGGCATCAGTCATCGACGACAGGTACGAAGGCAGCTTATCCGCATGCCTACACCCGTCGTGCTCAAACTCCAAGCTCTCAGGGAACGGAGGCCGCTGGAACTGCAAGTCATGGTCACGAGGCTACAATTTAAAAAAATCAGGATCAATTTTTGCTTTTTCCAAAATCAAAACAAATACAAAATTAACAACAAAACATACCTCGATCACAGCGGGTGCCAGCGCACGCCGCGCCCACAGCACGTACTTCTCCGCCGGTCGCAGCAGAGTGTCCGACTCACCCTCATGGTACATGTCACGATGGAGGTCTGCGTCTGGCGTCTGCTCGAACAGCACCTTCGACGGAGACGCCGACACCAGAAAACCACCACGGCCCGTCTGTGCCGACATACGCTCTCCCAAGTAGCAGTAAGAGTCGTACTGCGACGCTATGTACAGTCGTCGACCGTCCAAAGTACCAAAACGAGCCGCGATCGACGCGGGGACACCAGCAAAACGCCCCCAAGGATTCAGAACAAACTACAATACAGAAACATACGAGTAAGAAATACAAAACACACCAAAATACAACATAGAAAGCACAAAGAATGCGTTGCCTTTACCTTATCAACCGTCATCTCGTTGAACGCCTTTCGAGCCCCATCGCAACTCAACCCAATACCCTTGCGATCAGCCATCGCGTAAGGGTAAAACTCAGGGTACTCCGGAACTATCGCAATGCGGTCAGGAAGAAGTGACAGGAAGTGTGCGTAGCACCAAGCCTGTAGCCAAAACAAACAATCAGCCACAAAATTTTCACAAATACAGCTACAACAAACACAAAAATCATAAAACATGGCATACCTCCATCAGTAGACTGGACCCACCAAAGACGGCTTTAACCCGGTATCGATCTTGTCAGGACGAACGGCGTCCTGACAATACTGGGTCAACAAGCTCAGCGCAGGGGTAACCCATGTAGGGAACTCATCCCATTCACTAATCAAATATTAGTGTAAATCAAATTACTCTAATTTGATTTAGCAAGATCTATGTAGATACAAAAGTACTTTGTTACAAGTCTAGAAATTTATACCTTTCTCTTAAAGGAAATTTGGGCACAAAACTAGAACTCCTTTCTAGTTTTGTTTCTTGAGCTTAAGTTTAGGATGATCCTCCAAAACTCGAGTTTCCAAAATAGGAAACCTCCTCTTAGTAGCACCCAAGAATTACTCCAAAAACACTAAGGATTTTGATCTAGAAATCACTTAGTATAAACTTGATAATATGTGATATTATTATTATTACTAACTCTTAGTAATATAGAGAATAATATAAGTAAAAGTTTTAGAGAGAAATGAGAGAGATGGAGAGTAAAATGAAAACTTGCATGCATTCACTAACTTTGTCTTGTGTTTAAATAAGAAAACAACAAAGCAAAGTGTGTCTTGCACACTATTAGGGGGGCCGGCCTCCATGAGCTAGGAAGAGGGGAAAGTGCTTTTTATTGTTAAGAACAATCTTATGCAATGCAATGATTATGTTATGCATGCAAGGCAACAACAATAGCTAAAAACGAAAAGGAATCTTTTCTTCTCTCTCCCCTTGGTATTGGACGGCTATAAGGCCCTTATTATGGGTCCAATTTGTTTACAATATTTGTCCCACAAATACTCATAATTTATCACTTAATCATCTAATATGATAAAGTACAAATTATCAAATTGAACTCATAACTCTTCTTTAACATATATGTACACTTACACATATATTAAAATTGTACCTTTACTAATCTCATTAGTAAAATATACACGATTAGTGAATTAACGTTTAATCACTAATTCCCATCTCCTCTAATAATTTTATCGATATAAAATTAAATCATCCGAGTTCACAACTCGATTTCTCTCTAAATCAATTCACCGACTAACCGTTAGTCAAATTATCAAGTTACTAATATAATCGTATCTCATACAATTAATTAGATTAAATATTTGGAGTACGTTCCTTTAGGTGTGACTTAAAGGGATCAATTGATTACCGCCGTTCTCACGACAATAACGTCAAACTCTAGTCAGCCAACCGTTATTGATTTACGTTAATCAATTGACAATAATACAGGATTATTCCCATGTATTCCTTAATTGAGATTTAATAATTAAGTAATCGCACTATTGTGGAGGACACATACTCCAACAATCTCCCACTTGTCCGAGACAAGTTGTGCATTACCAATTCTCATGCCCGTTTCACATCTCCCACTCGATGTAAGGTGTCTTACAGGTCGTACTTGCATCCTGAGATATATATCGTATTATCGTGAGTGGTTTCCTCGATATGGAGAGTAGCTGTCTGACCGGGGAATCTACCGTAGATTCTTACTGCAGAGCGTGTACGCATTTTCAAATGACTACTCCTCGAGTGGCCCAAAGATGTTTTACCCCGACGAGGGTGGATATTTCCCTTCCACTCGATTGTACTGTATGATGCAGATCACCATGACCCCAAAGATGCCCTTATAACCCCCTTTCACGGCATGGCTTAGGACAAAAATGAAAGTCACTTTCGAAAGCGCGACTTCGACAATCGGTTTCAGGTCAAAGAATCGACTCAAGGAATACTATAGAAATTCCCACCACGACCAGGTTTCAATCTCATTGAAAAGGAATTCTATAAAGCGTCCTTTGCCGACGAGTGTTTTCCGCGATCTGTCTATGCAAACGATCAGTCATCTCATATGACCCTATGGTGTTGAACCCACCATCGATCGACTTGCAATCTAGTCTCTCCGAGACGTCACCTCATGTGAGAGACTAGGGACCAAATACTTAGTTTATACCGTTCACTTGAATAGGTTCAAAGTTGTCACACAAATATTCGGATAAACAAAGTATGCATTCATAATGACTTAAGATAAAAAACAATGAATGTTATTTTCATATATGTAATAAGATACATCATTCTATTACATGTTACGAAACTAAAGGAAATCTGGCATACGCCGCAACCCCATGGAGGCGGTGTGCGCGTCATGCTTAGCCCTCGAAAGAGGCTTGGTTAAAGGATCAACGATATTATCGTCTGTCCCAACCTTACAAAGATCTATTTCCTTCCTTTCCACATTATCTCTAATAACGTTGTATTTCCTCAAAACGTGTCTAGACTTGTTGCTAGACTTGGGCTCCTTCGCTTGGAAAATATCCCCACTGTTATCACAATAAACAGTGACAGGATCTACGGCACTAGGGACTACTCTTAGTCCATGCAAGAATTGCCGAATCCACACAGCTTCTTTAGCAGCTTTCGATGCTGCCAAATATTCAGCTTCCGTTGTAGAATCCGCAGTGACACTCTGTTTAAAGCGCTTCCAACAAACAGCTCCTCCATTCAACATAAAGACATAGCCGGATTGGGATTTCAAATCATCCCCATCGGTTTGGAAACTTGCATCCGTGTAACCCTTTACACGTAGCTCAAGTTCTCCTCCAAACACTAGAAACGAAAGCGTAGTTCTTCTCAAGTACTTAAGGATGTTCTTTACAGCTATCTAGTGACTGTCACCAGGATTAGCTTGATACCGGCTCGTCATGCTCAAAGCGAAAGCGACATCGGGACGAGTGCACATCATAGCATACAAGATTGATCCTACAGCGGAAGCATAAGGGATTAATTTCATGCGTTCAATTTCCGCAGGAGTCGTAGGACATTGAGATTTTTTCAACGTTATTCCTATACTCATCGGAAGAAAGCCTCTCTTGGAGTCTTTCATATTGAACCTATCAAGAATCTTATCAATATAAGCTTCTTGACTCAATGCTAGTATCCTCTTGGATCTATCTCTATAGATCCGGATACCCAAGATGCGTTGTGCCTCTCCCAAGTCGTTCATTTGGAAATGGTTTCCCAATTCCACCTTTACCGAATTTAGACTTGGAATATCATTTCCAATCAGTAGTATGTCATCCACATACAAAACAAGGAAGGTTACCTTGCTCCCACTAAACTTCATGTACAAACAAGGTTCCTCGGCACTTCGAGTGAATCCATGTTGTTTGATAACATGATCGAATCTATGATTCCAACTCCTTGATGCTTGCTTAAGACCATAAATGGATCTCTTAAGCTTGCATACTTTCTTAGGGTTGGATGTATCTACAAAACCTTCAGGTTGTGTCATAAACACTTCCTTTTCTAGAATCCCATTCAAGAAGGCGGTTTTTACATCCATTTGCCATATCTCATAGTCATGAAATGCGGCAACCGCTAATATTATCCTTATGGATCGAAGCATAGCAACCGGTGCAAAGGTTTCATCATAATGAATACCTTGGACTTGTGAAAAGCCCTTTGCCACCAATCTAGCTTTGTAAACATCTATATGTTTATCTATGCCGAGTTTGATTTTGAATATCCATTTACACTGAAGGGGTCTCACTCCTTCAGGCAAATCTACCAAGTCCCAAACTTGGTTCTCGTACATAGAATCCATTTCGGATTTCATGGCCTCAAGCCATTGTTCGGAGTTGGGGCTACTGATAGCCGCCTTGTAGGTTGGGGTTCGTTGCTTTCGAATAACAACAAATCACCCTCCTCCTCGATGTTCTGAGGAGTAGCAGTCGAGTTGATGACTAATTCTTCACGACCTCCTAGGGATTACAACCGTGTCAGAAGGCGACGGCACGGTTTCCTCATTTTCTGTCTCGGTTTGTGGCTCTTGAACTTCATCAAGTTCAAATTTTCTCCCACTCTGTTTTTTAGAAATAAATTCATTTTCTAGAAAAACAGCATCACGAGCCACAAACACTTTGTTCTCGTGAGGGTTGTAAAAGTAATAACCACAGGTTTCCTTAGGATTACCTACAAAAAGACATTTGTCAGACCTAGGAGCGAGTTTATCGTCAGTTTTATTCTTGACGAATGCCTCACAACCCCAAATTCTCATGAATGACAAATAGGGAACCGTTCCCGTCCGTATCTCATATGGAGTCTTATTGGCCGCTTTAGTCGGACTTCGATTTAGTGAGAATACAGCAGATAATAGCGCAAAGCCCCAAAATGATCCAGGAAGCTCACTTTGACTCATCATAGACCGAACCATATCAAGCAAGGTTCGATTTCTCCTTTCTGCAACACCATTCAACTGTGGTGTGCCCGGGGGAGTCCATTGTGATATTATACCACAATTCTTAAGATGTGAATCAAACTCATTACTTAGATATTCGCCACCACGATCCGATCGTAGTGCTTTCATCCTTTTGTTCAATTGGTTCTCAACCTGATTTTGAAATTCTTTAAATTTCTCAAAAGCATCACTTTTATGCCTTATTAAGTAGACATAACCATATCTACTTAAGTCATCGGTAAAAGTAATGAAGTAATGATATCCTCCTCTAGCGGTGATGTTTAACGGACCACACACATCGGTATGTATGAGTCCTAAAACCTCACTTGCTCGTGTCCTGATACACGTTATTTATATACATTTTATGCCCCCGGTTCAGTCGCATTTAGCTTGCATTTATTCGTATTTATTATGATTTTATGAGCTATATGTTATACTTCTCGACACTGCTGCCTTTTATTTATATTTTGCAGGTTTTGGTGGATTTGAGCCAAAACCCGGGACGATTAGAGCATTACGAGAATCGAGACGACAGGTCCTAGCTTGAGCTCACGCAGGAGCTCGAGAACACGAGCCAAGACCAAAGACTAAGACCAAGATCAAAGGCCTACGAACAAACTAAGGCCTAAAAGGCTAAGGAGTGAAGAGATTTGGGCTTGAGTCAAGTGAAGAGAGCCGGCCCATTGTCAAGGGTCGGTAGGTTGCGGCCATTGTACTTTGGAAGGCATATTTTGCCGGTTTTTGTTATATTTCGAGATTGAATAATTTGGAAAGTATAAATAGACTTTAGGTCGAGTAGTTTAAGGGATGCTTTATTTTACATTCAAACTTTAGGTTTAGCTTTTTAGTTTCTTTACTGCTTTACAAACTCAATTTAGTTTAGCTTTCAAGATCTTTACTTTGCTATTTCAGGATTCCTTCCAGGTTTATTTTATTGCAATTACTTTTCTTTATCATGTTTATGTTTATTGATTTAATTGTTATTGCCCTTATCATGAGTAGCTAATTCCTTAATTAGGGTTTAGGGGGAATTTGTGATAGTGGGTTCAGGAACATGTTTTAGAATTAAAATTGGTTGAATAAATTGTGCACTTGATTTCTTTCTGCGCGTTTTATTATCAATTGAATTAGGATTCTTTCGCCTGATCAACGAGTTGTCCGAGTTTAATTGAACCTGAGTATGTTTTAATTTAAGATCGAAAGCCGAGTTAAAACTAGACTTACGCGAGATTGATAAGTTGAGTTTAGTAAGTTCACGAGCCCGCTAAATTTGCTTAAGGCTAAAATTGACTCGAGAGGCGTTTTATAAACCTAGTCATTTGCACGCTTTATCTCTTAGTCTTATAAATTTGAGTTTCTGAATCATTGTCATAATGAACCCGATGCCCTAATCTTCCCTTTTATTGATTTATATTCATCTTTACATTATTTGCTTTAGTTATAGCTTATTGCAACCCAACCTATTTTCACACCCTTGAGTTGAACCTGTTTTACTCCGACTTTAGCTTAAGACTACACCGTTTCTCTGTGGATACGATCCTGCTTACCACTAGGCTTTGTTGGTTATGCATTAGGTTTATTTTGATTTATTGATCTGACTTATTGTGTCAATTTTGGCCGATTCTTGGGAGAAACGGCTTTGCTAGTTTTAGTTCTAGTTAGTGTTTGTTGCAGGTTTTTCTCCTTAGTCTCAGGGAACCTAGTTCCTTGAGACCGTTCTCACCGTTTTCTCGAGTTATTTATGCGCAGGTCACCTACAGGTTTAGTCCCTTTTGATCCTGAACCTGAGCGTACCTTACACCGTACGCGTAATTTCTTTAAAGAGATCGCTGAGACCTACGAACGTGAGATTGAGGAAGCGTCGCATTCGGAGTCAAGAGCAGCGCAATCGTCCTACGAGGACACACCACCTATTACTCCAGTTTCTTCTCCACCACGCGTGACTATGCCTAAACTATATAGTCACTCGCTACCCAAGACCGAGTCGATCCCGCAAGGATTTACGATACCTAATACGGTCCAAGGGAATTTCGAGATTCGCCCCGCCTTTCTTTATCTGGTGGAGCGTAACCAATTCGGTGGCAATCCTACGGAGGATCCCGGGAAGCATATGCAGGTTTTCACGGATTACTGCTCAACAATTAAGCAGAATGGGATTACTCAGAACCAGATTAGGGAGATGCTCTTCCCTTTCTCTCTACGTGATCGAGCGCGGGATTGGATCACGGATTTGGACAAGATTGCTGCGGGTATAACGGATTGGCCAAGTCTAGCTCTTGCTTTCTATCGCAAATTCTATCCTCCAGAGCGGACTAACCAACTCCGTAGTCAGATTCAGGGATTTCAGCAAAGTTTTGATGAGACATTAGCTGAAGCGTGGGACCGTTACAAACGGTTGATCCGAGAGTGTCCACATCACGGGTTGGGCGATTGGTTGATCATTATGACTTTTTATAATGGTCTTTATGCGGAGAGTAGAGCTATTCTTGACTCAGCTGCTGGAGGTCGGTTTGCTAATAATACTGACGATGATAAGGCGTGGACGTTGATCGAGGAGATGGTCATTCATTATTTCGATTCGGGAAGCCGAGGGTAATTCACGGTCCGCACACAACGGCCGTGGAAATGAGAGTTTAAATCTTTGTAATGAGTCAACTTTACGAAATTTGAATAGAAAGTTTGATGCTATCTTGGAGTCATTAAATCGATTGCCCAAGTTAATCTTGTCGCGGGGCATGATTGAGGTTATGCTACGAGGTATCTGCGCCCAGGAAGCGAGGTTTACGGCGTATCAATCCTCTGATCAAAACCTGCCGTACGAGAATCGGTAGGGTTACGATCGGTCATTTGTTATCCTACCGTAACAATAATGTACTTAACGACTCCCCACCTCCACAAAATACCCCTTATCAACCACCCTACAAAAACCAACAACAACCCCGCCTACCTATCAAAAACCTTCCTTTACACCACCCCCACCACAAGTACCGATCCTATGGTGAAATGAAGGCCATGATGTTGCAGATGTCGCGGTGACTATGGCCGTGCAAAAGTCACAAGAGATGATGATGCACGACAAATGCAAAAGGATGGGCAAGCTAAGGACGCCGCAATTAAAGCGTTGGAAAATCAAGTGGCTCGGCTCGCCCGCCATGGCGTCACGCGACGGTAGGGTACCCTTCCTCCTCGAGGAATCCTCCTAAACCTCCGCGCGATACGGCATGCGCGATTACGTTGAGAAGTGGGTCAATGTACGGTGACCCCACGAACTTGGAGGAAGAGGAGAAGGATGAAGCTCAAAACTGCGGTAAAGCGGGTGTAATTACAGTCTCAGTAGGTCGGCCGGCGTGGTCGATCAACCATTTGGACACTGTTCTTGAGGAAAGATGATTCGGGTGTTATTTCTGGTGCAACTTCAACGCCCCCGATTCAAATTAAGCTTCCGTTTCCTGGTCGCCAGCGAGGTGCAGAGCCCGAGGCCAAGTTCAGGAAGTTCGTCGACGTCATCAAGGCCCTTCAGGTAAACGTGTAACACCCCGGCTTTTTCTAATTCATTTTTATTAGCTTTCCTTATTTAGTAAGTTTCCTAATCGGGTAACTTTCTTTTTTTAGCAAATAGCTTAAAACCTGTTTTAGGTAATTAGCTTAAAACGGTGTATCTCCCTCATACGAACTCCGATTCAGGTGATTCAAAAGGCTAAACTGCGTATTTTTTTCGACGCCGTCGCAACTGCCAAAGTTTCAGGGGTCAGAGCAGGGAAGAGCGAGCCGCTCCACCCTGGGGAGCGAGCCGCTCCTACAGAGCGAGCCGCTCTGGTCTTCAGAGCGAGCCGCTCCACGGTAGCGGATTGATTTTTAGGGTTTTTCCGTGTTTTTCTTTTGGCTCAAGCTAATTATAATCTCGTATATTGTTATTCAAGGCATCTTAATCTCTGATTATCTATCCTAAAACCCTCATTCACTCCTTCCCTCTCTTTTCCATCCACATTCATCCTCTCCATCTCTCAAATTATATCTCTCCAAAACTCTTTTACCACCATTGTTATACTTTCAAGCTCTCAATCCTTTCATTCTCAACCTTTTCTAGACCTTATCCTTGGTAAAGGATCTCCTTTAGCATCTTTATTTTTCTGTTATTGTATTATTTTATGTGTTTGCTTGCTTTGTATTCATTGTATGCTTGTTTTGGCTTGGTTTATCAAAGGAGAAGAAGGATTTGAAGAAGGTGATACCATCCTTATTGAAGAAGAGGACGAGTAGCACAAGTTTGAGACTCTACAAAGGTAACTAGGTGTGATCTAGTCATGTTTTAGCATGTATGAGGCCTTGTTTGTCATGTTGTTGTTGTTTACATTGTTGTTGTGATGATGGTTGATGTTGTGATCATAAATTCACGTTAGTTTCGTTGGCCTCATACTAGGGTTGTCAAATATCATTCATGTTATCATCATTAATTGCATAACTATCATATTTGAGTGCTAATCATGTTGGTGAATGTTGAGAAAATCAAATTGGTGTGATGTTGTAGGTTGGCCGAATGGTTGGGGTGAGGGCCGAAGCCCTTGCTCCTTGTTCTCCTTGTTTTTCTTCCTTGTTTTGGCTTAATCATGTTGTATTATGATGTTTGTATTAATCACCTTAAGTTAAACTATGAATTATTGTTGATTAAATCAAATCTAGGAATGATTGTATGTATGTTTTGATGAGTTAACATGTAAATCGATCATTGGTTACATGGGAATTGAGTTTAGGAGCATAAAGGCGGGTTTGTGTGGGTGTATGTCGTGTGTGGAGTGCGGTGGCCGAGAGGTTGGTGTGCATGTGTGGGTCTGTTTGTCTCTTGTTTGAGTCTTGGCATGTATTAAGATGTTAACTATGCTTTATTAATTCATGTTATGCGTTGTTCGATCACTAAACAATGAGTTATGAGCATGTTAATTGGATATATGGCTTGTAAAGCATGTTGATCATATTGTACTCCGTATGTATGATTGGTTGTGGTTGTGTTGATGATTGAGTATATATGAGTATGGTTGTGTGGTATATGGTTGCGTTGGAAGTGTTGGAGACAGGTTAACAGGTTAACAGGTTCATGCTTGGGTTAAGTTTGCACATGGGTACTGTTCTGGCACATGTGTGAGGAGATACAACGTCCTAGGATGGACGGATACCGCCCATGATCCCCTCGGCTATTCTTGTTGCTTAGCTAGAGCGACTATGGGTTCTCAACCAGAAGGGTTGAGACTATGGTTATATTTATGTCGTCACCGTTCTTGTTGCTCGGTGGAATTTGGCCAAATTTAGACTTGTGATTATTGAGGAACTTCTTGTTGCTGTTCCGCCATAGGGTTTGGGTGATTCTTGTTGCTTCACCCGGGGTGGTTCTTGTTGCTCCACCCAGTTCTCCGCGCTTACTCTCGCAATTGGATTGAAGATGGATCGCCACATGGGTTCGATTGGTTGGTCACACAAGTGTGTGCCGTGTGTTTGTGCTTGTAATTGTTTATGTTGTTTCATCGTTGTTTGTATTGTTGATCATGTATTTGTGCTTTGGTTTAGGCCTTAGGCCAGGTGAGCTAGTTGCATTGTTGTTGTTGCATTTTGTTATGTTAAAATGTGACTGGGGAGCACCTAGTTACTCCCCACTGATTGTGGTTGTTGCTTCTCTTTTTATAGGTATGCGCGTGACGGGATTTGAGTGAGAAGAATGCGAGAACATGACCGTGTACCTTAGAAGAGATGTGTTTTGTTGGACTATTTGGATTTGTATTTTGTTTTCGTTTTGGACTTCATTTTTGGACTTTGGACTTTGTTTGGATTTGGTTGTAAGGGGTATTTATTCCCCACTTTGTTAGGCCTCAAGGCCTACTCTTTCCTTTCTGTTTTGTTTTAGTAGACGTTTGAGTAATAATCCGGGCTACGGTGTTTCCGCCACCGTGATTTCAGTTTTAAAACCTTTTTAAATCATAGTTATCTTATTTTATTCTATTTTATTTTATTTCAAAAAAACCCGGGTTGTTACAGTTGGTATCAGAGCGAATACGCTCCCAACTCTACTAGGTGAGTGAGTAGGATTTGACTTAGAACACCGAGTGGAGTGTGGGGAAGACATATTAGGGGGCTGCGTTGTTTGTCTTTGAGTAGTTGTTTGTAGCGGCATGTATAGTTGTTGCTGCTGTTAATTATGCAATTGTATTTCAGATGGCTAGAAACGGAAATGCCGCACAACAAGATCTCCAACGCATGCGCCGAATTGAGGATGCAATCTTAGCTTTGACGGAGGCACGTGAGAACAACCAGTCCGTCTTTGATCGCTTTGACCGCCATCATCCACCTACGTATGATGGCAAGGCAGATCCAGTCGTGCTCGAGAGCTGGATTAGGGAGATCGAGAAGCTGTTCGTGGCAACACGATGTCCCGAGGCGCAGAAGGTGGATATCGCCACCTACTATCTGAAGATGGAGGCCGACAACTGGTGGGCCTTATCTAGAGTCGCTCTCCAGGCCCAGCCGGGTTCAATTTGTGTTTTGCGAAGCGTTGAAGAAGCGCTTTTATCCTGATGAGCTTCGCTGGAAGAAGGAGCAGGAGTTTATTAATCTTGTGCAGGGTACCATGTCAGTGCAGGAGTACACTGACAAGTTCACGGCTCTGGCTCGTTTTGCGCCACACATTATTCAAGCGAAATTTGCTCGCGTTAAATCGATATGAGAAGAACTTGTCCTTTGGGGTAAGGACTGTGCTAGCCGGGATGCCTTCCACTACATTCCAGCAGGCTTATGATCGAGCTCTGAGTGTGTATGCTTCAATCCAGGTGAAGAAATTTGAAGGCGCTAAGAAGAACAGGTTTGTGAAGAGGCCGTTTGTTCCTCAGCAGTCTTTCCAGGTAGCGAAGAAGGGTAAGTTCGAGCCACGACCATTTGTGAACCGGAACCAGGCGGCTGCTAGGCGAACATCTTTGTGCTACAAGTGCGAAAGCCTTACCATCCGGGTAAGAATTGTGATGGGGCGCCGATTACATGCTACGTCTGCGAGGCGGGAGCCTGAAATCTGTCGGTGTCCTAAGGCTTGGGTTCTCTGCTGCTTCTGGGTCTTCATCTGCTTTGTGGTTCTGCGAAGACTAACACTTTGCTCGAGAAGGCGAATCTTTGTTATGAGTCGAGCTGAAGCTGAACTACATCCTGATGTGATCACGGGTACATTCCTTGTTAACTCTATACCTGCTTATATTCTGTTTGACACGGGTGCTTCTATGTCCTTCATATCGTCTTCCTTGATCGCGAAGACAAAGCTTACTCCATCCTCTACCGTGGACACTCTTATATCTCTTCCCACGGGAGAAACTATTGCTTGTTCGTTGCTTTTCAAGGATGTTCCTATTTCTTTTGGGACTTCCATCCTGCTGGCTGATCTGGTTCGTTTTGAGCTTTCGGAGTTCGACATCATCTTGGGTATGGATTGGCTGGCTAAGTACGACGCTCGCTTTGTGTGCCGGGATCAGAAGATTTTACTGAAGGGTCCGTCTGGTTGTAAGATATCTCACACGTGTGTTACTTCGAAGCCGAATGTGAGATGGGTATCTGCTTTGAAGATGAACAACATGAGGAGAAAAGGGCATCAGGTGTATCTGTGTATGGTTAAGGATGTCTCCAAGGAGCTGAAGCTGGAGGACATTCCTATTGTTCGGGAGTTCGAGGACGTCTTTCCTGAGGAACTTCCTGGGATTCCACCTGAACGTGATGTGGAGTTCGCTATTGAGCTGGTACCTGGTACAGGGCCTATCTCTAAGGCTCCGTATCGTATGGCTCCGACAGAGTTACAAGAGTTAAAGAAGCAGCTTGAGGAGATGATCGAGAAAGGGTTCATTAGGCCAGAGTGTGTCGGCAGTGGGGTGCTCGATCTTGTTCGTGAAGAAGAAAGATGGGAGCATGAGGTTGTGTATCGACTATCGAGAACTGAACAAGGTAACGATCAAGAACAAGTATCCTTTGCCACGCATCGAGGACTTGTTCGACCAGCTGAAGGGTGCTAGTGTGTTCTCGAAGATAGACTTGAGATCGGGTTATCACCAGATTCCAGTTCGTGAGCAGGATATTCCCAAGACCGCGTTTCGATCGAGGTATGGGCACTATGAATTCGTGGTGATGCCGTTTGGTTTGACTAATGCTCCTGCGGTGTTTATGGATCAGATGAACAGGACGTTTGGCGAGTACTTGGATCAGTGTGTTGTTGTTTTCATTGACGACATATTGATTTACTCTCGAGATGAAGCTGAGCACGAGAAACATCTACGTTTAATCTTGGGAGTGTTACAGAAGCAGAAGTGGTACGCAAAGTTCTCCAAGTGCGAGTTCTGGTTGGGGGAAGTCGCTTTCTTGGGGCATGTGATCTCGGGTGAAGGTGTGAAGGTTGATCCGTCTAAGGTTGAGGCTGTGATGAATTGGGAGAGTCCGAAGAATGTCAATGAGATACGAAGCTTCCTTGGACTTGCTGGCTATTACAGGAGGTTCGTTCAGGACTTCTCAAAGGTAGCTAGACCTTTGACTCAGTTGCTGCGAAAAGAGTCAAAGTATGTGTGGAGTGAGGCGTGTGAAGCTGCGTTCCAAGAGTTGAAGAAGAGGTTAACGACCGCACCAGTGTTGACGTTGCCAGAAGATGGGGTTGAGTTTGACGTTTACAGCGACGCTTCGAAGCTGGGTTTGGGTTGTGTGCTAATGCAGAAGGGTAAGGTGATTGCTTACGCATCGAGACAGTTACGGGTGCACGAGCAGAATTATCCTACGCATGATTTGGAGCTTGCTGCTGTGGTTTTCGTCTTGAAGCTGTGGAGACATTATCTTTATGGGGCTTCGTGCAGGATCTATACCGACCATAAGAGTTTGAAGTACATCTTCACGCAGAGGGACTTGAACATGAGACAGAGACGTTGGTTGGAACTGATCAAGGATTATAACATCGAGCTACAGTACCACGAAGGGAAAGCAAATGTGGTTGCAGATGCATTGAGCAGGAAAGTGAGACACGAGTTGAATGCTGCATGGGTACTTCCGGACGAGTTATGCCGTGACTTCCAGAAACTTGAGTTGGAGGTTGTGCATCGTGGAGTTGATTTGGGTGCTATGGTGGCTGAACCTGAGTTGTATCACGAGATTCGGGTAAGGCAACATGAGGACCCTGTTCTGGAGGCTATCCGAGAGGCTAAGACTGGTGGTGGTGCTGAGAACTTCGAGATTGGTCTTTGATGGAGGTTTAAAGTTCAAGAGGCGGATGGTGCGTTCAGTGCGAGGTTCTTAAGGGAAGATATTGAGGGAAGCTCATAGTTCTCAGTACTCTGTACATCCGGAGGTGATAAGATGTACAAGGATTTGAAATTTGCATTTACGGTGGCCTAATATGAAGAGAGAAGTGGCTGAGTACGTGTCGAAGTGCCTAGTGTGTCAGAAGGTGAAGTTTGAGCATCAGAGACCTGGTGGTTTGCTGCAACCTTTGGAGGTTCCTATGTGGAAGTGGGATTCCATTTCCATGGATTTTGTGATGGCCTTACCTAGGACACCTACGGGTAAGAATGCAGTGTGGGTTGTAGTGGATCGATTGACTAAGGTAGCACACTTCATTCCGATGAAGGAGACTTGGAGCATGGAGGAGCTAGCGAATGCATACGGTACGAGATTGTACGTCTACATGGGGTACCTAAGGATATTGTTTCGGATCGTGATCCCCGATTTTGCTCACAGTTCTGGAAGAAGCTTCAGGAGGCGTTGGGTAGTGAGATGAAGATGAGTACTGCGTTCCATGCTGCTACAGATGGTCAGACTGAGAGAACCATCCAGACCTTGGAGGATATGCTACGGGCTTGTGCGTTAGAGTTTCACGTTGGTTGGGAAAAGAGTCTACCGTTGGTCGAATTTTCCTACAACAACAGTTACCAGGCTAGTATCAAGATGGCACCGTTCGAGGCTTTGTATGGGAGGAAGTGTCGGAGTCCTATGTGTTGGGATGACATTTCTGAAGCTGCTGTGGTTGGACCCGAGATGATACAGGAATCTATTGAACAGGTGAGGGTCATACGGGAGAAGCTGAAAGCCGCGCAAGATCGACAAAAGTCTTATGCTGACCTGAAACGAAGACCGATCGAGTTTGGGGTAGGTGACAAAGTGTTCCTTAAAGTGTCACCAATGAAAGGCGTGAAGCGGTTTGGGTTGAAAGGCGGCCGAGTCCTAAGTTCGTGGGACCATACGAGGTGCTTGAGAGGATAGGTGAGGTGGCTTATAGGTTGGCTCTACCACCAAACCTAGAGAGGGTACATGATGTGTTTCATGTGTCCCAGCTGAGGAGGTACCGTAGTGATCCCTCCCATGTGATCGAGGATGTTGGGCTGGAGGTTGAACCGAACCTGACCTATGAAGAGAAACCAGTTCGTATCCTTGACCGTAAGGAGAAGAGACTCAGAAACAAGGTGGTTCCACTTGTGAAAGTACTTTGGAGGAGTCAGAAGTACGAGGAAGCTACTTGGGAGACCGAGGCTTCCATGCTCGAGAAGTATCCTTTCCTTTTTGCTTCAGGTAATTCTATGTTCTCAAGTTTCGAGGACGAAACTTCTTTTTAGGGGGTAGGATTGTAACACCCCGGCTTTTTCTAATTCATTTTTATTAGCTTTCCTTATTTAGTAAGTTTCCTAATCGGGTAACTTTCTTTTTTTAGCAAATAGCTTAAAACCTGTTTTAGGTAATTAGCTTAAAACGGTGTATCTCCCTCATACGAACTCCGATTCAGGTGATTCAAAAGGCTAAACTGCGTATTTTTTTCGACGCCACAGAATCGCCAAAGTTTCAGGGGCCAGAGCAGGGAAGAGCGAGCCGCTCCCCCCTGGGGAGCGAGCCGCTCCTACAGAGCGAGCCGCTCTGGTCTTCAGAGCGAGCCGCTCCACAGCGCGGGATTGATTTTTAGGGTTTTTCCGTGTTTTTCTTTTGGCTCAAGCTAATTATAATCTCGTATATTGTTATTCAAGGCATCTTAATCTCTGATTATCTATCCTAAAACCCTCATTCACTCCTTCCCTCTCTTTTCCATCCACATTCATCCTCTCCATCTCTCAAATTATATCTCTCCAAAACTCTTTTACCACCATTGTTATACTTTCAAGCTCTCAATCCTTTCATTCTCAACCTTTTCTAGACCTTATCCTTGGTAAAGGATCTCCTTTAGCATCTTTATTTTTACATTATTGTATTATTTTATGTGTTTGCTTGCTTTGTATTCATTGTATGCTTGTTTTGGCTTGGTTTATCAAAGGAGAAGAAGGATTTGAAGAAGGTGATACCATCCTTATTGAAGAAGAGGACGAGTAGCACAAGTTTGAGACTCTACAAAGGTAACTAGGTGTGATCTAGTCATGTTTTAGCATGTATGAGGCCTTGTTTGTCATGTTGTTGTTGTTTACATTGTTGTTGTGATGATGGTTGATGTTGTGATCATAAATTCACGTTAGTTTCGTTGGCCTCATACTAGGGTTGTCAAATATCATTCATGTTATCATCATTAATTGCATAACTATCATATTTGAGTGCTAATCATGTTGGTGAATGTTGAGAAAATCAAATTGGTGTGATGTTGTAGGTTGGCCGAATGGTTGGGGTGAGGGCCGAAGCCCTTGCTCCTTGTTCTCCTTGTTTTTCTTCCTTGTTTTGGCTTAATCATGTTGTATTATGATGTTTGTATTAATCACCTTAAGTTAAACTATGAATTATTGTTGATTAAATCAAATCTAGGAATGATTGTATGTATGTTTTGATGAGTTAACATGTAAATCGATCATTGGTTACATGGGAATTGAGTTTAGGGCATAAAGACGGGTTTGTGTGGGTGTATGTCGTGTGGGTGCAGGCTGGCCGAGAGGTTGGTGTGCATGTGTGGGTCTGTTTGTCTCTTGTTTGAGTCTTGGCATGTATTAAGATGTTAACTATGCTTTATTAATTCATGTTATGCGTTGTTCGATCACTAAACAATGAGTTATGAGCATGTTAATTGGATATATGGCTTGTAAAGCATGTTGATCATATTGTACTCCGTATGTATGATTGGTTGTGGTTGTGTTGATGATTGAGTATATATGAGTATGGTTGTGTGGTATATGGTTGCGTTGGAAGTGTTGGAGACAGGTTAACAGGTTAACAGGTTCATGCTTGGGTTAAGTTTGCACATGGGTACTGTTCTGGCACATGTGTGAGGAGATACAACGTCCTAGGATGGACGGATACCGCCCATGATCCCCTCGGCTATTCTTGTTGCTTAGCTAGAGCGACTATGGGTTCTCAACCAGAAGGGTTGAGACTATGGTTATATTTATGTCGTCACCGTTCTTGTTGCTCGGTGGAATTTGGCCAAATTTAGACTTGTGATTATTGAGGAACTTCTTGTTGCTGTTCCGCCATAGGGTGTGTGTGGTTCTTGTGGCTTCACCCGGGGTGGTTCTTGTTGCTCCACCCAGTTCTCCGCTTTACTCATGATTGGATTGAAGATGGATCGCCACATGGGTTCGATTGGTTGGTCACACAAGTGTGGCGTGTGTTTGTGCTTGTAATTGTTTATGTTGTTTCATCGTTGTTTGTATTGTTGATCATGTATTTGTGCTTTGGTTTAGGCCTTAGGCCAGGTGAGCTAGTTGCATTGTTGTTGTTGCATTTTGTTATGTTAAAATGTGACTGGGGAGCACCTAGTTACTCCCCACTGATTGTGGTTGTTGCTTCTCTTTTTATAGGTATGCGCGTGACGGGATTTGAGTGAGAAGAATGCGAGAACATGACCGTGTACCTTAGAAGAGATGTGTTTTGTTGGACTATTTGGATTTGTATTTTGTTTTCGTTTTGGACTTCATTTTTGGACTTTGGACTTTGTTTGGATTTGGTTGTAAGGGGTATTTATTCCCCACTTTGTTAGGCCTCAAGGCCTACTCTTTCCTTTCTGTTTTGTTTTAGTAGACGTTTGAGTAATAATCCGGGCTACGGTGTTTCCGCCACCGTGATTTCAGTTTTAAAACCTTTTTAAATCATAGTTATCTTATTTTATTCTATTTTATTTTATTTCAAAAAAACCCGGGTTGTTACAAAACGTCCCTTTTATTGACCTTGTGACTCAAATTCCTGCGTATGCTAAGTTTCTGAAGGAAGTTTTAGCTCGTAAGCGTATGTAGATACCCGTATCCGTACCCCCCCCAAAAGCAAACCCGGTGACGAAAAGGACTTTTTATGCATGTTTTAAATAAGACGAAACGGTACATAAGTGTCTAAAACATTTTAGTCATTTTTAACGTATTAATCTGAATTTGCATATTTCGTAAAAATGAATATTAATTTAGTCATTTTAATCGTAAGTCGACACAATACACGCAAGCACGACACAAAGACGCCTCACAAAAATGGCCCAAGAACACAAAAACGACCCACACACACACAAAACGGCCCAAAAACACATAAAAAGGCCCAAACACCCGAGCGGGCCAAAATGCGTCCCGGGTCACATTCTTACAAAACAAAATCCCACAAAGTCGTAAAATAATATGTTACAATATTATTTTACTTCGAGCCAAGATCGAAGAACACGACGAAAAAACCGAAACACGAAACACGAAACACGAAAATCGAAACAAAACCAAGTTGATAAACAACTTGATCAATTGGATGATCAAATTGATATACCAAAGTCAGCAAATTACGACCAACATGCTCGACATTAGCTTACACACCTACGATAGCGTGTTAATGCGAAATCTGTGCAAATCTGTCGAAAGCAGACTGGAAAATCGCGAAAAGCGGCGATTTACCATAAATCGCCGGACCTCTGGCGATTTTACGTAAATCGCCAGACTTCCAGCGATTTTATGGTCCTCCACGACATTTCTGGCGATTTTCAAGAATTCTTTGGTTCTCTGGCGATTTTACGATCAATTAGGCATAAAACACGAAGCATTTGCTATAAATAGCAGCCCTTGTTCAACCATTTTCAACATCGGAAATCACAACAACAATTACAACAACACTCAAAAAAACCGATACTCATACTCACAAAAAGCCTCTCGCACTTATAGATCTCCACTCTAAAAACCGTCCTTGCATTTCAAGGTAAAGAAATTTTACCTTGATTAGGCGTCGAGACTTACTGGTTACTTTAACCCCACCCCGATATTGGCATTAACGAACCCTTATTCGCGGTCGGTTGTAGTAATTCGAATCAAAGATTCGTCTAAACCCCGCCAATATCGCATAAACAAACGACTCAAAATCACTAAATTAAACACCACTTTTACATTATGCAAATTCTCGATTCATGCATTAAATTACGACTAAAGCACGGATTCTACATTTAACTGTACCGTTTCATATAGTCTTTTAAACATGCAAAACCGAGGGTTTTACAAAATCTTAGAATTGAACACAAGTCGGAGAATACCGTTTAGTTATTAATTCAAATACAATGAATTAGTAATTTTACGTATATTTCCTATAGCAAATCGTCATAGCCATGACGGCTTACATTTATTTTACATATTTATCGAGTCATATATTTGCATTTGTACGTAGCGTCCTATTAGCCCAAATATCGAAATTAAAGCATATGTTTTCAAATTAGTAAAGACTACTTTTACGTAGGCTTTTTGATTACAGTTTTCATAATACATTTTGTCAAAACTTTCGAAAAGTAACCTCACTCAAGATCCTCTCTGGTTTCACAATAGCCTCAGAAGGATAGGTATCGACGCACCTTGAAATCTGAGACCTTCGTGTCTTATGATTTTAAGATGCGTTGAATAGGTTCCAAATTCCTTTAATATTTGGTGGCGACTCCAAAAATACATTTCAAAAGGATTTTTGTATTTCTTTTTGTTATAATCACATGCAATGACACTCCCCCCCATAAGCAAAAGAACGCTCGAGCGAGTAAGCACCCAAAAATGCGAAGCTCCCGCGAGCGAGCTTCTTGCAAAATTCATTTTTCGCGAGTGCATTCCGCCCCATGACATTTTTCGAGGGCGGGCGCGAGCGGGGCGTCGAGAAGGGATCCCCCTAATCCGGTATCCTCAGTTGGCGACTCCGCTGGGGACGAGCATGTTTTTTTATTTTGAAAATTAGTTTTTCATTTTATTTTAAAAACATAAAGAAGTGAAACTTGAAACTTTGAAAACATTTCTGCTTTCGATATTTGGGCAATAGTACGTTTGAGTCGAATCCTCCTGATTCACAACCACACCCTTCGAGGGACGGCCCCAAGTAAGAACACGCTTCCTAAGCGTGTATACTCTGGACACGTCGATCTCTCACCCTTCCACGATCACAAGTATGGTATCCGTACAAGTGAATCGTAGCAGGTCAAACTCGAACGCTCTAGACCCCGTATTGAATCCACACTGATGTGTGTGATCTTGCGGATAACTCTACACAAACGTTGCGGGAATGACTGGAAGGAACCTTATCCTAAAGCCAAAAACCCGCGTCTATACGTACAAATCCAAAGCTATAGCACCCTCGCTATGGTCGTCTTCTAAACAAATGCATGCAAAAACATTTTCATAAAGCATTACACTTTCAAAAGACGTCAATTTTGAAAGTACATTTTCAAACATTTTTCAAAAAGGCATACTTTTAAGCATACGGTCAGGGTCATTGACCTATAGTCAACTGAACCTGACTAACATTACACCACGATATTCAAAACCGATCGGAAATAATCACTACATTTCCTATCCTTTACAAAACGTAAATGCATTATACGACTGACGTATCGTCATAATACATTTATCGCAAAAACATTTCACAAAGCAAAACCCGAATATGTCAATACATTTCGGATATTTCAATGAAGCGTACACTTTTACATTTTTGAGATAGCTCTAAGTCGAGTGACTTGCTAGTCACCCCGACTTAAACGAACTATCTCTCTCAAAAATAAACAAAACACGGGCTCGTTCAAATACGAATCCGTTGATTTACATGTCAGGTCGGGCGACCTATCGTCATCACGGCTTGACACCCTGTGTCACACGTAAAAAGCAAACAACGACCGCTTCTTACCCAATTTAACATCCTCAGGCCGACTAGCCTATCGCTACTTCGGTTTGATTCCTTTTTACATCACAACCTAACGATAAACCCCTGGCGACATGCCGCTAACTTGGGTTAATCAGGTTGTGATCATACAACTTTTATTTACATCGAGACTAAGGACGCGCCAACGCATCTTTACCTCAAAAGCTTCCCGTGTCTTTTTAAGCTAAAAACACGAGTCGAGTCCTGCACACGCTTTTCACACTTTTACATTTTCTTTACTACAAATGCGGCTTTTCTTTGAGTCTTTTATTTTCTTTCGGAGGTCACTAAGGTTTAAAAATCTACAGGTTCATTCCCTAAAAAGTCCTGGATACGCGATATACTAAAGACCGTCATCTGAACCCTCCGCCACCTCCAAAGAAACGTACCTACAACAGATCGAAACCAAAAACTACCATGGCACTTAACAATGAAGGAAATGTCGAAGGAATCCCAACTCCTCCCCCGACAGTAGTCACCGCAGAACATGTTCAACAGCTCAACAGCAAAATCCTTAGCCTCACTGCTGCAATCGAACAGATGGCCACAATGCAGAAACTCGAGGCCGAGAAAAATGCCAAGTACCTTGCCGAGGAAGCTGAACGAAATGCTAAAAGAATTCGTTCAATGGAAGAACGCCTGACCAACTCAAAGGGATATTCCATTTATGAGGAAACTGAACATGTCCCGAAAAGTGTCAAGTCCTTACTACCGGCCAAGTTCTCACTCAGCGATCTCCCCATCTTCAAGGGTCACGAAAGTCCGCTTGTACATATCAAAGATTTCAAAGCTAAAATACATTTGTCATGGGCGTCGATCCCTCAGCTTGGGCTACTCTATTCCCGCATTCTCTGGATGCGCAACCTAGAGCCTGGTTCTATGCCTTGGACCCACAGAAGATTACTACTTTCAAAGAAATCACGGTCCAGTTCAACAATCAATATCATGACAATAACGATACTCAAGTCTCGCTACGTACTCTGGAAGTTCTGTCACAAAAAGACGACGAAGGCTTCGCCGAGTATCTCTCTCGATGGAAAAAGCTAAGCGCACAAATTCCAAATCGTCCGCATGAGGACGAACTTGTGCCTAAGTTCATAAACAATCTGCGACCCGTATATCAGTTATACATGCGGTACAGCAACATCCAAGACTTCAAACAACTCATCAGAGTCGGCACTCAAATTGAGGACGACTTTAGGACAAGTGCCATGGCCAGATACAACGGCAATACCCACCAACATAATTCACCAAAATCGCCTCACGCGACCAAGAGTAAGGAAAACTGCGCTATGGATAGCCTTGACGCACTTGCAACCAAAAGCTATAGAAGTTTCATGCCTTACACTAGGGCATTCCATAGGTTGGTTGAAAACAACTACCTACAACCACTCGGGCCCACCGACGAGCCACCCGAAGACAGAAAGCCAAAACTTTGGAACCCGAATACTTACTGTGCATACCACAGAGGCAAAGGCCACGACACAGAAGACTGCTTCAAGCTGAAACACGCCATCCAAGATCTCATCAACCAAGGAAGGCTCGACAGACCGTCTCAACCGTCCAAGCCGCCCAACGACGACAACCCTGTCGCCGACCGCACAATCTTCGTGGGATCACCTCCCATTATGAACTTCTCCAACAATATCAAACCGAGCGACAATCAAACCATTGGCGTTTCGTTCAACGATAAAGGGGATGAATGGCCTACGTCCAACCAAGCCAGGATCCAAGGCGACGAAAAGATTAACTCTTTTACCATACAAACCAAACCATCCAACAAAGATTACCCACCATACAACCACGCGATCTTCACAGGATCACTTCCTCACATAGATCACTCAGACTTTGTCATGCCCGAAAGCAACCCAACCCCTAACGCAGACATTGAGAGTAAACTGACAAGCAGGAAGGCACCCATGAAACACAAACCATCACGACTTAAAAGGAAGATGGCGAGAACGGAGGCGTTGGCAAACGCAAAGAAGAAAAAATCCTCTTAGGATCTAATCCTTTAGGTGTCGGGTCACCTGTCGACCCACCTTCTAGTTTTAGCTTAGACTTTTTATGATTTGTCAAAAAATTCTTCTTTAATGAATAATACGAATAAGTTTGCTTATGTCTCGTCTCAAGCTAAAAACAAACAAATAAACAATGAACAACAGACAAAAATTAAACAAAACAATCAAACAACACAACATAAAAATCCGTGCGATAAAAATGAACTAACGAATGAACAATCGTTAATTAAATACATTGCAAACATCGTGAGCAACCCAACACAAACCCCACTTTCCCTAAGCCTTTGAAAACATAAATGAATTAAATAACCCACGGTTATCCTAACCCATTTATCGCATGCTTTTTCACAAAGCATAACCCAAGAATTAGGACACATTCTTGGCAAGTCTTTCAAAGCGAACTCACGGCCCTTGACCTTTTCGAACCTTTCTAAACAAAATCTTTTCAAACGACTTATTGTCAAAACAGCCCAGTAAGTAGCATCCCTCGCCATACCCAAGAATGGCCAAGCCCAATCTTGTGGATTCCAACATCGGATCGAATGGCTCAAACCATCTCGATCCACTTATCCTTTGACAAAATCCATGTGGACGAGCAAGCTCGTCCTCATCACATTTTGACAACTTCGACTCAAATAGCTTAAACGCCATTTCAAGCATCCGCCAATAAGATCTTAGCAACACACCGTTAACATAAACTTCTAGCTTTCTATCACCAGACATCGTCGAGCATGAAACGTTTTAAAACATTTCTAGCTCAAAATCGGCCGCATGGCTCGCGATCATCACAACCCTTTTATCGAAAAACTCTTTTCAAACCCGAGGATGTCAGCCCATTCTCGAGGAGTTTCACGGCTCAAAGCCTTTTCCTTTCCAATATAAGCATTTTTCGAAAGTTTTCGCTAGCCCAAAACCTTCTAGGATCAGGCATTCCTCTTTTTGCAAAAGCACAAAACCCGAGAATGCGCAAACTCAATCCACCAAGTAGCTCTAGCCGCTTCGGTCTAACTCTTCCTTAAGTAAATGCATGAAAACGGGCACTACCATTTCCATCACATTTTCGAAGCACCCTCGGTTCAAGTAGCTCATCACTACCTTGAATCATCTCTTGCACAGAGTCGAAATGTGACAACACATTTCAACTCGAAACGCCCTTTCACTTTCATCAAAACAAAACCGTTTCAAAGACAAGACGAATCAAAGTATGCATTAATCGAGTCTCGACACCATGGGCATCGACGTGTACCCACGACACGTGCATCACGAAACAACCGACAAAGCATCCACTCAAGCACCA
Source organism: Dianthus caryophyllus (assembly GCA_023091065.1). Classification (NCBI taxonomy): domain Eukaryota; kingdom Viridiplantae; phylum Streptophyta; class Magnoliopsida; order Caryophyllales; family Caryophyllaceae; genus Dianthus; species Dianthus caryophyllus. The sequence goes on along the minus strand of CM041526.1, from coordinate 18,162,767 downwards.
TTGACGATCTGGCGGATCCCCTCAAGCAATTCGAGTCTTTTAAATACGGGTCGAGTTTTTAAGCATCGAGTCAATCTCTGTCAGTCTAGGGCAATCGAGTCTCCGTCGTACGACAGTTTTAACAAATCGATAAAGGAATAAGTTTGCCTACAACCCAGTTTCCTTTTTTACACACTTTTCCCATAAAAGACACAATTTTACACCGACATACATTGCATCCCAGGAACAGCTATCCTAAGGAGGTCTAAGCCGGATACGAAGGTCCAAGTCAACAACTAAATCAAAGACACAAAGACAAAGAAGGCTCTCGACGACTAAACACCTAAGGTTCACTAGTCTGCTTGCGGTCTACTACTCCGCTGCTTTTGGAGGAGGATCCATTAATTTGGAGCTCCACAGTGATCATGAATTTGATCGCGACCTGAAGAATGAGTATTCCTGGATCGCCCTCCGCGTACTCGATCGCGTGCCTAATAAGCAAACGAACTTGTCAGAGGAGTCTGGCGTGATAGACATACGATCACAAGCGACCACCGAATCGCAGGGTCTAGCAAAGTCGAACCACAAGCCCAGGCCACAAAAGGCAAGAATGTCTCGAAGCTACGAAGCAAGAGACAAAGCAAAAACACAAAAAGCAAAGATGTCTCGAAGCTCTGAAGCAAAAGACAAAGATACAAAAAACAAAAACGTCTCGAAGCTCTGAAGCAAGAGACAAAGATACAAAAAGCAAAAAAGTCTCAAAGCTCTAAAGCAAGGGACAAAGCAAAAAAGCCTAAAAAGCCCTCTAGCCAGTGGTGAAGCAAGCAAAAGGCAAGAAGCATTGAAGCCCACAAACAAGTGGCATAGTCTCTGAATTTCCAAGTCGAAGACTCGGCAGAAACAAACAAGCAGCCTAGATCGACTAAGGAGAACCCAACCTTAGGATGCAATTATCAAGGTTAAACACATAAGCACCCCTTTGGACCGGCAGGTCCTTAAACACGCACCTTTCCACATAAGCACCTTTTCACATAAACAAACACATTTCACAAACACATCCTTACCAAAATAAACACGTTTCACAAAAAACATTCCCTTTTGGAACTACGCTAGGTTTGATTCCGTACCCACGGATACGTAGGCCGCTCACTTGAGCTCAACCAACCCTTTCTTTTACACAAAACATCCCAATGTCTAAAAGCTTCCGAAGCCAAGGACATCCTCACAAAAATCCACAAAAGTCCACAAAAACGAGAGGTAGACTGTTTCTTTATCGAGACGGTAAAACGGCTACATCGAGACAAAGTTGTGTTAGACCAAGGAGTAGTACTCGGCTTTTTCATCTAACCTTGTTCATTTTGCAGGAACGACGACAAGACACTGAAGCAACCATACGCCACCAAGCCGGAGGCTTTACCGATGCACGTGTCACAGTCACTTATATCCCTATCATTGTCGATTCTCGATGTCACGCATACGATTCACCTTCGTCTTTAAAACACTTCAAAAACACTCATTTTCTTAACACGTTTCATCATTGTCTTTGAAACATTTCATAGAGCACCTTTCAAAAATTAACACAACACCCGAGTTAGTACACTTTATGAGGCACCTTTCAAAAGCGTCTTTCACGGACTCAAAATATTTTTCTCAAAATAGCATATTTTGTACAAATATTTTAAAACATGCATACTCTTATTACGGGTCAGAAAAATCTCAATCGAGATTTGTGTTCTTTTTTACGACTAATCGTCTAATGCAGGACCACTGATGAAGCAAGTCGCGAGGACTTCAAGCGCAGACAACGACACAAGCGGTCGTACTACAAAACGAGGCAAAATAACCAACAATACTCATGACGCCGCGCACATAGTCATCGGTCACGAAAGCTACGCCAACAGGGGCACTTACCATAGTCAACAATACGCCTGCTACATAATCAAAGCGCACATACGAGGTCGCATAACCTGCTCATATCAAGGACATGGACGCAAATCAATGCCGTACAACTCCTACAAGTATGACCATACAAAATGCCAAAATACGCCCACAAGGAGGCAGGTTCTTATCGCGTCAAGCCGCGATCACAAAAAAAATGGACCTCACGTCAACTCCTACATATCCAAATACATACAAATACAACCACAAAATAAAGTAAGTCCACGGATATAAGCCGACGATCCTAGCATACATCCCAAATCAGCTAGCTTGATCTCGACGGCTAAGCTCTGCGCGTAATGAGTCAATCTCGGCACGATGAGCAGCTAATTCCTGCTCACGTTGAGTCTCCGCGGCCCGGGCCCGCCCTAGATCTATCTGGCTCTGCGCCAGTGCACCTTCCAACTCTGACACGTACTTCTGCGCCTTGCAAAGCGCGACCGCTTTCTCGTTCACCGCCACTCGCCACCGGTTTGCCATCCTCCACAAGTTCTTATGCACATCCACCGTAACCTGCAAGCAAGTACCGCCTTCATTTACTCAAACTGGGGGGCTATAATCAAAAGCAGGTTCAACAAAGTTTGATTACGATTTTAGGACAAAATCTAACTCAAACTGGGGGCTATAATCAAAAGCAGCTTCAACAAAGTTTGATTACGATTTTAGGACAAAATCTAACTCAAACTGGGGGCTATAATCAAAAGCAGCTTCAACAAAGTTTGATTACGATTTTAGGACAAAATCTAACTCAAACTGGGGGCTATAATCAAAAGCAGCTTCAACAAAGTTTGATTACGATTTTAGGACAAAATCTAACTCAAACTGGGGGCTATAATCAAAAGCAGTTTCAACAAAGTTTGATTACGATTTTAGGACAAAATCTAACTCAAAGTGGGGGCTATGATCAAAAGCAGTTTCAACAAAGTTTGATTACGATTTTAGGACAAAATCTAACTCAAACTGGGGGCTATCATCAAAAGCAGCTTCATTTAAAGTTTGACTAACGACTTTACCTCAAATTCGTACTCAAACTTGAGGCTATATACTACATAACACGCAAGCACAGTCATACCTGCTTCACCCGAGGGCTCCAACTATCCATGCCAGCGTCAGTCACCGCAGATTAGTACTGCGGCAGCGCCATCGAATGCCGACAGCCATCATCATGCTCAAAATCCAGACGCTCATAGAAAGGGGGAGGCCGAACCTCAAGGTCAGGGTCACGTGGCTACAAGATACAAAAATCACGATCAATTTTTGCTTTTTTAAAGCCATATGCACAAGCAAACACAAAAACAGCAGCAAACCTCAATAACAGCAGGTGCCAAAGCAAGACGCGCCCACGACGGATAATCCTCATCCAACCTCAGCAGAGAGTCCGATTCACCCTCGCAATATACATCGCGGCGAACATCAGCATCCGGCGTCTGCATAAAAGGACCTTGGGAGGGGCCACAGGCACGACAAACTTACCTCTAGTTGTCTGCGCTGACAGACGCTCGCCTAAGAACCAGTACGAGTCATACTGAGTCGCAATGTACAACCTCTGTGTATCGCGAAGAGCAAAGCGAGTCGCAATCGACGCAGGGACATCCGCATAATTCGCCCAAGGATTAGGAACAAACTACAAAAACGAGAAATGAATCAAGATCAGCAAACACAAGCAAAGCAGGAACATAAAGCATAAAAGGAATACAGACTCCTTTTACCTTATCAACGGTCATCCCATTGAACAGCACCCGCAACCTCACCCTCTGCAACCTCCTCATCAGCACCACCTACAGCACCCGCAACCTCACCACCTGCAGCCTCAGCCGCATCATCCACGACCTGCTCATCACCCTGCTCCTCCTCGGACTCAGGATCACTCTCAAAGACACCCTCAAGTCGACGAGGAGGGCCACGCCTCGGTCTATCGACAGCAAGATCATCTTCCTCAGCCTCGTCAGAACTCACCTCGTCAGAAACACCAGCACTACTACCCTCACCTCGCTCACGACCACCACTAGCCTCCGCTGCACGACGACCTCGTGTCCGAACACCACCCTCAGCATTATCAGCGACAGCAGCCACTTTGCGCTTCCTACTAGGCCTATCATTCTTGCGATTGTCCCGCTGACCTTTACCTCGACCTCTTCCAACAAAGCCGGTGACTCAAGAACACCACCACGCCCACGTCAGATCCGGCAAAGCGACCGACCCAACACCACACTCACCGACAGCGGGCCCGGTCGGCTCAACAGCAGCCCCACGCCCACCAACGGAAGGCATAGGTAACTCCACAGCGGGCCCAACAGTAACTCCAGTCATCTCTACAGTACGACCTACATCGCAGACAGAAGGCCCTGTCGGCTCTACGGTAGTGCTGTGCTCACTAATAGAAGGCATAGGAGACTCAGGAACAGCCCCCTGTACCTCACCTCCTGGCGTCAAAGTAGGAGGAGTTTTGAACAGATCAGACTGCGACGGACCTTCAGAAGTCGCTAAGTGATGACGCAGCTCGGATATCGGCGTACGCTCTTCCCCTGTAGGATCAAAGTCAATGTTCTCGATGACATCCTGCATAGTACTGGTAGAAGGTATCACGAACTCGTGGTCACTGACCGAGTCAAGAAACACTCTTAAGCAACGCAGCCATGTGATAAGACAAAATACAATTCGATCAAAGCAAGTTCATGACCAACAGAAGAATGCACATGTACAAAGGCAACAGAAAAACAAGCTTCAGGCCTATCTTTGACAGAAAAGGCCAAAAGAGGAGCAAAAACACAGAGATACATTTTCATGACACCAACACGATACCTAAATCATACACATTTAATTTTAAGGAACAAGGATGCACAAGGACAGAGAAAAGTCAAGCAGGACAGCAAAAAGCAAGCTTTAAGCCTATCTTCGACAGAAAAGGCTAAAACAAAGCAGAAACGCAACAATGCATATTTTACAACACAGATGTAATATCTACGTCATACGCATTTAATCCAAGAGACGAGGATGCGCAAAGACAGAGAAAAATCAAGCAAAACAGCAAAGAGCAAGCTTCAGGCTTATCTTTGACCGAAAAGGCTAAAACAAAGCAGAGACCCGAAAATGCATACTTTATGACATATGCCCAACGTATGCAGCATACACAGCAAATCTGAAGAGCAACGATGTGCAAGAGCAAAGAAAAAGCAGACGAAACAGCAAAAAACAAGCTTTAGGCCTGTTTTTGACAGATAAGGCCAAAACAACGTAGGAGTACAGAAATGCGTATATTATGACACATATACGGCATATACGTCATACGCAACCAATACAAGGAGCTAGAAAGTACAAAAAAACCAAGCAAAACAGCAGAGAATACGCTTTAGGCTTATTTTTGACAGATAAGGCTAAAACGGCGCAGAAACCCAGAAATACCCAGTGCATGACACGTATACGACACACAAGTCATAATGAACACCCACAAAAAGTTTCGTACAAAAATCATGTCCCGAACACCTCGACTGAATAGCTTTTATAAAACACACGCAAGCTACAAAAACGGCCTTTTCATGACCTTCTTCTTGACCAGGGAAACCCTAACCTCCCACAAACCAATACTTTAGCCAACCCAGACGGCCTGCATGACAATACATCCAAGATTCGAAACACGAGAAGCAAGAAAGACGAGTTCAAGAAACCTAACTCAACTACACAAAAACACTCTTTACGAGTTACAAATCAAAATACGTATACTCCTCACGAGTTAAATACGTATATTTTCAAAAACAAATACACTCTTTACGAGTTACAAATCAAAATACGTATATTTCCCATAAGTTAAATACGTATGTTTTTCAAAACAAATACACTCTTTACGAGTCACAAAATCAAAAATATGTATATTTCCCATAAGTTAAATACGTATATTTTTCAAAGAGAAATACACTCTTTACGAGTTACAAAACAAAAATACGTATACTCCTCACGAGTTAAATACGTATATTTTTCAAAACAAATACACTCTTTACGAGTCACAAAATCAAAAATACGTATACTCCTCACAAGTTAAATACGTATACTTTTCAAAAACAAATACACTCTTTACGAGTCACAAAAAATCAAAAATACGTATACTCCTCACGAGTTAAATACGTATATTTTTCAAAAACAAATACGCTCTTTACGAGTTACAAGTCAAAATACGTATACTCCTCACGAGTTCAATACGTATATTTTTCAAAACAAGTACACTCTTTACGAGTCACGAAATCAAAAATACGTATATTTCCCACAAGTTAAATACGTATATTTTTCAAAACAAATACACTCTTCACGAGTCACAAAAACAAAAATACGTATGCTCCTCACGAGTTAAATACGTATATTTTCAAAACAAATACACTGTTTACAAGTCACAAAAACAAAAATACGTATACTCCTCACGAGTTAAATACGTATATTTTTCAAAACAAATACACTCTTCACGAGTCACAAAATCAAAAATACGTATATTTTCCCACAAGTTAAATACGTATATTTTCAAAACAAATACACTCTTTACGGGTCACAAAATCAAAAATACGTATATTTCCCACAAGTTAAATACGTATATTTTCAAAACAAATACACTCTTTACGAGTCACAAAATCAAAAATACGTATACTCCTCACAAGTTAAATACGTATATTTTTCAAAACAAATACACTCCTTACGAGTTATAAATCAAAATACGTATGCTCCCCACAAGTTGAATACGTATATTTTTCAAGTACACATAAAGCGGAAACAAAATACACACTTTTATTCAAATCAAAACGCAGATACACAAGCAAACACGTAGCGAACACACGAGACGCAGGAGATGGCCAAGCTACAAAACGCCATTGAATCACATTCAGACAACAACAGCCAAGAAGCCCTAAAACATGCAGGACCGTCATGTCCCTAAACATGCCGTCCCTCCCCGCATTCCCGACACTAAGTCCTCATCTCTCCCCGAGACACATACTTAGCGTCGCCAGGTAGTATCGAGACTGTAATGGTCCGGATACTATCTTCTAAGTTTGACTAGCGCTTTAGTCCAAGCTCACCAAACCGGGGCTCAGAGATACCCGTATCCGTACCCCCCCCAAAAGCAAACCCGGTGACGAAAAGAACTTTTTATGCATGTTTTAAATAAGACGAAACGGTACATAAGTGTCTAAAACATTTTAGTCATTTTTAACGTATTAATCTGAATTTGCATATTTCGTAAAAATGAATATTAATTTAGTCATTTTAATCGTAAGTCGACACAATACACGCAAGCACGACACAAAGACGCCTCACAAAAATGGCCCAAGAACACAAAAACGACCCACACACACACAAAACGGCCCAAAAACACATAAAAAGGCCCAAACACCCGAGCGGGCCAAAATGCGTCCCGGGTCACATTCTTACAAAACAAAATCCCACAAAGTCGTAAAATAATATGTTACAATATTATTTTACTTCGAGCCAAGATCGAAGAACACGACGAAAAAACCGAAACACGAAACACGAAACACGAAAATCGAAACAAAACCAAGTTGATAAACAACTTGATCAATTGGATGATCAAATTGATGTACCAAAGTCAGCAAATTACAGCCAACATGCTCGACATTAGCTTACACACCTACGATAACGTGTGTTAATGCAAATCTGGCCGCAAATCTGCCGAAAGCAGGAATGAAAAATCGCGAGCGGCGATTTACCATAAAATCGCCAGACCTCTGGCGATTTTCTGGTAAATCGCCAGACTTCTGGCGATTTTATGGTCCTCCCCTGACATTTCTGGCGATTTTCTGAAGAATTGCTGGTTCTCTGGCGATTTTCTGATCAATTAGGCATAAAACACGAAGCATTTGCTATAAATAGCAGCCCTTGTTCAACCATTTTCAACATCGGAAATCACAACAACAATTACAACAACACTCAAAAAAACCGATACTCATACTCACAAAAAGCCTCTCGCACTTATAGATCTCCACTCTAAAAACCGTCCTTGCATTTCAAGGTAAAGAAATTTTACCTTCAGATTGGGCGTCCGAGACTTACAGGGTTACTTTAACCCCACCCCGATATTGGCATTAACGAACCCTTATTCGCAATTCGGTTGTAGTAATTCGAATCAAAGATTCGTCTAAACCCCGCCAATATCGCATAAACAAACGACTCAAAATCACTAAATTAAACACCACTTTTACATTATGCAAATTCTCGATTCATGCATTAAATTACGACTAAAGCACGGATTCTACATTTAACTGTACCGTTTCATATAGTCTTTTAAACATGCAAAACCGAGAGTTTTACAAAATCTTAGAATTGAACACAAGTCGGAGAATACCGTTTAGTTATTAATTCAAATACAATGAATTAGTAATTTTACGTATATTTCCTATAGCAAATCGTCATAGCCATGACGGCTTACATTTATTTTACATATTTATCGAGTCATATATTTGCATTTGTACGTAGCGTCCTATTAGCCCAAATATCGAAATTAAAGCATATGTTTTCAAATTAGTAAAGACTACTTTTACGTAGGCTTTTTGATTACAGTTTTCATAATACATTTTGTCAAAACTTTCGAAAAGTAACCTCACTCCGAATCCTCTCTGGTTTCACAATAGCCTCAGAAGGATAGGTATCGACGCACCTTGAAATCTGAGACCTTCGTGTCTTATGATTTTAAGATGCGTTGAATAGGTTCCAAATTCCTTTAATATTTGGTGGCGACTCCAAAAATACATTTCAAAAGGATTTTTGTATTTCTTTTTGTTATAATCACATGCAATGACACTCCCCCCCATAAGCAAAAGAACGCTCGAGCGAGTAAGCACCCAAAAATGCGAAGCTCCCGCGAGCGAGCTTCTTGCAAAATTCATTTTTCCCGCGCCGTGCATTCCGCCCCATGACATTTTTCGAGGGCGGGCGCGAGCGGGGCGTCGAGAAGGGATCCCCCTAATCCGGTATCCTCAGCGTACGCTAGAGGATGTGTCGACGGTAGCATTTGTGGGGGAGGCTAGCACTAGGCTGCAGGGTAATAAGCCTCCTAAGCTTAGTGACCCAGGGACATTCTCTATCCCGTGCTCTATATGTAGGTTTCAGGTTAAGAACGCTTTATGTGACCTAGGAGCTAGCGTCAGTGTCCTCCCCTATTCTCTGTACCAGAAAATGAATTTGTCAGCTTTAGGACCCACTAGTCTTACTTTGCAAATGGCTGACCGCTCAGTTAAGCGTCCCTTGGGTATCTTACACGACGTCCCAGTACAGGTTGGAAAGTTCTTTATCCCTGTAGACTTTGTGGTTTTAGATATGCCCGAGGATGCCCACATTCCTATCATTTTGGGAAGACCCTTCCTGCACACTGCTGGTGCAGTTATAGATGTGGGTAATAAGACGATAGCCTTTACGGTGGGGGGAGAGAAGTTGACCTTTACCCATTCTGATACCCCGCGTTCACCCATGCGTCTCGAGTCAGTTTATTCTATTGATTCTGTACCTCCGTCTCACTCTACTGGAGACACTTTGGAGGTTTTGCATGTCTCTTCCCTTTGTGCAGGTTCTTCACAGGATGGCTGCAAGGATGGTTTGGGGGAGAGGAAGTTGCTGAAAACTGACGTCTACGACGCTAGCGATGGGAATGGAGGGCCCACAGTCGAGCCATTTCGTGATCGAGGACCCACGATGATGGATTATGCTGCGCTACCTAGAGCTGGAGGAGTTTTATGGCGAACGGAAGCTGTTTCGCCGAGTGAAGCTGTTGCAAATGGCCAACGACCTTGGCCTGCTTACACCTGATACTTGAAGCTTTGAAGAGTCGTGCGGGACTATAAACCAGCGCTTCCGGGAGGCAACCCGATGACGTTGTATCTTTATTTGCATTTGTACTTTGTTTGGTTTGTTTTTATGACTTTTAGTTTTTATCGAGCGCGTGAGGATGAGGGTTATTATGAACGTTTTTAGCGCGCAGGTACTTATGGCCTTTTGGGTCCTTAGTATGTTCAAAACGCTCACGAGGAAGGGCCTTAGCCGGCCAACCGGCCGCCGCCAGACCGAGCCGAAATAAACTTGAAACAGAGGAAAAAAGTGAAAAAATTGAAAAAAGGGGTGCCAGCCGGCCGGCCGGCTGCCGGTCCGGACCGGCCCCCTGGGTCTGCTGTTTCGAGTTATTTCTTCTTGCGTGCTATGCCGAAGTACTTCATCGTTGGACTGAATTGGACGCATATTTGTGGATTTTAGCCGCACTCCACGCTCTACTTCGGTTTGGGGGGAGCTCCGACTTTATAATGTGAGCACTCTTTACCCCTTTTACCCTCATTCCCTCGTTTTACTTTCCTACTCCCGTCTGTTGTATGTCCTCCTCTGCTTTTGTGGTTGTGCTGTTTTCCACATTGAGGAAAATGTGTGATGTGGTTTGGGGGAGGGAAGCACGTTCGCGCTTTGTATTTTCATTTTGTGTGCTTTTATTATGAAAACCCAAAAATTGATAAATTCAAAAAAAAACAATACAAAAATACGAGTCTTTTTGGTCTGCTTGTCCAGTTTGGAGAATTGATTAGTGCGCTTACTTTGATCTGTAGTATCTCCGAGTCGACTTTCTATCGTCGTAGCTGCGCTATATGTTTGTTTCCTATTAATAGATTGCGAGCCTCAACACTAGCCCACTTGTATTTGCTTAATTCTTATCGCTTTTCGTTTGTTTACTTTCGACTTTGACATTCGAGCTTGGCAATGGTTTGTGGAATGTTTGGTTTGTTGGTTTGCGGTATGATTGGAAAGATCTTATAATGTTGGAGCAATGCTTCGATGCTCTCGGAGGGGACTCATTGACTTGAGTAACCACAGTGGCCATGAACTTGGTTGCGACCGAGAGTATGAGCAATGACGTAACCCTTAAGGAAATATGTGTAACCGAGCGCGATCTTTACCGAGTGAATGTCAAGCTAAACGGTACACATACGAGGGATGCTCCACATTTGCGAAAAAAAAGAAAAGAAGAATGAAAAGAGGAAAAGAATGGATTGTGGTAAGAACTGGTTGATGGAAAGTGGTACGTTCGGTTGGCCTTGCTTGAATTGAAAATGTCGTTAGTTTTACTTTTGCGAAAGCGTTAGAGGCTAGTGGTATAATGTGGTGCGAATGGTTGAGACTTGTGCTCTATTTTCGGTGAAATAGGCTACGGTTGTATGTTCATGTGCATAGGTCGTCCACTTTGAGATACTAGCGTGATTAGTTCGTGTCACTTTGATTTTCTCCGACGCTGTTTGCTTGAGGACAAGCAAAGGTTTGGTTTAGGGGAGTTTGATACACGTTATTTATATACATTTTATGCCCCCGGTTCAGTCGCATTTAGCTTGCATTTATTCGTATTTATTATGATTTTATGAGCTATATGTTATACTTCTCGACACTGCTGCCTTTTATTTATATTTTGCAGGTTTTGGTGGATTTGAGCCAAAACCCGGGACGATTGGAGCATTACGAGAATCGAGACGACAGGTCCTAGCTTGAGCTCACGCAGGAGCTCGAGAACACGAGCCAAGACCAAAGACTAAGACCAAGATCAAAGGCCTACGAACAAACTAAGGCCCAAAAGGCTAAGGAGTGAAGAGATTTGGGCTTGAGTCAAGTGAAGAGAGCCGGCCCATTGTCAAGGGGTCAGGCCGGTTGCCAGGCCGGCTGCCGGCCGGCCGGCTGGAAGGCATATTTTGCCGGTTTTTGTTATATTTCGAGATTGAATAATTTGGAAAGTATAAATAGACTTTAGGTCGAGTAGTTTAAGGGATGCTTTATTTTACATTCAAACTTTAGGTTTAGCTTTTTAGTTTCTTTACTGCTTTACAAACTCAATTTAGTTTAGCTTTCAAGATCTTTACTTTGCTATTTCAGGATTCCTTCCAGGTTTATTTTATTGCAATTACTTTTCTTTATCATATTTATGTTTATTGATTTAATTGTTATTGCCCTTATCATGAGTAGCTAATTACTTAATTAGGGTTTAGGGGAATTTGTGATATTTGGTTCAGGAACATGTTTTAGGATTAAACTGGTTGAATAAATTGTGCACTTGATTTCTTTCTAGGCGTTTTATGCCAATTGAACTAGGATTGTTTCGCCTGATCAACGATCTGTCTGAGTTTAATTGAACCTGAGTAAGTTTTAATTTAAGATCGAAAGCCGAGTTAAAACTAGACTTACGCGAGATTGATAAGTTGAATCTAGTAAGTTGCGAGAGCCCGCTAAATTTGCTTAAGGCTAAAATTGACTCGAGAGAGCGTTTTATAAACCTAGTCATTTGCACAGTTTATCTCTTCCGTCTTATAAATTTGAGTTTCTGAATCATTGTCATAATGAACCCGATGCCCTAATCTTCCCTTTTATTGATTTATATTCATCTTTACATTATTTGCTTTAGTTATAGCTTATTGCAACCCAACCTATTTTCACACCCTTGAGTTGAACCTGTTTTACTCCGACTTTAGCTTAAGACTACACCGTTTCTTTGTGGATACGATCCTGCTTACCACTAGCTGCTGTTAGTTGTCTGTTAGGTTTATTTTGATTTCAGCGATACGACTTAGCTGTGTCATGTCCCTTTACCACACATCGGTATGTAGGCAAGACTCGCATGTACCATATGATTCGTAATCAAATGGTTTGAGAACCTTGGTCTCAACAAGTCTCTTTATGCGTCTTTCGTTTATGTGACCTAAACGACAATGCCAAAGGTAGGATTTATTTGATTCATTGGTTTTGAGCCTCTTGTTCTCGACATGATAAACATCATTGACATCATTTAAAACATAAATACCTCCAATTGAAATAGCTTCACCATAAACTATTTCATTAAATGAAAAAGTACAACGGTTGTTCTTAATCACAAAACAAAAGCCTTCCGCATCTAACACGGAGACGGAGATAATGTTTTTCGTTAGAGTTGGTACAAAATAACAGTTATTTAAATGCAACTCTAAACCACTAGCAAGAGCGAGTACAAAAGTTCCCACGGAAACGGCCGCTACTCTAGCTCCATTGCCCATGCGGAGATCTACATCACCCTTGGCTAGTGCTCGCACGTTTCTCATTCCTTGCAAGTGATTGCAAAGGTGAGATCCACATCCGGTATCCAATACCCATGTAGAAATGCAAGCATGATTTATGTCAATCATATAGAGATTAGAAGGAACAATTTCTTTGGATGTCGCACATCCATCATTCTTTTCCTTCAAGAATTTGGGACAATTGCGCTTCCAACGACTGGGTTTGGGCTTGCTATTCTCAATAGCCTTCCCCTTACCCTTATCTTCCTTGAACCGAGCTTTATAAGCTCCCTTCCCTTTCATAACCCCAATGTTTATGTTCTTCAATCTCATTGAAAGAACATCTTTTCTCTCAATCTCATTCACTTTCATGCTCTCTTGGTCGAAGCACATCGTCGTCACTCTAGTGAATATCTCATATGCACTTTTGTGAGTAACGAAGCGAAGTTTGAGAGTGGGTGACATTGACCAAATCAACATATTTTTAACGTCATTGTCAACCTTTAGGTGCTCATCGTAGGCGGCTTGTGCTGTAACAACCTGGTTTTTAGTCGACTTTAATTACTAAGGCGGAAATTAATTAAGTCTTAAACCAGCGTCATTAATTATACAATAAAAACCCAAATGTTACAAACATCGTTCAAGAGTTGAATAAAACAACTCTAAGTACGAAAATAAAAAGAGTATAGGTTATATATTACAATCTCTCGTAAAACATCCAAAAGTAAGCATAAAAACGTCTCGTGGCCCCGTCCAAAATCTAGCTCCCGGCCCACGATCATCCTGCACAATAAACTGATGGGGGGATGCCCGCTGAGCGGACAGTAACTAGCTAGCTATGCTCATACTTACCCTCGATTTCAATTACTTTGGTTTAATATTATCACTTTATAAACATAACATTATGATAAAAACATAAACATGCTTATTACATATAGCATATAAAGACATATAAGTCATAATAAGCATGCGGTTTAAAGCGATAAATCATATAAGCATGATATTCAATTATGAAGGCAAATAACACATAATAGCATAGCAATAGTATCACAATAATTCAATGGCATCACAAGGCGATATCGGATCGCAATCAAACATACATATCTTATCATTCTCCTCATGCAGACTCGATTCAATTCAGAAAGTTGTGGTCTTTAGTTTTCGAAGATGGCACACACTCATTCTCAATTAAACATACAACAGACAACACATACTGCTTACGAGCCTGACCACTGAGTAGGCCCTTGTACTCTGATCGATTGCATCTCATTTCCATAGTGCAGAGGCTTACTCGACTCGTAAACCACGCCGAATACTATAGTACTTGCATCTCATCTTCTAGTGTTCGAAATGATTCGAATTTCAGATACAATCCCGTCAAGTAATCTTTACGCAGGGTAAGAACGAATGCAAGTGTCGCGCCCACTAAGAACGAAACACGGCAAGGAGACAGAACCGCTATAATCGACCTGAATCCACAAGGTCACGGGTGCCCTGATAACTTTAGCGAAATAGGGGAATAAAACCCTAGTCTAGTATGCATACACTAATATCCACTTTAAGAATAGGCTATGCTATTCATAGAGCACCTTAACTCTGGATAAAACGACTACTTCCTAAAGCCTGATACAAAAGCATTGGCATATTCATTATCTTGTACGGCTTAGGCAGTACGACTTAAGGCGTAAAGGAATGGGCAGCATGCTAAGCAATAAAGCTGCCGGCTTAAACCACACTATTCGACATAGCCAACGCCAGAAGGCCGAGATAGTGGTATCCGCACAAGGCTATCTTAACCCCACTTCACTTACGATTGACGTTTTCATATCGGAGGCTCAAGCGTTTGACCTTTTATTTAACTTACTCAATGTTCATTATTTATTTGATATTACATATCACATGTTTCTAGACTCTCCTAGTCTCATCGTCAAACGTTTAAGTATTTGTATTTGGTTTCATATGATCACATAACATATTCGTTTATTATTTGAAGTGTTGTTAATTATTAACGTTTTTAAGTTTCCATATTGAAACGTTTATTAGTATGTCCAATTTTATTTAAGTGTTTTTCAAAACACTTTAAGTCATTTACTTATTCATTTTAAATTTTTCTATACTTGGTAAAATTTTCAATTATTTTCAGTATTTCACTATTCACTATTCACCATTCACTATTCACTATACACTATTCACTATTCACCGTATTTTATACGTATTTTTATACGTATTCGTATTTTTATACATCGTATTCTACACGTATTTTAATACGTATTCGTATTTTTATACTTCGTATTTTATACGTATTTTTATACTTGTACGTATTCTTATATTTATACGTATTTTTATACTTAAGATATTTTAGGTATAACACTAAATCTTTTTATTTCCTAAGTATAAATTCTAGTTTCAAAGTCGTTAAGTTCGTTTTGTACTTAGTGATTTTTGAAAATATTTTAAAAGTCTAGTTTTAAAAACGTTAAGTTCGGTTTGTAAAAAGTGATAATGATATTCATTTTAAAATACTAGTTTTAAAAATGTTAAGTTCAATTTGTAAAAAGTGATAATGATATTTATTTTAAAATACTAGTTTTAAAAATGTTAAGTTCAATTTGTAAAAAGTGATAATGATATTCATTTTAAAATGAGGCTCAGTTAAATTTAGTCGTCTATTAACTAAATTTAGCGATTTTCATTTTTAAAATAATAGTATCGTGGTTGGTTCATTTAGTCCGTATGTCCAAGAACAACAGTCCAATATTTGCAAAGGCGGTATCACACGATTTAGTTCATTTTTATAACGGTTACATATTTTTATCGGTTTATAATATTTCATTTCTAACTAAATCGATTTATACAAAAATTCATTTCTAATAACTATTTAACTTTAGTGACTTAGTGATATTTTCATTTTGATCAAATTTAGTCCATTAAAAATGAAAATGTCGTGTGGTGTATATATATTTCAAAATTCATTTATTTCTTTTAATTTCTTAATTCTAACTTATTAACTAATACTTAAATTATTTTAACAATAAACTAAAAAGTGATAAAAACAATTTTTGACCTAAAAACAAAGGAAATGCCGTGAGTAGTAGTATAGTGTTCTAAATTTTCATTTTTTGATTTTATCGGTTTTTAGCTTAAAGTCTTTATATTTTAATTATTCTAATTATACTAAAGCGATTTAAACTAAAATGAAATTTACTAAACATTTCATTTATATTTATGAATAGTGTTTTTCAACACTTTAAATTTCTAACTTCTTAATCTAAATGATTTATAGTGTTTAAGTTGATTTATAGCATAATACTAAATAATATATAAAACAATAACTAAACATAAACACAAATTATTAGCAAACATAAAATATAACAAAATCAAAATGAACAATAATGATGAACATCAACATGAATATTTCAAGAACACACATGAAGATCATAATAAAGCTCAAGAACACCATTTTCGATTTTAACAACTTATAATTTGTTTTCCTAATTTAGTTTTTTTTTCATAGAAACATCTATTTTATACTAACTTAACACTACATATTATTTACAAAAATTAAAAGTGAAAATATATTAAAAAAAATGGAAAATGCCGTGTGATGTTATATGTGTGTATAAATTTTCATTTTCGATTTTAATCACTTTAAACTCATTGTTAATATTTCACATAATTTTTATATATGACTACTACTTAATTAAAACATAACTAAACATAAAAATCATATGAATCATAATTAAAATGCTCAAAATTAATTTAGCTAAACATACTATCATTTTACTATATCATTACTAGTAAACTATATATTTAGTTATTATCATTTATTATTCAACACATAAACATACAAGTTCATACAAGTGATGTTTAACATATTTAACATAAAAATCATAACCACAAAATTATAATAACAAAACAAATTAATTTACAAAGAGGTTAAAACAAGACAAAGCTAGTCACCTCGGTTTGGCAAGCTAGAGGTTATCCGGGTCAATGATATTATCTAGGTTAAGTTCTTCACCCAAGTACTCGTCTTCACCTTCAAAAATACACCCGAAATAGTAAGCTTCAATACCCACTAATTAGCTAAATAATACTAGGAATTAATAGAGTAATATTTAGGGTTTTATTTAGTGTGTTTTAGTAGAAAAATGAAAGAAAAACAAAGGGAGAAAATGGGGCAAGGAGGCCGGCTGTTTTTGGAGCTAAAAATGGTGTGTTTTGCTCTTGTGAATTATGGGAACAAGTTGTAGTATAATTTAGGTTAGAAGTAGTAGGTCAAAGTTTGATTTAATTTAGAAAATAATGTTTTATTAAATTAAATCATGAGTCATAAATCAAGTGGAACAAGTTGATCAATTAGGAAGGTTCCTAGATGATATTTTGATGTTAAAAAGTTTTTCACGAAATTTATCAGTTTTAAAAAGTCGGGTGTCAAAAGCGATAAAAGTTAATGTGTGCGCGTTTGACTATTTTTTGAAATATTTCTACTTTTGAATTCTAAGACTAAAATATTTATTTCATTATTCAAAAATTTTCAAAAGTTTAAAAGAAGTCGATAAATTTTACAAAACGAAAGTTTTGCAAAAATAGAGATTTTGAAAGGTTAAAAGGTTAGGTTTTGATTTAATATTTGAAATTAGAATTTGATGGCTAATTATTGAATTAAATTAACACGGGGTGTTACATGTGCCGCCTCGGTGGCCCTAAGTCCGGGTTCTGTGGGAGGTGGTTCGGTAAGGTTCTTAAGCACATTGTCGGATTGAGCGGCGCCCCTTATAGTCGAATCCCATTCGACAAAGTTGCTACCGTCATCTTTTAGGATACACTTATCCATCACGGTTCTCAACCATGAATCATTACCCAAAATGGGTGCGGGAGTTGAAGTTGTCATTGCGATTTCAAATAAATAATTCTACAATAAAAATGAGGAAATATATTATCATTCATTGTATATGATGACATTTGCTAAAACACCTTTTAAAACAAATGTCGATTTATATAATGATCTCCCACGAAATTATATAAATGACTCCAAGACTCGTTTTCACTAAAAAAAAACAGGAGTTTAGCGACGGACAATTCCGTCGCAAAAATGCATGTTCCGTCGCAAAAACGAGCTTAGCGACGGTATTCCCGTCGCTACTGCTCCGTCGCTACAACGCGTCGCAAAAGTTACATTGCGACGGACTTTCCGTCGCAATAACATATATGCAACGGATGCCCGTCGCAACATCCGTCGCAAATTTGGTGCCAGGTGGCTGCCAAACAAATTCGGAAAAAGTGATTTGCGACGGAAATTCCGTCGCAAAAATGAGAGAATCCGTCGCCAGCAGGGGCCATATGCGACGGATTATCCGTCGCAAAAAGAATTCTAAAAAATAAAAAATGAGGCGTTGCGACGGAATTTCCGTCGCAATTGTGACTGAAATCCGTCGCAATTCATCGGGCGAGTAATTAACGCCGTTGTTTACGCCTCGACGGTGATTCTTCGCTTTTGATCGACCATTGTTGTCATACGACACCTGCATTCAGAAAATTTCGGTTTCCACAACCAAAAAACAGGACCCAACAAACGATAATAGAGTCGATATATAAATTAATATGTGTAAGTAACTTACACATAATCCGCTACAAAGTTAACAAACAACTACTAATTATAAAACCGCAATTTTAATTTACATATTATAAATCCGAAGTGATGAAAATGTCTAATTAGAAGGAGGAGGGACTAAAGAACTAAACCCGTGACCGTCGCCGTGATCGTCGGAGAAGTCGTCACGACGAAAAGCGCTCATGCCGGGATTGCAAGTATTCGACGGAGATGGCCAACCGAGGTTCTGCCTCATGAATTCCATCATCATCTTTTGGTTCTCGTCGAGCTCGTGCACTTTGGCCATAAGCACTTTATTTTGGGCGGCGGTTTGACTTACAACGCCGGGAGTATAACTTGGAGCCCCTCTTGACGAGCTGCGGTTGTGTGCTTTAGGTGGTGTGAAGAAATTTGGAGCCTCTTCGCAGGTACCGTAAACCCGACCCTTTCTATCAAAACCACCCGCCGACTGTAGGTAGAGTTCGTTCGGGTCGTAGTTATCGTCTTCGTGCTCGGCCGTCCTCTCCAAGTAATTTTTCTGAAAATCAATTGAAAATCATTAAATATTGAAAATCAATTTGAAATTAATTGAAAACCATTAAATATTGAATAAACTAAATATATTAAGGACGAGTATATTACCGCAATTTCCTCGGCTCGTGGAGTAATCCATTTTCCTTCTTTGTTTTTCTTCGACATCTCCAACATTTTAAATGGAGTAAAATCCTGGATGCCTTGCTGAAAATCATTGAAGTGTTAAAATATAAATAATTAAATATAAAGTGTTGGTAATATTAAACGATAAATTTAAAATTGAATAGATAATAAAGACATACCGCAGCAGCTTCCAATGCCGCACCACCACTTCTGCGACCCAACACGTGCGTCGGAAGGGCTTTTCCATCTTTTCCCCCCTTGCACCTATTCTCCGTCGCCTTTTTTGACTTCTCGGCGAATTCTGGGTCTTTTTCCTTCCTTGTCTTTAATAAATTAAAGCAAGCAGGGGGCATCCATCTAGGCGGTTTCTTCTTCCTTGCCGCTCGGTAAACGAAATCCCGGAACGGCTTCTTCACGGCAAGGTCGTAGCCTTCTTCAAGCTCCGCGGCATCGTCGGTCTTCACTCGAGCCTATTCCAAAATTAAATAAAACATATAAGTTGTATATTTGTGTAATTACAACAAAACTTTAATTAGATGTAAATTTAAACATTTACCTTGAAATAATTGAACATATGTTCCTGTCGCTCACGAGGCATGCTCGTCCAGTTAGGGAAGTAGGCAGTGTAGTTCGCCTCGATCGAATCTCTTACAAGTGCCCTCACAGCGTCATTATTGAACCTGAAAATTGTCAGTTTCAGAAACTTATCAACACATAAATTAATATAGCTAAATAAAAACAAATTACAATATAACAAAATCATACCATACGCCGCCCGCCCTACGCGACACATTCAACATCTGATGTTGGGGTGGTATCGGATGTACGTCCTCGTTCTCGTCGGTATGACGCTGGCTGTTGCTACCTGATCCCTTTTTCCGAGTCTTTTTTTGTCACCTGCCATTGCAAACTAAAAACAAAGGAACATATTAAAAAAATCAATGTAAACAATAAAATATAATAATATTTCAAATTTTTAACAGCTTACAGTTCATTAGTCATCATTATCGTCACTATTATCCTCATTGTAGTCATGGTCACGAAAAAGTGTCTCAACGCCATCTTCTTCATCATCCTCATCTTCTTCCTCGTCTTCCTTTTCATCTTCCTCTTCCTCATCATCTTCCTCCTCCTCCTCATGTTCCTCCTCTACCTCATCCTCACCCACTTCTTGTATTTCCCTTTCATTAAGCTCCACAATGTTGTCTGGTATTTCATACCCAAGCTCCGCGTTTTCGTTATCATTGGCTTGTACTTCATCCTCTCCTGTAGACGATAATGGTTGCGGAAGATCGACATTTACCTCTTCTTGAAAAACAGTATCTTCAACTGGAATATCAAAATTCGATCTTGATTTGATTTTAAACACCGCCGACCATTGGTTGTCTTTCCTAGTTTTAGGATATGAAGTGTAAGAAACTTGTTCCGCTTGGTATGCAAATACGAACGGATCATATGTTGGATACTTTCTACTACGGTTGACGTCTACAAGATTGTACTTCTTATGCACATTCAACCCTTTAGAAGAATTGTCTATCCAATCACATTTGAATAAAATCGTGTTATAACACCTTTCCGATGAGGTATACACAACTTCAATCACTTCATCGAGGGTTCCATAAGTGTCCACCCCTTCTGTTGAACTAACGTAGACTCCGTTACTCACTGTAGCTTTGGGTACATCGACCCCTTGTTTGAAAGCTCGAAAACGATATCCATTGATCGAATAACGTCTCCAAGTTTTAACTATACGAGAAGGACCTAGTGCTAAAGCTTTGAGTAAAGGATCCTTCAACTTGTGGACCTATAATATAATGATATAATTAAATAAATAATATTTTTTCATTTGGGGTATTGTTTAATAACTGACATTAATAAAGTGACACTTACTTGTTGCTCAAACCATTCCGGAAATTCTTTTTCATGTTTGCTCCAAATTTCGTCAGTGCAAGTGATTTGAGGACACTTACTGAAGATGTACTTCTCAAACTCACTGCACAATCAGTTTTATTACTTATTGAACATACTAAAGATGTTATATTAATTTAAAAGAAACGATGTATTCAAAGTTGACTTACATTTCGTAAGGTCTTAATAGCTCACAATTAGACAAAATATAGAAATGAGCTTGTTTATACTCTTCATCAGTCAAATATCTTTGGACACATTTTCCTGTCGTACTACCCATATGATCTCTAAACATCTCGGGTAATGTCTCATCTTCTTGGTCAGTCGGTATACTGACATCCAAATCTTTTGTTCTTGTGTCCACTTTATCTTCAAAATAGAATGAGCAAAAATTTGATATCTCTTCAAGCAAATACGCGTTGGCTATAGACCCTTCAACCCGTGCTTTATTTCCAATTTTTTGCTTGATATGGTTAAGAAACCTAAAATAAAGTTATATCAACATCTGATTTCAAATCGTGTTTATTTATAAGTTTTTGTATTGAAAAAAATTGGAGTAAGGTTAATATTAAATATACCTTTCATAAGGGTACATCCATCGATAATGAACAGGTCCACCAACTTTCGCCTCATAAGGCAAATGAACAGGTAAATGTTCCATACAATTGAAGAATGATGGAGGAAATATCTTCTCAAGTTTGCAAATAATCTCAGCAATATTTTTCTCTAAGATCAGTATACCATCAACAGTAAGATTGGAGGCACACAAATCTCTAAAGAACTGGCTCAACTCAGTTAATACGCTCCACACATTGATTGGCAGTAGCTCCTTTAGGGCGACAGGTAGTAAACGCTCCATGAATACATGACAGTCATGACTTTTCATCCCATGCAATTTCAAGCTTACGTTGTCTACACACCTACTCAAATCCGAAACGTAACCATCGGGAAACTTCAGTTGAGAAATCCAGTCACACAAAGCTGTTTTCTGGACCTTATCGAGAACGAACCTCGTTGAGTCGGGTCTTCGCTTGCAATATTTCATGAAATCTAATCTGCCCTTAGGTCCAAATGATGTTTTGTTTGGAACTTCCATAACCGTGTTGATTAGCTGCTCGAAAAAATTCTTCTCAATGTGCATGACATCTAAATTATGTCGAATCAACAAAGTTTTCCAATAAGGATGCTCCCAAAAAATGCTTTGCTTCCACCAACCCTCCTTCTTATCTTTCAACTTTTTCAACTCAAGATCAGAAGAGTTAACAATCGTTGGCATATACTTGACAATTTCCTACAATTCTTCTCCAGACAACCGTGGCGGAGGACCATCTTTTTCATTTGGTCGATCCTTCCTGAAATCAGAGCAATTCCTTCGAAAAGGATGCTCCATTGGCAAAAACTGTCGATGACAATCAAACCAACATACTTTCCGACTATGTTCAAGATAAAAAGACTTAGGTGGCACTCGGTGATAGTATGGACAAGCGAGATGCCCTTGTGTGCTCCATCCAGAAAGCATCCCATATGCTGGAAAATCGTTTATTGTCCACATTACAGCTGCTCGTAATTGGAAATTTTGTTTCTTTGATACATCATAAGTGTACAACCCCGTACTCCAAAGTTGTTTTAACTCTTTGATTAACGGTTGCAAGTACACATCCATTTTTGACTTGGGATTCTTAGGACCAGGAATTATCAATGATAAAAAGATGAATTGTTTCTTCATGCATAACCAAGGAGGAAGGTTATATGGAGTGACCATTACAGGCCATGTGGAATAAGATTTTCCAAACTGACCATAAGGAGAAAATCCGTCGCTGCATAGACCAAGGCGAACATTGCGAGGCTCACTGGCAAAATCGGGGTGTTCATTGTCAAAATGTTTCCAGGCCTCACCGTCACTAGGATGCGACATAGTCCCACTTGCACGACGACTGTCAAAATGCCATGTCATATGCCTAGCAACACTTTTGGTAGCGAAAATTCTTTGCAACCTTGGTCCAAGCGGAAAGTAAGTTAAAGTTTTTTTGCCCACTCTCTTTTTGGTCGATTTTAGATTAGCCTTATATCTATCTCGACCACATTTACTGCACTTGTCAAGATTTGAATTCTCTTCCCAGAACAACATACATCCAATGGGACAAGCGTCAATCTTTTCATGTGGCAGTTGAAGAGCTTTAAGCACATTCTTAATTTCA
The DNA here is from genome assembly GCA_023091065.1 of Dianthus caryophyllus. Taxonomy (NCBI): domain Eukaryota; kingdom Viridiplantae; phylum Streptophyta; class Magnoliopsida; order Caryophyllales; family Caryophyllaceae; genus Dianthus; species Dianthus caryophyllus. Next base: position 18,139,455 of record CM041526.1, on the reverse strand, counting down.
TAGAAGTTGCGTGACATAACATTACGCTTCGGAATCAGATCCCCAATCAACGACGTGATACGGTCTAGAACTTGGTGAGCTAAGTTAAACTCACACTTAAGTGATAACAATCTCGACGCCACTTGTAGCACTGACATCTCACACCCTTCAAACACTGGCAATTCGGATTTACGAAGCATTTCGAAGAAGGCTTTGACTTCTGGGTTTGGGGTTTCTTCAAACACCTCATCTTCTGCAGTATTTAACTCCTCTTCACGAATCTCATTAATCCTATCACGTAATGCATCCTCTACCATCTCTCGATACGGATTTTGCTCAATCGGTGCATTATCTTCTTCTTCTTCGTTGGATGTTGGAAAAGACTCTCCATGTGAAGTCCAATAGTAATAATTACTATCAAACCCTCTAACACCGAGATGATCTTTAACTTCAGACTCACATAAGTATGCTAGATTTCTACATTTCGAACATGGGCACCTAAGTTTTCCTATTCTCTTATACTCTTCTTTCTCCTTTGCTAACTTGTGTAGATACCCGTATCCGTACCCCCCCAAAAACAAACCCGATGATGAAAAGGACTTTCATGCATGCTTTCAAAAGAGTCGAAACGGTACAAAAGTGTCTAAAACGTATTAGTCATTTTTAGCGTATTAATTTGGATTTGCATAATCATGAAAATGAATGTCAATTTTAGTCATTATGAGCATAACACGAACAAAATATAGGAACGTTTTATTAAGCCAAGCCACAAGAACAGCCCAACTAGCTACAAAACGGCCCAAACTTACAAAAACGACCCAAAAACGCACACTAACACAACACTCAAAACGGGCCAAAGTGCGTCCCGTGTCACATTTTCACAAAGTTAGGTTTTATGAAACTATAAAATAATATAACCTAATATTATTTTATTTCAAGCCAAAACCGAAAAACACGACAAAAACCGAAACACGAAAACCGAAATTCAGACCAAAACGGAACAAATACTTAACCCTTAAGTAAACAACAAAACATAATCATTACCTAATCAAACCGCCAAAACCAAACGGCGGCATAAACAGCCCACCAAAACAAAAATGAAATCGCCAGTTGACAGGCGATTAAAAATCAAATCGCCTGTCAACAGGCGATTTAATTTTTGTTTTATACCAGCCGCCTTTTTGATTCTTCTTCAAAAATATCTAACTCAAGCAAACTTAAACGCCTGTATACAGGCGATTAAGTTTTGCTATCCCACAGAAACCAGCCAAACTCTATAAATACCAACCCACTTCATTCATTTTCAATACCCGGTTTTTAGCACTTATATACTATTCACAAAATCCACTCAAAAATACCGTCTTTACATTTTCGAAAGGTAAACATTTTACCTACGGGCTAGACGTTTGAGACTCGGACAATGGGGTTACATTAACCCCAAACCCGATATTGGCACTAGCGAAGCCGTATTAAATAATCTGGTTGTAGCAATTCGGATTCATAATCCGTCTAAACCCCGCCAATATCGCATAAATAAACGACTCATTATCACTAAAGCAAACCGACGTCACTTTTATAATTATGCAAGTCCTCATTCATGCATTAAATAACGACTAGAATCACGGATCCAACACTAAATTGTACCGTTTCATAGAGTCTTTTAGCATGTCAAAACTGAGGGTTTTTCACAAATTCTAATACGAGGTCGGAAAATAACGTCTATAGTAATAATTTAGTCAATAAATTATTATTTAACGTACATTTCCTATAGCAATATGTCATTATTTTGACAATTTACATTATTTATGCATTTTAATCGAGTCATGTTTATTCGCACTTGTACGTAGCGTGACTTTTAGCCCAAATATCGAAATTAAGCAAATGTTTTCAAATTAGTAGAGACTACTCTTACGTAGGCTTTTTTATTACTGTTTTCAAAACTCATTTTGTCAAAACTTTCGAAAAGTAACATCACTCCGAACCCCTCCTCTGGTTTCAAACCTTAGATTTTTAGGTATCGACGCACCTTGAAATCTGAGACACTCGTGTCTTGTATTTCAAGACGCGTTGAATAGGTCCCAAATTCCTTTAATATTTGGTGGCGACTCCGAAAATACATTTCAAAAAAGACTTTCATACTTTTCTTTTTTGACCTCAAATTCATGCAATGATCTCCCCATTTTTAGCAAACTTCGCACTTTTTCTGCGGCGCATTCCGCTTCGGCGCCACGTGAGTGAGAGACGGCCTTGAGGCGTCGATAGGTTTCTCATCTTCCCGGTACCTTCAGCTGGCGACTCCGCTGGGGACGAGCATGATTTTTATTATTTTTGAAAAACTTGTTTTTCTTTTATTTTAGAATCATAAAGAAGTGAAGCTTGAAACTTTGAAAACATTTACGCTTTCGATATTTGGGCAAAAATACGTTGAGTCGAATCCTCTGATTCAAACCACACCCTCCGAGGAACGGCCCTCAAAGAATCCTCGCTTCATAAGCGAGGTAACTCCGGACACCTGTTCTCACCCCTCCACGATTACAAGTACGGCATCCGTACAAACGATCGTAACCAGTCAAACTCGAGCGCTCTAGGGCCGTCTTGAATTCACACCTAAGGCGTGTGTAGTCTTGCGGGTGCCCCTACCTAAACGCGTCACTGAATGACCGAAGGGAACCTTACCCTATAAACCAAAAACCTGTGTTTATATGTACAAGTGCGAAGCTATAGTACCCTCACTATAGTAGTCTTTCAAAAACTTTCTGCATGCAAAAACTTTTCCTAGGCATTATACTTTTAAAATACGTCCATCTTTGAAATTGCTTTTTCAAACTTTTTTCAAAAAAGGTCATACTTTTTAGAACACGCCGTTAGGCTCTTTGACCTATAGTCATTTGAGTTTAATAAATAAAATGCCGCTACATTTAAAACCGACCTAGGATAACCACTATATCCCAGGTCCTTTTCAAAACGTAAATGAATTATGCGACTGACGTATCGTCATAATGCATTTATTGCTAAAAGTCTTTCACAAAGCAAAAACCCGAATATGTCAATTCATTTCGGAGATTTTAACTGAAATTAACTTTTAGAACTAGTCCTAAGTCGAGTGACTCTTTAGTCATCCCGATTTAATCTTTTTTCTCTCAAAAACAAAAAAACGCGGGCTCGTTCAAATGCGGACCCGTTGATTTACTCTTTGAATCAGGTGACTTATCGTCATTTTTGATTTAAAACCCTGAGTCACACGTAAAAGGCGAACAATTGATCGCTTTTTACCCAATTTTAACATCCTCAGGTCGGTTAGCCTATCGCTACTTCGGTCTGATCCTTTTTTATCATAATCCAATGATAAACCCTCGGCAACATACCGCCAAACTGGGTTAATCGGAGTATGATCATACAAATTTTTCTTACCTCGAGAATAGAGACGTGTTAACACACCTCTATCTCAAAAGCTTCCCGTGTCCTTTTAAAAGCTAAAAACACGAGTCAAGTCAAGTCACCCACTTTTTACGCTTTTGTGTCTTCCTTTGGTCGTGAATGTGATTTTTCATTTGAGTCTTTTCCTTCTCTTTTAGAATCACTAAAGATTTGAAAAACTTTGTCAGGTCCGCTCATTGAAAAACCCTGAATACCCGGCTCTCGAACACAAGATGAATTTCCGTTTCAACCTCGCAAATGACGAAACTACCTTTCCACCACCTCCTCCGCTAATGACGATCACCGAGCACGTAAGGCTGCTCGACCACAAGATAGCCAATCTCACCGCTTTGTTCGAACATCTCGCCGCCATGCAAAAGATCGAAACCGAGAAGAACGCAAGACTATTCGCCGAAGAATCCGCTCGACACATTAAAAGAATCCGATCTCTGGAGGATGAAATTCACAAATACAAGCTAGCCAAAACTTCAGATCATGGCCACCAGACAAATGCTTCTCCCACTGCAACAATGACTGGACTGTGTGACGCTATAAACTCGAAGGCACTAGCAAAGACGACCCGGTATTCCTAGCACAACCCATTCCTGCCTCACCCAGGTCATCATCAGCTGGACCATTTCCGTTGCAACAGCGACGAAGGTTCGACCCCCTCTTTATGTCCTACTCGAAAGCATTAGAGAAGCTCGTGAAAAGGAACATTCTCCATCTTCCCAAACCCACCACTATACCACCTGAGGATAAGAAGCCGTTATCATGGCACGAGGACTCGTACTGCGAATTCCACAGGGGAAAGGGACATGACACGGAGAACTGTTTCCGCTTGAAGAACGTGATCCAAGACATGATCGACAACGAAACAATCGATAAGCCAAGCATAGCCCCTAAATCATCTGGCCAGCATGACACCTCCCTTGCTCGCCCCGTTTTCGTAGGAGCTCACCCCATCCTCAATCACCCCCTCCTCGCTCCCGCAAGCAATCACGAGGTCAACGTCCTTTTCGACAGCATCAACGACAACGGTAGCAACATTGATTACATTCGCCAAGCTAGGACGAGAACAAAACCAAGACACGAGGACCGGAAGGAAATTTTCACCCAAATCCCTCATCAAGGTCCGCATCAGTCTCCCTTAAACCTACAAATACCGCCGGGATTCCCTCCCAAACGCACAAGTAAAGACAAGAGCATAGTCAAGGATATGACTAATCTACCCATAACCAACAGCCCTTCCTTTAACACGACATGGCAAGATACCAAGGAGATCCTCCCCGCACAACTCATTGACCGCATTGTCCGGGATTGGCTACCAGGTGCCATAACTTTCTCCCACGCAGATCTACCACCCTTTCAAGATCCACACAACCCAGCACTCTACATAACCGTAGAGTGTCGTAATATGGTGCTACCTGTTACCCTCATCGACAACGGCTCCGCGATCAATATCCTGCCCCTAACAACTGCCCTCAAGCTAGGACTAAAGGAAAGTGATGTCACCCCTTGCTCCAACAGCATAAGAGCGTACGACGGTACATCCCGCGGCATAGAAGGAATCATATCATTACCCATCATGACAGGATTCATCAAGACAAAAACCGAATTCCAACTCATGGACATCCCCCCGGCGTACAATATGTTACTAGGGAGGACATGGATTCACGCTACCGGGGCCATAACATCAACTCTCCACCAGAAGGTTAAAATCCCTTTTTACAACGAGGTTATCACCATAAAAGCCTCAGATTTTCGAGCCGCCCTCCATCAGCTGAAGCTTGAAGAAAATGCCACCCAATCTACCAATGCCCAGGGAAGTCCCAATTCAAGCACCTGCACCTAGAGTCTAGGGTCCTGCGTCATCATGACGCCAATTTTCTAAAAATCGGCTAGGTTACTCGATCTTTTTCCTAATGTAGTAAGTCTTAGGACAGAACTAGAGTCATTAAGGTTGTCCAAAGCTCCCTCGTCTGAGCTATCTTCAAATGTAACCGCTTTTGATAACATTAATAACATGAAAGTCTTTGATTACTCTTTGCCTCATTTAAACCCTACTTTTTCTAATAATTGCGATAAATTTAAACTAAATAACATTGCATTATATAGATACATTGCAAGTATTGTCTCAAAACCCGAACAGGACCCCATTATTGAAGACACCACGACCATCAACATAGGAACACCCGAAGAGGCTCAAGAACTACAACTGGGGGCTTCCCTGAGCGCAGACGAAAGGGCCACCTATACCAAGCTCCTCGCAGAGTTTAAGGACGTCTTTGCCTGGTCATATAAGGACATGCCCGGCATAGACCGCGAGATAGCCGAACACCGCATCCCCATCAAGCAAGGTAGCAAACCAATCAAGCAGAAGCTCCGACGCATCAAACCAGAATGGTCCCTCATGGTCAAAGAAGAGATCGAAAAGCAGCTGCAAGCTGGGTTCATCCAAGTCATCGAATACTCAGACTGGGTCTCCAATATGGTACCAGTTATGAAGAAAAACGGCAAGATACGAGTGTGTGCCGACTTCCGGGACCTAAACAAAGCCTGCCCAAAAGATGACTTCCCACTACCTCACATGGACATCCTGATCGATAACACAGCAGACCACGCCTTACTGTCATTCATGGATGGATATGCAGGATACAACCAAATCAAAATGGCACCAGACGACATGCCAAAAACCACTTTCGTAACCCCCTGGGGAACATACTGCTACACAGTCATGCCATTTGGGCTCATAAATGCCGGCGCTACCTACCAACGCACTGCCACTACCTTGCTCCACGACATGATGCATAAAGAGGTTGAGGTATACGTCGACGACATGATCGTAAAATCAAAAGAAAGGAATGACCACATCACAAACCTTCGAAAATTCTTCACCCGAATCAGGCGGTATAAGATGCGATTAAACCCACAGAAGTGCACCTTTGGGGTCACATCAGGCAAGTTGCTGGGTCACATAGTAAGCCAGCGCGGGATCGAAATAGACCCGACCAAAATCAAAGCGATAATGAACATGAAGACGCCAAGCAACATCGACGAAGTAAGGAGTTTCTTGGGACAAGTCCAATATATCTCCCGGTTCATCAGTAAGCTCACCATGATCTGTGAACCAATCTTCAAAAAGTTGAAGAAGGAAGAGCATACAAAGTGGACGATGATCGCCCGAAGCATTCGACAAAGTCAAAAGCCAGCTCACAAACCCACCTGTTCTTGTCCCCCCACAAAAGGACCTGCCACTATCGCTATACTTAACGACTACGCCAGACGCCATGGGAGCCATGCTTGCCCAAGAAGTCAACAACGAAGAACGGGCCATCTACTACATTAGCAAAAGGTTTCACGATTACGAAACTCGGTATGAACCAGTCGAGAAAAGCTGCCTCTCACTGGTCTGGGCAACCAAAAAGCTCAGGCACTACCTTCTCACTAGCACAACAAGAGTCTACTCCCTAATGGACCCCCTCAAATACCTATTTGAAAAACCAGTCCTAAACGGACGTATGGCCAGGTGGACTCTGCTTCTCGCCGAGTACGAACTCAAGTACCTCCCTCTGAAAGTAATCAAAGGAAGAGCGGTCTCGGACTTCCTCGCAGAAAATGCCATCATCGAACAACCCATGATCGATACAATGTCGTTTCCGGACGACGGGATATTCGCCATAGAAAGGGAGTACTGGCAATTATACTTCGACGGAGCGTCAAACTATCGGGCTATGGGTCGGAATACTCTAATATCCCCAAACGGCGATCATACTCCACTCTCAATCAAGCTCGACTTGATGTTACGAACAACGCCATGAGTACGAGGCTCAGTATTTATTCGCAGCACCATCACTCTCAAAATAAAGAACCTACGGGTACATGGAGATTCATTCCTCATCATAAATCAAGTAACAGGGGCATAGAAGATCATGAGCGAAACCCTCACCAAATACCAAGCAAAAGTACAGAAACTCCTAGCCAACTTCGACTGCATTGAGTTCTATCACCTCCCAAGGGAAGAAAACCAGTTTGCCGACGCACTGTCAAAACTCTCATCCCTCCTAAACATGCCACCAGACATGAAGTTACTACCCATCATCGTCGAAAGACGTGACGAACCAGCTTACATCCATACCATTGACCTGGACGAAGCCGAGCAGACAGAGCCGTGGTATCAAGCCATAATCAACTACAAGACGGACAACACCTACCCACCCGACACCGATAAGCGCGGACAGAGGGCTATCAGACTCCTAGCTTCCCAATTTGTGCTAGAGATGGGACAACTACTCAAGAAGACACCACAAGGGACACTGCTCATATGTGTCGACTACAAGAAGGGGCAGGAAATCGTCACGCAAATCCATGATGGCGAATGCGGGCCCCACATGAACGCTCGAGCACTCTGCAAACAAATCCTACGGCTAGGATGGTATTGGACGACCATGGAAGCGGCATCAGATCCAATACGCCAAGCATTGCCACAATCGCCAAATTTTCAAAGAACGTCCAAAGATATACCACCTTCACCACTATACTGACTAACTTCACCTGGCCCTTTTCAACCTGGGGCATCGACGTGATAGGAAAAGTCCACCCCATCGGAGCAGGAGGTCAACTTTGTTTCGTCTTTGGTGGCCATCGACTACTTCACCAAATGGGTAGAAGCGTTTTTTCGGACCCTTGGCTCCAAGGAAGTCGCCAAGTTCATCCAGACGAACATCATATGCCGATATGGCATACCCCACGAGTTCATCGGCGATCAAGGTTCGCACTTTCAACGCGAGACCAAGCCATACTCACAAAATACAACATCCAAAGCATCACAAATCTCACCCTATCGACCCCAAACCAATGGAGCCGTTGAAGCGACAAACAAAGCGATCGTCACCATACTCGAAAAAATGATCGGCGGTGCAAAGATTGGCCTAACAAAATACCATATGCACTGCGGGGATACCGTACTACCATCCGAACCCCTACAGGCATGACCCCTATTTCTCACCTACGGCATGGAAGCCGCCCAACGATGGAAATAAATACAATCTCTACGCATACTAATGGAAAGTAGCATCCCGTAAGCGAGAATGGGCCCGTGAAGTGCATTTAACAACTCATGCTCCTGGATGAACGCCGATCGCATTCCCCGAGCACCGCATTTAATGTACCAAGCCCGACTACAACGAGCATTCAACAAACGAGTTAAGCCACGACACATAAAAGTAGGTGATCTCGTACTAAAATCAGTCCGGGCACCACTTCCAGTCGACCCACGAGGAAAATTCAAGCCTAACTGGGCTGGGCCTTACCTCGTCAAGGAAATCTTCACTGGCGGAGCAGTCAAACTAACCGACCTCGACGGCCAAGAGTTCAACCTCGCCACAAACCTCGATCAACTCAAGAAATACTACCCCTAAGAACCCCTTGCAATGTATCTGTAAAATACAATTTTATAAAAACAATTCATGGACCGGCAGGTCCTTAAACATGCTCATGGACCGGCAGGTCCTTAAACATGCTCATGGGCCGGCATGCCCCTAAACCTGCTCCTTCTCTCCACAAAAAAATCAAAAGCAAATTCATGGACCGGCAGGTCCTTAAACATGCTCATGGACCGGCAGGTCCTTAAACATGCTCATGGACCGGCAGGTCCTTAAACATGCTCATGGGCCGGCATGCCCTTAAACGTGCACATTCCATAAGCAAACACAACTCATGGGCCGGCATGCCCCTAAACATGCATCCACCAAACACAATTCATGGACCGGCAGGTCCTTAAACATGCTCATGGGCCGGCATGCCCCTAAAACGTGCACATTCACCACAAAAAAGCAAACACAATTCATGGGCCGGTATGCCCTTAAACATACATTCTCGAACTACGCCGGTTTGATTCCACTTTTCGTGGATACGTAGGCAGCTTTGTAGAAAGCACAACCGATATTCAACACAAAAACGACACGTCCAAAGCTTAAAAAGGCTGAGGATATAGTCAACACAAAAACCGTCTCATAACCTAATGGGTTAACATAAGGCGATATTCAACACAAAAACGACACGTCCAAAGCTTAAAAAGGCTGAGGATATAGTCAACACAAAAACCGTCTCATAACCTAATGGGTTAACATAAGGCGATATTCAACACAAAAATGACGCGTCTAAAGCTTAAAAAGGCCAAGGACATAGTCAACACAAAAATTCGTTTTTTAACCTAAGGGTGAAAAGAACGACATTCAACACAAAACGATAAACCCAAAGCTTAAAAAAGTCGAGGGAATAGTCAACAAAAAATTTTCCTAAGAACAACAAAAACCATGCTTGCATTCTAAACCTTTGAAAAAAGATTAGAGCCAAGGAATTTCACACAAAATAACAAGCAAAATGAGGCAGAGTCGTAAATAAAAACCTGATTTTTATTAATCTTAAAAAGAACGGTTACATTTTGGATTTTTCAAACATAGGAGCATAACTACAACCTTAGAAATACACTAACAAACACTATATATTACAATACGAGTCCCGGCATGTACATCGGGTTTAGGATAGGTAATATATTACATAATACAACATAATATGAACATAATACTAACAAAGCACACATAAACTAAAATCAGGCTATTCTCCGAAGCAGACTCAAAACCTTCTGGCTGAATAGGGGAGCACCAACCCTCAACCCCTACGGCGACCCCCAACATTACCATGACGATCCGGAGCACCTGGCCCTGGAATACGGCGACGACCGAACACGCATTCAGCCGCCGAGAGAGGCACCGAGCTCGAAGCGCCACCCCTACTGCGTCCAAAGCGGATCGGGTCGTAGGCGGACGTCGGCGGAGGCTCGTTAAGCTCTATGGCACGAAGACGAGCCCTCTCCACAGCACTTTCAGCAACGGTCCATTTGGAATAAGCCCTCGACACCCGGATCGTCCCAGGGGTACCAGCCACAAGCCACTTAGGACGCATGATCCAACCACTGACCCACGCGTCGGTCACCTGGTTATTTAACACAACCATGTCCTGTACCTTCGTGTCCTGGCCAGGAATGAACTGCGCATACCCTATCTGTCGCCTCACCCGCAGGGGATGGATGTAAACCCCCATCTCGAACCCACACAATAGGACCCCAGAGGGGCCATCACCTACTGCGCTCGCCGTCACACTGACCACTCCCCACCAGGATACCGACCAACGGATGGCACATGACCTCACAAACTCGGGGAAATAGTCATTAGGGCGCTCGTCTGGACCCGACCATCGCATGTAACGATTGGTAACGCCTCCTGCGATATATTCGCCATCAAAGCCAAGGTCGTTCAACACACTTAGACGCTCCATCAGCCACACCTGGAGGATCAATGGACACCCTCGGTACGCATGTTCCCTATTACATGCCCGGTCGTCCAATCCAAGGATCGTCTCAAATGTAATTAAAGCGTATGATTGCAACCTATTTCCATCCGCTTCCACAACAACAATTAAACGCGGATCTCCCAACAACCCCTCGGACACAGTCAGGAACATATAGCAATGAACCAAGCAAAAAGCCAAAGCCCTTCTCCTAGCCACAGTAGAGATATGCCCGTTTGCATTATTCCTAAACCATTGACACAAACGATAGAGGTTGATACGGTTCCCAACAAATAACTCTTCCACCTCATCACGGGTCATCTGGAGATAATTCTGAACCTGCCTCTTGTAGCCAAGTTCCTGCCTGACACATACAGGAAGGCCAATACGCGTCCACCCGCCAATGGCTCCAAACTCCTCGACTAAAGGGCAAACCTCTCCGCAAGGAAAGCGGAACACATGAAGGCTTGGGTCCCAATACTCAAGACAAGCGTCCAGGAACTCGTACTCCATTCGAACCTGCCTTAGCCCACGAAATACGCCAACTCCGCAATCTTTCAAAAGCTTCTTCTCGATGCCCGACAAGGACGCACACCAACGACGCAAGTTTCCTTCAAAACTCTCCATAACTCGATTTAATGTTCCGTAAATATTACGAATATTTTTGGAAAATCGAGAATAGAAGACGAGGATGAGTGAAATGAACTAACTTAGCCCTCCTTTTATAGCCGAGATTTGCAAGACGAAATACAACACAAAAACTTAAACGCTAGTGAACAAGCGATTAAAATAAATCAAACAAAAACCACAAAACAAAATTCTAATCGCCTGTAAACAGGCGATTAAAATGAAATCGCCGCTTACAGCGATTTTCTTTTTCTTTTCTGACAAAATTATTCGATTTCTTACACTTCTTACACACCTATACCCTATACTCCTTAACTTATTAACCATTTACTATTTTTACCGACCTCTTAACCGACGTTTACGGTCCCGACGCGTCGTCTCGATTTATGTGAATCGACTCGTCTTTCAGATTTTTCTTTTCACAAAATACGATAATCACACAAAAATCAAACACAACACAAAATATGATTTTCACATTCACAATTTTTCGTCTCAAAACGTCGTTTCAGCTCACATTTTTACTATGTCAAAAAACGTCTTTTTACGAGTCTAAAATATGTCCTAACCAGCATTTTTCAAAAACTCTTCATTTCGCATTTAAAACGGTCATTAGCGAGTCAGTCTCAATCGAGACACATATATATGCTTTTACGACTAACAATGTTTTGCAGGTACGCTCGGCAAGCAAATACGCAAGGATTTCAGACCCGGCTACGACGCAGAAATGCATTTTTCGCAACAAGACAAAATAACCAAATAAAAACCATAAACACCCACAAAACCAAAAAAAAAAAAAAATCAACCATACACAAATCCAAAAACCAACCACACAAAACAAAAACTAATATTCATAATACAAAGTCCAAAATATACAAGTCCGAGCCTACTACGACTGGTCACGACGCTGCAGGACAGCACGCAGGGAATCAATCTCAGCACGTGCCCTATCCAGCTCCCCTACATCACGACCCTCGGCTCTGCCGGACCTCGCTTGACTCCTCGGCATGCGCGGCCTCCATTTCGACGCGATCTCGCCTCCTCGACCACGACCCTGGCTAACTTTCGAAGTCGCGCCTCGCCTCCTTCTCGCCTCGCAAGCGTCAACAACTTTCTCATTCACGACCGCCCGCCATCGGTTTGCCGCCCGCCAGAGCCTCCTGTGGACCTCAGCTGTCACCTGCAACAATGCGAGAAATCGCTTTAGCTTTCTGGGGGCTATAATCAAAAACCTGCTTCAACAGAGTTTGACTAACGATTTAACACTAAAATCTTACTCAAACTGGGGGCTATAATCAAAAACCTGCTTCAACAGAGTTTGCCTAACGATTTTACACTAAAATCTTACTCAAACTGGGGGCTATAATCAAAAACCTGCTTCAACAGAGTTTGACTAAGGATTTTACACTAAAATCTTACTCAAACTGGGGGCTATAATCAAAAACCTGCTTCAACAGAGTTTGACTAAGGATTTTACACTAAAATCTTACTCAAACTGGGGGCTATAATCAAAAACCTGCTTCAACAGAGTTTGAATAATGATTTTACAATAAAATCTTATTCAAACTGGGGGCTATATACTACATAATACTCATGCTGTACAAAGAGGAGGGTTAATACCTTTCTCACGCGCGGATCCCACCTCTCAAAACCCGCATCGGTAACCACAGACAGGGAAGGCGGCAGCACGATCGAATGAGAGCAGCCCTCGTGAACAACCAGCAGGTCCTCAACGAACGGAGGAGGCTGGAACTCAAGGTCAGGGTCACGTCGCTACAAAACAAAAATAGGATAAATTTTTGCTTCCTGGAACCAAAACAGATACAAGCGAAAAGGATAAACAAGCATACCTCGATCACAGCGTCAGCAAGGGCATGCTGTGCCCAAGTCACGTAATCCTCATCCCGCCGCAGCAAGGAGTCAGACTCACCCTCGTGATACACGTCACGACGCTCATTAGCGTCGGGCGTCTCCACGAACAAAACCGAGGGCGGAGGAGCAGGTACGATGAAGCCGCCGCGACCCGTCTGCGCAGACAGACGCTCACCCAAGAACCAGTACGATCCGTACTGGGTCTCAATGTACAGCCGCCGCCTGTCAAGGGGACCAAAGCGAGCTGCAATCGTAGGAGGGACGCCGGTAAACTTACTCCAGGGGTCGCGAACGAACTACAAAACAAAACCAAATTGTAAACCACAAAAACAAAAACAAACCCAAAAACAAGCTACAAAAGACCAAAGTACAAAACACGACCACCCTTACCTTATCCATCGTCATCCCGTTGAAGCGTACACGAGCCGCGTCATAGTTCAGGCCAATACCCCTCCGATCCGCTGTCGCGTACGCATGGAAAGCCGGGTATGTAGCCGTCACCTGGAACGTGTCCGGGAGCAGAGAGGGGAAGTGAGCATAGCACCAAGCCTGCAAGCAAACAAAACACACGTTACAGAAGAAAAGCAAAAACAAAACAACAAAAAACTACAAAAGTCGAACCCTACCTCCATCAGAAGACCAGGGCCCACAAGCGACACATCCGAATCCTCGTCAATCCGATCAGGACGCATCGCTGCGTCCCTCGTAATCTGGATCAGCGGACCCAGAGCGAGAGTCACCCAGCCAAAGTCACCTATCCGTGACACGGCCGACAGCGCCATCAACACAGCCGACGCTCGCTCCCCTTGTCGCCAAAGTGGGTGGCCGTCAGGAACCACCACAACCACACCGGCCCTCTCGCTCGGGCCGCCGAGTAGACCCTTTCTTCTTCCTCCTCCCCTCGAAGAAGTCAGCAAACCATATCGCACGCGGCTGAAACGTGTGCTCCTCGTCCTTCCCGCACTTAACCCCGGCGCCAATCAGGCGCACCACTCGTGGGCTATCGCTACGAGGTCGCTCACGCCCCGATCAAGTACACCCCTCGCCATGAGGCGACCAGAATACCGCCCACGAAGAAAGAGTCACGCCAACCTCCTAACCAGGCATGTGGAAGGTGTTGGTCGTATCCCAAAACCTATCCAACAACGCCCTAAGCACAGTGAGGCGCGCGTTCACCCGCTTGCCCCGCACCTCCCTCCACTTCTGCACCAAGGGACCAAAAGTCGCCCCAAGCACTATGTCCCGCTCCTCCTGGGTGAGCCTACCCTCAAAGACGCCAAACACCGTCCGAAACCTGCAGAAGGTCCTCATCGAGCCTAATCTGGAAAGCCGACCTCCACCCGGATGGACAAGTGCCCCAAGGGACTCCAATCCAGAGTCTCGCCGTCCCAGTCCAGGGCGACCTGTGACCTCAAGCGCGGACCGTGAGGATAGTCAGGCCTCGCGCCAACTCGTCAACCATCCCCATGAAAACCTCGGTCGCAGCCTCAAGACTTGCGCGCGCATCTGGCGCGCCACCGGCCTCGCCACTCGGCCTCACCCTCGGCCTCTCCACCGGCCTCGGGCTCATCCCGAACTCGCTTCCCGAGCATGGCCTGAACGACCCCGGCCACAAAGGCCCGCAGATAGCGACAAGAAGAATCGAGCATCGCCAAGAAGAAATGGCGGCCGCGGCAGCCTCAGCAGTCTCAACCTCGACGGCCACCTCACCACGCCTCGCTAAGATCCTCCTCCTCGTCACTCAAGACTCCTCCGACTCGGGAGGATCCTCAGAACGGCTCCGGACTCGAGCACGACCACGCCTCGCGTGACCTCCACAGTGGTCTCCTCGCTTCCAACCTTCTCAAAAATACCGGCGACCTCAGCCTCGTCCCGGTCACCACCTCGGCGAAGAACACGAGCTCGACGCCTCGGCCGCCGCCGCCTCACCGAGCCACATCCACCTTGCGCTTCTTCCGGGTTCCTCCGACCGCGACCACGGCCTAACCTGGCCCTCCAGAGCCGCGGCGCCTCGGCAACGCTGTGGCCCGCCCCTGCGAAGCCTGCGGCCCGCAAAGAAGACCACGACCTCCGCCTCGGCCTCTGAGCCACAGCGCCCTCCAAAGACCGCCACGGCCACGCCGAAGACCCCGCCGCTACGCCCGAGCCTCCGCCACGGCTCCCGGGAGCCTCAGACGTCCCCACAAAGCCGCCACGCCCACGCCGCAAAGAGTCCGAGACGACACTGAGCCTGGCCTCGCCACCAACAGAGACCTCGGCGACCCAAAGAAGAGCTCCACTACCGCTTAGCGTCACGAAGATCAAGGCCCGCCGACGACGCCTCTCACGCATCACATTAGTCAAAAGCGGCGACTTCGGCAAAGAACGCCACGACCACACCACTAATCGGCGCCAGACCACCAGAACAAAGACCACGTCCCAGGCCACTAGCAGAAAGCCCAGGCGACGCCCCAACAGCACTAGCACCACTAGCAGAAAAGGCCGGAGACTCCGCAACGGCACCCTGGAACTCACTCCCTGGCGTCATAGAAACCCCTGGCGTCGGGGGAAAAGCTCTCAAGAGTCCGACCGAGACGGACCGTTTGAAACCTCCAAGGCGCAGTATCCCCGGCAGTAAGTGTGCTCGCCCCGAACAAAGAAAGTCAACTCCAGCCAAGACCTGGTCCATGGAGCTGGAAGTAGGCACTGAAGGCCTAGGATCACCTGCACAAGATTCAAAAGCATACTCAGAAAACGACAACAGCAAATCATTCTAGAAAGATCAAGACAAAGCAGCAAAAAGCAAGCCATAGGCCCATTTTTGACAGATAAGGCCAAAACGGAGCAGAAGCACAGGAAACCGAAATCCATGAGACGTATACAATATATACGTCCTACTTAGTCAAGTTAAGAGCAAGCACGCGCAAAAGCAGCAGAGAATTGGCCAAAACAGAAGAAAGCAGGCCTTTTTAACCCAAAAATAGCAGAGAAGGGAAAAACGCTACAGAAAGCCAGAAACCCATATCTGGCGACCTGCACTCCAACCCATAGATCACAATAAGCTCATGCAAAAAATTTCATGCGAAAACGATGTCCCGAACACCTCGACTGAATAGCTTTTACAAAACACCTCCAAACTACAAAAACGGCCTTCACTTGACCATAACTCAACCCAAAAAGCCCCCACTTCTCACAAAACAACCCCCTAGCCAACACAGACAACATACATTACCATACATTCCATTAATCTGGGCACGAAGCGAGGAAAAGCGACTTTGAAACCTAGCCTAAACTACAAAAACGCTCCAAAACACCTCCAAACAACACATTTCGCAAAACAAGACTAAAAGTGTACCATACTAGCCATGAAAACACAATACAGAGAATTCTGGCAAGTTTGAACCAAAAATTTCACCAAAATTGGCCCTTATACCAAAACACACGAAAATTACGGTTTTTCAGCCGCTGCACACAAGCCACCCAAACCTATACCCTAGCATACTACAACACTTCCAAAACAACCAAGCCAATCGGGATCGTTTTGAGTAACGAAAACAGAGCAAAACCCCGACTTTACCCCCTTCTACACGGTTTTCCACCCAAACGAACCACTTTTCCCGCACATTTCAACAAACCGAGCTCACCAACGCGTTACACTGCTAATGGGTAAGCTACACCGAAGTTTCGAGCCATTTTCGGGACGTTTTCAAAAATGACCAAAATACCCTCCGAGTCGAAACGCACGAAAATCGAGGCCACAAGTCGGGTTTTCACGCAACGACAGCAAGACAAGCGAGGCGAGCACTATAAAAACCATGGCTAACGTTTTCAAGCAAAGACGAGAGCTAAACTCAAATCAAACCGACATTTTCGACCCAAACCCTAGAAAACGGTATTTCGAGTTAAAACCGACTCAAACAAACTTCAAAACCCGAAAAACCAAGTGAGTTGAATACGTACCTTGGTCCATGACGAATTGTAGGAGTCGGAAAATCGATTTTTGATCAAGAAAATCGCCAAGGCGAGTTTTAGAGGGTTTCGATTTTGTTTTTGTTTTTCGGATAAAATAAACCAACCTCTCTCCTTTCCCGTGTTTTAAACAAAAAACACCAAACAAATTTCTAATCGCCTGTTTACAGGCGATTATATTTTTGTTTTATGGGTTTCAGCTTTGTTTTGGGCTGTTTTCCTCGGCCCATTAAGCTTTCAACCCGTTTCAAACACAATTTCAACCCAATACGAAAAACACGTAACCTCCTCACGAGACGTTCATAAAAACCTAGCCCTTTTTATGAGAAACCAAAAACGCGTAGCCTCCTTAAGAGACGTTCATAAAAACCTAGCCCTTTTTATGAGAAATACAAAAACACGTAACCTCCTCACGAGACGTTCATAAAAACCTAACTTTTTATGAGAAAAACACGTAGCCTCCTCACGAGACGTTCATAAAAACCTAGCCCTTTTTATGAGAAACCAAAAACGCGTAGCCTCCTTAAGAGACGTTCATAAAAACCTAGCCCTTTTTATGAGAAATACAAAAACACGTAACCTCCTCACGAGACGTTCATAAAAACCTAACTTTTTATGAGAAAAACACGTAGCCTCCTCACGAGACGTTCATAAAAACCTAGCCCTTTTTATGAGAAACCAAAACACGTAACCTCCTCACGAGACGTTAAAACACAAAAACGCGTAGCCTCCTTAAGAGACGTTCATAAAAACCTAACCTTTTATGAGAAAAACACGTAACCTCCTCACGAGACGTTAAAATACAAAAACGCGTAGCCTCCTTAAGAGACGTTCATAAAAACCTAACCTTTTATGAGAAAAACACGTAACCTCCTCACGAGACGTTAAAATACAAAAACGCGTAGCCTCCTTAAGAGACGTTCATAAAAACCTAACCTTTTATGAGAAAAACACGTAGCCTCCTCACGAGACGTTCATAAAAACCTAGCCCTTTTTATGAGAAACACAAAAACGCGTAACCTCCTTAAGAGACGTTCATAAAAACCTAACCTTTTATGAAAAATACAAAAACACGGAACCTCCTCACGAGACGTTCATAAAAACCTAACCTTTTATGAGAAAAACACGTAGCCTCCTTACGAGACGTTCACAAAAATCTAAACCACTCTTATAAACCAAACCCCAAAACGCGTAACCTCTTCCACGGGACGTCCAGCAAGGAAAGCAAAGCAAAGGAGCGCCAGCCAGAAGCGCAAGCAAAGCGAAGGAGCGCAAGCCAGAAGCGCAAGCAAAGCCAAGGAGCGCAAGCGCCGCGCAAAGCAAGCGAGCGCAAGCCGGCGCAAGCAAAGCAAAGGAGCGCAAGCCGGCGCAAGCAAAGCGGCGAGCGCAAGCCGGCGCAAGCAAAAGAGCGCAAGCCGGCGCAAGCAAAGCAAGGAGCGAAACTAAACACAAGCAAGGCGCCACCGGAGTACTCAGCCACATGCGGTGACATGCCCTTAAACATGTAGGACCGTCATGTCCTTAAAAACATGTCGCCCTCCTCGCATTTCCGACGCTAAGTCCTCGTCTCTCCCATAAGACACATGCTTAGCGCCGCCAGGTAGTATCGAGACTGTAATGGTCCGGATACTATCTTTAAGTTTGACTAACGCTTTGTCCTAGCTCAGTCAAACTGGGGGCTCTGTAGATACCCGTATCCGTACCCCCCCAAAAACAAACCCGATGATGAAAAGGACTTTCATGCATGCTTTCAAAAGAGTCGAAACGGTACAAAAGTGTCTAAAACGTATTAGTCATTTTTAGCGTATTAATTTGGATTTGCATAATCATGAAAATGAATGTCAATTTTAGTCATTATGAGCATAACACGAACAAAATATAGGAACGTTTTATTAAGCCAAGCCACAAGAACAGCCCAACTAGCTACAAAACGGCCCAAACTTACAAAAACGACCCAAAAACGCACACTAACACAACACTCAAAACGGGCCAAAGTGCGTCCCGTGTCACATTTTCACAAAGTTAGGTTTTATGAAACTATAAAATAATATAACCTAATATTATTTTATTTCAAGCCAAAACCGAAAAACACGACAAAAACCGAAACACGAAAACCGAAATTCGGACCAAAACTGAACAAATACTTAACCCTTAAGTAAACAACAAAACATAATCATTACCTAATCAAACCGCCAAAACCAAACGGCGGCATAAGCGACAATTAAACAAAAAATGAAATCGCGGGTTAATGACGATTAAAAATCAAATCGTCAACGGGCGATTTAATTTTGTTTTATACCCGTACTTTTTGATTTTTCTTCAAAAATATCTAACTCAAGCAAACTTAACATCAGATACAAAGCGATTAAGTTTTGCTATCCCACAGAAACCAGCCAAACTCTATTAATACCAACCCACTCCAATCATTTTCACAGACCCGGGTTTTAGCACTTACACACTATTCACGCAATCCACTCAAAAATACCGGCCTTACATTTTCGAAAGGTAAACATTTTACCCTGCCAGACGTTTGAGACTCGGACAATGGGGTTACATTAACCCCAAACCCGATATTGGCACTAGCGAAGCCGTATTCGTAATACGGTTGTAGCAATTCGGATTCATAATCCGTCTAAACCCCGCCAATATCGCATAAATAAACGACTCATTATCACTAAAGCAAACCGACGTCACTTTTATAATTATGCAAGTCCTCATTCATGCATTAAATAACGACTAGAATCACGGATCCAACACTAAATTGTACCGTTTCATAGAGTCTTTTAGCATGTCAAAACTGAGGGTTTTTCACAAATTCTAATACGAGGTCGGAAAATAACGTTTATAGTAATAATTTAGTCAATAAATTATTATTTAACGTACATTTCCTATAGCAATATGTCATTATTTTGACAATTTACATTATTTATGCATTTTAATCGAGTCATGTTTATTCGCACTTGTACGTAGCGTGACTTTTAGCCCAAATATCGAAATTAAGCAAATGTTTTCAAATTAGTAGAGACTACTCTTACGTAGGCTTTTTGATTACTGTTTTCAAAACTCATTTTGTCAAAACTTTCGAAAAGTAACCTCACTCCGAACCCCTCCTCTGGTTTCAAACCTTAGATTTTTAGGTATCGACGCACCTTGAAATCTGAGACACTCGTGTCTTGTATTTCAAGACGCGTTGAATAGGTCCCAAATTCCTTTAATATTTGGTGGCGACTCCGAAAATACATTTCAAAAAAGACTTTCATACTTTTCTTTTTTGACCTCAAATTCATGCAATGATCTCCCCCATTTTTAGCAAAGATCGCACTTTTTCTGCATGAGGCGCATTCCGCTTCGGCGCACATGCAGTAGGAGGAGCCTTGTAGGCGTCGATAGGTTTCTCATCTTCCCGGTACCTTCAACTTGATAAACTCTAGCACTCCATTAGCATATTCAGCCCTAATTCTTTTATTATCATCTAAACGTTCATACATCCATTTTCGGTCGGCTCTCTTCATTTCAATCTAACATAATCATGATCAATAACACATACACAAATAATTATGATCAGAAAACAAGCAATTACCACAACAAATTATTTCATCACAACACAATTCATCACAAAACAAATATTATAAACAACGGGAGCTTATATATAAATATATAAAATTTCAAGTGAATTTCAGTCATGGGGTCCTTATCACTCCAACCTAAACCCATCTTTAAACGTCTTCTATCACTAGTAAACACAACTTTTGAATGTGTTAGAACAGAAAAATTCAAGACAATTTCTTCAGTTCTCTAAATACATTATATAAACGATATGAAACAAATCGTGTATATATGTATTCAGAGAACATTAAAGGAAAATGACACCGAATTTCTTCCGTTCTAATACAAACAAAAATTGTATTTACCACCTAAGTGATAGAAAACGTTTAGAGACAGTCCCAAAATGGGGACTATTCAAAGGTTATTCCTAATGAATAACTTTTGAACGGGTACTAAGTCATGAATGATTTAAAAAATTTAACAATTAACATTACTATTATGTATGATACTACCAACAAACAACACTTAATACTTACAAATATCATCAAATACAACAAATACTAGTAATATATTATACTACTACTAATTACTACTTATTAATCATAATATACTTTCACTATTATACAAATACTACTAATACTCCAAATAGACTACTAATAATACAAATACTCCATTTTATATTAGTACTAATTACTACTATATTAGTTATACTATAATTCCACTATTATGTATTACTACTAATTAATACTATAATTCCATATTATACTACTACTAATTACAACTATTATTAACTAATTTAAGTACAACAACAACTAACAACACTAGCAACAACAACAACAACAACAACAACAACAACAACAACAACAACAACAACAACAACAACAACAACAACAACAACAACAATAACAATGACAATGACAATGACAATGCAACAACAACAACAACAACTACTAACAACAACAACTAACAACAACAACAACTAACAACACTAACACTAACAACACTAACAACAACAACAACAACAACAACAACAATCACAATGCAACAACAACAACAACAACTAACAACAACAACTAACAACAACAACAACAACAACTAACAACAACAACAACAACAACAACAACAACAACAACTAACAACAACAACAACAACAATTAAATCAAAACCCTAAAACTTCAAATTAATACCAATCGAAAATCAAATCTCACACATAGCTTCTATCCTAGGTCATAATTGTACTCTAATAATATCTAATTAACATATAACTTTAATATTAACTGAAAAAAAACCAAATTAATTACAAAAATTAGAGTTTTTACCTTGATTTTGGAGAATGTGTGGCTAGTGGTGGGGCTAGTGGTGGCCGGAGGTAATAACGGCGGCGGCACCGGCGGCGGCACCGGCGGCAGGGAAAGGTGTGGCTAGTGGTGGTCGAACGCGGAAGGGTTTTATTAATCGCCTCTCCTTTCTTTTTTTTTTTGTTTTTCGATCTGAAATAATGAAACTGCGGCTGAAGAGTTGTTTTTGTTATTTTTTTTTGCGACGGACTTTCCGTCGCAAAAAGACTTGTCCGTCGCAATTATTCAACGTTTGCGACGGACTTTCCGTCGCAAACGTAACGCCTTCTGTCGCATTTCTAATATTCTAATATTAAATTTTTCGACGCGGAAAATCTGATAAGAGTGACGGTCTTTCACACTTTTGCGACGGAAATTCCGTCGCAAATGTAGAATTTTTTTTAGCGGGTACTGATGAGGCTAAAGTCGTGGTCGCCTATCAAAATAAACCTAAAGACTACTAACTGGTAGTTAGTGGCAGTAGGGTCGAGATCCACAAAAGACAGATGAAGTCAATGGGTTGCTAAGCTAAGGCAGGTCAATCTCAAGGTAGCAAAAGATGGGTGTTGTGTAGAACTAGACTAAAACGACAAGTAAAATGATATAAAAAAATGAATAAGAGGGAGATTAGGGCATCAGGTTCATGTGATATCGATTCAGAACTCAACTTGGAAGGAAATTCAATCAATTGTAAGCATGCAATGATTAGGTTTTGGGAAAACGCTCTCTCGAGTCAATTTCAACCTTAAGCAAATTTAGCGGGCTCTCGCTACGTACTAAATTCAACTTATCAATTACGCGTGAGTCTAGTTTCAATTAGGCTTTCGATCTTAAACTGAAACAACCTAAATTCAATTCAATAAAGGCGTCCCTAAATTCAATTGATAATTAAAACGCGCAGGAAGAAATCAATTGCGCAAATTCAATCAATATAAGCGATTAAAACATGTTCTGAATCAATATCACAATCACCTTAAACCCTAATTGAGAATTAGTTATGCATAATCAAAACTAGAACAAAGCAATTGAAATAATGAAGAGAAAACATGATAAAGCAAGAACAATAGATTAAACCTAGAGAAATCAATAATTCCAATGCAAAAGATCGAGTCTTGAAGGATGAATTCAATCTAAACCTAAGAGTTTTTGAGTTTGAAAGGAGAGAATTCTAATTCTAATCTTAAGCAGTAAAAATAAAACAAAAGCATAAATGATAAACCCTAACTCGAGCCTATTTATAGGCAAATGAAAAATCCGGAGAATAAGTGGAAGAACCGAGCGGTTCGGGGGGTGAACCGATCGGTTCAGGGTGGGAACCGATCAGTTCTGGGGTGAACCGAGCGGTTCTTAGCTCGTCAGAAGTTTCCAGCAACTTTGTTCCTTGATTCAACTATCCGGAACCTATAGGTTTGCTCTGAACCTATAGGTTTAACTTCACAAATCATCGTATTGACTCCGAATCAACTCTCGAGCCTTATCTTGACTTCTCGATACTTGTAAATGCTCCTATAACCTCAGGTTTTAGCTCAGGACTGCCAAAACCTGCAAAATACAAACGAGAAACGACAGTATCGCAATATAAAGCAAATAGCTACTAAAATACTAAAGGAATCGAGTAAGTGCGAGCTAAATGCGACTGTATCGGGGGCATAAAAGCTATATAAATGACATGTATCAAACTCCCCCAAACCAAACCTTTGCTTGTCCTCAAGCAAATAGCGGCGGAGAGAGTCAAAGCATAGCTAGTTAATCACGTTAGCATCTCGAAGTGGACGACCTATGCACGCAGGCCTACAAACCATAGTCTATTTCACCGAAAGTAGAGCACAAGTCTCAACCATTCACACCAACATCGAATTACTAGCTTCTAACGCTTTCGCAAAAATTAAACTAACGACAATTGGATTCGAGCAAGGCCAACCGAGCATACCACTTTCCATCATACCATTCTTACCACATCATACCATTTTTTTTCCTTTTCTTTTCTTTCTTTTTTTTTTTTTTTTTTCTTTTTCTCAAATGTGGAGCATCCCTCGTATGTTGTACCGTTTAGCTTGACGTTCATTCGGTAAAAATCGAGCTCGGGTACACATATTTCCTTAAGGGTTACATCATTGCTCATACTCTCGGTCGCAACCAAATTCATGGCCACTGTGGTTACTCAAGTCAATGAGTACCCTCCGAGAGCATCGAAGCACTGCTCCATCATTAAATGATCTTTCCAAACAAACCACATTCCAACATTCCAAACTTTCCGCAAGCCAATTGCCTCGCAAGAATACCAAATATCGAAAGTAAAAGAAACGAAAAGCGATAAGAATTAAGCAAATACAAGTGGGCTAGTGTTTGAGACTCGCAATCTATGAACAGGAAACAAAAATATAGTGCATGCTACGACGATAGAAAGTCGACTTGGAGATACAAAAGATCAAAACAGCACACTAATTAATTCTCCAAACTTGACAATTCAAAGCGAAAAAGGTTTGGAAATGCAAAAATTTTTAAAATAAGCACACAAAATGGAAAATGCAAATAAATAAGCGCGAAAGTGCTTTCCTCCCCCAAACCAGAATCACACATTGCCCTCAATGTGGAAAACAGCAGAGCCACAAGCAGAGAAGACACATAAAAGACGGGGGTAAGAAAATGAAAACGAGGAAACAAGGGAAAAGGGGTAAAGAAAGCTCACATTATCAAGTCGGAGCTCCCCCAAACCGAAGCGAAGCATGGAGTGCGGCTTATGATCCACGAATATGCATCCAATTCAGTCCAGCTATGTAGTGCTTCGGAGTAGCACGCGAGAGAAGGTGCGGCCGAGTAGCAGGGGCCGGCCAAGGCCTTCAGTGAGACCTGTCTCAAAAATACCAAGGACGCAGAGTCCTCAAGTACCTGCATGCTAAATCAACTATAAATCCTTCGTCCTCACGCGCTCAAAAGAAAAGTCTAAAATGTCATCCAAAACAAACAAACCAAAGCAAAGTAAAGTACAACAAATTACAAAATGTCAACGGGTTGCCTCCCGAAAAGCGCTGGTTTATAATGGTCCCGCACGACTGTCGTCAAACTCATCAAATCACGTCAAATTAGGCCAAGGACGTTGGCCACTAGCAGCAGCTTCACTTGGCGAAATAGCATCCGTTCGCCACAAAACTCGATCTCCCCGCGGAAGAGCAGCATAATCCATCACGCACGGTAAGCCATCGCGAAAAGGCTCTCCAAAACAACTGCGTGCGCCACGCACCGCAAACCGTGGGTCTCCTCCTCCATCACCCGGATCATAGACATCCGCCCTCGTGACCTTCCGTTCCCCCAAACCAGGATCGTAGCCAACCTGCGTAGGACCTGCACAAGGCAAAACAGAAGAAACAACCTCCAAAGTGTCTCCAGTAGAGTGAGACGGAGGGGCAAGGTCAATAGCAGCCACAGACTCAGGCTGCATAGGGGAGCGGGGAAGACTAGACTTAGTGTAGGTTAACTGCTCACCTCCCACCGAGAATGTCAGGGTCTTGTTCCCAACATCTATGACTGCACCAACAGTGTGCAGAAAAGGTCTCCCTAGAATGATCGGGATGTGGGGGTCTTCAGGGATGTCCAGGACCACAAAGTCAACAGGGATATAAAACTTTCCTACCTTAACCGGGACGTCTTCTAGGATGCCTAGGGGTCGCTGGACACTACGGTCGGCCATCTGCAGGGTCATAGAGGTAACTCCTAGCTTAGTCATATTTAGTTTCTTGCAGATGGAGTAAGGAATGACACTCACACTAGCCCCCAAGTCGCACAAGGCATTCTGCACCACATACTTCCCTATAGAGCAAGGGATTGAGAAGGTCCCGGTCACTCGACCGGGGTAAACTACCCTGCAAAAAGGCACTACTCTCCCCCACAAAAGACACGGTCTCGGTCTCGTTTATGGTGCGCTTCCTAGAAAGGACCTCCTTAAGAAACTTAGTATATGCAGGAATCTGTTTAACTAAATCAATAAAGGGAAGATTCACCTGCAATTGTTTAAGAATCTCAAAGAACTAACCGAACTGGGGGTCCGTGTTAGCCTGTCGTACACGACCCGGAAAAGGAAGCCTGATTTGAATCTCCGGCGCCTTGTCCTTGACAGCATCATCTACAAGCTGCCGCCGTGGTGGCCCCTGAAGACACGGCTTGACCGTGTTACTCGCCCCATTCTTCTCCTCCTCCTCCGGTTGCCTCGGGGCGTCGTAAACTGTACCACTACGCAAAGTAATAGCACATACAGTATCGGGAGGAGGGTTAGGAGGATTACCTTGAGGTGGAAGGGTACCCTGCTGACGTGACGCTTGCGAAGCGGCGAGCTGCGCCACTTGATTCTCGAGCATCTTTATCGCCGCGTCCTTGGCTTGCTCGCTCTTCTGCATCTGCTGCATCATCATCTCTTGTGACTTGGCCATTTGTAGCATCATGGCCTTCATCTCGGCCATAGGATCGGGTCCTGTAGGTTGGGGTGGAGTGTAGGGTGGTTTTTGGTAGTTAGGTGGAGGTGGTTGGTAGTTTTTGTGAGGAGGGATGTATGGGGTGTTTTGTGGAGGTGGGGGAGTCGGGTTTAGCACATTTTGGTTACGATATGATAATAGTGAACGGTCGTAACCCGGTTGGTTCTGGTAAGGCAAGTTCTGTGAGTAGGATTGGTAAGCATGAACTTGCTCGTGGGGCGCAGCATACCCCGTAGTACAACCTGAATCATGACCCATAACAGCATTTACATGGGCACCCGAAGTAACACCCCTATGCAGCATATCAATCGTCGTGGTTAGCGCGGCATCCTGACTAGTGAGCGCGCTAATACTTGCCTTATCACGGTCATCATGCGCAGACCGTGAATTTCCCCGCGGTTTCCCGAATTGAGATGAATGCATAGCCATCTCCTCGATCAAACCCCACGCCTTGTCGTCGTCG
Source organism: Dianthus caryophyllus (assembly GCA_023091065.1). Taxonomy (NCBI): domain Eukaryota; kingdom Viridiplantae; phylum Streptophyta; class Magnoliopsida; order Caryophyllales; family Caryophyllaceae; genus Dianthus; species Dianthus caryophyllus. The sequence continues at coordinate 18,112,453 of CM041526.1, read as the reverse complement.
ACGTTATTAGCAAAACGTCCTTCTGCAGCTGAATCAAGGATAGCACGGCTCTCCGCATATAACCCATTATAGAATGTCATGATCACCAACCAATCGTTTAACCCGTGGTGAGGACAATCTCGGATGAGCTTCTTGTATCGCTCCCAAGATTCAGCAAATGACTCGTCGAACGTTTGCTTGAAGCCTTGAATTTGACTTCTCATTTGGTTAGTACGCTCGGGAGGGTAAAACTTGGAGTAGAAGGCAAGAGCTAACCCGTTCCAATCAGTGATACCCGCGGCCTCCTTGTTGAGGTCCGTGATCCATTCTCGCGCTCGGTCCTTCAATGAAAAAGGGAACAGCATTTCCCGTATCACGGTTACGGGTGATCGACCGCTTTATCGTGAAGCGATGATACGTAAACACCGCATATGCCGACCGGGATCTTGATTGGGATAACCACCAGCCGGTTCCGCTCCACCAAAGTAAGAAAGGCGGGGCGGATTTCAAAGTTGCCCTGCAGAGTAGCGGGCATCGTGAATCCATTGGGAATGGACTCCGATTTAGGAACCGAGTGACTGTATAGTTTAGGCATAGTCACTGGCGGCGAAGTAGAAGTTGGAGTTAATGGAGGTGTGTCCTCTTCGTAGGATGATTGCGTAGCACTTGACTCCGAATGCGACGCTTCCTCAAGATCAATAATTCGGATTGCTTGTCTGCGTAGACGATGTAACGCTCGCTCAGGTTCAGGTTCAAAAGGAACTAAACCTGTAGGTGACCTGCGCATAAACGAAACTACACAAAACAATGAGAACGGTCTCAAGGAACTAGGTTCCTTGAGACAAGAGAGAAAAACCTAACAAAAACTAAGCAAACACTAAATAGCTAACTGTCTCCCCGGCAACGGCGCCAAAATTGATGAGGCTAAAGTCGTGGTCGCCTATCAAAATAAACCTAAAGACTACTAACTGGTAGTTAGTGGCAGTAGGGTCGAGATCCACAGAGAGACAGATGAAGTCAATGGATTGCTAAGCTAAGGCAGGTCAATCTCAAGGTAGCAAAAGATGGGTGTTGTGTAGAACTAGACTAAAACGACAAGTAAAATGATATAAAAAAATGAATAAGAGGGAGATTAGGGCATCAGGTTCATGTGATATCGATTCAGAACTCAACTTGGAAGGAAATTCAATCAATTGTAAGCATGCAATGATTAGGTTTTGGGAAAACGCTCTCTCGAGTCAATTTCAACCTTAAGCAAATTTAGCGGGCTCTCGCTACGTACTAAATTCAACTTATCAATTACGCGTGAGTCTAGTTTCAATTAGGCTTTCGATCTTAAACTGAAACAACCTAAATTCAATTCAATAAAGGCGTCCCTAAATTCAATTGATAATTAAAACGCGCAGGAAGAAATCAATTGCGCAAATTCAATCAATATAAGCGATTAAAACATGTTCTGAATCAATATCACAATCACCTTAAACCCTAATTGAGAATTAGTTATGCATAATCAAAACTAGAACAAAGCAATTGAAATAATGAAGAGAAAACATGATAAAGCAAGAACAATAGATTAAACCTAGAGAAATCAATAATTCCAATGCAAAAGATCGAGTCTTGAAGGATGAATTCAATCTAAACCTAAGAGTTTTTGAGTTTGAAAGGAGAGAATTCTAATTCTAATCTTAAGCAGTAAAAATAAAACAAAAGCATAAATGATAAACCCTAACTCGAGCCTATTTATAGGCAAATGAAAAATCCGGAGAATAAGTGGAAGAACCGAGCGGTTCGGGGGGTGAACCGATCGGTTCAGGGTGGGAACCGATCGGTTCTGGGGTGAACCGAGCGGTTCTTAGCTCGTCAGAAGTTTCCAGCAACTTTGTTCCTTGATTCAACTATCCGGAACCTATAGGTTTGCTCTGAACCTATAGGTTTAACTTCACAAATCATCGTATTGACTCCGAATCAACTCTCGAGCCTTGTCTTGACTTCTCGATACTTGTAAATGCTCCTATAACCTCAGGTTTTAGCTCAGGACCGCCAAAACCTGCAAAATACAAACGAGAAACGACAGTATCGCAATATAAAGCAAATAGCTACTAAAATACTAAAGGAATCGAGTAAGTGCGAGCTAAATGCGACTGTATCGGGGGCATAAAAGCTATATAAATGACATGTATCAGGTACAACTTTATTTTGGCGCTAGACTTTGTGACGGGTTTCTGCAACTTTTGCGACGGAATATCCGTCGCAAATGTTGTTCACCATTTGGCGGGTTTTTAATTTTTTGGCGCCTCAGATTGTGACGGATATTACAATTTCTGCGACGGAATGCCCGTCGCAACAAAAAATTTTGCGATGGATTTATATCCGTCGCAAATTCCGTCGCAGTGACACGGTTTTTTTGTAGTGTTTTCATATAAAATTAGACATCTCATGTTTCTTTTTATATAAAAACGATAAGTCAACACTTGACTAATTCTACACTAGAATGCTTGGTTGATGATTTTCTATAAAATGCATCCATTAGCCCCAAATAACTCTTATTTGGTTGAGTCCAAACCAAATTAGCATGGGACTTCCTCCCACTACTTACCCATGGTAACAAGGTTCCACGTCGCGGAGGTCCTCACGAACATGGGGTTCATAGTCGCTACATTTGGAAAGGCTTAATCTCAATTCATTTTAATAAATAATGTGGGTGATCTTGTCAATTTTAGTCATTAAAATTCTTTATAAGTGAACTAATTTAAGAATCGTGACATAAATCGACAATCGGAGTGGGATATCGTGGCATGCATGGCGATTTTGGCATGTGTGCGGAAAATAAGCAATCAAACAAGCATAAGCAAGCATAAGCATAAACCTAGTATGGCCACCTAAAAGTAATTAAAATTACAAGGAGTTACAAATTGGAAACCAACTCCTTTGGTCCCTCTTCATAAGGACTTCATCCAAGTCTCCTCCTTGCAAGCTTTAGAACACTTCTAAGGCTCCTTGTCGATCTCCATCGCCGGTCTTCGATTTTACAAATAGTTACAAGTATGAATTACAAATGAATACATAGCAATCCTATTATACATTTATAAATGAAATAAACTATTAAAAATTACAAACCGGCGATACGAGATCGCATTTAATTACAAACCCACACAATATTCCCTTACATTACGGGTAATATCGGTAAAAATATAACAAACTATGGCCATACTAGTAAAAACAAACATTCATTCAACAATGAACATTCATCCAAATATGCATAATGAATAGCTTATAAATAAAAAAACATGCCAAAATCGCCCTAAACAATAATCGCATTAATTCGTTTCAAACCGATCTTAATCGATTAATCTTATATTAATCAATAATGCTTAAAACACCTTTTAAGCTTGAACTAAAACTTCTAAACTGATTTAGAACACCCAAAATTAGTTTTTCACTAATTCATGGTGCTTTTAGTTCATAAACTTGGTCATTTGCTAATTAGTTCTAGCTTTAATCATAACTATTTATGAATAAAGCTTTATAAAATCAAAATAAAATAAAATAAAATCATTTTTATTTTGACAAAAATTTGTATATTCTGGAACACTTCCAAAATATCAGAAAAGAAGAGTTTGGTCAGAAAATATTTATGAATTATTTTATAATAAATAACATACGATTTCATCGATTTTATCTCATAAAATCAAGAAAACGTGTAAAACAGTGAGGAAAAATCCCAAATTTATACGAGAGCATCCTCATAATGTATAACAATATTGGTATAAATTTCTTGTCCAGAAAACAACGTTTACTATATTTTTGGACATAAAATGCATATCATACCGATTTTAAACAAAAATATGAATAAATATTCAAAACTCAAGATCTGATTCTGAAACTTTACATGCAGAATGTATAAATATGAAATATCACTGTTTAAAAGTTTCGTGACCAGATTCCAACTATAACTATTTATAGTAATTATTTAAGCCAAAAACTCAATTTTTGACTCGGTTTTGTATAAAAATCATTTTAATTAGCAAACAAATTCCAAAAATTACGAAATTTGACCTGAATCTAAATGAGACCAGAAAATTTGCATGCTATAAAAATATCGTGTTAAAACCATTTTTAACACTATTTACGGATTTTATCATATTTATTCTCAATAAATATATAAAACTCCAAAAACAACAAAATAAATTTGTAACTACAAGCCTTAGCTCTGGTACCACTTGTAGGGAACTCATCCCATTCACTAATCTAATATTAGTGTAAATCAAATTACTCTAATTTGATTTAGCAAGATCTATGTAGTTACAAAAATACTTTGTTACAAGTCTAGAAATTTATACCTTTCTCTTAAAGGAAATTTGGGCACAAAACTAGAACTCCTTTCTAGTTTTGTTTCTTTAGCTTAAGTTTAGGATGATCCTCCAAAACCCGAGTTTCCAAAATAGGAAACCTCCTCTTAGTAGCACCCAAGAACTACTCCAAAAACACTAAGGATTTTGATCAAGAAATCACTTAGTATAAACTTGATAATATGTGATATTATTATTATTACTAACTCTTAGTAATATAGAGAATAATACAAGTAAAAGTTTTAGAGAGAAATGAGAGAGATGGAGAGTAAAATGAAAACTTGCATGCATTCACTAACTTTGTCTTGTGTTTAAATAAGAAAACAACAAAGCAAAGTGTGTCTTGTACACTATTAGGGGGGCCGGTCTCCATGAGCTAGGAAGAGGGGAAAGTGCTTTTTATTGTTAAGAACAATCTTACGCAATGCAATGATTATGTTATGCATGCAAGGTAACAACAATAGCTAAAAACAAAAAGGAATCTTTTCTTCCCTCTCCCCTTGGTATTGGACGGCTATAAGGCCCTTATTATGGGTCCAATTTGTTTACAATATTTGTCCCACAAATACTCATAATTTATCACTTAATCATCTAATATGATAAAGTACAAATTATCAAATTGAACTCATAACTCTTCTTTAACATATATGTACACTTACACATATATTAAAATTGTACCTTTACTAATCTCATTAGTAAAATATACACGATTAGTGAATTAACGTTTAATCACTAATTCCCATCTCCTCTAATAATTTTATCGATATAAAATTAAATCATCCGAGTTCACAACTCGATTTCTCTCTAAATCAATTCACCGACTAACCGTTAGTCAAATTATCAAGTTACTAATATAATCGTATCTCATACAATTAATTAGATTAAATATTTGGAGTACGTTCCTTTAGGTGTGACTTAAAGGGATCAGCTTATTACCGCCGTTCTCACGACAATAACGTCAAACTCTAGTCAGCCAACCGTTATTGATTTACGTTAATCAATTGACAATAATACAGGATTATCCCCATGTATTCCTTAATTGAGATTTATTAAGTAATCGCACTATTGTGGAGGACACATACATCAACAACCCAGTCATACTCACCCAGCCGAGACAGATCGCGCAGCGCCATCAGCACCGCCGTCGATGCTCGCTCACCCTTGTCTCCAAGTGGGTGGCAGACAGGAACCACCAAAGCCACAGGCGGGCGCTTTGCTCGTGGCTCACCTCATCAACCCGCCTGTGCCTCCGACCCTTATAGAAGTCGTCAAACTACACCGTACGGGGCTGGAAGGTGTCCTTCTCCTTAGCCGAGCACCTAATGCCTCCCCCTATCTGGTCCACAACCGCCCTACTAGTAATAGCAGGACGCACGTGATCCCAAGGGATCACCTCAGCCTCGTCAGGTAGTCCAGAAACGACGGCGAGGGAAGTAAACGTAATACCGACCTCGTACCCAGGCATATGGAAAGTGTTGGTCGTGTCCCAAAAACGTTCCAACAATGCCTGAATCAAGGTCAAGCGCGCGGTCACGTTCTTTGCACGCACCGCCTTCCACTTCTCAACTAGTGGACCGAAAGCCGAACCGAGGATGATACGCCTCGACTCGGGGGACAGAATCTCGTCAAACGCTGTCCTAAACCCCGAGAAGGTCCTCATCATCCCTAATTTGTACCCAATCTTCATGTAACACCCCGTGTTTTTGTAGCACAATTTTATAAAAGAAATTAAGTCCTTAAATTAAAATCAACCTTTTTCATTATAGTAAAAATGCGACTGAATTTTTTTCGCCAAATACTACTAAATTTCTAAAGTCCAAATATTAAAATTTTTGAAAAATAAAATATGTTGTATTATATTCAGAATTTAAAAAGAAACACAATTCAAAATTTTATAAAAGTCAACCATAAAATTTATATCTCCTTTCAAATTTCAAAACAGCTAAGTCATGTTTACTATTCATAAGAATAAAAGTAAAACTGTAATACTCCGTATTTTCGTACCTTATTATAAGCGAACCATATATTTTGGAGTCGAGCTTATACGAGTTTATTTTATTTCCTAAATGGAGGTTTAAATAATAATAATAATAATAATAATAATGATAATAATAATAATAATAATAATAATAATAATAATAATAATAATAATAATAATAATAATAATAATAATAATAATAATAATAATAATAATAATAATAATAATAATAATAATAATAATAATAATAATAATAATAATGAAAAGTGTTTTTAGAATAGACCCAAAAGGAAATAAAACCCACCACCCATTTCTTGTTTCAGGGGGACCAAAATAAATTCAGGAGACTCATCTCCTTATTTTCCTGCTTCTCTTCGACCATCTTCATATTCATTCATCATCATCCTTGTAATTTATTCATCAAAATCATACTTCATCATCATCCTCATCTATCATCATCGTCACCATCACGTTGCAATCATCATCATCATCAGTATCATCGTCTCGTCGTCATGTGTTCCTTCTCTGTTGATTATTTCTGCTCAATTTTATTAAGCCTGGCTAAAAGTTTCCTTTAGAATATCCAATCATCCATATGTGATCTAAAACAATCAATATGATCACAAAGCTCGATTACGACACGCCTGGTAAAATATTCTTTAATATAATACTCTCTGCAAAACTAAGGACTTCAACAAATCTATACAATCCCATATTTAAATAGATTATTGTAATTGTTAAATTCCACGGGCCTGGGCCACACCGGAGAGTATGAGAGAGTCCGCTTATAAGGTCTAGGAGGTTCCATCCTCGTATACATATGTGATTTGAATCAATCCATTCTCCTAGTCCTTCTACATCCTCCTTCTATTACCGCATTTAATGGAAACAAAATTTCCCCTAATATGTGCCCGAGGTAACCAAAATCAGACCAACACTTACCTTAGCCCTCCGTCACTTTTAACTTGACATAATTCTATCTCAAACATCATTAATTCTAGTTCATCAAACAGATGCATCGTACCGAGTAATCCTTTGTATACATACTTTACCTATGTACCTACACCAATATAATGTCAACACATTTCGCACGTTTTCAACCCATTAGACTATCATAATCAATTTATTCCTAAGGGTGTTGATCTTTTAGTTTATCTCTAACTCTGCCCTATCCTGTAATACAATTTAATATTTTCGACTGTGTATGACTCGCTTCTCTATAGTTAATAATACGCTGTCGAACAATTATTACTCATCTGATGATCCTTATCCACCACAATTTGTACACCGCAAAACTATTAAAGTGCCTACTCAGCCAAATTACTTATTAGTCTTTTAAACAACTCCAAAACACTAGTTTAATATATGTATAAACCACAGTCTAGATCTTATCTCCAATTTCATCCATAATACTCACGCTTTATAATCCCTTATCAAACATCCTCTACAAAACATTCCCCAAAGAACACTATACATCTAGTACATCTCACGATTCTCCCATGTCACATTATGAGTCTTATCAGACCCATGCATATAAAGATACCACCATATTTATAGCTATCACGGTAGCCACACTTAGCAAAATGGGTGTTAAACCACAATGATCCTGCGTTCCGTAAAGTCTGCTCACTTAGGCTTTACTGCTATCGTGTTAACATCATATTCCAAACATATAAGGTAATCTAACGTACCATTTACCCTTACTTATCGCACTTGGCTAACATTTTAAGCTCGACACTCACGAAGCTTGCTCATTAACATTTATTTCTCCACAAAATACTAACTAAAAGACGCTACAGCAATACGACCGACTTAGCAAACGACAACAAGATATGCGGACAACGCCAACGGACGACAGTAGAACAGATACCAATATACTCTAACTCCTAGAGTATAAATATACTCCAACTCTTCAAATGTATATAAACATCATGTCCATCCACCATCATTAGGGACTCAATAACCACACACAAAGCTACGAGTCTTACATATGAACAAGTGTCTCGCTCAACCACAAGGCGTATACGAATACGATTCACATATTTTTTTTTTTTCACTTCACACCTTACAATTCATTCTGCCTACGATAAACACCACCACTAGTAGCCCAACAGGCTGTACACAGTACGATCGGCAGAAAAACATCACAACAAAGGTTTTCCATACTGTGTCATAATATAGCAGCGTAACTGAATACTTGACAACAACAACAGCGTAGTGTAGCAGCGTTTCCAACATCATAACAACGACAACCGTAGCTTACAACGTACAGCAAAAATAAAAGCACATCAGCTGCTTCTAAACTACTTCCTATTTAACTCAATAAGCCCTAATACAAATTTACAACTCGTAAACAAATAATTACGAATGACTTAACACTAAACAGAGAAATCATTATATAATACTTTGCGAATGCCTAATCAAAACTCAGCCATTCGAGCACAGATAAAAAAAGAAACATGACCTGACACACAAAGCAGCAACATACAGACAGCACGAACAATAGCTACACAACCCATACTAGCTACCCTGTACAAATTCACTAACAGCAGCGCACTTCACAACATGGAATCACATGACATACCCATCATTTTTACATCCAACAAGTCGCGACATACTAAGACGCACAGTCAAAATCGAACTAAATACACGTAATGGTTTCTTTCATATATTACTAGTTCTCATCATCTCGTATCGTTCCACATCCACTTCCGCATCGTTTCCATATCATTCTCATCTTATCATTGGTATATCAATCTCACCATGCTATAATTGCTACAATTTGCCATCCTATCGAGCATCAAAATAATCACCACACCGAGGGACTCTTTATCATCGATTATGCGATACAACATGCACATCATAATTATAATAATTCAGCGGCAGCAACCATTAAGTATAATCAAAGCAATGCGACAGTTCTACAGCAAACGATATCATCACAAGACATGTTCATTAAAAAAAAATATATCCATACAGTACACACACATGTATCAAGTATAATGAAAGTAATGTCACAGTTCCACCATAACAATATACAAGTTTATACTATATCTAGCAGCAAACAATTTCACAGTTCCACAAAATGCACCATAAAGTGCCTCCAGTGACCATACGGTCCTAATCCCATCCACCATCAACAATATCCAACCTAATACAAGGTGTGATCAACGAGTATGTATACGAAAGCTTATGAAAAAAAGATATGATAGTATATAAAGAAAGCATATAAGAATCATGATCGTAAATAATGGCATAAGCAGAAACAATTTTAAAGCAGGGATAACAACATCAAATTGTCAATACTTGGCTTAAGGGGAGGGTGGGCGGGCACATCATCGTTACCAAATCATATTATCAATTCACTCACATGTATGCTCAACAACAATATACGACAGCCACATCACAGATTCGACAATGAGCAGCAAAACATCACGAAGGAGTAGCAGCAACAACACGCACAGTAGCAGCAACAAGACGACAAAAGTGGCAGCAATAATCCACAATAAAAACAGCAACATAACAGCACCCTCGACCTCCAAACTAACAATTCACTCAAAACGTATAAGAATATAATGAAAACATACATCATATCTCACATTTAAACATACATCTAATGTCAACAAAGAATTCGTACCAGTATCAAA